>OX090903.1:14508660-15108660 GCA_944319695.1 Tiphia femorata | reverse complement strand
ACCAGAATTCGCGAACCTGCGCCCGTAACGAGGCGTGTTCGCTGTGAAAAGTGGCCGCTACCTCCTTTTCCACTTCTACATCCTCCCGGGAACTCTCGCCGGCACCGTCGCGCTCACGCTCGAGTAGAATCTTCCCTCGTGTTCGTGCGTTCCTCTCCTCAGCTTCACCCCTCGCTCCTACTCACCACCCGACACATCCGCATCGGTGTAATCCCGCAAATGAAAACTTACGCTAATTAAACCGTTAATAGCGGACCGCGCATGTACGTAACGATCGCGGCGGTTACTTAATCCCCGAGAAAATGAAACGTTCGGACCTGGCGTGCGTGTAAACACAGGCGCTGCGTTGCCTTCCTAGGAGACTGTGTGCGGTCTTGCCGTGTGCGCGCGCAAGTCGGACAGGTACATGCTAACGCGAGCGAGCAAGCGTGCGAATGAGAAGGCGCGAGCGCGCGAGAGTGGTAGGTAGGTAAGTACGTGCAATCGGTAACGACGTACACTCACTCGCTGGCGCGCGGGCGCGCGCTTCCTTCCCACAAATGGCCCGCCTGCCCCTCCTCCGACACCAACACCGCCTCTCTTTCGCTTTAGCTCACCGCGCCAGTACGTTCTTGCTCCTTTCGGAAGGCGAGGTTTCATTAAATTTTCCAAGTACCGACCCTGCCGTCCACCCCCGCGGCCGAACGATAATTTCGTCGGTTGTTTCCTTGCCTAAACGGAAAATAATTAATGAAACGCGGGGATTGGACGCCCGTCCTTGAAGACCTCCCCCCAACCACTCTTCCCGGTTTGTTCGTAGAAAGTGCGAGAAAACCAATCAAGAACGAGTAAGAGGTGTACAGCAAAGTAGAGAGCGAGAGGGAGAGAGAGAGAGAAAACGAGGGTCGCAAGGAGAGGAAAGAAGAAACGTCGAATAGCGCAATACAATTCTGACGCGGCAAGCTTCGCATCTCGTTCGGTCGGACAGTTTTTATGCTATCAGAAGGAGCGCAGTGGCGGGGTTTCATTTAATTGAAACGACTTAATCGTGTATCCGCCGTTACGCAATCCATCTCGCATATTTATTCCCATGAGGCCGAGTATCGAATTAAAAGCTTTCACGGTTTATTATGCTATCGAGTGAAATTCCTCGCCGGTAAGTGGCTCACCGTAACGGGACACCGAACGATAAAATAAATCAGACGGACAGTCTTAATAAAGCCGCGCTTCGACATCTGCGGTAAGAATCGACGATTTCCTATGGTCTTGGCGTCGCGACGATCTTGAAATGTCGGGGCCCATCCGGTTCCCACCCGTTCGAATAAATTGCGCTCGAAAAATTCCTGCCACGCTATCGCACCTTCCACCCACCTCTTCTGAGTCGAACGAGAGGGGGGAAGCAGGTGGCGAGAAAAATTTCACGAGAGGCGAAAACAGTTCCAGGGAGAAAGTGAGTCGTTCGGGGCCAATCCAATTCCTCGTCACGTGCAATTGACGCGGCGAAGAGAGAGGGTGGTGGGAAGGGTGATAGACGAGACTAGAAGAAGAAAAGCGGGAAGAGAGAGAAAGAGAGAGAAGAAGAGAAGGGAGAACGTGATTCGGTAGTCGGAGGGTGGCTTCACAGGACTGGAGTGTGGGGTGGAAGACCGTCCCGTAAATTTCATCACCGAAAACGAGGAAGGAAATCTATGCAACGCCGATCTGGAAAGCGCGTATTCTCCTCCCACCACCTCCTCATCCTCCTCCTTCTATTCTCTCACTCCCTTTGCGCGAGTTGTCGCCATTGTCTGGCATGGTTTCGTGAGCGGTGTCGGAAATTGTGCCGTGGGCCAGCAGGCTACGAATTTGAATAACGCAATTCACCGAGTTAAGTTTCGAAAGGCACATTAGAATGCCGCAGCTGGAGCTTCCGTAGCCGCCCCGCCGAAGTCTGCGGTCCCAGCCGTGCCGCCCCCCGCTTCCGACTTCGCTATTTCCACCACCGCCCCCTATCATGGACACGAGAGACGTCGCGTCGGTGCCCTGGTCAAATAATAACCTCCGCCTACCTTTTACGTGGGAGAAGTTTTTCTACCGTCCGACGAATCTCGCCACCCTTCATCGCGCGTCGTCGACGACCCATCCTTTCGCTACCGCTCCCGATCGGATCTTCTACCCCTTTCTGCTCTTCCATCGCCATCCCCAGCCTCCTCCCCAAGCGTCAGCATCGCTCGGAGTAGAAAGCGCGCGAACCGTGACAACAATGCGCCGTCTGGTAGCCGCGTTCACCGAGTTCTGCTGTCCACGGTGGCACACATAAGGGTATTCGCGGATCCTATTGAAAATCGTTACTCGTCCAGAGAACCCACCCGTCGACCTAGGACTTGTATAGCTTCCCTTGCGACGTCGTCAGGTTAAATGTAGAATCACGGCGGGGAGGGACAAGAGGCGTTGAGAAAGTGTAGATGCAGTATCTACCGAACGTACTCGGTTAAATCCATCGAAACCAGGTGACGACGAGGTCGTCTACCAACTTTTTCGTCAAAGTAGCACGAAATCGTGTGACCCGAATGCACAGCGACGAGAATAGACGCAGGAGACGATGAAATTTGTTTCACGCCAGTTTAATTTCAATTGACGATCGTACGGGGATTTCGGTTCCGAAAATAATCACATACTTCGACGGGAAAATAGAGTCGAGAGTGTTACTACTATTGAAGAGCTGGAGGAGTGGGACGAAATGTTCTCCGAAAATGTAGGAAGGAGATTATGTCCCCGGTTCGATCTCCGCGCGCTCGAGGAATCCTCTAATCGAGTTCGGTATCGAGTGTCGTCCACGGGACCTCTTAACTTCCAAACCGCTTGCCGCGCTCGCCGCGCCGCCGACTCGATCATGGCTTAACCAGCCGTGCCGGAGGATAAATATGGCCAAGTTGTTGGGATAGTCGAAGGCACTGGGATTACCAGAGCAGAGCACCGTCCTCCTTTCGTCCCTTAACCGATTTTGCTCCGCGACGAACCGGGGTGTGGGGAGTTGCGTAATACGACACTTTAATTATCGGGAGTGCCCTATGGCGAGTCGCTTTTTACGCAGAGGGTCCTGAGAATTCCGTACGGGAAATTTTCTCGTAGCAGGCACCGGACGTTGGGGGGTTAGAAAAATTTTCGCTCTATTTTTAACATCACCCTCTTGTTCTCGCCGGGCGAATAACCCGGGGGCTCAAGTCGTCGTAGTTTAGCTAATGTTAGTAAAGTAGCATTAACGTAGGCGTCGCACGAATCGTGTAATGTTTTGTTGCGTACGAGGAACCGCACTCGTCCCAGCGGTGGGAGGGAAAGGCGGAAGCTATACAGCACTCCACCACCCGTTACGTTAGCCCCAGCCCAAACCCCTTTCTCCACTATTTTCACCGCACGCTAGCCCCTTACCCGAGAAAGAGCGACAGCTCGCTAACAAGAACCTGAAAAGATCGTCGGAGTAAGATCGAGGGTGATTTATCACCGTAACTCTGGTTCTGTGCATTTTTCCAATCCTTCTTTCCCGTGAGTCCCCTTCTTTCGTTTCTCCGTTTCGCCACCGGTCTCCCTTGTCCTCGTCTCGCACCGAGGACGACCACGGTCCGACGGAAAATCGGTTATCGCAACAGCACTCTGACCAATGGTATCCAAAGTTCAGTCGCGATGGGATCGCGGGAGAATGGACCAGTGGTGGGCGGTTGGTATTGGTTGTGTGTGTGGGGGTGGCAGGACGGAGAGGAGGGTAAATCGAAATCGTTTGTTTCATTGGAAGCTGCAATTAGCTTGGGGATCGTGGAGAAGATAATCATTGATTCGGATTCGCAATTTGCGTTTACATGATTACTACCCCGTGATTGATTTATAGTGGGGCTGTGCTTTAGAATTAATAACACGAATATCGTGCGATAGAGGTGATGCGAATACAAATATTTTCTCCACTGACCTTCGATTTTAGCGTTCGTTTTACGTCGTCTTGCCTGAGGGAAACAAGCGGGGCATCAATCGTATTGTCGTCGCCGTACGTAACCAAGTTCTCAACTTATTCCTGTGAATCTGCGCTACGTTTTTCTCCGCATATCACATTTCGCTGTCTCTACCGTAACCGGAATGTCGATTTACAACGTCTATACGGAGCATAAAGCGCGCCATTGTGAGGCGGCGCTGCGCGCGGAGCCTCGGCTGAACGGGCTCGTTTCAATCGTCCTTAATCGAGTAAGTTCGCATATAGCTGTTTGTTCTCATCCCGTCGCCGTGGCTATTCCACGTGTGACCCACTGGAACACAATGGCCGCTGCTCTTTCCACCGTTAGCCCGCCTGCCTGTCACCGGGCCTGCCTGTGTAAATACGATACGGCACTCGCTTTTCGTGCTTTCAAGCACGGTTTAAAAAAGGGCAGAGAAAAGGAAAGAGATGGGAGAGAGAGAGAGAGGGAGAGAGAGGACGGGACGGAGGGCAAGAGCGGCGGGGTGCGAAAGAGAGGGACTACGAAGAGAAACGGTGGGGAAAGGGTGGAAAGCGGGCTGGTGAGTGAAACGTGTGGGCGAAAAGGGAGACGCGGAACGAGAAAGGAGGAACGCGAGGCTCACAGCCGAGCCGAAATTGCTCGGCTAGGTTTTCAATTTGCAGTTTGTACGGCGCTGTACCTCGACTACCCGCCGACAGAGTCCCAGTTAAAAATAATATTCCACCGACGTGGCTCAAAAGTTCGCGACACGATCTTTCGCTTCGCTTCTAGCCCGAGAAATTCCCTCCTTTGTCGCCAGCCAGCGTCCGAAAAATGAGGATAAATCCATCTACAGCGGTGCTGGTTCGGAAAAATTTCACTGCCAAGTCCGAATTGAGTCCGTTGCGTTGCTCACGAGTATCTCATTGTCAATTGGACCAGAGGCGTTGGCGTCCGCATCGGTCGGTACCCGACCTGGATATCTCGTTAGTATAATCATCGATTTAAAGTTCGTTATACCGAGTGACGATCGATAATGGATTCCGGGGCCAGGTACCTAACTTATAGACGGGAGGCTAGAATCGACAGGACGCGGACGGGAGAAAAACGGAGGTGGCTTGATTGCTAGGCGGATCGCAGTCGGTGATTTGAGGCAATCTACCGGGTTCTTGTTACTCCAGACGACGAGTAATAACCGTAATGGTAGTCGGTCTTCGAGGGGTTACCATCCTTTCCACTCCCCACCACCCGACCTCCCATCATCCCACCTCCACCTCTCTTACGATCTCATTGTAGAATTCGCCGAAGTGCTCGAACGCTTAAATCAGTCTTCGATGCGCCCCCCCCCCCCCCCCGCACGTCCTCGTCTCTCCCTGTCCCCTACACCGCCATTACTCCTGGAAAGATTCTGGACACTCTCTGAAGCTAGATCTCAACCGTCCCGGGCGACACGCGACGTTGATGAACTTAATGGTCCGCAATGAATCAAATCGTTACTCGAGGGATCTAGGCCAGTAAAAGAAATTCCAATCGATGTGACGCGAGGAGAGAACAAAATACCCATCCGAATATGGATGGAAAGTATCAACCGCGAGAAAAGGTGAATTCCGTTTTTCTAATTGTTGTGGGGATTCCTGATTGGACATCGATTTTACGTAATGGCGCGTATTAGGCATTCCCCCGCCTGTCTACCTCTCTCGGCATGTTAAGCTCAGTTAGCTCAATAATCAACGTTTTATAGACGCACGGAAACGAATAGTTAAAATCTTTTCCCTCAAGCGGCCACCACGTGGACAATACGATGCGAACGCGCTGACTCCGATGATTCTCAAAGAGTGCGAAGATTACGAGTTTCAGAAATGTTCTCTTGTACCCCCCCCCCCCCCCCCCATTGTGAGCGTCTGATCCCGCACAGAAGACAATCGCCCCGGTTTGGCCCAGCGTCCGATGAAATCCTCCCACTATATGCGACCACTACCGTGGACCCCGCTTCACGTTCTTCGTCTTAAACAATAACACTTTTTTATACCGGTCGGTATACAAGTTGCCAGGAACAATGGCGGGAACGAGAGATTCCTATTCGCTAATCCGCGCGCATTACGTCCGTCCGCCTCTTTATCCTCGCCCACTTCGGTTTTAGTCGCGAGATTAAGAAACTCGTTAACAAGTTTCGCGGGGGGTGGAATAGAGCAAAGGGCGAAGGGAGAGGTTGCGTCTGTGCGGCGTTTGCACGTCGTCGGGCGAGAGAAAAGTTTTCGGTGAGACCGAATTGGGTCTCGGTCTCGGTGGACAACTAATGTCCTATTGTTGCATTAGCGCGCCAGGGCCCGTTAACCTCCGCGAGCTCCAAACTTTCCATCCCCCACCAGCCGGATCCTGTGAGGGTGGAGGCATAGTGGCACATACTTGGTACGGAACTATTTCCGATATAATTCTCTACTCGGCATGCTGGGACAACGAGGACCCCGCCTGCGAACCACCCCCTTCTCGTGTACCGGCCGTCAAACCTCTTGCTTTATTTCAAAAGTGGGCCGTTATTTTCATAAGGACAAGCGACAACGTTCGCGTGAACGCCACCAGAAATACGGAAGCCACCGTTGGATATTATTAAGAGAATCTCTCAGTCACCGGGGATTCCCCTTCGCTGTGAACGGAAAATGTTTGATAGGAAGGACAACTGTGTCATCGTGGGAGTGAGAGCCGGGCGATGGTCTTGTCCGTCGTTGTCCCGCTGTCGTCGGTGGCAGAATTGCTTTCTGTTGAGTTCCGTCTTCGCCGAGGAGAGCAGACAAAGTTAGGCGAAGACGTCCATGCTAGCTGGAATCGTATAATGGGACCGTGTGCGAAGAAAGTAGTTGATTCAGCAATCAGAAATTCCATTCGAGCTAGGGCGCAATCGTCGATCGAACGTGAGGCAAAATCATCAAAGCATTATTTCGCGGTAAATAAATGCAAAATAATTTATCATCATTTTCCATCACCAACGCGTTAAAAAAGGAATTTGCGTTGACTAACTTTTAATTCCGTCGTGTCGGATTTACCCGAGTTCTTTCAAACCCTGAACGAGTATCCGTGGGTTTTGCAAACTTTTCTAGCCTTCTGGTCTCCCCCAAGGAGACATGATTCGGTAGAGGGGTAAACATTCTTGACGCACGTCACACCGATGCTTATCCGCGGGCTAATCGCACAAACGAAAGTTGAGAATAAGCGACTGTATCCAGGGAGTTTTCACTAAACCAGAGAAACGTTGTCGGAGAGGTCTGTCTCCGGGTAAATCGTTGCGCGGCGCGTTAGTGAGGCCTCCTCATTGGGAGACGTAAACTCGAGGACCATTGTTTTGGTTCCATTAACTGTTGGGGGGAGGGGGGACAAAAAAGGGCGGTGCCACGCGATGGGTGAGAACGAAAGAGAAATGGAGAGTAGGGAGGTAGCTTGGTCGAAAGAAATGCGAAATTGAAAAAGAGAGAGCGAGAGGTAGGGAGGAAGAGAATGTAAAAGTGAGAAGGGGTGCGGAGGGGAGTGAAATGCACGACGGCCAATAAACAACGGTTCTCTATTCATGGATTTTCGCGTCGTACGAGTATACTGCGAGAGAGAAAGGAAGGGGGGAGGGGGGCAAGGAGGCGAAGAAGGAATACGAAAAGGAGGAGAGGGCGTACCGCGTCGGAGGTTGGCTCTAAACAGAGCAATCAATCTTGGCTTAATGAACTCTTAATTATTTCGAGGACACGCCAGAGCGGGAAGGGAAACTGCCCGTATAATGGAGGCACAAAGTGCGCGCAACCGGCTGTATATGCAAGCGCTCACGACGTAGCTAAAGAGGAGGAGAAAGGGGTGAGGTAGAGGACGATGGGATGAAGGTTGAGGGCGGAGGGTAACGCTACGGTAAGAGGAGGAAGAGACCTGCGGTCCGGGGGTGCTATTAGATAAATAGAGGGAGAAACAGCGTCACGGGGGAAGCAACGAAAATGAAAATAAAGGACACCGCGAGGCCGTTCCTAGCGCTGGTGAGTACCTGCCCGTGTCGGGAGAACGCGAAATGTATCCGGGGTTGGTAGATTGGTAGAGAGGTCGAGGCGACGATGAGAAGGAAAAAGTCACAGCGAAGCGGAATTGGAGTATACGAAGAAAGAATAGCTTAGATTTAACGTTCTTCGTGTGTTACATCAACGTCACGATTCGACCAATAATTCTATTCTTCTTTGCTCTCCCAAGCAGTAAAAACACAAGGAGGACAACTGCTAAAATAAATTACACGAAAGCTACAACAACGCGACGACGTGGTCGCTAATTGTAAGATGCAACGCGCATTCGTCTTTCCCAGAGACGATTATATAACTTTCCTCTGCAGCTTGCTCCGTATCGCACGCTGGACCGACGTAACTCTTCGCACTTCTCATCTGCATTCGTCCTTATAATTTTCACTTTCTCGGAACGTCGGCATATCGGTGAAAGTAGGACGAAGCGCGATGGGGTTTAATTAAAAGTGACAACGGTTTATTGCGCTGCTTACAGTCGACCGAAATCCTCTCGTCACTCGGCTACTCCAACCTACGGTCTCTCGATGTGAATTTAAGAAGAAAAGAAAAAAATATCGACAAAAAGAAATATTACAAAATGTGTAACAATCCGGAGATCTCGATTTACAATGCCGCCCCGCGTAATTAACGTAATATCTCGCGTCGAACATTGTAAGTAACTCCGAGCATTACGCGAGTGGGGAATGACGCGGTGCAAAAGTTTTCGTCCTCCTTCTAGCTCTCTCTTCTCGCGATTCTACTACTACAAAGTCAATCCACGATGTAGCTCTTATTCACCGCTCCCATGGGGTTTGGCCACGGTGGTTATTACACGAAGGGATTCGTAGTAGGCGGATACCGAACGTGAGCGCGAGTGCAAAAAAGCCCCCACGTCACATACGCCGAAATTCGCGTGGCAGCGGCTGGATACACACGGCGCATAACTCCTCGCTCCGTTTAATAATAAATCTTGTTTTCCCCGTTAACGATGTATTCGGCCGGCGTACGCATCTCTCTCTCCGCCCTCGTTAAAAGCAAAAACGCACATGGACCATTCTAATTTCCCCCGTTCCATAAGAGCCGCTTGTTACGCGCTCGCTCCGTGAATTTTAAAAATAACTCGTAATAATGCGAACGGCACACAAGCGGAACGATAGGTAGTAATTTGTTCGCAAACGTTTGTATCACGTTGGCTCTGGGCAAAAAATAATAATATAAAACTGAAAAAGAATTCTAAATGGGATGAAATTCGATTCTTCCGTATATTTTAAAAATTAAAAACGGGTTTCGCAACAATTCCCCAAATATGAGGCAACAATTGTATTGCGCTGAAAAAACAGAGTATCCATCGAAAGTCCATTTTCTACCCTGGTAGGTAATATCTTGTTACTACTCGGTGAGCGAGGGTGCAGACGTGGCTTCCATCGTGCAATGGGTAAAAACTAAGTGAAACGGATCGGTGTGTCGAAAAGGTGGAGGGGGTGGTGGGGTGGCGTAAATACATAGTTGATAAACGGCAGACCGCGAAATACTCATGTGTCAATAAATCTGTTGCATTGCGCCTGGGCGCCGTTATTGACGTTTCCATGAAAGGCTAAACCGCATGGTCGATATATTATCGCGAGCGATTAGGTGCACGCGCAATACACGGTCCCTTACTCGCGAGCAGGCGTCTCCCACCGCCATATACCGACCAATTTCAACAGAGGGTCAATTTGTTTCACGGAGTCTTACCATTTTCCCAATTGTGCGAAATGTCGTACGCGAGAGAGTGACGCATTTCACCTAGTGTGATCCATCGACTTTCGTCAAGAAGGAGGAAGAGAAGAAGTAGAGGACGGCCAAGGAGACATTAAATTGAAGCGGATTCCTCAACATTACGGGGTCAAATCGAACATTTTTAGTAATTAAGTAATTAAGTTATGTCAGTTTGGACGTCCCTGACTGAAGATGTTTTAACGTTACCTTTATGTGTTTTCTGTCACGGTGGTATGGCTGAAGAAGCCGATATAAGACCGATATTACAGTGTAAAAGATCTTTCTGCAAAATTTTGTATGAAATGTTCTTTTATCAAATATTTTGAGGTGTAATGGCAATCTTTTATAAAAGATGACTCATGATGATTGTAAAAGATTATAAAAGATCTTGGACAAGGATATTTTACAGTGCAATGGGCCTAAGGGCGAAGTGAGCAAGTGTGCAGATTCATCGAGGATGGAAGGCGGGACAGGTGTAGGGAAATGTACGAAAAAGTCGATCTCAAACCGCCTGATTCCTTGCTACTAATAAGCCCCGCCGTTCAGTGGGAAAGGTACAACTACCCTCAATTCGGCAAAAATACAGTCCTGTAAATTAGAGGTCAGACTTAAGCGGGTGCGATGCATAAGATGTGGAGAGGAAAAGGAATTGACGAACGTCTGTGCCCCTTCGACGTAAGAGATCCGAATTTCAGCGCAGCGTTTCGGCATCGTTGGCGCAACATTAGTTAACCGTTGCCCACCCACGTTGGCACAAACTCTCGCCTTCTCTTTCCGGTCCTCTTTCTCTGTTGCCCCATCTTTCTCTTTTCACATCAATTTCGATACCGATTAACTGTACACGTGCTGAAACGTCCAGTGATTTTCAAATTCAACAAACCACGTCGGGGTGGCCGCGCCATTCTTCTTGGCGCGACTTTACTGCCAAGTGTAATAAAACTCGCGCCGGCCCTATAATCGAGAATTCATAATGTCCGGGTAATTTGAACCTAGAAGAACAATGGAGACTTGGTCGTCGGGCGAGTAGTAGTCTAAAAACGAAATTACCGGCGCGGCGCCCTTAAGCGAAAAACCAGACGAGGAGGAGGACAATAGGCGGTACGTTGACTTAACAATAACACGGTGTGTTAATCGGGGACGTAAAGTGAGCGGAGTCGGCCGCGTTACGAGTGGCCCGATAATAAAAAAGTGGATGGGAACCTTCTTGGATTAACTCTGTCTCTGTCTCTCATCTCCCTTGTCGCCGTTGTCTCCGGATCGCGGTTGAGTCGCTGAAGTGATGGACGATAAAAGCGCCAGAGATTCCTTTGTTTCTTCATTCAATTGCGTCTACCGTGGCGTCGCGCCTCTAACTCAACTCGAAAGAATATTAACAGTCTCGAGATCGATTCTCGGAATAAAAGATATCGATCAGCGTGAAAACAATGGGTGCTTCGGTGGTGCGACGGTTCCTAAGCGATAACAGACCATTACAATTGTTCCGCCGTACAGTCTTCCCTGCAACATGTTACACGTTATCGTTTCATCCCTCTTTTACACGTCCCTCAACCCACACAGGCTTTTGAACAAACACCCATCGTTCGTATTTGCGTCCCATAGAAACCCACATTCTATATTACAACCGTCCCACCCCCTTTTACCTTACAAATCAATACCAACGTTTACAGAACTCGCGTCCTCTCGAATCGAATGATCGATAGTTGGACAAGCGCGCTAAAAATTTCACCTAAAAGAGGGGCGGAATAAAAAAAAATCCTGCAAACTCGATGTGTGCAGGATGAAGTGAACGTTTTACAGGGAAAGGAACCAGTGGACGATGGCGTCCCCCTTTTACATCTCTCAAATAAAATGTTACGTCAGCCGTCGCGAGGCACGTCCATCGGAAACTCGGCCTAGTTGCCGGACGGATACCACCCGAGGCTGTTCCTCGCCGTCCGATAACGAAATTATCTTAATCCGCGCCGATCGATTGACAGTTAGTCGATTGCGCGGCATTGGTAGATTGCTGCTGGCCGCCCCCGTTCTCGACTGACAGCGGTGGAGGCGGCGGTGCCAGAACCACCGATGTCCATTGTGCTATCCGCAAGCGTGGACATCGATGTGCGTTTCGACGTTCCGAGCTCGTCCCGACGTAGTATGACGTTCACTCTCTCGATGAAAGACCAGCCAGATGAGAGTCCCAGCACCACCATCACCACCTCCACCACCACCACCAGCACCAGCTGCATCACCGTCGTCGTCGCTGCCGATGCCGCCGAGAGCGGAGGAAGCGTAACGTTCGGGGAATAATGCTCGGCGATAAACGCTCTGGGAAACGTCCTACTTCGGTCCCCGTCGCGTACCATCCGGCCTATGCACAGTCCACTGGTGCCTGTTACTTCGCGTTACGTTGTAAAGACTCGGAACAATGCGGTGATCAATAGATGTCGGTGAACGTGAGAGACCGAGAACTCGCGTTTTCCGAAGGAGGCATTTCTTGTTCGCGCAAAATGATCGCCTGCAACGAAGGCGCGTGGAAAAATCATTGAATGAAAATCCGATAACTCGAGGAAGAGAGTTCCTCGAGGCTGAGAACGATGTGACCCTAACCGTTGCGCTCTGACAACTCGACAACTGTCTTACGTGTCTCTAGAACCTTGATGTTGCATCGAAGATTTCCATAATTCTTGGCGCGTGTAGAAGGTATTATTATTTTCAACGGTACGCATGTACCACGAGACTTACTACCGAACACGCACGATAATATCATGACGGACGTGCATCGTGTGCGAAGAGTCTCAGGCCTTGCGAGTGAATAGCGAAGGCAGGGCGAGGATCTGTGAGTAGAGTGCGAAACATTAACTAACGACCTTGACCCGATTCAGAGTTGGGAGGGAAGAGCATGTCGCGAGAAACACTTCGTCGTTCTTCCGAGCTACACAGAATCGTTTCGGTACAATTATCGTGGCTAGCGATACGATTATGGGTGAAGATATCGTCGAGTCAAATTTTATCGATAGCCTTGCCCCCATTTGCCACGCGAAGAAGGTAATCGATGGCGATGACGATACGGTCTTTGAAAAGTTTCTACCAAGTCCGCGAATAGCTGATCGAATGAAACTTGAAAAGAGTCGTCGAAGTAGTCATGTATATTGCGCGAAATAATGTGAGTCAAGCGGACGTCAGAATTTCGGAACGAAATGTATTTCAAGAGGATTGGAAATCCTTCGCTCTTGTTAGTGTCTGCATTTTTTTCCTTCGACGTGCTCGAATCTCCTGGGAAAGAAGAAATCTCATTGTGCCTAATTTAACTTCGAAGTTTAAGTAATTAAGTCTCGAGAGACAACTCCTTTCTCGTGGAATAGGTAGAATTCGAAATAACGTATTTAATGTTTTTCTAGGATATATACAGGGTGTCCCGCAATAGGTGTAATCCCCGCGAAAGGGTTGTAACTGAAATAATTCTACACAACATTTTCCTTTGCGAAAAAGTTGGACGAGGCTTAATTTTTGAATTATTAAGGAAAAACATAGGCGAATGAGCGCGCCCGTAAAGCCCGCGCTCAGGGCCGTCATGCTCGCCACTCACCGCGGTTGTGGACGGGTGCATCGCGGTGGTACGGCACGAAGCGTTAGACAGAAATTATGTCGAATAACAAATTAAAATTCCAGAATAACTTCAGATGGCGAACCCCAGAAGGTGAGGGGATGCGTAATGCATTTCCCGATGCAAAAAAAAAAAAAAAATTAAGGTCAACCCTAACCCTAACCCTAACCCTGACCCTAATTTTTTTTTTTTTTTTTTTTTTACATGGGGAAATGTGTTACGCCTCGCCTCGTCTCCCGGGGCGGAGGACGAGGTATGTGGGACTCTGCCGCCTCCGGAGCGCCGGGCCTACCCACTAAAAACCTAGAAATGGGCGGCGAGGGGATGCGTAACACATTTCCCCATGTAAAAAAAAAAAAAAAAAAAATTAGGGTTGGGTTGGGTTAGGGTTGGGTTAGGGTTGGGTTGGGTTGGACCTAACCTAACCTAACCCTAACCCAACCCTAACCCAACCCAACCCTAATTTTTTTTTTTTTTTTTTTACATGGGGAAATGTGTTACGCCTCGCCTCGTCTCCCGGGGCGGAGGACGAGGTATGTGGGACTCTGCCGCCTCCGGAGCGCCGGGCCTACCCACTAAAAACCTAGAAATGGGCGGCGAGGGGATGCGTAACACATTTCCCCATGTAAAAAAAAAAAAAAAAAAAAATTAGGGTTGGGTTGGGTTAGGGTTAGGTTAGGTTAGGTCCAACCCAACCCAACCCTAACCCAACCCTAACCCAACCCAACCCCAACCCAACCCAACCCTAATTTTTTTTTTTTTTTTTTTTTTTTTTTACATGGAGAAATGTGTTACGCCTCGCCTCGTCTCCCGGGGCGGAGGACGAGGTATGTGGGACTCTGCCGCCTCCGGAGCGCCGGGCCTACCCACTAAAAACCTAGAAATGGGCGGCGAGGGGATGCGTAACACATTTCCCCATGTAAAAAAAAATAAAAAATTAGGGTTGGGTTGGGTTGGGTTGGGTTATGGTTAGGTTAGGTTAGGTCCAACCCAACCCAACCCTAATTTTTTTTTTTTTTTTTTTACATGGGGAAATGTGTTACGCCTCGCCTCGTCTCCCGGGGCGGAGGACGAGGTATGTGGGACTCTGCCGCCTCCGGAGCGCCGGGCCTACCCACTAAAAACCTAGAAATGGGCGGCGAGGGGATGCGTAACACATTTCCCCATGTAAAAAAAAAAAAAAAAAAAATTAGGGTTGGGTTGGGTTGGGTTGGGTTAGGGTTGGGTTGGGTTGGACCTAACCTAACCTAACCCTAACCCAACCCAACCCTAATTTTTTTTTTTTTTTTTACATGGGGAAATGTGTTACGCCTCGCCTCGTCTCCCGGGGCGGAGGACGAGGTATGTGGGACTCTGCCGCCTCCGGAGCGCCGGGCCTACCCACTAAAAACCTAGAAATGGGCGGCGAGGGGATGCGTAACACATTTCCCCATGTAAAAAAAAAAAAAAAAATTAGGGTTGGGTTGGGTTAGGGTTGGGTTGGGTTAGGGTTAGGGTTAGGTTAGGTCCAACCCAACCCAACCCTAACCCAACCCAACCCCAACCCAACCCAACCCTAATTTTTTTTTTTTTTTTTTACATGGGGAAATGTGTTACGCCTCGCCTCGTCTCCCGGGGCGGAGGACGAGGTATGTGGGACTCTGCCGCCTCCGGAGCGCCGGTCCTAACCCTAACCCTAGCCCTGACCCTAACCTAACCCTAATTTTTTTTTTTTTTTTTGCATCGGGAAATGCAAATTACGCATCCCCTCGCCTTCTGGGGTTCGCCATCTGAAGTTATTCTGGAATTTTAATTTGTTATTCGACATAATTTCTGTCCAACGCTTCGTGCCGTACCACCGCGATGCGCCCGTCCACAACCGCGGTGAGTGGCGAGCATGACGGCCCTGAGCGCGGGCTTTACGGGCGCGCTCATTCGCCTATGTTTTTCCTTAATAATTCAAAAATTAAGCCTCGTCCAACTTCTTCGCAAAGGAAAATGTTGTTTAGAATTATTTCAGCTACAACCCTTTCGCGGGGATTACACCTATTGCGGGGCACCCTGTATAGTGTCTATGCCCACTGGGACCGACCCCGTTTCGAATGTCTTACAGCCAGGAATAATGCAACGCAGAAAAGTAGAACTACTATTTCGAGACAAAACCCGAGCGGTGCCAAATGAAGTCAGACAGGTAGTAGAAGAGGAATACACGTTGGCCCAGGGAAACAGTTTGACACAATAACCTTTCCCAATATTCTGCTTCGAATAATTTTTGTCGCGTAACGTTGCCAAGGGAATATTCTTACCCAAGTGTTTCCAAATAATTGGAAACCACGGGAACTAAGAACAAATAAGTCGGACGAATGACAAACGGCGGGTAGGATAGTACGTCCTTCCGTAAACTTCCGAATCTAGCTGGGCGGGGAACACCCGGGGAACGGTAATGAACGAAAGAGATCGCTCTGTCGCGATAACAGATAGCCCCGAAGTATCAACGAAGATCGAAGACCTCTCTTCTCCTAGCCAGGAGCAACTGTCGAAGTCCTCGAGAGATTAATGTTTCTCCTACCCTCGCGGACTCACTCCCGCGCCGTCTCCGAACCTATCCCCTGGAAGACACTAGCGTCTCTTCTAGAAACTAATTTCACAGTCACCGATGTAGCTTCAAAGAAATATGACAATTATCGTGATTTCACTGTTTAGGCGTACCTAGAGACTGTGACGTACACGACGAGTGTTCGCTACTGAAATAACCAGTAATAGATATTCACAGATGGAAGCGCGAGAAAGGGAATGCGGTGGTAGTAGGGACAGGACCTAAAATCAATATTTAAGACTGTTCGCTTCCCCGTGAAAATTTAATAACCCGCTTCGAACAAACGAAGTATGCGCGCACCCCCTCGACGACTCCTTGTGCTGTCTCATCCTCCTTCTCCTCCGTCACCTTCTCCTGCTCTTACTCCCTCCGTGGTATACACGCGTGAGAATGTCGAGGTCGGGCGGCGAGCCGACGCGTCGGTTACCACCCGTCCGTGATATTAAATCTCAGCTGTGGTAATAATTAAAAGCCTTCGATGAGAGAGGCTGCAGAGATGCGCAAAGGAGACGGAGGGGCATTCGGTGTCGTTGTTGGCGCGTGACGACGCGCGGCGGAGAAAAAGAGAACTGCGTCACGTCGAGGCTCATCGCGTAATAACGCGCCTGTCAATTTTATATCGGCGAGAATTGAAATTCCAGTAACGCCGGGCGCGCGCCACGCAATCCGCACACACGAGACACCCCGCAGTCGATGAAAGGATAGAAGGCTTTCCTCCGCGGATGCAGTAATGTCTCATGGAACGATTCGTATTTCACGCTGGCTTTACAACACAAAACCGCAATAGCATGGGGGGGGGGGGGGTGCATTACACTCGATAATAATTGGGTGCCCAACTAGGATAACACTCTCGTTGTAATCTTTAAGTTTCTGGGGATTAAAGGGCGACGCTATTCTACTACGAGTATCCTTCATTTCAATTGAAAAAAGAATCACGTTATCCGGGAGAGTGAAAGTTTGACTCGCGATAACTGGATACTCGAGAATCACGCAAGGTACGTGTTAGGAGTAAGTTGCCGCTTGAACACGGGAATTATTAAATCTTCTGTTAATGCACTTTATGGATAATAATTTATGAATCTGTCCAGGCACGGTTTTGCCGCAATTAAATAGCCCGCAGATCTTTCAAACCGACTAGTTTCACGCATGGAACCACAAGCAAAACTCATTGCGCGAGGAAGATAATGTTTCTTTGTGTACTGGATGCTTCATGGATAGTGTTACTTAATCCCTAAGTGAACGGCAACGAGCGCTGCCCTCACTTTGCCGATGCACAACCCCCTGGCAACTCAATAGAACTGTATCGATGAACGAACGCGACCACTCGTCTTGTGTAGAGGGTATTCAACAGTACCACGTTGGTAGAAGCATCACTGAATTCACCAGTGGTTTGAATTTGATTCGGGGAAAGAATTCTTCGCCGTGGCGGGTCATCTTCGCAGATAAGGATTGATCGCTGTTCAATGAAGGTTACTCCCTCCAGTGATGCGACGTCGTAACGCTTCTATAGGCTTCGTCGATGCGCGGGAGACCATAGGAACCCGACTGGAGAATATTGGCGACAACTGACGCGTCGGGGAAGAAATGATGATTGACGCCGATGATTCCTTTCCGATACGAAGTTGATTATGGATTGCCTCACGGCGCGTACTATGTTTTAATACACTTCCCAGCACAAATGAATTATCTAGGATGTCCAATAAAAAATTCTAACAGGCAGTCCGCCTTAATGTACTCCCCCCCCCCCCCCCCACATCGTACACTCGTCGTTCGACCATCGTTAAATTTATTTTTCCCTGCCAACGACGCCGTAAACGCTACCTCGCTTCGTCATCGCATCTCCTCGCTTCGTTATCGAGCCGTTCGACGATCGAGGTTTATATTTCAAAGAGCTCTAGCCACGCGACTTTGACGTAGCAGCTAGGTCGATAGTTTACTCGCGAAGTGCCCATTAACGGCAATGTCCGGCTAAGTCCAGCTAAATAAGAGGAGGCACTTTTCATTTAATTTTCACTCGCATACCTATCTAATTTCACCTCATCATTCAATTTTCCCGTTAAACGAATGAACGCCGATGACCGCTGTTTTAAGGCAGGCGTCCACATTTTCGCATCGTAAGTATCGGACGCATCGCATCAAACGGATCGTAGTATTCTTTGTATAGAAAACAATACAAGTGCGTCCTCTGATCCGCATCGTACGGATCGCACGAATCTACCCGTATTACGCACACGCATACGCACTTGTATTGTTTTCTATACAAAGAATACTACGATCCGTTTGATGCGATGCGTCCGATACTTACGATGCGAAAATGTGGACGCCTGCCTTTAATGAGACCGTTGCTGAGTGTCCACGAAACCCGGAAGTTTTATAATGCGAATATCTCTTCTTCTTTCTCTCCCTCTCTTTCCATTCTCGTTCGGAATTCCATCGTCGCGGATTGCCTGCTTGACTCCCTAAACCGGACAGCCTTTCTACGAGGCTTTTGCTCATTCACTTCCCATACGGAAGAAGGCAAAAAGATGAGTAATAAGAGCGAGAGAGAGAAAGCAGGGGAGAGTTCGATGATCAAAGTTTGCGTCTCAAAGGGCAAAGAGCACCTTCGACTTTGACTTGTAGGGAGTAGAAGCCTTAGTCTCACCGCGGAGTAACCATTAACGGAGATCTATCAAGACCGATAGCACATCCGAGTCGGTAAAGAACCTTGAAAGAAACCGAGAACAGTTCGCTGTCGTGGGAAGCAACGCCCTGGGCACTCGTGCGCGCCTCTCCCCGCCGTCTCCTCCTCTACCTCCTTCGCTCTTCACCGAGGAGTCACGAAACGGTGAGGTAGGAAGAAGAGTGGAGAGCGAAAAAAAGAAGGAACACGAACAGGAAGGGAAAAGAAGGGGTAGGCAAAAATGAAGCGTCTAATGAACTTGAGAAAAAAGTTAAACTTCGTTGTCGAGACCTTTAATGAATATCACCGTGGATAAAATGGATATTAACGATATTAGGTCGGTGCGTACTAACCATAGCGTTATTAAGGCGCATTATTTCACACCTCGGCGTAGTTTCCTTTGTTGGGAGGAAACGATAGGTGTCAATAAAAACCAATACTTGAACTTGCTCGCGAGTGTCACGCCTTTACCTCGCCTTCCAGTAGAATTCTCGCTAGCGATACGCCAAACGTACTGTCCGCCCCAATTTTGGATACTCGCGTAATTTTGTTTCTTCTTCACTGTCCACGAATGAGAAAGGATGGAGCAGGCGGAAGGGACGGAGGAGGGGAACGTCGTAACGGATGCAGAACGGCGCGAGTTAAAATGCGGCACCATCCTTCCTAATTTAAAGAGCGCTCAGCGACGGACGATTCCCACCAGATCTTTCTTATTCCCTGGCCCCGCAGTCAACGTTCTCCGATAAGAAAATCGAATGGAAGAAGTTCGAAGATTCCCATCTATCTACGTTGAATCTCGACCCAGGAAACGGAAGAGTACTCGGACGATAAAAAGAACTCGAACGGATTCGCTCGTGGATCCTGAGGACGAGCTAGTTGGAGCCACCCTCTTCTCTGAGCTACTCCTTCGTTCACCCCTTTCCTCGCCATGTCCCTGGCCGTTCCGTTGGCCGCTTATGAGTCCGCGAACGAACGATTACGGGAAATCCGAGGAGCGGACATTAGCGAGCGCGAAGAAAATCCCAGGGTAATTTGGATGTCGGCGAAACGGTCCACGAGCACTAGCGCATTTAGGGAAGGGCGGAGGGGAGCGGTGGGGGTGGTAGCTTTATTGCGAATTTATGCAATGTTTAGCCGCATGACCAATTAGAGACGGGGCAACCACTGCGGCGCCGGTAAAGCTGCGTTACGGAGAGAGGGTACAAGGAGGGAGGGAGGGAGGAAAGGAAGCTGGAGGCCAAACCATGGCGCTGGAAAAATTATGCTTATGCATAACCGCGGACGCGGCGGCTTTATGGTAATATTGTGGTTCGTGCTGAAATCTTCTATGCGCATACATAGGCGCGACCGCGCTTCGCCCCCGCAAGCACCCCCACTTGCAGCACTCTCTCTGCCTACCAGGTACCACCTCCGCAAGCCTTCTTTCCCTTCGTCCTGCCACCGGCGCGGCGCTTGCCCGCCGACGAACCGCACCGCTCGTACGAAACGGGCCGCGCGCCATTCGAATACATTAAAGTGGCCAGGAAACATCTCTTCATTTCTCGCGCGACGATATCGCGTGCAGGCGCCCAAGCCGCTTGCTCGCGCGCGCGCGCAATAAAAGTGTGCATGCAGGTGTTCGCCCAGCCGTGAAACGGTTGAGCCGCACTTTAGATGTATCCACGGACGACTTTACTCCTTCGCCTTATGACGCGCCCTCGCGATGTAAATGGGAAGATAAATTTCGTCGAAGGGTGGTTAGGGGGTAGGAGGAGCTTCGGCGTCACGGACGATTACCTTCGTGTGCACTCCGGAGTGCACCATTGACGTCAACGTTCCGGGCTTTTATTTATAGTCGCGAGTTGTACACACGATGGCACGGAGTAGAATCCGCTCGCATAATCGGTCTTACGCGAGAAACGTGGAGTGCCTTGAATTTCGAATGGAGTTTCTCGGTACGACGGTGTCATGGATATTCCTCCTTCGCGGAAGTAGAACGAGAAGCTAGGAGAACAGTCCGGAGCTTAATGGAGATGCATTTTCCCTTTGAGATTCTGAGCAGACACCTTGAGGAGGACACAGACGCTTTCGCGCGGATGTACGGAAAGAATGGGGGGTTGAGACAGCTGCGGTCTAGCTGCCTTTAGAAAAAGCTGAAGAATATGCCCCTAATTACAGTAAAACAGCGCACAGTCTCTGAGTGTGGCCCGCACTGCGTCAACCGTCCCCGGTTCCCAGGCCGAAGCATTAATCATCCTACAAAATAAATGTTTCGAGTTTCCGTAGTGGTATTCCGAACCCTCACCCGCCCCCTTGTAGCCCCACCTAAAAATATTCTTTACTTGATGGATGACATCCGCGGTAATAATTCAGTCATGCGCAATGACCCTTGAACTTTGATCGGACCGTCGCGCCGCTAATGGACGGATTCGCAAGAAGAGTGGGGAACCGAGAGCCGAGAAACGATAGAGTTCACTCTTAACATTGTTTTATAAAAAGCTCGCCGATAAGAAGTTTGCCGTGGACAATCTCGTTCTTCGTTCGAATCGCCTATTGTTATCCAGGAACACAGGGTTTTCTCATGCACGAAGTGAAGTTTCTCACCAACGAGTGCCATTCTGGCGCAAACGAATCGGTGAATTCACCACGGCTGAGATACTCTCGTGGAGAATATTGAGAGCGAGGCCGATCATTACCTCTCGGAACCCCCTCAGCTCCAGAGAGAGCGAGCATAGTGGAAAATCGACGCCCGGCCAATTTCTATGTTTACCATTACTGTCAGAACATTGAATGGTAAAGAACGAGATGACGTATGTAGAGGAATGTTCGCCGAGAAACGGTGGCACGGCTTAACTGACCAAAGGTGACGACGGAAGGGTGTGGTAGGAGGGCTGAATAACTAGGATTTGGACAAACGATATAAGATTCCACGTTGAAAGATGCTCTAATAAAATGGGCGCTCCACGGTCATATGCGTGGTGACCGTTTGACGACCTAACTTCTCCTTTTACCCCCGACGACGCTTCTCCTTTATTCGTCCGGTGCTTCCACCCTTCTCCTCCTACTCCATGTTTTCTCCTACTTTTCCACGCTCTCCTGCTTCACCATTTTCCTCTCGTGGTTCCCAGGTTCGCTCTCCGCACACTCACGCGAGAAACTCTCACTCCGACGTCCGACCCTCGTCCTGGCCCTGTGATCTTCCTTCGCCCTTCGGTGACCGCAATTCCGGCGAACGCGGCTTACATTGATTCTCAACTATTTCGCGACCACCACTGTTTCTCCAGTTATGAAATGCTGCAGCTTACGAAGTAATCGCGTTATGAAATGACACTGTCCGATCTCTAAACTGCTGGGCAACCAGATAATTGTGTTTAAGGCACACGGCTACGCTGTTTCGTTGAAATTACGTCATAGTGGCCGTCATCACGTGGCGCTACCAACAGGGCGCAGGGTTTATGTTACTACAGATGAAGCTGGCGAAGAAGGAAACGACGAAAAAAAGTGATTAAATTAAAACACTTTAGAAGAAAATGATGGGATTTCCACAGATTCGAAGCAGCATTCCTCTCATTGGCCCTGCCCATAAGAAACCAGCAGGGAGTCTAATCCCAGCGGCCTCTGTCCTCGCCACCCAGTTGCCCTAACGGCCGGCGTGAACAATCCCGTAATCTCCGAGTTTTTTCTTCGAATGCGCGTTTTAATAATGCGGGAGGGTAAAGCGTCGCCGTTGACGCATAGGAATTACGCGAGCTCCAGAATGCATCATTACGGCGCACAATGCAGTGTCCATCAAGTCCATCCACCTCAATGCCGGAATACACGCCGACCCTTCTTGCAGGACCAGGAAGGGTAAGAGGAAGAGGAAGTCGGTTACCACGACGGGGTTGCGGGGTAGAGTGCGGGAGAAGGACAGCGAGAGAGTGTGATGAAGATGGGGAGAGGCGAGAAGGGAAAGATGCGAAAGGGAGACGGAAAGAGGGAAAACGACGGTAAAGATGGAAGGGGGTGGCGGGGGCGTGGTACAGAAGGAGGCATAGAGAGGAGGAAGGAAGGGAGGGAGGGAGGGAGGGAGAGGGAGAGAGAGCATCGCATTACCATCGCCAGCACCGCAGACCTCGAGCGTAGTCGATCTTGCGGAACATTTTAATGACAGCAGCTTACCGCGCGCATTTACCGCACCCGCAGCCGCTGGTCTTGGTTACCGGAGCGTACACGTGTTCGGCGAAACAACTCTCGAACAGCTGAGCATCGCGTCAGTCGCCCCTTCTCTCTCCCTTCTTCTCTCCATCTTCCTTTCTCTCCTTTTCGTCCACACTTTCCTCCCTTGCACCTCACCGTCTCTTTTCCCTCGCACCGCTTCTTTAGCAGCCCATACCACAAAAGCCCATTTTCATTCGTCTCCTCTTGACGTCTGTCGCACCATCTTTTCTCCTTTTCCATCCTCACCGTCGTTCTTCGCCATTCCCCTCACTGCAAACTTAGGCTCTCATTCCGTTTCTCACTTTCCTTCTCACATTTTCCTCTACGCCTCTCGTCACCTTCATCCCCTCACTTTTACCCCTGCCCTTCCTTGTCTCGTCAAGGTCCCTTCGTGGAAATGGATCCTTCCTCTGATTTGCAACATTTTTCCGTCCTTTTCCTTAAGAAATGTCCACTCTCTCCGTCGCTCTTTGCTAATTCCGTTGAATTTTGCGGAGCGCCGTATTTTCTCAGGTACACATTTCCAATCTCACCCACCCCCTTGGGATCTATTCTCTCTATCCGATGACGAGCATCTGCTTGCATCATTTATTCGCAATATTTGTCCACGCCGTCGACGTCGGTTCTAAATGTTTCGTCCCGTCCTGCATCCTATATCGCTCCTTTTTACCAGCGAATTTTTTCCGCGGAATAGCATCACCTTCTTCTGTGTGAATTTTTCATCAAGCGCGCAAGCATGCCGACAAGCGCGAAATCGTCTACAATTTCTTCTAAGCAACGTCTCATTAACTTTTTCCCATTCCACCCACGAGTCACGTGATACGCAGTGCCCCACATTTGCCTCCGCGGATTTGCGCGATTCTAATTTCTTCCTAGAAGTACCGATTTCGCATTCGTTAGAAACGCGGTAGGCCGTATCCAGCACGCGAATTAAGTTTCCTTCTTTTGTTCAACTTGCGAGTTTTCATTCTTCCTGCGCGCTCCTCGGCAATTCGTTACGAGCTTTGTCGCTTCCTGGTGTCACCCATCCTGGTTGGTAGCGTTCTCGTATAACATTTTCCGGTGTACTCACGCTCGCGGGGGAATATTTGCAGAGGCGTGGGTTTCTCCGCGAGAGTCGAACAAAGTGGCCCTAATGGTGCAAAAACAAACTCCGTCTCGCAAAAGTTGCGGCAGAGTCGACGACGAAGCGCCGCACCGCCCAGCGACCGGGACGAGGAGTGAGAGGAGCGGGTTGGGAATGAAGAGAAGGTGGAGGAAGGAGAAGAAGAAGCGAAAGAAGAGGAGGGAAGCCACGACGCCGACGACGACGATGCCAACGACGCCGACGCCGACGACGACGCCGCCGACGACGACGACGACAGGCATTTGTCACCGTGCCCCCCATGCGAGCAACGCCTTCCGTTTATGCAAACGTACAGCCCCGCTGATGTTTACCTCTTTGCAAACCTAATTTCAGTCCCCCCCGGGAGGGAGTAGACGCGGTAGTGGAACTTCTTCGAGACTCTTCTCTACCAGGGTTAGGGAAATTCCTCTCTCTTTCATTCCCTCGTTCTCTCCCGGACTCTTACTCTCTTCTTCTTCTTTCCCTTTTTTCCACCTTCCTCTGCTTTTTCCTTCCTTCATTCTGCCCTCGCCCCTTTTCTCCACCTCAGCTTCGCTAACTTTTGCGCGCGCTAGCAATCCTTTACGATGCCATTGGGAAGCGCGCAGAACTGCTCCACTCCTACCAGTCTCTCTGATGAAAGAATTTTCCTGAGCGCGCTATGCGAAAGAGAATGCATAAGAAGGAACGTGTCCTCCAGGATTCACAATGGAGATGGTTGAAAAAGGGGCGGGTGAGGGCGGAATACGCACGTATTTCCGCGAAGAGACCGTCTTGCGCGTTACCTTCCTGTTTGTTCTTACGACCCCTCGTAGACTCCCTCCCCTTTCCCACGCTTAAATCCGGTAGCAGTGTAACGGGAATAACAGGAAGATCTTCGAAACGTAACGAGGCCGTCTCCACCCGTGAGGACGCAATGTACGCTTCCACCACGAATCTCAACGAGGGCGCAGAGACGGTTCTAACGGAAAGTTTTTATTCTCCCGCAGGAGCATCTCAGTCGCGTTTCAAATCTGACAACTGTACACGCGGGCACCGTTAGTACGAGATACAAGAGCGTAGCTAGGTCAATTCCTCGCTCGCGCTTCCTTCGCGATTTCTCAGAGCGCGGCATTTAATTTCGATAAATATTCCGAGCTTACTGGCGCGCGAAGGAGAGGAATCGCAAAACAGCGAAAGAACCACGGGATAAAATTCGCATTCACTCGAAAGTGGGGTGAATTGGGTCGCTTTCACGGAGGGGGGTGGCAGTGTGCGTGCCAAATCTGATTTCCGAAATTCACTCCGTTCGTAATTAACTCCTGGAGCCGGGGTTCTGGCGGCCAGCAAACATGCCTCCTCCTATTCTTTACCAGCGGCGAGTTTCCGTCTGGCTCAAAGAACCACATTATTTATTACGAGCCAAAAGGGTTGGCAGGCAGTGCCTGGGAGGGTGGAGGGAGGGTCGAGAACGAGAAGAGAGTCTGGGAGTAGAAGGGTGGGCCATGAGGGGAGTATAAATTATGCATTTTCCACGACAGGTTTATCGCTTACTTCTTTTCTCGTGCCCCCTCCCCCCGACCCCTCTCTCTCTCGCTCCCTCTCATTGTCGTGTTGTCACAAGCAGACCTCCTCCATCCGGTTTCTCTTTATAATCCATAAATTCAACAAAGTCGAGCCGCAGAATGGCGCGAATTCCGCAAACGTTTCGGGAACGTCCTGTCTTACTCGTCATTCTCGTTACCGTCCTTGTCCCGGTCGTCCACCCTCACAACCGTATCCTTCCACTGTCCTTTGTCCCTACCCACCTCGTCCTTTTCGTCGGCCCGACTACCTCGCCGACGTATAGTGGCCGGCCTTCGACAGATGGACAGGCAGACGTGGTAAGTCGAGCGTACGCGGGGCGCTTTTATTTCTGCCTCGCGTATACGCGAGGTGAGCTCGGAGTGCGGTGGACGACGACGGCCAACTTTTTAATGACGCCTTCCGGGTAGACGAACAGTCCACGCAGCGCTCTCCCTACGTGTAAGCAAAAGGAAACGAACAGAGTGGAGTGACAGGAGAGGAAGAAAAAATCCATAATTCTCCTGCGTGCAGAAATAAAAAGAACGCATCGCGGTTACCAAGACGGCGTTCGACGGACCGACCTTCAATTCGGTACTTTGCGATTCCCGTTTACCGCGAGTATCCATCATTTTCCAGACCTTCCGCGAAATCTCTCAACGTAAGTAGTTACGTCGCATCATGCGTGCTAATTATCCGCCCGCCATTTCTTGTAAACCCGGTGCCACGGTTTTTCCTAATGGAGCGCAGTCGAAAGCTAATTTTCTCTGGCCTCGGTGTATGGCTTTGTAAGGCAGAGTTATAATTAATGCGTGCGACGTAAAGTGAGAGCTGGGTCGCACCAGGAGAGCGAGGGGGACAACGGGTGTGCGTACGTCTGTGTACCACTGTTGCATGGGAGCGTGTAACGTGTATAACGCATACCAGAGACAGGCGTTCACGCGAGCGCGGAAAGAGAGGGAGAGAGAAAAAGGGAGCAAGAATGAGAGCGGCGTGGATGAGCGAGAAGGACAAACTGAGTCATGAGGAAAGAAAGGCCTAGCATGAGAAGCGAGAGAGAGAGGGAAAGAGACGGTGTAAGCAAGAGGGGAGGGGAGGGGAGGGGAGAGAGAGAGAGAAGAAGGGAAGAGAAAGGGGAGACGGTAGAGAATCACCTACACGTGATTATGCCAGCTCGAGGCTGGACAACTGGCAACTACTCCCAGTCCGCACAATGTCGTTGGTGGCACGTAGAGAGGACAAACATGGGAAACAAAGACATCCTAACCCCAGGAAACGCATCAGCCCTCGGCGACGGAATCATAACGCGTTATGAGGAGACTCAGGCCCTGCCTGCTGGACGCGACGAAGTTACAGTTTTAATGGTGTCGTGAAAACGGCAACGATACGCGCACAAGGCAGCGCGGTCGTTGCGGCGGATACGTGGATTCCTAGAAAGAGAATGTTTACCCTCCTTCTTTCTCCCAGGAGCCACTCGCAATTTCGTTTTTCATTTCGTCCACGCGGAAACGTTCGACCCTCTCACGTTACGTGTCTTCCTCCCCTGGACCAAGGTATTTTTTATTTTTACACTATATTTCGAACATTGAGCACGCGCCATATTTTCCCCGGAATGAATTTATTTTCTGTTGTAATAAAATTCCTCTCCTACAATCATCGGCCCGACTATGAAGATCGATCGGTCTACGGCGATCAATCAAGATCACGCGTTTCCGGGTGGAGAGAAGAGAGAATGTGGAATGAGAGGAAGCCTCGCGCCTGTGCGAATCTTTCGGAGGTGTGGAAGAAGAGGAAGAGGATGACGGAGGGGAGAAAGGAATGGAGCGACGAGAGGAGGAAGGAAGAAGCCGTGGAAAGGAGTTGCAGCGCGTTTCTACGACGACGACGGAGGAGGCTTGATTAATGAGACGGTTGTCGAGGGACAAGGGACGAGGCGGCAACTGCCGGGGATAAATAGACGACGATAAAAATGGAGTGGCAATTAATTTCGGACAGCAGCCGTGAAGGGAAAATGTCGTCCGAGCCGGAGGCGCCACTCGAGAGGACGTCCAGGACATTATGAAGAGGAGAGCTCGTCGCCAGGCTTCTGCGACGGGAAGAACGATGCGACGCGCGAGAAAACGGGGACGAGCAATCGAGGTGAGGAAGTGGGGAAGAGGGAGAAGTAAGGGGAGGCTGAGGAAAGAAGAAGGAGGCCGCTGCAGTATTATCAGTAAGAAAAAGAAGGCCACCATCTTGCCGTTGAGTAGACTCCTCGGGTATTGCTCGGCCAGGTCCAATTTCGCTTCTTGTTGGCGACCGACGCGACGCCGGCGGACAGTACCAACTACGGCGACGAGCAAAGAAATGATAAATTGTGTCGTCGATGAGCGGGGCCTATGAAAAGTAACCAACGCCTTTTATTCTTAATATTCAGCGGAGAGGACTCGTCCAGCGAGATGCAGCGAGAAACGAGATATAGAACGTTTCCCTCCTTCTGCTCGTCTGTCGTCGCGTCGGTCCGGTATAATCATTCGAGTACTCGGGAAAAACAGACGAACGGGGAAGAGAGGAGAAGGAGGAGGAGAAGGAGGCGGGCGAAAAAAGGAGAGTCTCGAAACTTGTCACAATGCAACGCGAAAACCTGGGGAATACGGAATCTTGGAGTCGCGGTTTGCACGCGGAGGACCGAAACGACGGTGGCCAGGACAAGCAGCAGCAGCGACGGTAGGAGCGACGGCGGCCGAGAGGGATGGGAGGAAGAAGCGAGAGAGATATCTCGTGCCATCGATAGATAACTCCGCCCTATCCATTCTCTATCCAACTTTCGCATTTCTCTTAAAACTTCTACGGCTGCAGCCGTAGGGGTAGCGAAGGAGGAAGAGGTGGAGGAGGAGGATGAGGGTCGAGGAGAAAGGGAGGACGAAGGGTGAAGGTGGTGGCCCGTCGGGAGGATCGGGATGGGAACGGAGGAAAGAGGGCGAGCCAAAACTTTCTTCCCGCCATACCTCACCGATTGACGGGCAACACATCACATAGGCGCGGGATCGTTTCGTCCGCGTCGCGCCGCGCCGCAAGCTCCGACCCTCCGCCGCCGCCGCCGCCGCCACGCCGTAATCCTGCGCCGAGACGCGCCAAGGACAGGAGAAGCTTCGGTCCTCGCATTAATGGAGTATGCTCGACGCCATTGTCTGCGCGTTTCCTGTGATGCACTGCGGCATTCACATCTACGTGTCCGCCCTTCGACCCACCATCCTCTTCTTCTCCGCGTCTCCAGCCTCTCTTCCCTTCCTGTCCTCGGTAACGCTCCCTCCCAGACCCTCCCTGATCTCTTCGATAATTGCCCAAAGGACCTTTTCAACCGCGAATAACTCATCAAAACTGCAGAAACGTACGGACAGCAAGAGACCGATAGGACCCCATTTGTCTACCCGCTCGCGCATATTTGCACGATTCTTGTTAAAAATTGTTCAATCGTCTCGCGACAATTCGCCCTCTCCGCTTTCCGACGACCAAACGAGGTAAGAAGAGAAGAGAAAAGGATTATTCGAATGATGGAACGAATGCCCTGTGAATAATTTCGAAACCGATCTCGATAATTCTCCCCGTGCACGGGGATGATCCCCCTTTTAACTTCAGTGGCGAGCAAATCGCCGAGGAGCGAGGCGAGCGCGCGGTTTAATGCGCACGAACCGAACGTAGGGAAGCGGAGTGAAATTTACAGGGGGTGCCGAGGGACATTAATCGTCCGCTCCGTCGAACTAAATTCTCTTAAATTCCACGTCTAAGAGAAAATATCTGGTGCGGCACTCGGTTCCCTCGTCGGAGTCACCTCGACGTGGCATTAGTTCGCTTGCGCGCGAGTGGACGTACTCAGGGGGTGAGTCAGCGCCTACGCGAGGAACGTGCTAAAGGGTGGCCACGTGCCGGACTCGAATACCACAGTCCCTCCTTCTCCTCCTCCTCCTCCTCTTTCACCCATCCTTCTTCTCTTGCACAGTGCTCCTCCCACTCTCCTCTTCACCCCTTTCATCCCCCGCACCTCAACCTCCTCCTCATCCACCACCGCGGCCACCTTCTCCACCACCTACCCCCTTTCCACGGATTTGCACCGACCGCTCCCACTACCCCTACCACCTCGCCGCAGTGCACCCCCGCAAGGCTCATTAATATTCACGGTGCGACACGGCCGCTTTTTCGCCGCGTTGTGTTACGGGGAAAGAGATACGACCGCCCACGGGAATTATTGTATTCCCGCGGCATCGGATAGTTCGCCGTAAGTGCAGCGCTGCGCGTCGTCGGCGTTACGTTCGAAGCAGGGTGTGGTAAGAACGGAAGGACGAGCATACCGGACGAGAGATTCCTCGATGAAGGGCAGAATGAAGGGAATGAACAGGGTGAAGAGAGGGGAAATTAAACAAGGGTAAACACAATCGGTGGGATAGTCGTTGGCGTTCGTGAAATGATCACTGAAAAATTCGAGAACCGAAAAAATAAAGATGGTTGGAGTGAACGGGGCGGGGTATGGGGATGACTGATATCTTGAAGATACTTCGAGGAAATTGTGGGTAGGTAGTAGCGAGCACGAGAAAGACGCAGGGTGAAATGCATAGAGTGTGGGACCAAGGAGCGAGGGAGATGGTTGACTTGGATGGAGTGCCCAGGCCCCGGTTCGTGTATTAAGCCACCCCGAGCGAACTCTGCATGCCGATGAGCTTAATATACCTTAGTTTGTCATAGCCGTGTGCACCCACCTTTACGTACGACCGGTTATAGCCGTGCTCGAACTAAAGCTGCGTGTCGCATAAGATCTTCGAAGTGGTGTGAGGGTCGTACCGTGGCACGTGATCACGTGCCCTTCGACTCGAAATGCCACAACTACCGCTACTTTCAATCCTGCAACACTTCCCATCTTCGAGTGTTGTCGCCTCGCATCGCGACGGCGTGGAACGAAAGTCGCAAATGACCGGGGTTTATTTTACGTTTCTACTGTTACCCAAGCTTTTCGCAGTTTCGTATACAACAGGGCACATGTACTTTTCCCTTATAAGAAGGATTAAGGACACTGCGCGAACTGTTGTTCGCGGTTTGTTCCTACAGTATCGTTGCATTTAACAATTTCATTGCAAACGCGTAATTTGTAGGTATCTGGTACCGTAAGATGGTAAGCAGTAGTTGTGATAATTCGAGAATAGACTAACTGCCGGACGCTTTCTGTGCTTACCTGAAACAAACAAATTATATGCACCATTAGTATCTGCTCGAACAAAATTAGTTCGGAAGATATAATTTTCGATGTGGAAATATGATAATAACTCCTTTCCAAAAATACATATTTTCATCGTCCAAAAGAGTACAACTCCTGTATCGTTGAAAATTTCGATCCTTGTGAGCCTTCAACGGTAATTTCGAGAGACGGTGCTTAACTATGCCCAATAATGAAGCCTCAGTTTGTTTAAACGCCAACAAAGAAGAGCCGTCTTCTTACTGTATATATGGAATCTCCAAAAAGGAAGCGAAGAAAAAAGCATGTAAAAAAACAGAAACTTTCCCGACGTAGACGAAGCCGTCCGTCGTGATAGTCAAAAATTAGAGGGGCAATTTAAGCTTAGCTTTCCACTCGAGCACCGCGCATTCGCCGCCGCTTTGAACTGCGCCCCCTTTTCTCCTTGTACGAGTGAGTGGGTAAATTTAGTCTGGGGCCACGTCATCGTGTAATATCGGCAAACTTTTAATCAGAGAGCCCTGAGAGCCCCACGGAAGAAGCTTTATTTTCTTCAATGATGCCGAGGTAATGCCGAAGACCAGGTAAAAGAAAATGAAAATTGAGATAGTATCTGCCAGGGACAGTGAGCAGTGAAGAAGCGAACCGTGAGTGGTGCAGGGAGTACAAAGTTTTATAAGTTTTTTGAAAAATTGACGCCGAGTCTTTGTGACAGGCAAATCGATTTATCGATTGGTTACAACGAGATTGAATAAAAAAGTAATTGGTTTTACATGTAGTGATGGACGCGTTTTTATTTCTCAATGAACCCTGACGGTGGTTTCCTTTAAAATGCCCTTGCTTTCTCGTGCCCCAGAGCTCTGACGTAACAAATCGGTACGCAGGAAGAAAATTACCCCAATTATGGTCATGCGAACGTTTTCTTCTTCGTGGTGTAAGACCGCCACGTCCGTAGAATTTGTAAGAACGCGTGCACGCTACTAACTAATTGTAAGCGCGAGAGACGAACAAGGCTAACGGCGCAATTGCATTTCGATTCACTTCCTTTTTGTTATCTGGCAGGAAAATTCACGAGAAGATTTACGATTTGGACTGGAACCATTTACCCAATCTACTTTATGCACAGTGATACGTCAAGATAGCTTGATCGTGATGGGCTTCGGCTTTCGGGGAGTTTGACGTAAGGCTTTGAAGAGTTATCTTTCCAAACCGAAGGTCGACGCTCGTAATGAGACGCGCGCACGCGCTTGGACTTGAACTCGATCGAGAAAAAAAGTTGCAAAGTCTCTATACTATCCTTTCTATCCTGTCCGTTCGTCAATGCTCGCTGTTCACGCCCTCTTGTATATCTACGAACGGGGACTGACGGAAGGCAAAGGGAGTGCACGTGCGTGCGCGAAGTAAACGCCATGATTAATTGAAGCAATTCATTGGAGGCGATTTGCGGCAAGGAAAGTACCGCGAGAATGCACCTCTCGTGGGTCGACGACCCCTCACGAATTACGATGGATTACGCGATGCGGCTGGAAATTACGGAGTAACTTTCGACGACTCGTCCAACGTACCGGTAAGGTTGAGCTCCCTAGTGTACCGATTACCGTGTGAGAGAACCGCGGGATAGAGATTAAATACAAATCAATGAGCCTTCAGCGAGAAGTGTATAACGTGAATATATTACATCGCGGTTTGCAGTGAAGTTGGGTCGTACGAGAGTGTAGCAATATCTTGTCGCAATCTTGTTCGCGATCACGTTCCACTGACACACCGTCTGAGTAAACTTCTCTCGACGTCAGTCGAGTTAGTCAACGTACTTCAATAAGGGAATATCAAAATGAATGAAATTCATACTTCTTCAAGCCTCAGGCGAGCCTTTCCTCTTTCAAAAACTTTAATATTTTGACTTTTACATACCTTTTTATCGTTAATTTCCCCAGACCTAATTCAGACGAATACGAGAGAATACGTCGCTTGAAATCAGCTATATTATCAGTCGACCTTCCGCGTCAAAGCTATACTTAAGAGTGTTGGGATGAGGGAGGCCCAGCCAGGATTACAATAATGCACTTCTTCGCGATGCACTTTGCCTTATAAACTGAAAGGGGTATCCGGTGGCTTCGTACGATGCGGCACGAAGGGCTCCGTCGGACGTCCCTGGAAATTCACGAAGGGACTCAAGGGTGCGCGCGATCGTTTACCACGGAGGAACACGAGGAGGCACCATAAACCCTCGATTCAGAACGTGCCTGAAACGAGCGAGACGAACCGGTGCCGGCGATACCGCAGTACGTGTTCCAGCGATTTACAAGTCCATTACCATTGCAAAGGCCACGCCATAAATTAGAAATACTATTGCCGTCGCTATTCGTATGCGGGGGCGCGATATGAATCAATGAGATCTTTAATCGTTCCGGCTATAAACGCGTACATGATGCTGGTCGAGGCGCGTCGCGTCGCAATGAAATTCCCAGGGATTGCATTGGTTGTAAAGCAAATTAAAATTGTATTGTCGTATCTTTTGCAATTTCACAAGATGATTCACGAGGCAACAGGGAAAATACATCTGTATGTTCGACTCCTTATTGACAGATAAAAGAGCAAATGAGCGATCCATCTAGTCGACCGGAAGAAGAATATTCTTCAGAGAGATCCCATCGCCCTGCTCCCACGAATGAACGGTTTCCCGAACAAACTAATCTCAGGCATGTAGCGCGACACCGTTGTAGTTGTATTTCCTCGTCACGAGTGTAATTTCGGGCAGGCGATACGGTATTATTTCAGAATGGAGGTTCGCGAGAGGGCGGGCGGGACGCGGCGGGTAGAGTATCTGAAAATTGCTAATTCGAGCGATGACAATGAGCGCCGGGCGCACCGAAACCGTTTTCCCAATATCGGTGCGCAAATATTTATGAATATTTATCCTCGTATTTGCAGGCACCGAGGTATAACCGACACCTATAATGTGCAATTAAAACGGGGTTGGAACGGTATACAACGGCGTGGTTTGCTGGTCGAGGATGAAGGGGGAGAGGGGAGGTGGAGAGTGAAGGGTGGGGAGGGTAGAGAAAGGGGAACGGATGGGGACGAGCCTGGTTAGCCGGGATATACGAGTACAACGTTGAATGGCGGTGCAGTTGAACGGCGGCTGGAAGGCTGTTAATAAAAAGCTATGTAACAGGTTTTCACCGCGAAAATTGACTAATACCGCCCGCTTAATGCGAATTTATGAGTTTTTTTAACGCCCCGTCGGGCGTCGGCGTCGGCTGCCCTACGCTCAAAATATCATCGGCGCGGCGCCGTTCAAAGGGCGACCGGTACTGATTGTGGGAGAAAAAAAAGTGGGTGCCTTGACGCTCCAACCGAGATTGATTGCGAATATTTTAAAGCCCATTACAAACTCCTGCGTGGATGGGCGAGAAAACCCGAATTCGCTTCCGCTACAACTACCTTCGGTAACTAACGTTCAATAAACTTGCGGAAGGTACGGGAAAAGTGCGCCATCGACCAATCAAGCTGAAGTGACGTAACTTAACGTAACGAGGGGAAGGGACGTTTCATAGAGGGGAGGAGTCCCTGCGTTCGTTCCTTCGCAAACTTTCAACATAAAAACCATCCTAACGAGGAACACTAAAACCGCATTAGATCACACCCCATAGCTGAGCTTAATCGCCTCAAAGATTTTTATTAACTACGGGGGAGTCACTCGCGGCCACTTTACACCTTATAGCCATCCCAGAGTCCACCGACTGAAGAACCATCTCACGTTATATCCATCGCAGAACTTTATAACGACACCGACCGACCCAAGCTCGCGGAACTTCGAATCGATCTGCACCCTCGTCGTCCACGATCTTTTTGTGCGGAAACATTCTCATGCGGAATAAGTTTTGATAATTCGCTTAAATGCAAATACCGAAAGGTCCAATAGAAGATAAATCGTGCTCGACCATTGGAAAGTAGAGTATTATAATATTTTCGACACTTCAGTTACGAGAATGTGTTGCCTCGCGGATTACGGGCGCGTAGGTGTGCTTATCGTGGAGGAAGGGATTTTCGCGTCGAGGGTATGATGGCTTTAGCATGGCCGGGCACGCAATGCGTCGAGGAAAGGAGAGGGAGGGCAAGAGAGAAGGTCCCTAGCCCAACGGGACGAACCGGCGGACACGCAGCCTATTTCGCATGCATTTTGATCGATCAGTGCGTCATAATGCGCTTGAACTCACGCTGCTACTCGCGAGGACACGAGAGAAGAACGGACACGCATGAACTATCGCCAAGCGCCAAATCTTTGTGGATCTCTCTTATACGGGAAAGAATTGTACGTTTGAGAGAATTCTTTCTAGAGAGAAGAATCGATATACATTCCATTCATTAGAACGGAATATCAAGACCTTAATCCGTTCTCTAATTTGCGCACTCCTTAGATCCGTGGAATACGTTCCACTTCACCCCTAACCAAGTATCGTGTCTTTACCAATTGTTTAAATAACAGAATAAATCAATGATGAACTAATGTTAATTACGAGATAAATATGTTTTCGGGTAGCGCAGACATAAATATGTGCGAGCATCATGATAGATCGCCTTGATTAACCTGTTTCTCTGTTTATTACTTTCTTGACTAAAAGATAAAGGGATAGTTTCCTCCGTAACCTTATTATTCTTGCCGGCACGGTTTCCGTTATGGTCAAAAAGAAGGAGATTAAAAAAGAAAGGAGGAAGCTAGGCGAAGAGCATGCGTACTGTTGAAAACTCTCCCTCTCTCTCTCTCTCTCTCTCTCTCTCTCTCTCTCTTTCTTTCTCTCTCGACGGCGAAGCACAAAGGGCAGCGCTCGAGCGATCTCTCTGTGGCTTTGAACTCGCGACAGAGGGAATAACTCAACGTTCAACGAAGCAACGTATTTTTCTTCGCTAACTGCTATTTCGTGTTTTATTCAGTTCTTTTTTGCTCTATTTCATTCTGGCCACCTCCTCCCGCCTCTAGCCGTTCTCTTCCCTCCTCCGTTCCCCGGCGCCCTGCACACGCAGCATATCAGGGCGGGTGCATTACCGTAGGCGAGTATCCGGTTTTGCCGGAAGCGCCAGATCCGCGGAAACCTACCGAATAAATAATCCTGAGCAACTGGCGCGGTTTAAGAAAGGGAAAACGCGAACTATCGTTCCTACGTATAATCAGCTACAAGGTCGTCACCATGATCGTCTAAGTAAGCACATTTACCAATTTTCGCTACTACCAACTTTGTAACTTGCACGTTGTACAATTTATCGCTCGTATATTGGATTAAAGGTCGCGTACACAAATAAGCGGTTCAAGTTCGTAGCGAGTGATGGAGAAAAGAGCTTTCGGTCAATTATAAAGGAGACAGCAGCCGTATAAACGAGAGGATCATTAAAAAGGGATATTGCTCCACGACTCGTCGCTAACGGTATGATCAATCGCCAACAAAGCGATCCCGTCCCTCTCCATCTCTGAGATTTATTTCGAAACCGTCCCGTTAACGACTCATCTCGTCGAACAGCAGACTGAGTGCAGACCCTTTCTCGAAAAGGAGATATTTAATTGATCCGGATCGGATGAATCGCTGAAGTTTAACAGGTTTTCGGGTCACGATGGTCCTCTTCGATGTCAAGGTACAATTATTGCGGGAGAGAAAGGTAGAAAGAAGGAGAATGAGGGAAAGGGAGAAAGTAGAGCCCAGAGAGGATCGTCCACCCGATCTCTTGCCCTTCGCTTTAATTATTTCATCTCCAACCCCCCAACTCCCTTTGCCCTCCGGCGCGATAAAGAATGCTAAGCAGTTTCATTATTCGCCCAGCTGATTCCCGTTAAACCGCCACCGGTTTTTCCCCCGGTTTCATTATCCGCCGTGGACGGAATGTAAATGAGTCGGCGGGACTGCGGAGGGAGATTTTCGTCCTTGACGGCGCGCGGAGGGCGCGCGCACTCGTGGATGTCGCCTCTCTCCACCCTTGGCTAGCAACCTTGAATCTTAACAGCGCTCCCCCCCCCCCTCATTGTTTAGGATAGAAATTCTCGGGGCGCTATCACCTTGTGATTAGACATTTTTGCGAGCCGGGCGTGCAGATTGCCCTTTAAATTCACGCGACCTACGCAAGAAGGAAGAGCGAAGCGCGGCGCGTGAGTGAGTCGCAAACATGCAGCTTACTCGATGGCCAATATTAGTCCGTTCATTACATCCTCGATTCTGTCCGGGCCGCCAAATATGCATGCGCGCTCTAATTACCTCGAACGATTAATCGAATATCTCACGTTCCCGGCGACAGCCGCAATTGCAAATTTTCGGTTTGCCGAGGGTAGAGAGTAAACCTCGGTAAGCCGAAGAAGATGTTTATCGATAGTAGGTCCACGCAGATAACGAGAGGGAATTTCACGGACGGCTAAATCAACTAAAAGGTTATCGTGTATTCGCGTAACCAATGTGCGGGACGTGGCCCACGATGAAAGCAAAATTATTTTTCTGAGCTGTGCGTTCTGCTTCGTATATTTGACGAATAATCGAAAAAGATTTGAAACGAATTTCCTAGAAAGAAAAATTATCCTTCGTTCGGTATCGTCCACGCGGAATAACGCGTTCAAAAACACCCTAATCGATATACCGATTCCACTTACCAGCAGCTTGGAACAAATCTCATTTCTCTCGTCCTGGTAGGCGACCGCGAAGGATTTCGCTCGAAGGAGCACATCCAACGCCGTTTCCGCGGGGCAAAGCTTATCGTCCCTCTTACCCTCTTCATCCCTCAGCGCGTTCACGCCACCCTCTTTCTTTTTCCTCCCCAAGAGCCGGTATGTCTTTCGGTTCGATTTGCAGCGACAGTGTTTAACGTTGCATCTCAGGTGATTTCTCAGCCGTTTGGCTGCCGGTTCGAAGAATCCACCTTATACCTCCGTAGCCCCAAGCGGTGGCAGCAATTTTATTAGGTTCTCTCCAATTGACTCTATATTAAATTTAGAGGATTCCTATGGGAGCGCCAGCCGCTCCCGGCACCGACGACGACGACAAGGAAGAGAGGATGGCAAGGAGGACGGTCACGTCGCCGCCTTCCTGCCCTGCGTGCCATTCCTCTCTCTCCTCATCCTTATCCTCTTTCTTCAGCTCCTTCTGGTTCTCCCCTTCCTTTCCACACGTCGTCACATCCACCCCAAACTCCCCCCAAAAGGTCGCACATATTTCGTCAAAGCGAATATTGGGGCATCCTATGAAGACTCTTCACAGAAAGGTGCGTACTGCGTATAAACATTGAGTTTGAATTTTTCGTTAAATTAGGAGAGTAGATCAAATTTTCGAAGTATGTGTAACTCCGTGAGAAGAGACACAGTAACTTCGATCGATCCTCACGATTGTCTTTCACTTATTTTCTCCCTTCAATTCGTGATGCATTCCGTCTGTCAATCCCTCCATTCTGGTTTCGCCCTTCTACTTCAATTCTCCTCTAGTCTTTCTAGTCCTTCCGTAGACACCGATAGTGCACTCGACAACGGAACGGAAAGCGATTCGAACGTCAAGAGAAGTTTCGTCTATCACACGCAGTAGTTCCCAAAGACTTTGGTCATGGTAAGGCGAGTTCCTCTGTTATAAACCACCTACACGGACTGAGTTGCCCCACGGTATCATCGACGTAAATAGTTGAGGAGAACATCTGGAGGTTTCGTGCTACGACTCGCAAATATTCCGAGAGGGTCGATAGGGACGTAAAAGTAAGGTCGTTCTTAATTCGTTATGTGTAATAATGTCCTTCCGCCGCAATTTTTTCCACATTTCTCCTTATCCTCTTCATTCTCGTCTTCCAACCATTTTCTTCGTTCTTCCTCAAGGATCATGTTAGACAATTTGTTTGAGAGATTCGGCTGGGATAAATTTTGTCTATCGTTGCATCGACAGTTACGAGGGTACCGCTAAACGAGGTGTAATAATTCAAGAACCCCAACGTTAACGTTGTTTTCCCAAACTGAGCGTGAGTGCGCCTTCCAGAAGCGATTCTTTCAGGCACGATCTTTCGAGCGTCGGCGTCGACGCGTATGGTCGCGTGCGCGGCAATTTGACGGAAATGTATCGATCGCAGTTTTTGCCACGATGAAGGACAGACAGACAGAGAGAGAGAGAGAGAGAGAGAGAGAGAGAGAGAGAGAAGAAAGAAGGACAGGAGTCTTCGAACTGTAGGCATGCTCTCTTATACTTGGTAGGACGGCAAGACCAGCGAAGGGACGAGAGAGCAAAAAACATTTACAGAAAGAGAGAGAGAGAGAGAGAGAGGGAGAGAGAGAGTAGAAGGCATAGGAGTTTGTAGTGTCAATAAAGTAGATATCAGCCGTGTACCTTACGTGCGGATCAATGACCGAAGCCGTCGGGTAACTGAAAGACTCTCCAGAGCTTCCTTCTCCTCCTTCCCTTTTGCCCTCACTCACTAGTCCTCTCTTTCTCTTTCTTTCTCAGCTCTCACTTTCTCCTTACGCTTCGCCCTCCCCGTCCTGCTCCCGAGGTCGAATCAGCAAAGCCCTCACGTCGTAATCTCCGATATCCAATTGATTTTCCAGCTGGTATGCTCCAACATCGCGGAAGACGTGGCATCCTACTATTCAATTAAAACTTTCACTCTCCCTCGCCCGTTGCCCCTTTCAGCCCTGCTACATCACGTTCTCTCACACTAACCTCCCCGCTCCTTCTCTCCCTCTCTCTCTCTCTTTCTGTCTCTCACTCTCCCTCTCGTTCCAACGCCTTCTTTCTTTTTCACTCTTGTTCAACGTGCACGCCTACGTACCCTCTTCTTCTCCCTCTACCTGCCAACGTGGTCTCTTGTCGAGAGGCAACAATTGTGGTGAGAGGGAGTTGCTCTCTCGGTGGTTGTCGAGTACCACAAAAGGGCCGTTGCAGTAGGACTTTCTCGCTATTTCCTTTTTTTTTTTTTTTTTTTTTTTTTTGTAAAAATAAGGGTCGGAGGGCACCCCTTTTTAGGAAGTAACCAACCTTCGTCACGGGGGTTCTTCATCAACCCTACCAACGAGTTTCGTGTGTTGCGAAGTGCCTCTACGTGGGATCTCGACTTGAGATTATAAGTCTGCTGAAAACTGAGGAGAGCAAACTGTATAACAAGAATAGTAGGACCATACTTCGTAATGATTTGATTAATTTTTTAGAGGCATCGCAGAATCGCTAATCTTTTCAAGAGAATCATTTTTAAGCGCATTATTCAACCTGCAAAGGATGGGAAGCTGTTCATTTTAATTTTTTCATGGTAAGAAAAAATCAATGCGTCGCGAGACGTACGAGAGCCGTCGTTCAGGGTGGCAGGAAGGCATCTGCCCCTTTGCTTTTAAAATAACGTCGATAGACCGCAGCCGTGCCAGAAGCGCATCCGGAGAAAATCCTCAATGATGTGCGCAGAGCCCTATCTCTTGTTAGGGGATCTCGGCTTGAGGAACGACAGGGCTCGCGACGCGACAGCGACAAACCACTCGCTATTTACGACCTATTTCTACATTTTATCGCCATGGAAGGCAGGAAAAAGGAGGGAAAATGCCTGGGCTTTACCGGCTATGTGCCGGTAAACAATTGACAGCCCTGTAAGTGTGTCTCTCTTCAATGGATCCAGAGCGAGTTTGGACGTTCCAATTTCTCGTCATTATTTGCGAGGCGAACGTCGAGGTAGAGAATATTCGACACCTAGATTCTTCTTATTAGATACCATTTACAATTATTAAGATGCTTATTAATTATTATTACGTACTCGTTACGCGAATTCTTCCTCCAAAACAACGTACGAGAATAATTCGATTTTCCGACTACGCAAAGAATTTAGAGTAGACGCGAATGCGCTCCATCGCCAGTGCTGCCAACGCGCAGGAGGAATCGTGGATGACCTTCGTGGGAGGCGTTAGGCGGAACTTAGGAGATCGGTAAGGAATGTTACAGCGAACGATGCCATTCTCGATGACGGCCGCAGAAAGTCGAATAAAAGTCGTGGACGAAGGCCATTGAAATGGCGACGACGCGCGACGTGCTGGCATGGACGGGCGGTTTGAATGCTGTTGGCGGGCGCATGGTGAGTCGCGACGAAAGAACAAGAGAAAACGAGAACGACGGGGAACGATTCGCGTTGCCCCTTTTCGGTTGGCGGTGATTCGAGGGTGGGCATGTATTCGATGGGGAGGAGGACAAGGGAGTCTTCGAGGTGGACGAAACGAGGAAGACGGGAAGCGCGAGAAGAACGAGAGAGAAAGGAGGTGGCAAGAGGGTGGCAAAGAAGGAAGAGGGTGGGGGAAGGACTATTAGAATGTATTATGCATGCGAAATGGCGCGGTTTCCTCGAAATCACTGGTGCCGCGCCGCTCCCGGATGAAGGAGTTTTGCGGTGACGACGTGGAAGTCTGCCAACCTTCGGTGGGTGGTCTTTTAGCGGCCGGCGCGCCCCGTTCCAATGGAAGCTAAAATATTGAAGAAATTATATCGCCCGAAAGCCCCGTAACCGTTTAAATAATCACGAGGCGCGTACCACCGACGTCCCACCGCATATAGAGGGGGAGATTCGGATATCGCGAGCGCCCCTTTCTTTTTCTCTCCTTTCGCGGATGACGGAAGAGGGAGGAAAAGAGCGAACGGAGAAGAGAAGGGAGATCTAGGACGACTATCCGCTACTACTGCCCGTACGGGACCAATTTTCATATTGCCGCGAATTGAAGTATGGCTGCAGTGCGGGGAAGCACGTATACTCGTTCGAACCACTTATCGATAAGAGAAATCGTCGGCCGTTAACGTGATAGATACTTCACCGTTGCTGTAGCGCACGTTCCTTTACGCGCCCTTTCCGGCTCTTCTCCTCTTCTTCGTCCTCCTTTCTCTCTCTCTTTCTCTCTCCCTCTCTCCTCCTCCTCCTCTTTTGCCTTCCCCGCCCCCTCTCTTCCACTTTTAATAACGTGCGTTGACGCCGCACGGTCCTACGAGCGTTACGAACCCTCACCTTTCCCCCATGAATTACAGTCGTCCTTCGAAATTATTACACCGCAGGACCTCTCCCCGTCCTCATACGATCCTCTCCGAATGAATCTGCAAAAGAAGTAGGTACCTACGCTCCGCTTTATACCGCGTGTATAACGCGAAAGTGATCATAAACAGGGCTTGCCCGTGGAAATGACTTTTGTGCGCCTTCCGTCGCGAGCCTTTTTTACGATGTACAACCTGCGCTCCGCGCATGTGTATATGCACTCCCGGCGCTCGTGGAATGAGGGGATTGGTGCGTATTTGCCGTAAATAAAGCTGCGTTATAAAAATCCGAGCTCGCCGCGCTCACTGTGCGAACGTCCGCCCGCGACGCCATTACACCTGGTCGCCCTTCAGCGAGCACGTAGGCCGTGGCCTTTTACGTGTGAAGCGAGTGCGGCACTCTCGCGGTTACGATTTTTCATTGCATTTCCAGCGGCGTCATTGAACTGATTTAAAATTCAGTACGAAGCGCGCGGCTCCGTTCGTGTTCGTCAATTGCGAATAGACGCAGTGGGATGAGAAAAGGGGTGGAAGGGAGCTGAAATCGAATCGTGTCCCGTTGCTGCGGCAGCCACTGTCGTCAGCTCCCGACAAATACCGACAATTCTGAATGTCGTCGGGGCAGCTTACACGATAGTACAACAATCTGTCCCGCTCTGGGTAACGTATTGTGGATCGTGAGGTAGAGGTGCCTTCGAAACGGGTGCACCTGCTGCACGCGGACGCTAGGCTAGAAGTCCGCAGGAAGCAGGTGAATTTATTCACAACGACGGACTGCATTTTTCCTTCTGACCTGTCAGCTCCTGTATTCTCGGCTTCTTAGCCTGTCCTTCGAGAATTCATCGCTCGATGGAGATTTATGCAATCAATTTTGTCGCGATGAGAGAAGAGAAGGGACAAGTGAATTCATATGAAAAAAGCCCCCTAATTGATCGAGTGTGGGACAAAAATTGTGTCACCGGTTTTTTTATCTTCCTCGAAATCACACGATCGTCACGTTCGGTGAAAATGGCTGATAATGTAGCGACGAGACTTTTTCGGGAAGAAGTCTGTTTCTCGTCTTTCTTCGATACTTTAACTTCAATGTAACGAATGCCGTAAACATTTTCAGTGCTTCAACATTTTAGAACATTAGTTTCGGCTCGCGTCGTCTTATATTTCTTATTCTAACACGCTTTGCGACTTCGAGCATTTTCCTCGTCGTTGCCATTCTGCGATCCAGTTCGACCACGAGATATCGCGAAACGTGCCAGCGGCGTGCACCTTAGGAAGAGAAATAATTCGTTGCTACGACGGTCTCGAAATACGCGATCTCGTATCGGGCCGTATCGCGGCGAGAAAGGATTCCGCTTCCTCTCACGTATGGGGGTGTATCGACAGCGATTCGTTTCGCTTTAAGCCCGTTTCGCTTCGATCCCCTCGGGGGCTGAAAATGATCCCCGATAACTGGTGGCGGCAAGAGACGTCGTAAGCCGAGAGAAGGTCGTTCAAACGAGGGTTTAAGGTTCGCCGCAAAGGATCTAAGGGTGCGGGCGGAAGACGCACGGGAAGTCAACGAGATAGGCGTAGCTACGATCGTGCGAACGTCTACACGATAAGAACTGCGTGCCGTAGTGGACAGTTACACGTTCGATTGATATCCCTACCGCTTTTACTCGAAATAGCCGAATAGGATTTAAGAAAAATTCACGAACCCAAACTCACTGCAATGACCGTAGTTTAAGCTGTTCCCGAATAGTTTTACGATAATGCCCTGTCTGTCTTCGACGCTCGTACCCCGGCGGGCGGAAAAATACAGTTTCACGTAGATTGGATTTTATTATAATTTAACGTCCACGCGCCGCATCGTAACTGGTTTACGAGTTTCACTCAGTTCTCTGGTCTAATGCACCCGGGAAACGATGTATCGCAACTTATCGCAGGGCAGCAGTAGCAGCTTCTTTCTACGGGAACTACAATTCCTTTTGCCTCCATCGCGAAATGCAATGCTTCTTGGTCATTTTTATCCTAGGACGAGCGATAAACTGATCAATCGTTACATCCGAGTGCACCCCTGAACAGCATCAAAGACTTTCCCGCTTAACCCCGCCGCAAAAAAGCCAAGCTAACCAGCAAATTAATCTTTCGAATCTTCGCTGGGTTATCGAATCATCTTTATCCCCAGGTTCACCGCATACGAGACTCCGCTTCGACAATCCCTCAGGAAAGCTGCCCTTAATTGGAAACTATGTTTGGCACTAAAAACCGTCCGACCATCAAAGGTTTACGAGTTCCTGGTCCAGGAAGGGTACCGTGAACATCCGGATCTCGCTTCCGCGATACTTCTCTCCGGTTTCGCGGATGATAGCGCAACCGTGGAGGAACGACGGAGGACCACGGTGGTGCAGCCGCCTTTTAATTATTATCGCCGTAACTCCCGGAGGGCTCATAAAATATTTGTTTCAATCTGCAAGCGCCGAAGTCGCCGCGGCCGCACTCTGCTGCCGCAAGTGGCGCGTTAGGTTGACCGAGGTCAACACTCTGCAGCGCGCTAACATTGCGAAACCGGACTGCGGCCGGTGATGAGACAGAGCGAAAGAGATAAAAAGCGTACGAGAAGGGGAGGGGGCAAGGGATGGGAACGAGAAGCTCGACCAGAGTGAGGGAGAGAAATGGGGAGCGAGGGAGGGGAGAGAGAAAGAGCGAGAGAGAGAGAGAGAGAAAGAGCGCAGAGAACGGCTAACGACGGCGACGACTTTATGAGTTGTTAAGCGCGGTAGTTCGTCCCGCACGGCGAGTATCCGGGTCGTCGATAAAACCGGAACGAGGCGTTGAAATTCCACGGCTTCGTTCGTCCGGATAAATCGACGATGCGTGGGTAACGCGTTCATCCCGGCGTCGCTCACGTACGCGCGTTATCGATTTTCATCCTTCCGCCGTTCCGGCGCGCACCTTTTACCGAGACAACGCACACGTATGCAATAAGAATCGAAGTTCGAAAAAAATATCGAAGCTCGTATACCTATCCGCTTATAATAAGCTGTGCAGTTCCACTTATAATTCTTCTATCTCCCGTATGTAACCGGAAGAGACCGTCCGCACGGAAACGGCGAGAAAACCATTTTAACGGGAGAGCGTTATCGACATCGAGAGCTGATCCTTCTTTCTTCCTTAACTCGATATTATCCGAAGCGTACTACCGGATCTTCCCTTTATAGCGGCTATGCGTTTGTTCCGGGAAAATATCAGCCCTTTCCTGCCCGTGTAGAAAAATTGACGGTGTGACCTATCCTATCCTCCTCCAGGTGGCTTCACGTATGAGAACTTCCATTGGAGAACACTTTATGCAGATCCACCTGGCATCACGCGAACCTCGTGAATTTGGCATAGAGGCTGGTCGTGCGGGCGGACGGGCGGAGCGAGCGAGCGAGCGAGCAGACTGGCTGGCTGGCTGACTGGCTGGATGGCTGGCAGGAGGCAAGCACGCGGGTTCGGAGGAAGAATGGGTAACCGGTAATTGTAGGTTGGCAGAGATTCAATGTAGGTAAATACGTCGATCCAGCTGCCGTGAGCGCCCAGCGACACGGGCGTGCATATAGACACGAGGCCATGTGCTACCGGTCGGTCCTTCGGCAAGCCGCCCCCGCGGCCTCCATCCTCACCTCCTCCATTTTCAACCTCCACTCCCCACCTCAGAGCGCTCCGCCATCCTTCGTGGCGTCGTCCACCACCGCCACTCCACCGACCGTCCCAATCTGCCGTCGGCACCGGCACTCTTCGCTTTCCCTCTTTGGTAAGTGGCCAAGAAACCCCAATCTACCCCGCAGATTACTCTTAAGCCCACTCCAGATGGACCAAGAACAGGCCTCTTTAGCGCGAGCGCGAGCGAAGCCTGTTTCTACCTCGATTTCGTGCGTCCCGTCACTTGATATTTTCCTTCTGGCACGATACGAGAGCTAATCCCTACTCCGGGCAGACTGGACACAGGTCGCTCATGTAGGCCTCTCGAGTGTTGAACTGATATTCCGTCTTACGGTCCAAACGATAAAGTTGGTCTCGATTAATTTGTCGAGAATATCACAGACCACGAGGAAACATCGAGTGGCCGATACATTTTTCCACGAATGAAAATATTGTAACGCGGAAATGGAACGTTCATCTTCCGCATTAATTTTTATTACCGAAAACTGCTCCTCCGCAATACTTCCCCTTATCTTATTCCCGTCGAGAAGAATCATGCGTTCGACGCGGGTATGTAATGGATCAGGGTGGATTGTCGGATACGTTCCTACCTACGTTCTCATTCTACTGGTGCAACCGCCCTTTTCTCTCTCTCTCTCTCTCTCTCCCTATCTTCCTCCCCCGACGGAATGAACCGCGGCATTAAATAAATCAATTGGAAGGGTCGAAGCGCAATCTTGGTTGGACACGTGGGTGGCGGAGCTCCGGAGCGCAGGAGGAGACGGAGGAGGGTTAACGCTATCGTATGCAATTTATAAGCCCTTCTCGCATCTCGTACCACTACTACCAATATCCCCACCACTGCTACTATCACCACTACCACCACCAGCATCACCATCGTCACGATCACGACCCCAGGGGATGGAAGTAGCTGCGGCCGCGCCCGCCACCCCATTTCGCGGTCCAGTGACGCCCAGGAATTCGCCAATTGGATTTTCTCTGCCTGCTCGCCGCTCCTAGAGGCCAGGATGTACCGTTAGATGGTGCAGAAGGTACCCGAGCGGTTATCATACCGCTCGGTGGAAAGGCTATGAAATCCCATCGGCTTCGGCGAATTCGAATTTCCCGCCTCCGCGATCATCGCGCTCCGCACCCACCGTTCCACTCCCGATCCGCGTACCTGCCGAGTGAATCTCACGGAAATTACAGAAACTGCCTACGTCCTTCTCGCCGTCGCGTCGCGTCGTAGTCGTCGGCGTAGGTCGGATACATATCCGATGCGGACTATACAAATGTATTCGACGATTATCGGTGGACGCTCAATTGGGGAGGACGGCGAATGTCTGGATTAAAAGATCCTTAGAAGATAATCCCGAAAGAGCAGGAAACTCGCGCGTATTCCGCGAGACACGTTTTTTTAGGCTCGTCTATCTCGTGTGCCGTAAGGTAGATGCCTACCAAATAGAATGTAATTTTCCCCCGGCGCTGGCGTCTATTTGTGGAATAAAAATTTCCGCCCGACGCAGCCCCTTCCCTCCACCATCGAGAAGGGCGGAGAACCAGCGGGAAGGTTTCGGACGTTGCTGGGCATGGGTCGGTTAAGCGATGAAAATTTTTGCGTAGTACGCGCGTAGTGACCACGCTCCCCCTTCGTGTCCCAGCCGCTCGCGATCACGGGTACTCGTAAAAGAGGGTGGAATCAAGATCCGGTCTAGGGACCGACCGTAAAAGTCACGTGGGCCGCGGTCAAAGTTTTTATTAGGGACCGTGAAGTAGGAACTTCTTTTATTATTCCGCCGATCGCGAAACACGGTGCGAGAGGGAAAGAACCGGAAAGTGAGAAAGTGAAGGAGAGAGCGGTTGGGCAAAAAGCGTGGCAAATATTTAACCCCCTCGATAACAGAGAGGAAGCGAAGTCGGGTGATGGTTAACGCAACCGAGCCCGACGCCCCGGGGCGTGTTTTCCCTTTTTCTCCCCCTTTTTTCCCATTCGTGCACGCGTATGCTGCCCGTGGAGTTGGAACGTTGCGGGCCCATTCGCACGAGCAGCACGCTATCGAGAAGCAAGCGAGCGCGAGTCGAAAATGGCAGGGAAGCAGCGAATTTCATGCGAAACGCGCTCAACACGGGGAGGAAAATAAAGGTGGTCTTATCGATGTCGGGCCATGGGTGGTTAATTGGAAGTTATTGCGGGCTGTACGTTACGCACAACCGACCGTGCACGGCGCGTGCTATTGCTGCGTTTACTCAGTGGATTGTCACTGGCTTCGAGCATACGTAATGATTGTCAATCAATGTCATCTGTAACGGCACTTGTGCGGCGATGGACGTAGTCGTTGTCACGATTCCCGGGAATTTAAATAGACGGGTGTACCTAGTGGTGGACCGTTTGAAAGATGCCGTCGCTCGCGCCCGGAACGGGACAGATTATGGATGGCGAGGACGCGTACGAGTGGATTAGAAGATAATCTATGGCGAGCATGTTAATACATTTCCTCGACCGCACTCACGTCCCGACGAATTTTATTCGATCGCTGCGAACGTCAACGAGTCGACGCACGTCGATTAGACTATCAAGGAAGTCATATATTACACGTGTCTACTTATTTTTAGAAAAATGATCAATTGGACAATTATTAATAACGATTAACAAAAAAGAAAAAAAAATGGAAATAGCACCATTGATGACAAATCTATCCCTGCTCGCGAAGCACGCGTCAGACAGATGGGAAATAAATAATCATAAAAGCCAGATAGTGTACCGAAATATTCGCCGGTTGGTTATGTCACTGTGTCACGTCTTGCGGGCTGCTTCGCTTTCGAGTCACACACAATGATATGTGTACACACGTGCGACCATGGTTTACAAAGCCAGGCGGAGGGTAAACTAGAGCAAGCTACATGTCTACGCTAGATCTCCTCTAGGCTGGCTTTTGCGATAGTGTATACGCTCTAGTAAGTACCTGCACGCAACGGAAATAGATTTCTGATCTACGATAAACGATACGGAAACGCTTTACGTGAGAAGCTTCGCTCGCTGGGCACGCTGTGTGCGTGCATACGCGTCGCCGCGAGAGCGAAAAAGATAGAAATGCGACATAGGAACGTAGAAATAATTCGGAAAAGTCTAGTAGTTCCCTGCCCGATTCCCGTTATTTTTCGCGAATCGCTTCTCTATGCATCGGCATAGAATGCATTTTTTCGGCTTTCCTGGCCGAAAAAGGCCCACCCATCCACAGTACGGCAAGCATTGTAAGCCGGTACCGTGAAATTGTTATTTTTTCCGCGATGCCCCCGTTCCCGTGCAACGATGCAAGTATTATCGAAAAAAATCCACGCGTACCGCTTCAGATCGTTACAACCTCCTCTCTGCCTCTCTCCGTTGCACCTTCTCTCTCTCCCTCTCTCTCACTCTCTCTCGGCCATCCCCATCCCAACATCGAATTCAGTCCGAAATCGCGGATACCGTACATACCGGGGGCCTGTAACTAGGTTTATCTAGTTGCATACAGATGCGCGGGGGAGCGCACGCGCGCATACGGATTCGATGCATCGCACGTTCCAGAATTATCGAGAGTACTCAGCAGCTTGGGCGAATTACAGCCCAATGCAGATACTGGCAGTGATTCCCCTCCCCCTCCCCTTCACCCTCCTCTCTCTCCCTCTCTCACTGTCCTTCCCTCCCTCTGGTCCGTCTGTCGTCACTGCCGGTAACCCACGAACAGAATCTACCTTGATACACAGGGATGGTCATCAAAACCGAATGCACTATCATACCAACCACAGACGCTCACTGCCGACGATCTTTGCAGGAACACGTAGGAGAGTGGCCAGAGACAGACGACGGGATATGCGGAGGAGCCATTCGGACCTCTGCTTCACCTTCACCGATCGCTACTGAAGGAGAGAACATAGAGGAGAGAGGAAGGAGTATGAATTGAGATCGCGTAACAATGGTCGTCGCGTGTTACTCTCCAGTGACCTCGCCACACTTCCTCTGTCTCCACGATTGCATTCTCTCTCGACAGATCGAATATTTTCATAACCGACGAAATGCCCAAAGTCCCTTCGCGATGCGAGTGCATGTCGCCTGCTGATGGCTATTGTTTACTAGCTCGCTGAATTATTACCGATAAACTCTACGAATCCGGTGAATGGAATATGCCATGCGCAAAGAATGGAGGTAAGAGCTTTAAATAATGCGACGCCTTTGTAGGAGCCGCGTACGACCGGTGTGGGGCCAAGGGAGGTTGGGGGTTCTGGGTGACTGCTGAGTATATTATGCTGGCACAGGCGGTACCTACATTATCCAGTTCAGAGCCATAGGCTACTTTCTCGGCAGTGGCGTGCTAGCTAACGCGTCAGAGGAGCGATGCTCCCGGCGCCGGCGTTGCTGGCTTTCCGAGGATGGAAAAGGGAGGAGGGTGAGAGGAAGGATGAGAGAGGGAGGTACGAAAACCATTCCCCCCGAAGCAGGGCCGAAGAGGGGAAAGAGCGAGAGGAAAGGGCGTGTCGGAGTGCGGAGGCTTCTTCCGCCTTTCAAAATATGAGACCATACTTTACAGATATTTACTGGCCCCGGAACATTTTCGGCTGCCTCCTTTCCTAAGCGAAAAAACGGCCAACACGGCGTTCACGTGTACGCTAGATTACGCCGGCATACTGACCCATAAACATTGTACAACTCCATAACCTAAAATAAATTCATAGTTCATTATTATCCTATTTATTACTACTTTAGTTTCCAGAAGGGTAAAATTCGACTTGTTGATAAAGAACATGGATAATGGTGAAATTTCGACTTGTTGATAAAGAACATGAATAATGGTGAAATTTCGATGAAATTACTTTTGAAACATCTTACGTACGTAAGAGAAAATAATATTTGCAATTTTACTACGTCGCGCGTCGCTTCCGTCACTACTGTCGTCGCCGATGCCAACGCCGCTATGCTTTCATAGCGTCCATTGGGGCGTATTAAGCTACCTTCAGAGAAGAACGAGAAGAAAGGGGGCGAGAGACAGAGAGGGGGGGGGGGGCAGAGTGCCACACAGCCGTACTAAATAAATAATTTAAAGTCTGCTTTAACATTCGCGCTCTATTTATTTAAGGCTCTTATCCAAAGGGATGAGCCGACGCGCTCAGGCGCAGCTGGTCTGATATTTATAGTATTTGGATTATGGAATAATCCTTCGTGAAGACGAAGGAGGAAGATGGAGGGTAACCTGGAGGGTTGGATAGTGTACGCTGTTTACCAATATTCTCTGCCTCTCTCTTCCTCTCGTCTCTTTCTCACCGCTTGTCTCGGACTAGCAATGCTGCTCCTTCTCTCACTCTCCGCCCATCTTCCATTCCTCCTTCTTCTAAGAACTCCAATCTTCTCTCTTATCTGTATCAGCTACGCATCAATGACCCTCCACCAGAATTCAGTCTACGTAGGCGTATTTCATACAGTTTATTCGTAAAACTTGATCATTTTTTGGAAAAAATCTTGAACACCGTATATATTAAAAATAATCCCTGGATTTCCGGAATCTGGCAGTCTGAACTTGTAAAGTTGCAAGCTTTCGAAGCTTCGTCTTGTAAGCCACGAAGAAGTGAATGGACGGGCGAGTTCTCATAAAAGCTCACAGCTGCGAGCGCGCTTTGTAAATGCGATGTATGATAATTTCTCCTCACATAAGTGTACGAACCAGAGATGGTGGGGGACTTACGACTTCCGTCGAAGATATTCAACATAATTTAAGCTCCCTGTAATATGACCGTATATTTTGCATTCACAATTTATTCATATATGTAGATTCATTCGTTTTGCGTCGTTCGGGAAACTAAATAATCTTCCACCGTGGAAATGAATACGCTATCGCGTTACGGAGCACGCGGGAGCACGTTCGCTTGCGAGTACTTGTGAAATTTACTCCGCATTTCTTTCCGCTTCTCCCAGTCGCGGTGTATGAAATTTTAATGGTGTATCGCTACCGCTTAATTCAGATTCGCCGTACGAGTCCCCAAGGAGTGGACATCCGATTAAATGGCGAATGAATCTGTAATGGGAAAAACGTCGGACTAAGTACATCGTCCATGTTGGAAAAGACACGTATGTACGAGAGGAATATCTCCTCCTTAAATTTGCGTCTTTCGCATGAATATTTTCTATTCCTTCTGCCTCTAGACTTCGTCGGTAGGCAAACGAATATCCCCGAGGAAGGAGACGACAAAAGACAAGGCGAGCTATCCAGTGGAGCGTAGAAAAATTCGTGTGTTACACGATATTTCGACTTTCGGAAACCCCTTCTTCACCCGTGCGCGAGAATCGCGTGGGGCGGCACACATCCCAGCGCGTTATTTGATGCACGGCTGCTGGTACAATTGGCCAGAGAGGTAAATAAGACAGCAGCACGACAAAAGGCCTCCTTTCCAAGGGAGAAGCGGTTGATGGTCGTACCCTCGGGCGCTGTCTGTTCTGTATCTTCTAAGTTCCTCCGTAGTCGGCGGTAGGAAAGCGTGGCTGCGCGGGGATGAGACGAGTATATATAGGTGGGTGTAAGTAGATAGGTGAGGCGAGGGCGAGGGCTTGGAAGACTCCCCGGTAGATAGTACAGCTGTATTAAATAAATAGAGAGCCGCCGAGGTCTTTCCAGGACGATAGGAAAGGCGAGGTCAGACCTGAGGGGCTTGCGGAGCGCACGGTAAGGTAGGAGAGGACCGAAGCCAAGTTCGTGCAAACGTCGAACTTCGTACATAGACGACAAAGGATATTGACTGTCCCTCGATATACCCCGAGAGACACCGATGGGGTCTCCGTGGGGACGGAAAGGGGGCCAAACTGAAATTTTAAGTCGCACACAAATGTTTGTGGATCTTATTCGCGTGGGAAGACCGATTCATCTCTGTGTATATCACGCTGCATGTCTATGCATGCGTTTCTCTCTGTGCACGTAGGCATACGTACGTACATATACATATATAGATATACATATATACATATAGATATATGTAGTATGCATTGCGTTTGATATCGGAGAATCGTCCATTCCGCACACGTAGGAAGGGTTCCATTTAATATCCGTTCCACTCGAACATGGAGTTCCTACGCGAGAGGACGACTACTGCGATCCTCGTATTTCGAGAAGGAAGAGAAGGAAAAAAGGAAGGGAGGACGCGCGAACGAACACTAGCGCCTCTCTTGTCCCCTCCTACGGACGAGTAATCGTAAAAGTGTAATACCCTCGTGCGAGACTCGCGCGACTCCACGCGAAAACCGCCGCACCGACGCAAGAGTACGAAGCTTGATGAAAACTTTCATAGCGTCTCCGGGACGCGCGTTAAACTTTTATTCTCTAATCACAAATTAATAAAGACTAATAGCTTTATCGCTAGACACTTAAATCCCCTGGACGTCGGTAGTGCGCCGCCCCTGGCAAGGGAAGTTAGACAGTCAACGGTGCCGGATAGTCCGTACAGTCGGACGTCAAAGTTTTCTCTTTAACGTAATTCCTCCAGGAAGTTGAACGTCACGAGGGAGCATTACGAGGGACTCTCTTGAAGCACCGCGTCCTGGATGACATTCCTCCCGATAACGTAACGAAACGGAGCCCTCGCGAGAAAGCAGAAAGACAGAGAGGACGAAGAAAGAAAGAGAGGTAGATGCGCTCCCGAGATCCATTCTCCGGACGAATTTCACCGACTCGCCTCCTCTCTATCTCGAGAATCCTTTGCCTGTTGCCTTTTTCGCCCCGCCTGATATTCTTGGAGAGACTACCGTGTCGTGCAATCTGCGTTTCTGGCAAAATAAATGGAGGACCGAAGAGGTCGAGGGTAAAAGGGACAGCGAGGACGGAGAGAGTAGGGCTGGCAAAAACAAACAGATAGAGAAAGAGAGAGCGGGACGGAGGGAGGGAGGGGGGGGGAGGAAAAAAGAAATCAATGAGCGGAAACGTGAGACGGCGGCAAAGGGTCGGTGGCGGGCCGGTAGAGAGGGCGGTGGCAGGACCGACCGTGCTGTAGTTTCTCTATTTCCTTCATTAACTCTGGTTCAACAGCGGCGTAACTTTTAATTGGAAGTAGTGGGGGCGTCGAGGCTCATTTCCCGGCGGACTTCCCCATACTGGAATTCAAGCTCCGCGTCTTGGGAGAGGTCAGTTCATTCGTTGCAATATTCCCAGTCCCTCCGACCACCCACGGCCTTCCTCTCCTCCATCTCTCCCTCGCTCGCCACCACCTTCCACACCCCCCTCCCTCGCCACCGTGATTTAATCCCCCGTAACGAGTGTCCAAAGTATCTCCCAACTAAGAGCACCCTCCGGTACTTTTGTCGCTCACGGGCTCCTCCGTCCCCTCCACATCCTCCTTGTCCTACTCCTCTTCCTTCTCCTCCTCACCCGTTGCGCTTCGCCCGCTCTGATTATAATACTTTCCATGTGTAAAAGCTAGGAGAGGGTATACGTAAGGCAGCAGGCAGGTAGGTCCTCTCTACACCCTCCCATCCCTTTTGTGATTGTCTCATTTTACACCCCTCGTATCGCGCGGTGGAAGGCTCGCGGAGCGCGTGCGAAGAGAAAGATTAAAAAAAATTGAAAGGTTGCTCTAGGAGCAAGGAAACTCGCTCTCGCCCCGGGGTGGAAGTTTTTAGGAAGTTTTTGAAAAAATTGCGAAACTGGGTCGAGGGCGATAGGAGCCCGAACAGGTCTCTGTCGAAGACACCATTTAACCGTGGCATTGAGCTGATTATACGAGGAAAGTGGCGCGCTACCACGTTCCTGCTCGTTATCTTACTTCCAAAGAATCCACCGGTGGGCTAAAATGGTAGAACCAATTACGATCTTTCGTTACTAGCACGGACTCGCCGTGCTCCCCAATAGACACCGTACACTTACTACCACTCGCGCGCCCGTGACATTTCTACTCCCCCCGACACCACCACTACTCGCTTGCCGAGCTTCCAAGGATCGTTCGTGCAAACCACCCTCCCCGGAGGGATAGAGACCGGGAATGTATTCCTCGCCGGCGGCATCGGCGGCGGTGGCGGCGGCTCCCCCGAGGATATACTAACGCGTGGAACACGGGGCATCGAATTAAATAGCGCTGAAAGGATTCAAATAAAAATCCTTACCGCTACCGTTGCCTCCTGCCCCTCCCGCCGTGCCTCCACCTACTGGGACCGAACGCAAAATAATGGAAGCGACATCTGGTACCAGCGCGGAAGCTTCCTCTTTCTCTCGTTTCCGCACGTAGGGACACACGTGCGGGATCGTAAGATTTTCTCTCGAGCCGGAGGACGAGGGGAATGAGGATAGAAAGAGGGGATGTATAAAGCCGATAAAAAGCGGAGCAAATAGTTACGCGAGCAATACGACGTGGCGGCAGCGATGGTAGTCCTCCTCTTGTTCCACGCCGGGAAGAATATGACGACCGAGCCGATAAAAGCCGTCCCTGGTATCGAACGATCCACCTTTTCGTGCCCAACGTCTACCCCCTCTCGCTCTCAATTCCGCGAATTTACGATGATCCTTCGCACGTGGTATCGCTGGATACTATCGGTTTCTCATTACGCGGATCGGTATATTGTTATTTCAGTGGTTCCGACGTCGGGCTGGGAGAAGAAGCCGGTGGAGGGCGCGGAAGAGAGGTCGGCGGTTTGCGATAGCGTAGCTAGCCCGCGAGACGGTACTTCTGAAGAATTCACGTAACTGCCCGATAATCGGCCTCGTAATGGCGGCCCATTCCCCCTACCCAGCCGCCATCATCGAAACGGCCCTATTTCCATGCATCCGCGCGGAGATGCTTCCTTCTCCCCTTCTCATTTTCTCTCAACGTGGCGGTGCTCTCTCCTTCTTTCTTTCCCCCTTTCTCCCTCTCTTGCTTCACTCTTTACCCTCTCCCTTCACTTTTATCCTCGGCCGTCCCCTTCGCTTTCCTTCACTTCGTATCACCTCCCACCCCCATCGAGCACGTGGATTTCAGAAACGGAAAGCCACGCCGCCGCGCACAAGTATCCCACGAGTGATAATCCTTACGGAACGATTATGCTTCACGAGCAGGTACGTCCTAAAGATATATCCTTCCGGCGAAGGTGAATCCACTGGGGGCGAGTCGACGGTGCTTGGAACGTAATTACAATGCCCTTCAAATAAGTTACCACCATTGGAGAATTAGAAGGAGGGATGAAGGTTTCCGCAGTAGGACAGGAACGAGCCGAGCAGCTAATTGAACAAGTGTTAACTGACGAGCATAATTTGCGATAAAGCTCCTGATATCCTTTTTGAAATACTTTAATGTTTGCTGACTCGATTTGCATGGACGTTCTGCAGAGAAATGAGAGATACTCGCGATACAGAAAGAATGCCCAGGGAAAACCGCGAGGCGGCTGGTTTAATTCGGACGAGACGCTTGGAATAAAAAACGATCCCACCCAGACATCCCCCTCTCCCCAACCCTCTCCGGCCTCACTCATCTACTCTCACAACCCTTTTGCATTATGAATAATGGAATTTAAATATACGCAACTGTATCACAAACTCCCAAGGGAAGAGGGAGCACGGCAGGAGGTTGCTGATGGGTGGGCCATCCCTTCTACTATTTTGGAGAAGCGGCTCAGTTTGGAGGAGCAGGAGCTGGCGGCAGTTTCCACCGTTGCGCAGGTGTCATGTCCACATTTTTAAGCGGCCCATCTTTGCGTTTTGTGCGGACCTATGACGAAGATCGCTGTTTGGAGGGCATGTAACTGTGGGACGGGTGCTCAGAGAGCGTGTAGCCTTTGAGCGAAAGGGAGATTTAAGCAGGCGGAGAGAAAAGGAGGAAAGGGAACGAGGGAGAAAGAAGGAGGGAGATGCGAATTGAACGAGAATGAAGAACGATAGAGGAGGCGTGTCAGGATGAATGAAGCGAGGGAAGTAAAAAAAGGACGCGCAAGAGATAGAGGACGCATTTGCCATGGCCAGGGGAACCAAAGGGTAATGCGAGGGCGGAGTAGCAGATGGGCAGTGGAAGAGAGCAAGTGGCTGAAGCACTTTCAGTCCGTAAATTAATTAGAAATAGCATAATAGCTGGAAATGGCCGCCAGGTAGGTACCCTACCTCCGTGAGAGGTTCATGCTAGAGCGTCTCTCCTGGTGCGTGGTTGGGTGCTCTCGTATGCTCTCACAGTTCGCATGGTCATGCCGGAAATTATATGTATACCTTGTGCCGCCCTTGCACGACCTGGTCCCTGTTTGCAACCCCCCTGAGGTATTAACGACGGTGCGAGCAAACTCGATGCATACCGTATAGCTACATATCGCGTGAAAGTTACCTGCTACTGAGCTTACACCGGGGTCCCTCACTGAGATAGACAAATCAAAGTATCTAAGACGGCGGATATCTATCTACTCCGTGGCGCCGAGATTACACTCTCGTTTATCCGATCCCAAGGTTCTACCTCCGAGTGCTCTAGATGCCAAAGTTCCTTGGAGTTTATTCTGATAGTTTCTAAAAGTCCGTGGGATTGCTCGGTGCTCATATCGTTGACGCTTAGGTAGGCGAATTTTATAACCACCCAATCGTCTTATATCGTTTCGTAAAGTTTTAACTATAAGATTCCACAACTAAAATATTAAACGTGCTTGTGGGCGTTCGATCGAAATCATTCAGGTATTTAAAATATGTGACATAAGTTTAAAGAAACACATCTGCCGTTTGTATATATACGAGTATTTATTTCGTGTGCTGGAAAAGTGTCAGGGAATCTTCTTCACCCTTGATACGCGCTGCATTATATACTGCATCGACTTTCCCTTTCGAAGCGCAAATGCCATACGTACGATTGGCATCGTCGAATCGATCCGAGAGTCGACCTCTTGAGAGTTCCGTATCCGTAGAATATTCGTGTACGGGGGAGAGCAGTCGCAAGAGAGACCCTGTCGTGTTTACGATACCAGGAGGCACGATAAAGGCTGATGATTCCTAAACGTGTATGCAGTACCCTTATACGGCGAAGTAGCACGTACACATCCGTGCATAAAGTTATTTTTCAATTTCGCAGTCGTCCCCCATTTCGGATACCACTGCCATATATGCGGCCCGCTGTCCTCCTCCTCGTGCTCTCCGAGACACGCGCCTGCGGTAGGGGGGAAAGCAGGAGTAGTACCATTTTCGAGATAGATCGATTTCTTCTAAGGCGAAGAAGACGAAAGGCGAGAGAAACTGCGCGCACAATGCGCCTAGTACGAGGTATGAGGAGTCTGTTATGCACCGTAAAACGGAGTATGGAATACTATTTTCTCTTCCCTCGTCATTCCGTAGCACCCTCCGTGGCAGTAGTAGACAGCACGGTTTTCGCTGTAGAATAGGCAGGCTGGTCCCGTATAAAGTAATACGGTGGAACGCAAAATCGTCTTTTACCGCGGAAATACACTCGTCGCCTTACATCGAACTCGTATGAATACATATACGGAAACAGTGCATTTATTACAGAGAAACCGCATTTGTTGGTAAAATTTTGATAATAAAATTGGCGATGACCATTATTTATTCAATTCGTAATTGGAAATGGCATTTATAATATTAGGCCCCTCGACATTTAGGTTAAGTTCCAACTCCTCAAGTGCTACATTCTTATAAAATTAATAAATGGCGCCACATATGCCTGATTTCATTATTGCTAAGGGACACGTATCTTGGAGCAGTGTGTTTCCATTTCGCCCTTAACTAATGGCGCAGAACGCGCCGAGCATGACGGGAAAGAAGAGTCTCGTGTCGTGAAAATGGGTGACCTTTTTAACACTGAGTATGCCAATAACCTCGAAGATCCAGTGGCGCGCAGCAGATCTTCGGAAGACTGAGGAACGAGGGGCAGGAGGGCGGGAATGGTAACTCCGTTATGAGAAAACTCGATAAAATCCTGCTAATATAATCACGCTCCATATGGTTGATTAACTCCGGAGTGGCTGGCGAACTCTCTGAGGATCGACCTCCCTCCGCTTGCAGGAGGCGGGAAGACAGTGGGGATGTGTGGCTGGTGAGGAACGTATAAACAGAGACCCCGCGGCCTCTTTCACTGCTGAAGAGGGATGCGAGCTGTGGAAGTGTTCAAGAGAGAGAGAGAGAGAGAGAGAGAGAGAGAGAGAGAGAGAGAGAGCGACGAAAAGAGACAGAAATAGAGGAAGAATAGAGAGATAGCTTGGCGGAAAGGACGCTAAAGGAGGAAAGGAAAGATCGGAACACGTATCCAGAGGGAAAATACTAAGGGTGGTGGGCCTCGGGGTAGACCTCGGGATTATTCGAAGCACGACGATCATCTTCGAGCCAGCCGAGTATACGTATATATTTTTGTGTATACCTGTGCCCGTGTGTGGACGGTGAAACTCAGCCGGAACGATCTCACGAGAACTAAGATTACGTTCTGCCACTTCAACTCGCGATTGCCTCGATCATCGCTAGCTCTCGAATAATCGCCGACACCAACGATTGTACGGTCGCTCGTCTTAAAATCTTAGAAGTCACGTTCTCTTTCGCCAGGCTCCTCGGTACTTTAAGAAGAGCGTACTCGAGGATCGATTCGCGAAATAACGCGCAACAGATTAAAATGCCGCTTCGGGTCGAGGAGCGAATACGGAAAGATCGCGAGAGCGTACATCCCGAGAGCAATGAATTACCGTTCGGTCCATGAGACCTTTACGGCAGCCGTCGCAAGTACTTTGGCAAACGTTATTTCTTCCTGTCTCGCAGGAAGCGACCGCTCCAGAACTTGGAAAAGTTCGGCCAGCTGCGTGCACCCGTTGGAGGACCATCACTACTACCACCACCAGCACCACCAACACCACGACCTTCGCTTCCTTTTCCCGTTTTGCGAAAGGGCGCGATTGCCCGTTCCCTTCGCCCGCCAAGCCCGCCCTACGTCCGCCCACCCGTCCGTAGAACGTCCGCACGCGGTTGCGGTCGTACCGCGGCGTTAATGGCAGAGAGTATAAAGCACTACGCTGCCCTGCGTAGTCCTTTTCCACCTCTTCCTCGCGATTCCTCTCTGCCTTCCCTTCCTCCACTCCCCCCCACCCAGAGTTTTCTCGTCCAGCTCGCTCACTTCTCCCGCACCACCTCTACCACGGTCGTTTACACAGCTACTATTTATGTTGATAACTTCCAAATGGAGTCAGATAGACGATCCCTGCGCGCCGGTAGTTCCGCGTTGGACCCGTCGTTCCCCGGTAGTACTTGCAAAGTATTGGGATCTTTTTGGTCGTGCAAGGGACGTCGAGGTAGGAGGCAGAAGGAGCGAAGGAGGACGAGAAGCAAGGTAGAAGGGTAGGGCTGTGAGGCCGCTGGAGAACGAGCGGAAGGAGGGCGGACGAGTCGACTCGAGAACAAGATTCAAGCGGAAAGTTTTGCGAGTTAATGGCGCGGAGGTAATGCCGCGGCCGCAACAGCAACAGCCACCCCTCTTTGCCCTTCTCGCGTACCCCGTCTCCTCCTACTCACCCCTCTCGCGTGGCAATCTTTCTCGCCGTCTCGGTCTGTCGGATATTCCTTTCCTCCTCCTCCTCCTTCATTCTCCGTATCACTCGGCCTCACTCACTCTCTTTCTCTTTTCCACGTACACAGGACGCTTATCCCTATCGTTCGTCTCTCACTTTCGCGCTTTCTCGCGTTCGCGCCGCTTACTCCCTCCCTCGATCTCCCTTTCGTTGCCTCTATCCTCTTCTCACCCCATCGAAGAAACAGGGGGAGCATTGGGCCAGCTCCACCTTCTCGTACGTCCTCTCCGCTCTTTCGCTAACTCCGTCGTTTTCACTCGCTTCCCTTCCTCCTCCATTTCTTCCGACACTCATCTTTTCTCGCTCCTTTTCACCGGTAGCCGCCTTCTCCACGCGCCGTTCGCTTCGTTTCTCCACGCTTCTAACTGGGCAATGGGGCGGCATGGTGGTGGTGCTGGCGGGCTCTGGCCGATCTTTTTATCCTCGACGTGCTTCTGTCGCGAACAGTCGCTAACAACTGCATTGAATGCAGGTCCTCCCTCGGCCGAACTTCTTCCACCTGTTTCGAGCTCTCTCTTCATTCGGATGCGCACGCGTGTGCATCTATGTGTGCTATTAGGCAACATCTGCTCTCAGCTTTTTCATGGCCAGGTAGTGTCTACCCGGGGACACTTCTCCTCTTTTCGCAGCCTTCCTCTACACATAGAACAGTTTGACTGAACTGTGGTGGAACGACGTTGCAGAAGTGATAAGGGAAAAGAAAGATGGAGAGGACACGGAGATCGGAGGGTTGTCCGTCTGTTCTCTACGCGTTTCACCTTCGTTGGCTGATCGACACGCAAGCAGAGGGATAACGAGAGAGAAGCAGTAGGAGCTTAAAAGACTTCGCCGATGCTGGGAGCTTTCTCGGCTACCTGATTTCGTAAAGACGATCTCAACGCGGCGTGTGCGCGGTTGCGATGGGAGAGGTAACAGTGCGATGTTCGCTCCCTCCGCATTAGGAGAGTCGGGAGACCCCGAGGAAGAGGAATGGAAAGAGAAGGGGAAGGGCAGATAGGAAAGAGGAAATGTTGCGACATCAGACATTCCTCTGGCCTTTGATCTACCATGTCAATTATCGAGTTCGTTAAATTCGCAACGGTACGGCGAAGTCAAATAGACGTACAAATGCCAAGGTTCCTCCCTTGGCTCCTGCTTCATCTTCTCCGAAGGCGGATCCGTTTTACGAAGTCGACAGAGGGGAAAGAGAGAAAGATAGAACGAGAGAGGGAGACAGCAAAAGAGGGTTGCACAGAATCGTTAGCTGCCATCGGTTACAATAATCACGAAGGAAATGTGTACGAGACATAACGCGTCTTAACTTACTTAAGTTACCTTCAGACTATCGTTTAATTGGCGACTCCTTCGAACAGCTTACGAACACGGACACTACGTCGTGTGGCGTCAATTCACCGAAGAGTCCCGTACCGCCCAAGTATGCGCCCGATCAACCTTGTCGCATAAAAGACGAGCCAGTGAGCCATGAGATGGCACGACGATAGAAAAGAAGGGGGCGGGGAGAGAGTCTTGCGGAAGCAAGGTAAGAATAAAGGGAAATGGAGATAACGACTGATGGCGAGGGGGAGAGTGAGGAAGGGTGGAGGAAGGAACGGGTGATGAGCAAGAGGTCTCACCAAATCATAGCGTTCTCTCCGTTCCCACCGAGTGTCTGCTCCACTTCCAGACGTCGCACGTAATCTATTCGACATTAGTTGCTTGATTGCCCCGTAAAACGCAGCGACGCCGACGGCGGCGACGACGAATACGACAACGTCTACGTGAAGGGACGCAGACGACGGTAACGACGACGACGAGAAGAGGAGGACGAGAACGACCAAAGTCGGTGGTTCGTGTGCGACGGCGCGTCGGAACCGAAACCACAGCCTGATGCAAGCCCATTGCTATCGCCCGGAGCTAAACGGCACTGGAGCTGGTGCCATTAACGGAATCTAGGACCCGATCCACCTCATTGAATTCCGCTCAATCGCGATTATGATAATGCGTGAACAATCGTCGGGATGCATGGGCCCAGAAACGATGTTTCGATCTGCACCTCGAGGAGAATAAACGGTCGGCGAAGTGGCACTTCGAAGGAATCGATACATCGAGATGTGCGACGAGGTGAAATTGGAAATTAAATCAGGGAAATATGATTTGCAGAGATGAAGCTTACTGTTCTCCACTGTCTTCTCAAAGAACAGAAACGTAACGGAAATGCTAAGTGGACATAATTATTGGGTTCGTTTTGCAACGTTTCACTCACTTTGACTCGGAGCTTTCTACCAACCTACCGAAAGGCAATGGAAAAGGGTTGCCCTCGCAAGGGCGCTTGTTGATTATTTTGCTTCCGTTGCGTTCGAGGCTCTGGTTTACTTCTTCCCTTATGCTCGGAGATAATGGACACTATTACCTTAACGAGGCCCCAGTCTCTTAGTCTGTAATTGCTTCGAGAGATCCGAGGAGAGAGCTGGCCGTAGGACGAGGTGCGCCTGGTGTTGCGCGGAGAGCCCCAGACGGTGTTATTGCCGCTGAGGCTACTCGCCCGTTTCGTGGTGGTTATTGTTATGGGCCTGCGGCATTAAGATGTACACCGCACTCTCATACGGGAACATACCCGGACCCACTCGCTCCTTCCTACAACTCCCTCCCACCCTCATGGTCCTCCTCTTCGTGTCCCACCATATACGACGGTATACACTTACACGGGAAGGATTTCATTACGTCGCTTCATAACCGGCAGCCTTCATAGCGGCGATAAATCGAGATTGTCCTCCTCCTTGTTAAGTTCGCCCTCTCTTTCCCTCTGTTGTTCCTACCACCCTCTCTCGTCTCTCCTTCTCTCCGTTTTCGTCCTGGTTGTCGTTCTCCGCTATTTCCTTCTCCTTCGCCCACCAATCGACTACATTTCACCTTCCATCTCGACTCTACCCTCCCCGTATCTAGGAAAGACGGCGAAGCAACTTAATCCGCGTGTAGGCCCTGCCCTACGTCGAGAGGCCCAAGCCTACATACAGCGAGTCTCTACACTCCGTGTTCGTCAAAATTTCGACAACAAGATTATCTCGCGAGGATCACGTGGATCGCGACGTCCTCGGAATAAAAAATATAAGATATGTTTTCGGGCTGTGGTTGAATATTGTTTGATCGTGAAAATTATTCTGAGGTAGAAACGCGCCGTGCTCCACGATATCCGATCACGTGGAGAACGAGCAAATTCGGACAGGGACGTGTCGAACCAAAACATACAATGCCCGAAGAATAGAAAAGACACGGGCGACACGAGCTGCTTCCGGAGACGGGGACGAGAACGGACGGGAAGTGGAAGAGAATGAGAGAGGTAGAGATCGGATCTGGTATCCGGATTAGGGTGGTACGTAATCCGCAGGACGATGGGTGGTAGGAACGAAGGATCCGCTGGCAGATCCCATCGCAGGAACTCTGTGGGTACTTCGCCCAGCCAAATACGACAGCAGCAAGGACGGCAGCGATGGATGCGGAGGGCGGCGGCGGCTCTGGTGGCGGAGGAAGAGGAGGAGGCGGAGGTGGAGGAGGCGGAGACGTTGGTAGCAGCAGCACTAGCACCAGCAGAAGCAGCAGCCTAACCCTGTAGAGCCGCCGAGATGGTTTACGGCTCGTCGCAAGTTGGTGAAATTTAAGAGCGCATTTAAAACTGGTTTGGCGCGATGCCCTGCGCCTCCTGGAGCCGCTACTGCCGGCAAGAGATACCGCCGGGCTCCGACAGGAGTTTATCGCTCCAACATTCTTGGAAAGCTTTGGATGGATTTCCCTCCTCGGGCTGCAGTCTCCTCCTCCGTCTCTTCTTCTGCCTCCCTCAAACTCTTCCCACCTCTCCCTCGTCCTCCTTACTTCGTCTATCTATGCCTCACACCCCCTGCAAGTCACCCCTCCGATGGAACCTCTGCCTAACGTCGGTCCTACCACGCCTCGTCCTTCGTCTCTAAGCGAGAGTATAGATAGTTCGAGTCGAGTGGTCGCGAAGATCGTCGGTCAAGATTCCCGAAGGAGGTCTCGCGGTTGTCGGACTTGTCGATCTTGCTCTTCCTTTCTTCCCCAATTCGAACCTTGCCTCTTACGGTTCCAGAGGGAATTCCTTCTAACGAATCGAGGACACATTCAGTGGGTAGAAACGTTCATATCCAAAAGAGCGATGAGCTGAGAGAATATCATCCCAGGAGACCTTTATACGAAAGTGTACGATGGAACTATTATGTGATTTATTAGTGAAAATGAAGGAAAGAGTCGGAGAATAAAAAGCGTGGACTATTTTTGCCATTTCCACTCTGCATCCGTAGGGGGACGAATGATGTAACTTCACTATTACGAGGCAATCGTAAAATCATGGGTACCGTCCAATTCCAGAACAATGCCGAATGCTGTTCGGTTCCATCAAAAGTATATTTTATGAAAGCAATCTTGCTGGGCGGTCGTTGTAGAAAAAAAGAGGAGAACGAAAGCCAAGGGGGATGAACCCACCACTTCGAATGATAATCACCTCTAGGAGACTCAATTTCTCCTTCCTCCGTCCTCAAACTCCACCTCCAGTGTGCCCGCGCCGTTCCTCGGTGCCCTGTAGGTTCAACGACGGAGCGAGCTGCATCCTTCGCTCCCTTCATCACCTTCACCACTACCATCGACTCCACCCCCTTCGCCTCCACCTCCTCCACTGCCGTCCCTCCAGCCTCAGCCATCGTGAACGACCTCCTCCAGTGCCCACCCACGCTCACCCCTAACTGATTGGAGTACCAATCAATGCGGCATTCAGGCGGCCAAGCTGAAACTTTAGGAAATTAACTATTCACTCCCTGGAAATGGTTATTTGGAGGCCCGGAAAGGCTGGCACGACTACGCGGTAGGGGCGGACAGCGAGAAAAGTGGAAGGGCAAAGAAGAGTGTTAGAGTGCAGGGAGACGACGGCAGATAAGACAGTTTAATTTTCAATTACGTCCATACTGCAGTCGCCTGGTAATCCAAATGACGTGTTTCAAACCCCCCCCCCCCCCCCCCCATGTTACAGGTTCAATTCGACCTACATCTCCTACAATCTCTTACAATTCGAATCACGATGATCGAGCGGTCACATCAAATTTCTCGATCGTCAGAACCCATTCCTCTTAGACTTGTTTCCGTCGTCGATGTCCCCATTTTGGGTACACTACTTTATGAGAAATTTCACAAGTGAGAAAGAATTAAGCAATCACCGCCCGCAATCACTGTAAAAGAAGTACGCGAGGAAATGACGTGCTTTGGAATGCTCTTTTGTTATTGGAATCGCTGTAATCTACAAAGCCGGATGATATTCGCAATCGCTCCTTCCGGGCGCAACATCGCATCGCCACGGCCGGCGCCGACGTCGGCGTCGCCGTCGTAGTCGGCGGCTACATGGGGCGGATTTATGCCATGTTTACATTTGCGCAAGGCTGCTAATACGGCTTTCCGACAACAACCCAGCACCGCATCACGACCGCTCGGCTGCGCCTCCACTCTGTGTTGGAAAGTGAAACTTCTGTTTGTACGTTAGTTCCGGCTAATCCCAAATATTACGCCGGCAGACCTACGCGTCGGGTGGCGTGTGCCGCTCCAAGAAGAAGAAGGGACAGCAGCTGCTGCCTGGAATCGCGATGGGGATTCCTACGGGACTAGGAACACGGACGATCCAGTCCTACGATCGGTCTGCCGGAAAGCCTTGTTGAGTTAAATGTGAAAAATTACAAGGTAGCACGAGAAAGCAGATTCTTGACTTTCGTATACAGAGTTTCTATACCATGGATGATCCTTGAGAAAGGAAAAGGAGATGTGACGATTGTCGCACGAACGAAAGCGAGCGGGTATGCAGCATGCAATGCTCAATGCGGGTGTTGGTGTTGCTCGGCGCAGCGATGGTGCGGCAGACGCGCAATGGTAACTCATTCGCCGATAAATTTCTGGCGGGAGCAAGGTGGGAGGAGAAGGAGGAGGAGAAAGGGGACGAGAGGAGGCGAAGCATAGATCACAATGTTCTATTTTGCTCATTGGTGTTTTTGCCGGTAGCATTCGATTCAATTCGAGGATGCGGTGAGTCGATATATCTCCCGAGGTGTCATGCGCCGCCAGTAATGGATGGCGGCTGTACCCTTACCCTTACATCGAAAGGAGAGGCCGTGCCAAGAACCTACCCGTATCCACCAACCCCATCCGGCTCCTGATCCTGATCTTCGCTTCGTCTCGCCCCGGCTTCCTACATCTTCCCCTCTTTTGCGCTATCCATCTCTTTTCTCTCTCCATCTCGGTTTCCAGCATGCTCTCTTTCTCCCGATCGTCCCTTTCCATTCTTCCACCCCCACTACGTCCATCTCTCCCTACCTCGTTATTCTCCTTCACCCACGTCTCCCGCTCACTCTTCCTTCTCTGACATATCCAAACCTTCACGGGCTAACGTCTAGCTCTCGGTGGTGCGCACTACACATTCATCGCCCCTTTCTCACATTACAAAACTCGATACTCCAGCGCGAGAGAGTAGAGAAAATCCGAGCGCGTTAAGAGGATTTTTCACGGTGGAGTAATATTTTTCGCGTGGGTTTTTATTTCTGTATCAAAATAGTGGAATTAATTAATCATCCAGCTGCATATTATCCGCGGAACTATGCGTCGACGGAAGTGACGTGTACAGATAATAATAATTATAAGAATAATAATGATGACTACGTTTATGATGATGACAACGAATGAGTAATGCTTACAGAAAAAAACATTCAAAGTATCGGTGCCGCGTGGCAAGGTGAACGAGTGACTGCTGACTGTACCGAGCGGTAGAGGATTCTCGTGTTGGAAACGAGCAAACAGGAAAGCACGCGGAAGAAAACGCACGCGCGGCTGGTCCAACGAGGATATTCATAACGTGTGAACGCCCGTGAGCGTTCGAGCGTGCGTCAAATGCCAGGACGTGCGAGAGCGGAAGCCGAGAAAACCTGAAACCGCTCAGGTGATTCCGGGGATGGTGAAAATACGAGAACACGAGTGCGCGCCAGAACGAGCGAGCAACTAGCCAACTTCGATGCTTCTCTTTACTTGCTTTTGGATAGCGACTAACAGTCTAAATTTAAAATTATCATTGTATTCGAAAAAGCTCATGATCGTAGAATAAGCAAAATTACATTAATTCTCGAACACCCTACGCTCTATTATCACGAAGAGAAAAAAGCTTCGAATTTCACGAGAATATACAACAGCGTTGCGAATCAGGGCGGAATAATAAAATGAATTCTTAGTTTCCAATTGATCCAAGATGCGAAGAGAAGGTAAGAGAGCGGTCGGTACTTTTGATAGGGACGTCATATCGAGGTAGCTGGCTGCGTCGATGGATTTTAGGGAGCGTCGAGCGAATGACACTTCCTCTTGGAGCTCGGCAGCCCTAATACCGAGTTCAAGCCTCTTACCCTCCTCTCGTAGTAAGGATCGATACTCTAGCATCATTGGTCTCACCGGCTGATGCGGAGGAGTCGAAGGTAGAGGTGGCGGATGAAGGGAAGTAGGTGGCAGCGGTGGTGGTTGGTGGTGGTACTGATCGAGGTGGATGAAGGTTGTGGGAAGAAGGGAAGGGAGGAACGGGGGAGAAGGTGAAGGAGGTGGAGGAAGTGGCTGCGAGAAGGTGGATAGCGATGGAGCGGATTGGGATTTTCGCATGGCGAGTAGTACCGGCTCTGCCCGAGGATTAGCATGAATGGCCATCGTCTGCGCCGACCGAGATAGCAACATGGGCACCCGCCTATTATTGTTCGGAGAAATTAATCGCATCTATCGCAGATTACTGTACGATTGCTTTTCCGGTGGTTTCTCTGGAAAATCCATTGCAGTAGCTCGTGCCCGAGACGGCAACAACAATGGTCCCGTCGCGTCCCTGCATTTGAAAGAACGCGTTGACGAATCACTTTGGGTTTCGTTTCGTTTTTACGTTCGAGTTGTAATTTCGAGCCTGGACGAGAGGTAATAAATTCTTGAACGTCGTCGATTATAACGTATCGCTGTTGATAGTAGTCGGGTGCTGATCCCATTCGTGATAGGTGTCACCGAAAATCCTTCGGTTTTTATAATTCGCTATATTCACGAGCGATCAAATTCGTGTCACATCGCTGAATTGCCTCTCACCGTTACGATGTCGCATCAATTAAGGTCGCCGTAGAACACTGCCGGCGCCATTGCGCCGTGAATAACGGTAAGATACCGAATCGCACCGATGATCGAGGAAGCGTTCGTGTACGCATACGAAGAGGATGAACGGCATTTGGAGACCGGACAGAATTATCGCCGTTCTGACTTGTGCTCACGCTGCCGAGACGTATCAGGGTCGGCATTAGGCCGTGCGTGATAATTCACGGTCACGACGGTAAACATGTCGAGTGGTACCGCAGTTTATCCCGTACGCGATACATATAATTTCCTAGCTCGTTGAGGCATATTCGAGCGTTTCAATTTCGGAGCAATCCAATTTGCAATACCGTAAAATGATTAACACTCGAGGGCAGTTAGATATGATCAGAAATTGAGTCTTGAGAGTCATCTTTCATTCATTAAAGTGGGATTCGGTTCCTCTTATAGCAGAAAAGCAGGTCTCCTCTCGCGAAATATGTATAATTTTGTATCTTCGGCACACAATCTTTGCCTTAAGAGCTTTTGCATGCCTTTCGACAAGGTTGTCAGTAACAATATCACCGACCCCTTGACTTTATCTCTCCTCTCTATTTCCTCTCTCTCTCTCTCTCTCTCTCTCTCTCTCTCTCTCTCTCTCTCTCTCTCTGTCTCTGGATCGACGATGTTTCAACTTTCTAGCCGGGCACGAGCTGCTACCAAAACATTCGTCGAAATTCAAGATAATAGTAATTAACGCATGCATCTCCAAGAGATCCTGCCTCATTCGGTCTCCTGGGGGGAGTCTTCACGGCTATTTGGCTCGTATCAAGCTGGACTCGGCGTAATTAGGTAATGGGCGGGTCCTACCCTTTCCTTTCGCGGCCTCGCTCTCTCTCTCTCTCTCTCTCTCTCTCCCCCTTTCTGCCCCTCACCCATCCACCCCGTCGAGCACTCAAGCCGCTTGGTGTCAGGAAACAGAGGCGCCGGTAATTCCCCTCCGAATGCAGCCATTATGGAGATTTTATCAAGGCGTGTTGCCAGCCAAGCTAGGCTTCGCCTTAACTCTGCCATTATAGCTTTCCCTTTGTCTACGCTTTACATGCAGGGAGAGGAGAGGGCCAGCTCCATGTGTCCCAGCGGTGCTGTGTCGCCGCATAGAGACACACTTCCTTCGGACCGTCCTGGCTCGCATACGATAATGAAAGACGACGAATGATTTAGACCGGTAGTCCAAAGTGGCCAGGGACAAAATTTGTATCTATTGTTAATCTAGTCTGGCGCAATGAGGATGGAGAACCTCCGTTCGGAAGGGACTGGAAAGTGGAAAATAAACGCCCGACGATGACGTAGGAATTTCCTGCCGCTAATAAGATCAGTGTCAATAAATCTGAGAAACACGTCGTTATGTATATGCCGGTTCGTTACGGGACATGAAAGCCGGACTACGCTCGCGAGACAGGGAGTGTATACCAGTATAGAGAATAAAATTCCGCGGGTCATGCAACTACGTATGGATCACGCGCATACGTGTACGTAATGCGACTTTAATGCGGCATGTATTATTCAACGCCCCTTTGCCGTGCGTGTCGAATCCCGTGCGTCGAGGGGTTTCTCCCCTCCAACCCTCCTTTCCACGTACGCGCAATTACGAACACGGTTGTTTATTGCAAATCGGCAGGCTCGTTGTTCCCTCGCGTCGCGTTCCGCCGTTCGGTTCCGCTTCACTCCGTGCAACGACGACTACGACGACGCCGACTATGCCCCTTCCCTTCGCGCCAGGCCGCGTCGACAACTCGTGAGGAATGATCGCGGAGTCTCCCTGGGTGGACAGTGACAAATAGAGTATACTCTCGCGCCAGCTACGGAGGAGCGTGTTTTACGCTTTGTTTACCATTTGTCATGTTATGCAAAGAACCCGCTGAATTTTTGCCCGACTATCCTTCCCCTCTCCCTGAACTCCACCCCCACCCACACGCCTCTCGCTCCAACTCTGTTTCTCCTCGGCCACCCACCGAGCCGTTTACCGGGATCCTCTGCGATGCATCGAAGCCGACGTTTTGTTTTGCCCTCAGTCGCGTTACGCCCCCCTTCCCCGCGCCACCGAAGGTCGAGACGTCGTAAAAGTTGAGAGACCTCGGGAGCCCGAGGATAACGACTCGGAACTCGGAATCGAAAAGTTTCCGCCTCTTCCTCGTGAATACTATTCCAGATCAGCGACCGATGTACGTGGCGGCCTCATTATCTTAACGCGCCCGCGAGCCCTCTAGGGAAAGCGAGATGAAAATCGCACGGATTTCTCGCTTGCATGAGATCAAGAGTTTTCGTGATGTGCACCACGTGCATACACGCACGCGTACGAGTGCGTGCCGAACTTGGCTGACACAGAGGACGAACGGAACGACGACAGTATCGCACGGGTCATTGCGGTACGATTGTTTCGTCGGTCGGTTACGCCTAATCGCCGAACGAGTGCAATGATGGAGCCGCGATGAACGATCAGCAGGCGAGTCGCCCTTTGTTAACGTCCTCGGACACGCTCTCGGCGAACGCAGGAGGGGTTTGGAGGGAATGACTGCGGCACGGTCACATAATAATCTAATTAACGCGTCCGCGCTTTCGTGTCAATCGGCATAGTCATTTTCCACGGAGTTTTCGTTCCTGAATTGCTCGAGCGCGACCAACGAATGCATATCCAGCCGGAACCAAAAGCTACTCTCTGCCTGCCCTTTGATGTAACCGCTCGGCACTCGGTTGACGCGAGCCCGCCATCGCTGCCCACAGCCCCACCGTCCTTGGCTCGATGGAAATGATTTTGGGACGCCATTGCGCGGGATGGAATTTAATTTTCCCGCGGGAAGGGTATCCGGCCATCCGCGTCCGCGTTCATCCAACCACTATGAACTCTCTGGCCAGTAGTCATATGGGAGTAACGATGTTTGTGTGCCTGTGAAACGTCGAAGGGAAGGACGCGAAGCGAGAAAGGCGGAAGACCCCTGGGTATTGTTTTTCGTTCTTCCCTTTTTTTTGTCGCCGAAACTATCAAGCCACCGACGAGAGTCGATTGTCCAAACTGGATGCAGGGCATCGGTGTGGCGGCAGTGGCGGCGGCAGTCCCGCGCCGCGCATCGTCGATACTACCTAGTCGGCTCTACTGCTCCCTCGTCGAGTCCTTGATGTATGCGTCCGCCTGCGCGTTTCGAACCGATGATATAGGATTTCTCAAATTGATGGAAATCACCTCGGCGCACTATCCGCGAGGGTGGGATTTAATTTCTCTGCGAGCTCTACGTAGCACGCGGGAAACAGACTACTGTGGCGTGACGAAGGGACGTTCCTTTCAGATCCACTTTAAATTATATACTAACACATGTTTGCAAATGATGATACACATGAACGTTGCTCTGTGAAAAGATCGCGGAAAATAAATTTCTTCTCTTCATTTTCCATGACAATCAACCGATCGTAATAATCGCAATATTAATATCAATGAGCCTCATAATCGGCCGATTTACCGGGCTCGCCTAACACGCTTCAAAGTCCCGCCGGGGGACATCGACTACGGCGACGCGATGAATGGCGTCGCAAGGGCGCCCAACCCTACGAAGACGGTCGCCGTTTAGCCGGTAAATTGGCCACGTGGGGTGTGATGGGAGTGAGGCAAAGGGCGTCTGCGATCACGGTAATTGCAGGCGCCACGACCATAATCAGAACGCGCTACTGTGCATGACATCGATCAAGCTGCCTCTTGGAGTCGGGTTAGCCAACTGGCTATCAATAACTATCCATTCGACTTGGGGGCCCAGCAAGAGCGATTGAGCCTGCGAAACCCTCCGAGCGTAATACGTGGCGCAAGAATCGCTTGCGCGGGTGCACGGGCGCGGGAGTAAGCGTTTGTAGCTTGGGCGAGGACTAAGGAAGACATCCATCACTTTCGAGAACCTGTCCGACGCTGAACGCGTGCCTCTCTCTCCTCATTCCCATACCCTATCCACCTCCGTGGCATCCTTCGTACCCCCATCCCCCACCGCGGGAATAAAAGAGGAGCGCACATCGCGTCGGCATCTTTGACGCACTTCACTTTTCATTGCTTTTCAAAGGATCTTGAAAGTACCGTTAAGCAGCGTGACCGACGTCGACGAGGCGAGCGATGGCGCGTGGCATTGGCATTCTGCGTTCAACGATGGCGCGCCTCGCTGGCACACGGCATTTGTTTTTCGGCTGATGCGCGAAGGTGCAAGCGAATTGGCGAGCTTCTGGAACGAAACGAGATAACTTTTTGTTACTATCACGGAGTGCGGCGCTGACGATGGCTTGGAGAACGATAGTGAAAGCGAATAAAGATCAAATGCAGCTTGATTAAGAGGATTATAGAGAATAAAAGAGTCGAACGCTCTTAACACTATTCGATTTTCCCTAACGTCTTCGAACCGTAATCTCCTTTGTATGATTTTCGACGATTGGGAGCACTGCGGTAATTGAATCGTGCTCTAATCTCCAATCCTCCTTGAGGAGTCCCGACTACTCTCTCCTGACGTGAGTTATGCGTGAACTTTCTGCTGCGTTTCACGGTCGATTCGATGCATTTCGCGAAACCGCCTACCTCCAAGTTTTATCGTCCTGTCGCGGGATTGAAACTCGTTTTACGATCGCGCAATGACGGTCGACTTCTCGCGGCTTGCTTCTTTCGCATTCGCGACGTGAAACTCGTTCGTTCTCCGCTTCGAGGGAATCGAGACTTCTCTCTCTCCCTCTTTCTCTCTCTTCCACCCACCTTCTCCCTACTGCGATAACCTTTTTCAGAGAGAAAGCAGATAAAGGGTCCGATCGTTTCCTGCCAACCGCGTGCAGGTGTGCTTTACGGTGCTACATCTCATCTAGAGGACGATTATCGACATCGTCGACGGTGATATTCGTGTAAAACGGCGCGCTGACGTATAAACGCTTGTACCGAGCCCCGTTGTGCGCGGTTGCATTACATTTCGGGCTAATGGAAGTGGTCGATAGGAATGAGATAGAGCCTCCCGCGTGCAGGAGGTGGGGTACACGGAGGAGGAGAGAGCGAGGGGATGAGTGAGAGAGGGAAAGAGAGTGAGCGGGGGAGTCGCAGTCGGAGGGCATTCCTGATATTTCTGGACCCCGAAACGCGATGGTACGCCCGGTTATCCCTGATAATCGTTCGAATTTCATCCGCCGCCGGAAATGTATTAATTCGTAATTCCACCCCTAACAAGACAGCCTGGAATCCGTTGGATGGAACCGATACACTCCCAACATCGATGGAAATTTTAGGAATCCCGTCTGTAATTTCTCACGGAATTTTTGAAGTGGAGCGAGACGGTTTACGCGCTGATGAGAAAATCGACCGCTGCGGATCGGATATCGGTATTCGACCATCGTTCCGATCATGCTTTTCTCTCGCTTGACAACGAGAGATAAAGTGCGACAAATTTTTAAATTCGAAAAGATTGACGAATAGAGTGGACTACGCTTCCGGGGCGCAGGGCGCGACAGCCGACTTACAATTCCATCCATCTCTGTAATTATCTGACAAGACGATCTTTATGGTTTGGCCGTAAAGCTTAAGCCGGGATAGGAGTGGGCGCTTCAAATTAATACGGTATATCTTCAGTCACTCGTCAGCCACAGGAAGTCTCGAAATTACGCCGGAAGGCGAGAGGGCGGACGACGAACGCAAGGGGGTGGAGGATCTTTTACAACGTACAGATGGCGTAAGCCACGAAACGGCTCCTCTACCTAACCTGTATTCCCGACCCCCTGTACTCTTGCTCCGTATTCACCAACATATGATAATTATCGTCGCGACCATAACAACGTTTAATGACATTTAACAACTAACCCGTTGTAACTGCATCGTTGACGTGTAATGAAACGGGGCTCTCCATCGGTTTGGCTCGTGACTCACGCTACGGTCCTACTTCCGTCCGAGGTGCGCCAGTTTTATCGCATACTTAAGCATGCGCGCATCCCAAGAGATTTAATCGTCCGCCATTAACCCGCTTGGATGCACCTTTTTCATCGAACAGGACCTCGTCCCTCAATGGAACTTGGCAGATTTGCGTCGTGGTCAGTTCTTTCGACTCGCCTCCTTTCTCGCAACTCGGCGCCAAACTCAAGTCGAACGTTTGAAAGTAAGAAGCGATGCATCTCGAAAAGTCTCTCGCCTGTCCTACCCCCCTACAATGTTAGCCGGGCGTGTTCGTTGGGGTAAGATACCAATTTAATCTTCGTTGTAACGGGCAACGATAAATTCTGGTACGCGCTCCACTACGGCAGTCCGTTTAAAAGAAACACAGCAGGGGCGGCAAGGAGGAGATTGAGAGTGGGGACGGAGCGCGGAAAGGCAGCATTAGCTGAAATTACCACTTGGCAAGTGCGAAACTGCCGAGCGGCCGGCACGGACTCGTCGCCGGTGAATCCGTAAAGGAAACTAAAGGGGAATTGGGGTGAGGGGAGAGGTTTGGAACGCGAGGGGTGCAAGGTGGTCCGACACCCTTATTAGGTTACAGTTATCCGTCGTAGGAGCGTGAGTCGCCGAGCGGGGCGTGTAGCTGAAGATGGTAAAGGAGATTGAGGGTGTGAGGAAGGGAGTCAGGAGGACGCGCGCAAAATATTCCTTGAGATTAACACCCATCCTGGATGGCACAGTAATCCGGTATACGCCCGGTAAGGAGAGTAAGTCGACGACGGGCGAGCCGAGGCAAAAATGAAGAAGAAGTGTTTGCGTTGATGCCAAAACTTGCATTAGCACACTATCCTTGGATTATCTGGCTCGGAGTTACGTCGAGGATGCGAAACGTGGGCACAATAGCGAAACCTTGGAAGAGGCTGCGGAACTTTATTTATTATCTTTGAATGGCTGGATCGAACTTCTTTCTCCCCCGTTCCCCTTGTAACCTCTTCCCGGACTCAACCCCTTCTCCCCTTTCGTCTCCATGGCCCCTGTCTCCCTTGCTTCTCTTTGTTCCACTCCCTTTTCGTTCGCTCCATTCCTCTCTCCATCCTCTTTCCTTCTTTCTTTCTCAACGTTCTTTCTTTCGTTCATTCTTTCACTCCCGCTTTTCTCCACCGAGTCTTGTTGTGTTTCTCTCGCTGTTCCACTCATCTTCCTTTGTTCTGTCTCTCGCTCCTCTCTCTCTCTCTTCCTCCTCTCTTTATCTCCTTTCAACACAGAAATACACATCGACAACCCCGAGTCTCCATTTCACTCTGTTTACCCCCCCCCCCTCGCGGGTCTCAGCCGCCCCTGTATCCTTTCACCCCTCTTGGCTTCTTCAACGCTCGTCCTTCCTCTACGACACGGATGCGGTCACGTACAAAAATTGTTCACTTCCATTTTCGTGTATCATCACTCGCTTCTCGCAACCCGGAAGAATTATGACTGTGGATTAACCTTCTGCGAGATACAACGGTGTGACGTTTTCGTGACCGAAATGCGAACCGACTGGACGACACGGGAGGAATGTAAGCGCGTGACATCGAGGGTGAGGGTCTTCTCTCGACGCGTCCGTCTATCGATCTTGAAATTTAATGGAGCAGCGGCGTTAAATCGCAAGTTATCCTCGAGGGGAGATGAGATGGGATTTTCTCTGCCGTTTACATTCTGACGCAAATACCACTATGAATAAGATTATTTATACACGAGAAGGCGAGTTATTTGTTATGTTTGCTTAATTGTTTCTCTTCGTCGCTTTTCACCAAAACTGCTAAAGAAATTGTACCAGCCCTCATGAATACCGAGACTGCACAATTCAGATTTTTACTTATCCTCGAACAACAACAGCTACTTTTCGTCGAGAGTATTTTGGTGCGTAACAGCAATGTGTACGATGTGGCGATGCAATCACGGTGACAATGCGATGAACCTTGAGTATCGCCAAACAAGCGTACCCAATTGACACATGGTCAGGTCATCTCCTAGCAAGTCACACATAAATATTTATTTCCAGGTTATTGAATCGCTCTATCAAAAAATCGAGGTTAACGCTTATACATCGATTGGAAGCTTCAATACCGCGAAAGAGTTTCGGCTCTTCGTTTCGCGAAAGAGCAGGAGACGGAAAAAGTGACGATTGGGAGGACCAAGGATGAAGGAAGAGAAGGTCGACGTCGAAGATGAGTGTGAAAGGAGGAAAAGGGTCGTGAATGGGCGAACGGTTGGCGAGAGGTAGGCGAAGGGGGTGGTGGGGGTGGTAGGCCCAGGCAGTAGGGTGGTCGGAGGTTTTGGCTTTGACGTCGGGGCGTCGCGACGCTGTTTGCGCAGCACTTTCATTAGCCTGCCTCAAATTACTATAGTTCAAACAGCAGGGCACCGCCGCCACTCGGCTGGCATACGGAGGCGATTCCGTTTTGTCAAGGCAAATATCGACGCTAAATATAGAGAGTGGGAGAGGCGTAGGTGTAGTTGATGGTAGGGAGGGTGGGTGGCAGGATCCAGGGAGAGAAAGGAGAAGGTACGGTCGAGGGGTGACGGTCGACTCGAAAAAGGGGGTGGATGAGGCGGGAACGAGGAGCTTCTCCTACTTCGCTTCGATCTGCACAATCCACCCCTTCCACACCGAGAGCGACCTGAAGGATGAAGAATGAGAGGCCACGGGAGAGCCGCAAGGGACGATGGCGAACGAGGGGGAGAGGTCGTGAAGAGGGACGACATAGGGACGAGCGGAGTGGCACCACGAACGGACAGCTGGACGGACGGTGTGCTATTATTGCTTCTGCGAAGATTGGTAGCCTAGAGGACGCGGACCTGTAGAAATATTACGTTTCGCGGTGCTGTGCAAAAACCCTGAGGAGCGGTTGAAAGAAGAAATCGGAGGGCGAATAGAGGAGAGAAATTGGAGACCAGAGGCCAAGGGAAGGGGGAAGAAGAAGGGGCGAAACACGTGGGTGAAAAGAGAAAGAGAAGGATAAAGAGAGAGAGAGAGAGAGAGAGAGCAAAGTAGAGCGTGGTGGAAAGGAAGGAAGGAGGGAGCACGATGACGACGCTCAGAATTGCTGAACAGGACCGGGCGTGGAGTTGATGTATGTATGCAAATCGGAATATTAAATTCGTTGCTTTAGCTATATCAACATTTCTTTTCTCGGCGATTCTATATTTTACGTCGAGTTAATGCTCTGACTGCTCTTTCCTTTTCGAAATTCTTCGTCTTTCGAATTTTTCTCGACAGCTCTCCTCATCCACCACCGCGCGCAACGCAGCTCTCGGAATAGATCAGAGTATCGATTTGCGCCACTTTCTAATCCAGATCGCTCCATGATCTACTTGCATCTATCTTCAGGGACAATTCCACGATCGGCAACTTCGCGAAATGGCCTCAGGTGCGACCAGAAATCATCCGGCATTCGTAACCAGACGCGCGACATTCATCTTCTCTCCGTGGAAACGTAGGGGGATATCGAACATTTCGAGGACAGTTTGCGCGGGACGAACATGTGTACGACAAATCCTTCGGGATTATAGGCCGCACGGTCGAGGACCGATGTTGAAATATGTCCGTGGGCGAGAGATATGGTGGACCTTTGAATTACGACAGATTCGCAATCGTGCTTGCACCGTTTAATCTGACGCCGCATCCAGAGTGTTATATAAGATATTTCCAAGTAAAAAATACTGCCTTCGGGAAAAATTTATCGGTGCCGAAATTAATAAAAATAACTCACGTGAAAAAAATGCATGCCAACGCGAAAAAATCATAATGGTCATCGAACAACTTTTTCATCGCGAGAGGGATGAGAACGGGTTTGGAGTCGACGAGCTGTAAAATTTATCGTGCACGATGGACGACCCAATCATGAAGGGCGATGGACAAAGAACGTCCTTGAAAAGTTTCGACGTGCTCTGGGATTTTTTTATCGATGCCCTCCAACCGCGCAGAGAACGTCATTAATCGTGTTCTGAAAATTGAGGTTTACCGAATAAGCTGAAGTGTGATAACGGAAGGTTGAAAGGGAGGGGGGGGGGGAGGCAGAAAAAATACAGCTGGCAGGGATCCAGACGTGTTTACTGCTGAAATTTGTCTCCGCGGAATGCCTGTGGAAGCGCCGCGTGTACACGCGCAAGCTCGCGTCACGGCGTTGATGCCGACACAAGCACACGTGCGCGCACGCGCTAACTTCTGCATAGAGATAGCACACGCACAGACGGCCTTGCGCGCGTACACGGAGGTAGAGGCCCCACCTAACGGGTCTACAATGCTGAAACGGTGGCTGGCGTGAATTAAATATGCCTTCGTCACAGGTAGGCCTTTGGGCCGGTGTAAAAGGCAAACTCGGGCGCTATGAATACTGTAAATAGAGAATACGCGCGCGAAGAACGCGGAGCTCACGGATAACCGCAACGCATAAGTGCGACCCGGGAGGGCTCAGAGAAGATGACTACTAGTAGAAAACGACGCAGAAACGAGCGCACGATTTTTTTTTCCTCTCGGAGCTTACGAAGTACCGTATGACCCGCGCGCCTTTTCAATGGCATCGAACGCCGCGTCACGTGAAACTGTCGAGGGAGCAGCACGTGCCGTTCTTGTTCACCTCCTTTATTTCACGAAGAGATGCGGGCTGACGTATTTACCTTACAGTCACACGTGCGCGCGACAGCCGTCTAATTAAGAAACGACCACGGAGTTTCGACGAGCGACGTCGATGGCGCGACGACTGCGTGAGCGTCGGTGAATACCCGAGGCAAACGATAATTTGCGTACGTTGCACAATCGTTCGCGTGCGATCCTCCGACGCCCCGAGGCGTAAGAATTTAGGCCGCGATGTTCAAGAGCAACGAGAGGTGAAAACAGATTGAGAAGAAGACGAGCGAGCAAGATTGAAATTAACGTATCTGAAATGAACGGACTACGAGGTGGCGTGGAAATGGAGAGAGTCGCTGAGATACGTATAGAGTGTCGACGAGTCGTGACGAGAGCAGGGTGACGTTGCGACGAAAGGTGCGAAGTCCTGCAATATTCACGTGACCCCTCGCTGCCAGGACCACCTCCCTCTCCCCCCCCACCTCCTCCTCCTCCTCCTTCCGTCCGTCTTCCATTTCCACCTCCTTGCTGGCTCTGCGCATACGCTCTGCTTCACCAACGCTCAGGCCTACCGCCCACCCCACCTTGACGCTTCATCTATCAGGCTCCGACATCTCGTCGACCCGCCAGAATTTAATTACCCGAAACAAGTCGTCGAAGGAAATGGCTGCCAACCTCGCCCCGTGCTGGTCTTATGAAATGTGGTACAGCATGCAGAAAACCCCACCTCTCGCGCGCCACTCGAGTCAACGAAACTTATTTACGACTTATTCGCGAGACGTATCGCTCTCGTATCTCACAATCATGGCGCGACGTTAAGCTTTCCAACGGGGGAACGCGCAGGAGGTCCTCTGTTACGGCTCGGTGTCACGGAAGAAACGTGAGAAAGTCTCGTCGAGTTTTCGGTCCACGAGTGCTGGCACTTTGTTAGAAGCATGGGAGATAACATTGTTAGCAACGGTGGCACGAAGTGAGCCTCGTGGTACGGTAAGTAGAAAATTCTAAATATAAAGTTATGGGTGAACGAGGAAGGTGAAGGGGGCAGTGGACTCGGCAAGCTACGTTCGTTTCTCCCTTACTGCGCCGGTAGTTACGTTGGGTTTAGCTACGGAGCCTTGCGCGAGTGCTAAAATCCATGTCGTACGAAGTCGTGGTGGCGACGACAACGGCGGTGTCGTCGTCACAGTGCAAAGCAGCGGGCAGTAAGGGGCACTAATGGCGTCGCGCAAAAAGCGCTCCATAAACCCCCACGAGGAAAGAGAGTACGAGCGGCACGATGCCGTAAGAGGGACGAAAGAGAGGAAAAGGCGGAGGGAACGCGCTCCACCGGTAGTAGATATCGTCCGTTTCCGGTTGCCTCCTTGCAGGAGCCAGTCCCGCCTCGCTTCAACCCTCGCCTAAAAGCTTCGCCCATACACGCTATTTCTTTCGTATTTAAAACCGTCGCTTTTTCTCGCATCTTCCTAAGTCCAATTCCGCGACTAAATAATTAATAAAAGACTGAAGCGTTAGAAAAAAATAAGTCACTCCCTTTACGGTTGTGCCTAAAAATGAGACGCGGTGGACGCTGAAAACGATAAATACTAAACACTGCTATTTTAATTCGGAATTTACGGGGTTGTAACCGGTGGAGAGTTATTGCGAAAAAAAAAATTCTGTCGGAATTCGATATCGCGTCGAGAGAGATTTCCATCCTTGCCAATGTGACCGGACAAAATACATCCTTTCGGACCATTCAATCGCGTGATATATCGCACGCATTGCACGCATCGCTAGTTTCGCGATTTTTCGTTCGCACGATTACAAAAAAAAGTGGATCATTAAGCGCGTCCATTAAACTATCTTCCCTTGTTCTATTTTTCAGCAACGCTCTACAACGCGGCGAGGTAAGAGTTAAATAAAGCGGACGCGAATGAAATTTAGCCGGCTGACCGTTGGAGAACGGAGGGCGCTGAAAGTGTCTTTGATTTCCGTGGTAACTGGCACGGGGGTACTCTGCCCTGTACCCTGCAATGGCGTTTCATTGTTGCCCGCGCAAGTACGCAATTAATTTCTGTCTGTGCACAGTGTGAGGGAATGCAAATACGCGGGGAGATTTTGCCAGAGTAATTCGGAAGTGCCGCGGTGTACCGCGTGCATTATGTCGCTTTCCCCTCTCTTCTAGAGTGTCGGCCCCTTCTTCCTCCTCCGCCACCTCCTCCGTCCGTTTCTCTCAGTTTATTCCTGCGCCACGCTTACGCGGCATCTCTCTTGCCGTTTCACTCTTTCTCGTCATTTTCCCCTGCCACCTCCTCCCCCTCCCCCTTCTCTTATTCCTCCCCATGAGCCATTTGGTTCGCCGGCTTCTCGCGCCGCGCGGATGTTTACGTGAACGTGCATGCGCCCATGCACGCGTTTCGACGCTTCAGTGACCATATATATCGTAAAGCGTAACGCGCGCACGTGTGTAAACCGGTAGAAACGCGCCAAAGCGTACTGTCGGATAACGGAGCGCCGCCAACGCCGTCGCCGCTACTCCCACCACCACCGTCATCTCCACTATCCCGTGGACTGAAAAAATCAGAATCACACTCTCCTCCCCTCTCCTCTTCTCCTGCACTTTTGACGCTCGTCGACAAGGGTGGGTCGCGGCTCGCATTCTGAGAATACTGGGTACACCTGCGTTCCGACGTTTCGTCATTCGTTACGCGGAATTTACCGAAAAGGTTTTGTGACGAACGCACGAGCAATCCTTTTAAATGCTCTCGGTCTCAAAGAGGAAAAATCGAGAGAACTGATTCGAGTGCGCTCTTTTACATCACTCGTTTTAGCGAATAGAGGTGTCGATACTCGTCCGTTTGCTCGTCGATTCTTATTTTCAGGCTTTCAAAATGGATCGCCATTTGTCGATGCATTAAGATTTATTTATTCCTACGAAGATAAGAACAGATGCGTGAAGGACCGTTACGTTCCATTATCCTCCCCGTTTAACGTGCCTTTTGTACGCTCCCGCTTTTCTCCTCCCTCACGTTCGATCTTAATGCAAAACACCACCTATGTACATTTCAACGTCCCGCGTAACATCCGTTCCCCTTTCCAACATAGACGTGTAAAAGAGAGATACACGCGGAATCTCGCGCTGGCGCGTAGACGTCGATTCCTTCAGAACGTACCGCGCGTTTCCGTTGTGAACGCAACGGTCACAAAAAAAATTGCACCCCGGTGCGCGAGTTCAAGGGAGACGGTCGATGGTAGAAATTTAAAATGAACCGTGTAAGAAGGTGAATCCTCTTCTTCCTCCGACTTTTCATAACTCGCTTCCTTCCGTCGTCAACGGCCGCGAAAGACGCGCGCCCGGTACGCTACGATTGAAATTCATGGGGAAACGAATTCGTGGTTACACACCGTGAGAGATAAGGGACAATTCTCGAAATGCAGGCGACCCAGTTTCTCACCACCTATGTACCCGTAGGTACTCGCTTCAAGAGCCCTTTTACACTCCATGTACCTACTCAACCGCCATCACGGCTACCACTAACGTTGCGCCGTCGCGTCGTCGTCCTCGTCCTCGATATACTATAATAACATGGAAACCCACACGCGTGCACACCCATTCGTCCCTACCATCCATACATATCGCCCCCACCCCGCCCCCTCCTTCTTCGCGGGGCCCTGTGAATGCCACGTGTATCGCATTCGTATGTCGCGCGGAGCACAGTACTCGTGCGTCATTCTCGCCTTTTGAACGCGTAATCGACTTTACGTCATTTCATTTCAAGTTTCACGCTCGTACGCGCCTATCGCGCGTTTTCAAGGGTGCCGCGAGAGGAACACCACAGAATCCTGCGCACAAGGACGGATCATTTGAAGTTTTTTTTACGAAACCGCATGACAGTCCTTCAATTTCGAAGGAGAGCTAGGGGTTATTTTGATAAGAGATGTAAAGTGCATTCGGTAGAAACAGGACACGGGTAAAATGAATGAATGGCATACTGTGTTCTAATGGACAACCATTTTACAATGAAGCGAAAGTACTAGTAACGCGTCACGGGTCAGTCTACATTATATCACTGATATCTAGTATCGAAGACAAAAATGTTACGGTCAAATTCCTCATATATCAGGCACATTTCTAATAAGTCAATCCCATTGCGGTTGTGCTTAAAACTTGTCAGAAACGACTCGATGTTTGATGTAGAAGAGTAGATTTACATGGTCCGTGAGGAAAAATTTCAATAAACGGCCAACAAGGGGGCCACCCAGTTTCCGATAATAAGAGCGAAATGCAAGAAGAAAGTATCGAATCCCCGAAGGGCGCATCGATTAAAAGTGCTCCGATCCTGAAGAGCATTAATCGCACACGAAACGGAGAAAATAATTTAATTTGAAAGTAAAAACGCCGTCCGCTTTGCAAGTCTGATGGCGGCCCATTGTTTCCGAGCGCCACTAAGAATATCCTTCTCCGTTCCATCCTCAACTCTCTGTGCACGCCCCCTTTACCCCCATCTCTTATCCCATCGCGCCAGCGTCTACCGTTGCCTCCTTTGTATAATCAAAACTCTCGAACAAATTTTCATATTGTTTGCGATTCAATTGGACAGGCAATTTCCGAGTCGTCTTTGAAAATATCTTCTCTCCTCTTGCCTTCGCCCCCGCGACTCCTCTCCCTTCTCCAAGCTACCTCAACTTTACTGCCTTTCGCGACTTTCTCCATCGTTTCCCTCTCTCTCTCAGCCCCCCGCCTACCCCCCTGCCTATCCGACCATCCACGCACCCCTTTACATTCACTCGTCCCCTCGGTAATACCCCCGTCCGTCCCATCGCCGCACGATGTGCACTATGAAAGGTACACGAGCTGCTAGATCGACGAAAACAAACCCTCGGGCGATGCGTTCTCTTGGAGCACGAGATCACCCTCCCTCATTCTCCTCGTCTCTCAGGCCACCCCCCCCCGCCCCCTCCCCGCTCTGCCTGCACCCGCTCTTCATTCACCCACCGATACGGATTCTCGTTATCTTAAGCCAGCGGCGCACAGCTCGCGACGCGGGAACATTAATGGAATATCATCGATGTACTTCCGCTTTGCCTCTCCGGGTTTCCGTCTCGCTGCCTACGTAGAATAAACCGAGGATTCCGGGGGTAGGTACGCGTGGCTCGTAAAAACACAAGTGTTCGGCAAGTTTGTGCGATCGGAGCGTAAGGGAACGATTACGGCGCTATGCCCGGTGGGGCTCGCCCGCTGGTGAAAGTAGGTGGGAGTTTCTACTCGTAGACGCACGCCCCGCTGAGGTTTCCGAGTCGGTCGTAGGGAGGAAAGTAGCACGGGATCGTTTGCAGTCAGACGTCGACGCGGGGGAAAAGAGACGTTCGCTGTCGTCGTTATAATGGGCTCCACTCAGGTGGTAGGTACATTCGCGCGCGTTCATTAGGGCATCAAGATTCTATCGACCGGGCATAGCCCGGGCGCATCCGGGCCGAATTAATTCCTATCATTGCTAACGAATTCACCCTATCTCTCGTGCCCGCGCGCTCGCTCATCACCCTTCTTTCACCGCCGCCTCCAGTGAAATACCGTGCCCTCCCTCCACCACCACCACCACTACCACTATCACGGCCAACGGCCACAACCAACTTCTCCACACGCCGCGGGTAGATGTCTATCAGACCGGCGAAGAATAATTTCCAATGTTCTCCGTCGCGTCAATTTCAATTAACGCGAGGTGAGGAAAGCGGTGAAGGAGGGACTACGATCGGACATCGCGAGGATGTAAATTTGTACCGCCTTTTCATGCCCCAAATGTATGCGACTCTTTATCGGAAGATCGCGAAAATGAAGACAGGCGATACTATTGACAGATTCGTTAGGAAAGGCAATTTTTATAGATGTATGTGTAATGACGTGTAGCGTTATTTCAATCTAAAGGATAATCAGGTGAAATGGAAGATTCTCGAAATACTGTAAGAAGGGACACAGTAGGCTTTTAACAGACTTCGCGGGAAAATTTCACTCCTGTGAGCTATTCGATCCTCCATCGTCAACGACACGTGAAAGCTTCACGGTACCTTTAATTAGCAGTTCTCGACGAACAGCATCGATGAAATACCTAAATAATGACCATTGTCCATTATACCATTGACGGAATAATTACTAGATCACGATCGACTCTCTACTCACTCTCGTTCTACCCGCGAAAATCAAGCCTCCGCGATTATTATGAAAAGTCCCATTAACCACGTGCATACCGACATCGCGCTTCAAGAATCGGAAATCGATAATCCCGTGCCGATTAGCGAATTCGACGAGTACGCGAACTGCAGTAAATTTCATAATTATGCAGTGCATTTCGTCCGAGTAAACAAAGTAGTCATGTAGCATGATTCTCCCGATATAACAAGCATCTTTTAAAGATTCCCGCCTAGGAAAAAAGGTAAAACAGCGTCCCGCTAGGTGCCGTCTCTGTCGCGTGCAGCGCCTTCTCCGCTGCGCGTGCATGTCACTTCATTGTGTTGCTTGTTCTCCCGAACGATAGCATCGTGTACGTTTTTCTCTATTAATGGGAAAACATTCTAAACATTTTAAGTCCCGGAAACGCGAGTATTCTCGCGACCGTTCTCGCGATTGTTCTCGCGATTGTTCTCGGGACAAGGATTTACCTAAACGTAATAATCCCTCCAGGTCTAAGCGCCCACGTGGGGAACCCCACGGGCAGCTCCTACGCTCTTCCAGAGATATTTCCTGTTCTTGCGAACGTCCAGCAACTATTTCCATGGGGATGAAGTTGCTCTCCTGTCCCTGCTCACGCACTCGGGTATGACCCAGACAAATTGACATGCAGTCATTCGTGGCGAATCTAACCTCTACTCCGATTCGGTTGAGCTGGATGCTTGTGATATGGACGTGGTCAGTCGCAGCGAACATAACCTCTCGCTTAACGACAAGGAAAACTCTAACCCTGGAGGTGAGCTCGAATTGTCTTGAGGCTGTCCTTCGAGGCATGTCCATTGGCATTGAGTTGTTGTCTTGAGGCTGTCCTTCGAGGCATGTCCATTGGCATTAAGTTGACGTCTTGAGGCTGTCCTTCGAGGCATGTCCATTGACATTATTTCTGGACGGCAAACCAATACCTGGAGCTTGGTCTTGTCCAAAAAAAAAAAAAAAAAAAAAAAAAAATTGCTCGCATAGCGAGGTTGCCCTTTGAAGTATGCACACTGCAGCATATTGCGTTCTCCTACGCACACCCTGCTTCACAGCACTATCGTTTACTTTCTGCCCTGCAGAGGTTACTTGTCTCTGATGCACAGTCAGAATTTTCAGCGTCAGTCCTGCCCACTGACACAGAGGAGACGCCGGCCCTTTGGTCACCTTTGCCGATAGGCCCCTCCTTGTCCAGGAACTCACAGCCTCAGAACAAGGCGAAGTGGCTGCCTTTAAGAAGGAATTATTATGTGCCGATCCAAATGATTTTGGCGACAGGGCTACCAGTCCACGAGTTCCTAGCCATGACGTGGTCACCCATCTTCACCGATGGTGTCTCCAAAAACGCGAGCTTAGCTCTGCGCAAAACATCCAATTCCAAAGGAACTTACCTCTCGCCAAGGCGCCGGTTTCTTGACACCGAAATAAGACGCGCTATCCCTTTTACAGCCGTTAGGCGGGATGCATATCAAGTCGCCACCCAGGGCGTGGTAGAAGCCGCATTTACAGCGCAGGTCTTTTCTCCGAGTTATTGAAGCCAGAGAATCAGTGGGATACTAAACGTATTTTCGGAGAGGTGAGTAATGCAGTTCGCTTGATTTCTCAGGTTCAGCACCATATCTAAGGCTAGGCGAAGTTTGACCATGCCTATGTTAACTGCCTCTGCACGGCACACTCTGGATGTCTCGTCTATTGACCATCGACTATTCGGCGAACAATACTTAACCAAAATGAAGGACGCTGCAGCGGCCGATAGGTTGGTTCGTAGCCTCACCACCTTGCCGACCCATACAGATACAAAAACGAGTGCTGAGAATAAGAGGCAACCGACTTTCCTCCTAAAGTCCTCGTCCCAGGGAAATGTGAGAACCTTTACCAACATATCGACACGCCGGGGGGTAAGTTACATCTTAGCCGGCGAAATATCGGTCGAGCTCTCAGACCGGGAGCCAGCACCCTCGTGTATAGAGTGCTATTTCCGGATATGAAATCCCTTTTCTTACAACCCCTCCTCCCCGCCCACTTTTGCGGGAACCTGGTCTGGGCTCTTCGGACCAAATACTGTATGCTGAAGAACGGAAACGCCTCCTGGCCTTGGGTGCTATAACAGCAGGCCCCCCTTTTTTCCCTGGATCAATTTCTGTTTCGATAAATCATCAGTGGTAGCGATTTAGCCTGAATCTGAAGACACTCAACAACTACGTTCTTCCACCTCATTTTAAGTTGGAGGATCTGAGCACTGCTACACGTTTGATATCTTCAAATGTTTTATTGCAACCATAGATCTCCAGGACTCGTATTTCCTTGCACCATTCATAGAGATTATCGTAAACACCTACGTTTTCTTTCCAATGTTACCTTTTGGACTCGCCACAGCTCTATACATTTTCACCAAATATTACGACCCGTAGCAACTCGTCTACGTGAGCAAGGATTGCTGTCGGTCATTTACCTTGATGATTTCCTGCTCTTTGAGGATTCCTTTGACCACTGCGTTGCCAATGTTAATGCCCCTTTTGTACCAGTCGATCGTCTTGGCTTCGTTATTAATTCATAGAAAAGTCATCTCCTTCCAGCACAGGAACGGAAATTCCTTGTTTTTCTGTTACATTCATCTACGATGGGAATATCTTTACCCGAACATAGACGTTTAGCCATTCTGACGCGACTCGAGACTTTTGCGAAGAAACCTTCCTGCAAGATTCGAGATTTTCGCTAGCATAATTGGAATTTTGCATTCTATATGTCGTACGGCCCCCTATGGCCAAGTATATCTTCGTGATCTTGAGCGTGAGAAATTGCTAGCTTGCTTGGGCTCGACTATAACGCGCGTATGACGACTATGACGCGCGTATGATAATCCACCCCACTCTTTTATCTGCTTTCGATGGGGACTGGATACACTCTTCCCCTGTGTCGGGATCGATTCAAAACGCAATTTTTAGGCACGACCGTAAAGGGAGTGACTTATTTCTCTTGAGAAATTTTCTGATGCGTCTCTCACAGGTTGGGATGCCGCTGTAAGTACGGTTAATACTCACGGTTGGTGGTCAGACGCAGAGAGCGAAAAGGATATCAATTTCCTCGAATTGAAGGCAATCGAATACGCACTTTCGACCATTTGCAAGTCACTTACGCCCTCAACGTATCCTGCTGCGTGTTGATAACACCATGGCACTCGCGTACATTAACAAAGACGGCTCTTATCCTTTCTCGGAGCTTTCAGCACTTGCTAAGTCAATTTGGCAATTGTGTGAAACGCGTGATATAGATCTCTTTGCTTCTTATGACCGCTCCGCCGACAATATGGTTGCCGACACTGAGTGGGAGCTTGCTACTGTTTCTTTCGCACAAATTCAACGTCGCTTCGGATCGTTTGATATCAACTTATTTGCAATCCATCACCATGCGAAATTGTGCCGCCTTTGTCTCCTGGCTTTCGGATCCTTTTGCGTTCGCTGTTGACGCCTTTACCTTGGATTGGGGAAACTTTTATTTTATGCCTTTTCCCTTTAGCCCTCATTACCCGTTGCTTATAGGAAATAATCGACGATAAGACAGAGGGCATTGTGGACGTTCCACAGTGGCCAGCTCAGCTATTGCTTCTTCCTCTTCCTCAAGCTATGCACGTCTGGTGTACTTCAGTTCCGTCCGCATCCCATCTGACGCAACTCTTTTCCTGGTTGTAGGATAATGATCAGGCAAGCCTTTTGGCGAAAAGACTTCCCAAAAGACGCCATAGACATTGCTCTTCCATCGCTTGCTGCCTCGACGCGTTTGCAATATGTTAAGCTCATAAAATTGTGGTGGCACTTCTGTATCGGATCTCAACTCGACTGGTTCCGCGCGGCAATCCCACTAGTTCTCTCTTTCTTATCGTCGCAGCTTCGCAACGTAAATGCATATGGCACTTTAAACTCCTATCCCTCCGCGCTCTCGTTAATCGCAGATGTTAATCTTAGCCCCGATGACAGAGTGCGATGTTTTTTTCAAGGGGGTTGCAGTTCTGAACCCACCTAAGCCTGGGTATGCCTTAACCTGGGACCCGGCACCTGTCATTACATATTTGGCCCCTCTCTGGCCACATGAGATTTTTTTCCCTGGAACTTCTCACTCGAAAACTAGCCACTTTGCTAATTTTAGCTTCCGTACAGCGTGTACAGTTTTTTGTCGCTAATCAAATGGAATAATATTCAGTTCCTCGAACAGACAGTAATTATAAAGGTACCTATTAAGATCGTATTAAGACCTCCGGCCCAGACCGGCCCCAACTGGTCATGGTGTTTCCCCACTTTAATGAACAGCCCACACTGTCCCCTTCTTCATTAATGCGTATATATATTGACGAGACAGCGAATAGTTGTCACCGGAGTACTCTCCGACCTTATTTCTCACATTTAAAGAGCCCTTGCGAGATGCATCTGCTCAGACAATTAGTCGTTGGATTCGAGTCACGCTTTCCGAGGGAGGAGTCGATACTTTGGTGTTTACGACGCACTCCACTCGTCACACTAGTTCCTCCGCTGCACTACGTAAGGTATCACAGTTGAGGAGATTCGGAAAGCGGCAGGCTGGTCGCCAGCCTCTTGTACCTTTGCAAGTTTTATAACCGCCCGGTACTACCATCGACTAATGTTCCCAACGCGATTATATTAAATCAGTAGAATACAATCTCGTATAGTCACAAATCGTGGCTCTAAACAGCTACTTTGTTTACTCGGACGAAATGCACTGCATAATTATATGATCAAACGAACTCCAGAGTGAAGTTCGATCATAATTATGCGGATGCCTTTCGTCCGAGTAGAGTCACCCACCCTTTTCTGTGAAACCCCGCTGGTACGGTGCTTCCCCTCCCACTGCCGATTTGTGACGGCTTTAAAACTATGAAGTGACATGCACGCGCAGCGGAGAAGGCGCTGCACGCGACAGAGACGGCACCTAGCGGGACGCTGTTTTACCTTTTTTCCTAGGCGGGAATCTTTAAAAGATGCTTGTTATATCGGGAGAATCATGCTACATGACTACTTTGTTTACTCGGACGAAAGGCATCCGCATAATTATGATCGAACTTCACTCTGGAGTTCGTTTGATCATATAATACTTTCGGTGCTAGTCGCGTTGTATTATAAATTAGCCCCTAGGTACGTGCCGCGTAAGTACTTAAGGACGAACTTCCCTAATCCCTTATTCGGTCGGCCGGTTCTTCGTGAGGTCGGGTGCGGGAAGTGTGCGGTAGAAAGTGTTATAAATAACCAAAGGGAGCAGGAAAAGCGGATCGTGCCACTCGTATTTCCTAGTCTCTTCTGCGCCACTAGCGGCGGTAGGCTGGACACGTCCCTCCCCGACAGGAGGCAGAAGGAGAACCAGATTAGAACCCGACAATCAAGCCAATTATACACTCCGGTGAAGCTGACCCAGCTCCTCTTCCAGTCCTCTGTGTCTGCCGCCTACTTCGCTCTTTCCCTACCTACCTACCTCCCTTCCTCGGTCGCCCTTTCACCTCCGGAAACCTTCCAGGTTTCCAGGCTCTTCTGCGGCGGCAGCCTGCAGCGCTGCCAGGGTGCTACTCGAGAAACTCATCAGACCTCCGGTAATCCCCGTAGTACGAGACCCCCCCCCCCCCCCAACGAATTGCTCGCGGAATTAAGCAGACTCTCACAAGACACCCGATACGTGGGAGACACTATGACGGTCCCATCCCTCCTCTCTCCAGGCGGAAGGCATCTTCCGACGATGCCACCGAAATTTTACTGCGAGAGTTTTCGAAGAAGACGAGGAAAACTTCGGGAGTTCCCCTTGGGTGTCAGAATTTCCCGGATAAGCGTAGAATACTTCATTTCGAAAACATCGAAGGGCTCGAATATATTAAATGTCGATAATTTAATATCCGTCGCGCTGTCGTCCTCAAAAAAATAAAGGCGTACGACATGTTCGCGGATCTTCATATATACCCCAAGAACTTTAAAGAAAAGGAATACGGTTCTACTCGCATCATTGCAATAGAATCTAAACCTCGTATCATTGTCCGATGCCGCTTTTTGTAGAAGAGAACTGAACGTTGGCTCGTGAACGGAGTCCGAAGTGTAATAACGCGAAGAGTCCGGAGGTTGTCCGACTTCTTCGTAACGTTTCTGCGGAGCTCGAAGAGGAGTATAGTGCCTTAACGCGCGCGCTGCCCTTTTAGCCTCCGTGTGAGAAAAGAGAGAAAGAACGATGAAGAAGAGAGAAGAGAGGTGAAGAGCCTTGACGGTTAGCTCCTCGGGGACGGTTTCCTCCAGAGCAGAACGATGAGACGAGACGACGAGATCAGCTAGGGTCCGTGTCTAGAGAAGCTCGGCGAGCGGCAGATTGCAGCCCGTGCCTTTGGAGGATCATCAAATTAGCGGAAGAGTCTTTGAGGGTGTCTCGGGGAGGTGGCCAACTTGGCTGAGCTCGTCATGGCCTCTCTACTGGAATTATGCCCCCCGCGACCCTTTCCCCGAATGGAGTTGCAAACTTCTGCCTCACCTCTAACTGAAAAGAGAGAACGAAAAGGGCACCACCGAGCCGCGCCGCGCCGCTCCGCTCCGCACCGCGCCAAGTCATCGTCGTGCCCCTACGCGGTCGACAATCGCTCGCTTTTTCTCTTTCTCTTTCCCCTCCCTTTCCCTTTCCCTTCCCTCCTTTCTTTCCCGCTTTCCTTCTCTCTCTTTACCTCTTTTGCGCAGCACCTTTTCTACGCTCACGGTTTCTGTCGTGGATGGGTAATACCGACCTGAATGTGACCGAAGAAATTTCACTGGGGAGATCTCGCACACTTTTCACCCCTTACCACCCCCAACCTCCGGCCGCCTCTTCCAGCCTCCCTCGAAACGAACGGACCGAACACTCCTTTCCGCGCCGGCCAGATATAAATGAGCGAACTTTCGAAAGCTGCCGAGAAAGGGACCGCGAACTGCGCAGCGACTTAAGCCACCCACGGAGAGGGTGGGAGCGGAACGTTTCTCTCTACGCGCGGTTTACCCTCCCCGTACGCTGCTCTGAGAATGGTTTTTGCGGGAAGGAAGTCGTGAAACGTCTTGCGGATGTCTCATGTATAATTCCCGTCGTTCTTAAGGGACCGGCAAGGTTTCTTTGTGAGGTCGACCAAATTTTCCGCGTCGGCAGGGAATCCTTGGATCCCGGCCGCCGGCCTCTGCCTTGTGAGCGTGGAAACGAAATCGTCACGAAATCCACGAGCAAAGGAGAGACGAAGCCGATCGATTCGGACGCTTCGACGGCACCGAAGTGCACGCGGGAAATCTCGTGAAACAAAAAGCTACTGTATGATCGCGGTTGGTCCGGGACTAGTAGAAAATTCCGGCGCACGCCAAACTACGAGGACGACGTTTGAGCCTGACGTATGCGATACACGCCCGGTATTTTTAACCCTGTGGAATATGCTTAGAAATGTGCGCGGGCGCGCGCCTATCGCCGAACACGCGCACTGGCGCGTACACACGTAGACCCCGCGAATGTTTTATCGCGGGCCAGTCCTTTGCCTCCCTCATGCAATGCACTTCCAAACCCGTGTGTCTGGCCTGCACGGAAACTGGGGCAGAAACACAAAGCCTGCCCACTGCCTGGGTGAGATACCTCCAACAATACCTAAACGCACGAGGAAGGACGCCTTTCTACCGTTTCCGATCCCTTCGCGCGTGGACGCGATCCTATCGCAGACAAAACTTAAACGTCCGCCGGAGATGTACATTTTTCTACCACATGAGCGCACATATGACCCAACTCTCCCCCCTTCACCCCTATCTTCTTCCCACAGTGCTATTAAACAAATAAAAAAATGTCAAACTCCCTAATCAACGTGGAAGAAGCAAAGCGAGTTTCTTCGAAACGGTTTTCGAGATATTCTCTAATTGCGCGACGTTCATCCGAAGAATTTTCATATTCTCATCAGTGTTCATCGGGGTCAAGAATGGCGCGTAACATCCCACCGGAGACGACCAAAGGAGTCTGCCGTGAAGAAATTTATACGTGAAGAAATTTAAAAATACCATCCGTCATTTCTATTGTAGGAAAGCACGTTTCGTTTGGAATTTCGAAACATACGTGACGTCAGAATGTGATGCGTCGCGATCCTATAAGTATTCGAATTGACCTAGTGATTCGTTAACACGAGTTCCAATTGTGCGGAAAATAAAGAAGCTGATAATCCCCCCCGATAAGACTCGTGCGACGATTTATCTCATCGATGGGATCAAAATTGACGGGAGTTTCCGCTATTTAAAAGAGTGGCCAGCCGGTTGGAAATGGCAATGGCTTCCACCGGTGGCGGCTGGTGCTCGAGTGTTTGCGCGATACCTCCTCTATTTTTAGGCACTGCGGCAGAGATTTTAGGTACGACCTATATACGCTTACCACTCGATCCGCTTGTGCTCGGTATTATCGAACCTGCGGATAATTCGGCACACTCGCGCGAAGGAATAGCGTACGCAGGGAATCAAAGGGCAAGAGAAAGAAGGAGGATGGCGTGCATAGTGATGTCGGCGAATGCGGTGCGAATGTACTTCCTCTGGGTTAACGCACATTGGTCAGAAGAAAAAGAAAGAGTAAAAAGAGAAGGGATGAAAAGAAATTCCATTACTTTTACTACTGTACTGTGACGTCTATTGCGCATAGAGACGTCCATACGCCCATAAATAGACCGAGCGAGCGCGAAGTCTCCAAGCGAAGACAGAACTACTACATTCCCACGTTCTCCTTCTCTCTCTTTCTCTCTCTCTCTTTCTCTTTCTCTCTTCACTCCCCGTCTGTAAAGTCACATGAGCACCCACACCATGAGCACTTCCATTTTCGTTTACTCGTTTCCTTCGCCGGAACATTTTACTACCCACCGCGGTGCTTGATTCCCCAAGTCGCACAACGGTGGAAATAAGTTTTCGGTTTAGGAACTGGTCACGAGGGGCGCGGCCTTCTTTCTTTCACGCGTCCGCCAGGAGTCCTATCGTCGCAATCTGTTCCATGCTCCTTCTCCTTCCGTCGTGACGTTCCTCTCCCATTCTTTTCAGCGGGGATAAGGCGCATTAACCATTTGCGCATCAGAGGGTTTTCACAAAACAAAGTCGAAAAACGCCAAGGAGCGCGATCGCACAACGTCGATTATGTGCCGAAAAACCCCTATTAATTTAAAATAGCTAACAACGAAATATGAAATGTGTTATTTGGATTACTGATAGTAGTACAGATGCGACGTACATGCGTCTGAAACCTTGAGCGCGTTTCGGCAATTTGCGAGCCCGCCGTCAGTTGTCTGTATCGACGAAATGCGCTGGGTTTTATCGCCACGAAATCTGAAGAGCGCGAAAGCGGCCCGCGGTACGAAAACGGTTAACACATTGCGAACGACTGACGAGGTATCTCGTTCTACATATCGCAAGGGGCCGTTGACCAGACATCTCGCATTTCAAAATTTTCAACCAATAGCGATTTTATAACCATTATGACAAGTTGTAACAGTTAGGAGATATTGATAATTTGATGCAGAAAGTTCATTGAGTACGATTAGCAGTAAAATATTTGAACAATGTGTTAAGATAAACCGTAATGAATCGTTCGAAAGAAGTCACAAGATCAAGGACTTTCTTTTTTGCATGGTTTCGCTATCCTCCCTTTCCCTTGGATAATTATGCAAAAGATCGTTCGAGAGAGAGAAAGGGAAGATACCGTTCTCTGTCGGTCGTCGATTCGACGCGAGGAACGGAGGCGCTTCCGTCCGATCAAAGTTGGAAAAGTAGGACGTTATTTTCCTGCCTGTGCCGCTGAGACGCATTCAATTTCCGTTCCGTGGGCTCGTCCTTACTTGTCTCCCTGAGAACTCCATCGAGGACGTTGGAGAGGAGTGATGTCGGAGAATCGCGAGCAAGAGGGAGACGAGATAAAGGGACAGGGTTGAAGAAGTGGACGAATGACGCGCTCGTGTATTAACGACATCGACAAAAAAGCGTGGCGTACGTGTGAAAACAACCGCGCATATTGCGACGAGGTGTCTTCGAAACTCTCGTATTCGATATTAACGATATATGTAGTAATTGTCACGAGAAGGTAGTAAGCATGAAAGGGTCCTATGTTCTCAAAAATCATCTAAACGCATATATTATGGATATCCAAACGTCCAAACGAATCCGATCATGGTCGATCGAAGGATCGGCGCCAGGATTTACCTCTCGTCTCGAATGTATCGATGTTTCCGATTGCACATCACAATAATCAAAGGAGCACGAATTGTTCCACGTTGTCGCATGCTTTGTCCCACTCAACGTCACACCATTGTGATGCCCTAGGAAGTACGAAGCGCTCTCGCTCGCATCGAGCTTTGTTTCCCCCATTGAACAAGGTGGGAGGGGGTTGCGAGGGAATTAAACCGCGCCCCGGGCACATCCGTTACATACAAAGTCGGGTCACCTCGCGGGATCAAAGGTCGGCAAATTGCCGCACCTGATCGGGTCAGTAGAATCCGCGGTCCTTTATCGGCACGACGGAACGTTTCAATTTCCGTGGATGACGCGGCACGAGACGAGAAGGGGTAAGGGAGGGAGGGCGATCGAAAGATAGAGAATCTCGTGTGGCAAGAGGTGGATGGGAGTTCCAATTCTTCCATTCTAATTACAAACCGGACGAATGTTGCTGCGATGGCTGATCGAGCGAGTCTTCGGTAGGGCCGGCGCAACCACGAACCATCCCACGATCTGTCCATCGTCACCGCGCATCGATGTGGTAGCCAGCAATCGCAGTATTAGTGGTGAAGGCGGTGATAGGCGGGGTGGGAGCAACGTCAACGACAAGGGCAGCGACAACGGTGAGGGCAGATGGTGCAGTTTGGTTTTCCATCTCCTCCTTAAATGACGTCGAACAGGACCGGCTCGATGGGCGCCGAGGCTCGAGTCAATAACGGCCGCTTCGTACGGTGATTTGCATGACAATCGGGTCGGGACTCGGCTCGTCGGCTTCGTCATCAGCGTGACGGATGCGACCGCCCTCCTCCTCCCAACCGACTACGTCATCCACGCGCCACTCTCGCCCCCTCACCGTCCTCACTCCCGTTTCCTCAAAGGGAAAAGCCTTCCCCTCCGACCACACGCACCCGCTTCACCCGAGCTTTTACTATGTACTCTCCGCCCTCCTCTCCCTCCTACCCCCTTCATCCCCCGCGCAATCCTCACCCTGAGGCTCCCTTTACCTCCCTCCCTCCCACATGGCATCATCCCACCGCTATCCTTCTCCTCCTCTCATTCTACCCGACAAGTTAAGAGCCCTAATTAAATTCAGTCTGGGTACTCTTACTGAGCGCGGTCCATCGTTCATTAAGCGTCGGATCAAAGTGATATTCCCGTAAAGTAGTTCCGCATCGTGGCGAGGACCTCGCCATCGACCCTCGCCCGCCTCTCCATCCTTCCCTCCGCTTGTCACCTTATGCGCTATCCTACACCTATCTACCCCTCTTCGTTGCCCAGTATCCCCTCTTTGCTCCAGAGACTCATTCTCCGCAATCTCTTTCTCTCCTCCATCATTTCCCTCCCGCCTACAATTTCTTTTTCTCGTGTTGTTCGACGCCAGCAAGAACATCGCCGTCAAGGAAAAGGCTCGTCTTTCTCTCTCGAGGTGCCACGAGAGAAACTTTCATGCCGTCCTCGTACGACCGATTAATTACTTCGTAAGGCCACCGTTCTTGTAGTCACAGTGGCTTTTGCGATTCGCGCCTGAAGAAACGGACGAACGTGGCCACCGACGCCGATGCCACGGTCTAGTTCCACGTGGATAGAAGGGCAATGTGGAGACAATTGGAAGCCGCTAATGTGACCGTGGTAATCGCGTGGGGTGCTGGAAAGACAATTTCGTTGGAATCGTTAAGAAGTCTAGGGGAGGCTTGTGGGAGGAAAAAAATATGCGAATATAGTTTTGCGAACCGATGACTTTGTCAGGGATCAACCTGTTTCGCTATTTGATTTGAATTATAGTGGTTCTTGTAATGCACGATTAACTTAACTTAAAGTAACATTCCCGAATTTAATCGTCGTTGGCAACAGGGTGAAATTAGCGAAGCTATTAATAGACGCCTCTAGTACAATATCCAGCGCGTCTAATATATTTCCGCAATAGTTTCATATTACCAAAGAGAACAGGAGAGGTACTACCCCGACACACTCGCAAAATTAATGGTCGGGGAACGAACCATAAAGGAATTGCGACTCACAGCTGTTACGCGCACGTGAATAATTGGTGGTACAGAAGGGTGAGCATTTGATAATTTCCCGTTCACCGGTAATAACGCTACGATATCAACCGGTAAGTATTTGTCAAGTTACAAATATCTTCTTACCGTCAGGAGCTCATCATAGAGATAGGAGATCTCCGGATACGCGATGAAGTCCACCATGTTGTGGTCCGGGATGTCCTTTCCCACTAACAAGTAAAGCTCTTGTTTATTGTTGACGACGATACAACAGATTTTACGAACCACCCAAAGTTGGGATAGTAAAAAAAATCACTAGCCCAAGCGCACACTTGAAATCTATAAACACTTTCGAAACTCAATCGAGCAATTTCGAATCATATGCAGAACACTCTTCTTATACTGTAAGAAAATCACTGAACGGAAGCAGCAGGAAGGGGAGGATATTCGATTGAAAGGAACACACGTAAAATAAGATCCTTCTCGTCCTCTTCAGGGTTGTCACGTTGTCGGAGGCGCGCGCACGACTGCCCTCACCGTACTGGTACGCGCACCACACACCGCGTTTTCTTCACCTCGACGACTCGTAAACAGAGGATTGAAGACGTATTCTTCCTCTCGATTCACATGGAAGCTAAAATCGCAAGACACTCGAAAACGACACTAGCCCGATTTAAAAGCTCCACTTACACTCGCGGCTACTTTTTTAACATACACGTAGCGCGCCACGCATTCGTCCTAGCCGTCACGTGACAAGAAGCCTGTCGACGATTGGTCGTCCCCACCGTAGTGGCGTATTAAGAACCCCTTCGCACCAGCGAAGCACTAGCCAGGGTGTTTGTATAACTTTTTTTTTCTCTTTATCGCGCAAAGAGGCTCCACCTTGCGACCTTCGTGCCGATACGTTATGCCGCGACGAGGGTGAAACAAAGAATGAGGACAAAGAGCGGCTGGGAAGGGCGCCTATAACTGCGAGCGGCTTATTCCCAGCGACTGTAGAGTAGCACGAGAGATGGAGGGAGAGTGTATCGGAGAGAGAAAGAAGACAAGGGTGAGCGAGACAGGACGGGAGAGGAAGAGAGACGAAACCAAAGGTCCAGGGTATAGGATAGCGGTTCGTGGTTGGTTTGGTGAGCAGTAGGGAGATAGGGAGGCGAGGGTGGACGGACAGATACGACTGTGGGTGTGCGCGTGCGTGCGTGCGTGCGTCCGTGCGTGCATACGCCTTTAAACGTGGAGAGGGAGTAGGGGGGGGGGGGGGGGTGAGAGTATGCGTGTCGATATATACGGAAAACGAGGCCCGGAGAAACGGAGTTCGCGCTTGCGAACGAAAGCACGGGGGAAAGTAAGCTCGGTCACTGAGGCGTCGCCACTCGGCTTGCTTCCTCGGGAGTGACTCCCTCCATCAGTCCCCTTCCATTACCATTCCATCCCTCCTTGGCCTCCTTCGTCTTCATCTGCTTCTTCTCCTTCCTACCTCCTTCCTTTCTCCTTCTTTCCACTCTATCCTCCGCCTTCTTCAGCTTCGCTGTAGTGCTCTCCTACGTCCTTTCCTTCCATCTTTTCTTTTCTCGGCACATAGGCCAAGCAGAAGCGATTCTTCTCCCTCGAGGATAGTCCCAATTGTTTGACAACATCGGTCTCCATCGCGTCGTGGCGACGGTAAAAATATACACGCGAAATTGCGCCAGGATAATTTTAACCGGGTACACGCTTTCCCCTGAACGAAATCGAGTTGACGGAAGGCAGAAAACCAAAATACCGTTCGAGGCATCGATAGCAAGTGAAATATTAAGAGGAGGGAAAAAGAAGCACGCGGAGCGTGAGATGTAAAACACCGAAGGAGAAAAGGGAAGGCCAGAAAACTCGATCGTGATACGTCGGCATCGCATTCCCCGTAATTCCGAGGATTTAAAATGTTGCTTTTCCATTTCTTCGTTACATCCGGCCCCGATCTCTTATCGGTCGGGTGCGGTTAGGCGGTGAGAACGGGAATCGTTGAGATTTCATCGGATTCAAGGGTGGCGCAGGTGCGGGGAAAGTCGCAAAAACTTCGTTAGGGAGGAACGCGAAGAATGCCCGGACTTGTCCGGTCTCGTGTTCCTTTCTTTGCCTATGGTGAATGCCCCCGGGCACTTTTTGCACACTCGCCGGTCCCGGTCTCCCTTCCTCACCTATCGCGCATGCGCGAATATCTAGCTGCTTATACCAATGGCACCGACTCGAAACTTCATACGCAGACCACGAGGGAAAATATTAGCCGTGTTTGCGCCTTCCTCGTCGCGCACACTAAAAAAGCACATAGGACGTTTATTCTCTCCGAGGTGCCATGCCATTGCCTCATTCTTTTCTACCTTTCCAGCCCTGCAAGTTTCTCATTTTCTTTCTCTCTCTCTCTTTAGCCAGACAATTACGCCCTTGTATATCGAAACTCCAATTTGTCAGGCAACGTGCAATCCGTCCTTCTGAATTTCACCTCGCCTTATCGCTCGTCACTCCCGACATCCTCTTTACTTAAGCTCCATTTCTGATTTTCGACACGGAAGAGAAACGCTCGCGGCTCGCAGTCCACGGAAATCCGCGTACTGAAGGGTTAATGGATTTCTTTTGGTTCGAATGAGAGCGAAAGTGGCGGAAAGTAATTTCACGCCGGGTTCCCGGTGATATCGATTCTCCTTCTCCACTTTAAGAAAGTCGGCCGAAGGATTGGTCGACGATTGCGGAATGCCGTGACGCTCGTTGGGGAATCGTTTCAAAGCGTCGGCGTCGCGCCATTGTTAATTGGACGAACACGCCATAATTCTTTATGGCCCTGTCGCTTTCGATTCTGCTTCGAGTAGCTTGCTCGACGAAATCCCGAAGAAATAAATCTTCTGTGAAGATATAGAAAATTAGGAAAAAAGAGTGACCACCACGGAGAGGAATTTAATGTGGCGGAATTCAGCATGCGAAAGTAACGGAGCGACGTTGTTGAAATTTTTTCGGCATATTCCGTCCTCGAAAACTCGCCGTTGAGATTTTTCTGTCGCCCGAGGAATATATACCGATGAACCGTGGCAACATCTGGCGATTTGTTAATGCTGGGTCCGCCTAGACCAACATCGCAGTCAAGGCAGAGGCCGGGCTTACGAGGGAAGGTAAATAAACAGGAATTAAATCTGGAAGGCTTTATCGCAGCGAGACGCCCAGAAATTTCTGTGCTTGGGACGGGCGAAAGACAGAGAGGGAATGAGGGATGGAGAGGAGGGGCGGGGAGAAGGAGGAGAAGAGATAGAGCAAGAGAGAGAAAGAGAGAGAGAGAGAGAGAGAGAGAGAGGGAGGGAAAAAGGAAGACTAAGAAAAAGAGTTAGAGCGACGCGAGACACAAAGATGAGCACAGGAGAAACGAATAGAAGCATGGCAATGAGAACGCAAAAACTCACATGATAATACAGTGAGAACAAATGACAAGCAGAAGAAAGGGGAAAGAAGGGGAAGAAGGCAGAAGAAAGGAAAGTACAACTAAAACAGAAAAGTACGATGAAGATGATGGGCTCGTTTTCGAACACAAAAAGAGAGGTTTGTGTCTGCTCGACGCAAATTAAAAAGGTAAAATAGTTTTGTTCAGCCGGATTGTTAATTTTGCCTAAGCGAGACCCAAATTGATCGCGCGAGACGTACTAAAGGGCAACGTCCCCAAACAGTAATTCACACGTGGAGTATTACAAGTAGATACGTATCCCCGAGGGAGCCGAAGAAGGTGATAGCCACGATGACCTCGTCTCACACGCGAAGTTTCGATCAGACCCTTGGGCGGGAATTGAGATACTGATAAGAATCGTCGTCTACTGGGGACGTTCGTGGATGTGGTCTCGACCGATCCAATGTACGCACTGTCACGCAATCGTATACTTCATAGATTGTCGATGCGATAAATTGAAGTATACAATTTTGCACGCTAAACTAAATTCGATTATTGGTCGAATTGCAGACGATCAACTGTCTAGCGTTTTTGAAGTCGGTACGAGTATAAATGGAAGTAATTTGAAGTCGGTACGAGTATAAATGGAAGTAATGTATCGCTGGAGCAACGAAGAGGTCAACCGAATTCTTTCTTTATACTTTTCGCGTGCGCATGAACCAGCGGGCGCGCACGTGCAACGATCATTTCCGCAGAAAGCGTGGTCTAAGTATAGCTCGCTACCATCGCCAGAGGCATTGTTATTGCTTGCACAGTAGAGGTGTTCGCCTTGTGATCTGTGTTTATTAAGGTAGCTCGACTACCTCGGTAAAGTTGTAGCCGTAGGTGACTTCGAAATATTTTGGACTCGATCGGGTCATTGGAGTGGAGCTATTCCCTTTCCCCCCTTTTTTGAGAAAGACTAAAATCAAGAATGGGAAAAGCTGATTTTCAAAATACGAGCGCAAAGTGTACCGACGAATATTAAAAGGATAGAATGAGAAACGGTGAGCGCTCGTGGCTGAACGAGGACCGACGAAATCACATCGTTTACACATAGACAAATATTTGCTCAAAACGAACCGAATACGAAATTATTAGCATAGCAGATACACGATCAAGATGATGCCCCTTAGCGAGATGCGGGCTTGTTTGCTAAATAAGCTTCGCTCAAAATTGTCATCGAAATTATAAATCTCGCGAACCCCGGATCAACTGTTATTAAAATTTGTTAACAATGTAACGCGTCTTTTTTCATATCTGTGCTTTTTTCGCAACTAATGAGATCGTTTTTATCAATTTGCGATATCCTCCTAGACACACGACGATGCATCTTCTCGTAGGTCGACAAAACCGATTGCACACTTAAGTTCGAATCGTTTGGATTAGGATCTGGACATTCGCGTAAATCCCTTTCGCGTCCCTCAGTCAGCGTAGCAAAAACCTCGACGGATTCTGGCAAAATCTACGCTGGATCCGCGAAGATTAAATCAGCGGGAGTAGACGACCCTCGAAAAGAAACGGCCTAAGTGTATATCGGAGAGGGAGCGAAATTAATTTTGAATTCAACGGAAGGATTATCGCAACGAGTGGATAGCGATTGGAACTGGCGAAGCTCATGGATTCGCAACTCACCGATGAACATCTGTTTAAATACCATTACTGGATTTGGTTGCTATCTTATCGGGATACAGTAAACACGACAGCAGGACAAATGCATCACGATGGCCTGGTGAGATTCAAGAGGCGCTGTTCTGGAAACTAACAGCGCACCGCTTGTGCGACACCCACGGCCGGATTCTGACCCGAAAATATACCAACGCCAATCGAGCGTATCCTCTTTACGGAACCTATCCACGAATTCGATTCTACTCACCTGAAAAACTACCATGCATTTTCTGCTTTCTTTTCACTGTTGTCGCCAGCGTATCGTTTTACGTCCACCGCGCATCCCGTAGAATGAATTATTTATTCGCGGGAAGAAATACGGGTACATAGGGTGCGATTATAAAACAAAAAAAATACATATATATATATTTACAACGTTATCTGAAACGACGGAACGACGTTACCAGGCCGATCGAAATAATAATATTTCAACGTAGACGCGTCTGCGTGACCGAGCGCCAGGCTGGGGGCACCGAAAATTCGTAAAAAAATTTTTGCGAGATGCACTCTGCCTGATAAACGAGCCATGGATACGCCGAACAATCACGCGAATTTTTCTCGTGACATCGTCTCTACGTGCCTCCCGTACCTTCGTGCACACACGCGTGCGCTGATGCGGATGCGGGGAGGAGGAGGGGGAGGGGGTGGCTTTTGCGGAGGGGTGGAGGCCACGTTGCACGCAGCCCGACCGCTCGCGACCGCGTGTGCGTCTCTGTACGTGTGCGCGCGCCTGCCTCTTCATAAAGTCATAACTCAGCCGAGCCCCCGGCGCATCTCTCGGTATAACATTTAAAACGATTTCCGCTGGCAGCGGTGCCAAGACCGTGGCGGCGTTGTTTCGGGGATAGATTAACGAAACATAACGCCAGTAGTCGCTTCGGACTTCCAAGGGGTAACGCGGATAATGGGAAGGGGCGTGTTGGCAGTGCTGTGGCAGTTAAGCAGCATTCAGTGCCGCTCCTGGTACCCTTCAGTCCCCGGGGCTCGCGATCGATGGAAAATTTCGAGAGCTCGAGCGCGCCCACTTGGCTTCAAAACATTTCACAAAGAGGACGATTTATCTGGAAAATAGCTCAGAGAGCCAAGTCGGCTGTTGCCGGAAAGGGCGAGCGTTGCACGTCAGTCTCTCTCTCCCTTTCTCCGTCGCTTTTTGTTTCTCCCACTATTTCTCTCTCGCCCTGCCTCGTCATCTCACGAGCTCTTCTTCCGCGCACCTCTACTGCCCTCCTCCCGAGAATTACAATTATTTAATGTCATACTCCAGCGAGATTGCTCTTATCATTCGCGGAATTATGACAAGGAGCGGAATGTTCCTCGTCCAACGAAGAACTCGAAAGGAGAAATAGTCGAAAGGAAAATGCAAATGTCCGGCGAGGGTACGCGTCCCGAGACGTTTCATCCTTCTCCCTTCTTTTTTAGTCCCTTTTACTGGAAGAGGTCTACACGGCACCCGCGAATAAAGCGAGGCGTGGACGGCCCTGGCGTTTTCCGAGGGCGCGGGAACGTACGATGATACATCGTGGACTTGGCAAGCCAACCCCTTCCGAGCGGGCGCAATCCCTCCGCCATCTCGCGCTGGCCACCCTCCTTCCCTTTCTAACTACCCTTTCGGCGTTAAGAGATTAACTTGTCGCACCGTACCATTTTAATATTCCGGATGGCTGAGGCGAATGGTTGGAATTAGCCGAGAGACGCCATACGGCAGTGTCGACGATAAATATCCGTTAACGTCACCTTTACTCGCTCGACTTACCGTTTTTCTTTTCGCGATCAACACACTTATTGCGAGCCCTTAAAAGGACACGGTAGAACTATTTGACACGAATTTTAAAACTTGCCCTTTTCTCGATCGAGAATGGAAAGTTAATGGGTCAAAAGCATGCTGCAGTCATCCCTGATTTACAATCCGCCTTCTTCGCAAGAATCGTACTCGAACAGTCATTTCGTAATTTTGTAGAAATCGATGGGGGTCCCTTCGTCGTTCTTCATTTACGCAACAATACTGGTCATCGAATTAGCTCGGGCAACTGAGAATTTGTTAAGTGGATTTTCAGATAAGCTCCATACATATACCACAGTGAGCAGCGTTATTGTATCAACCGTAATCGCGTAACCAGTATAAAATTACTTCTTATTGCTAGGATACGGGGAGAGTCGAAAAGTAGGTAAATTGGGCAATAAACGTGTAAACACTCACCCCTGGTAAAGTCCGCTTCTCATGCAGAGCGTTCTGGGCGCTGATTGCGCTGTCACGGCTGTAGTATGTGAGAAATGCACAGCCTGGAACAGAGAAAATGGGAACTCTTATCTTTCTGGGAATTAATTGACCGCCTTTATTCATCCGACTTTACGGTGACCTTTCGCGACGCTCGCCACAAGGACGCCGCGCCGCCGCGCGGAGAAGAAATATTGAACGAATCGAGAGGCTCACTGTGAGCTGCGGGGGGAAAGCGGATTTTTATCTGTAATTATATGAATAATAAACTAATGCTCGGGTCTGGATAATTATAAGGAAGGAACTACGGTCAGAAGGTCGGTCTTCGTAGAAGAGAGGACGACCTCGAGATCGTCATCAGGGGACCGGAATTACGTGACGCGAGTCAATGTGTTACCGCAATTAGCCACGGTTGGGCGGAAAGTTTTTCGTTGCATAATTACCCGTGGGCGCGTGCGCGCGCATTTCAAGTATCGTATGGGCAGAATGAGCAAGAAAAAGAGGAGGAACGAAAGGGAACGTTTTACATTGTAATTTTTACAATGTCCATAGGTCGTGGAAGGGATCGAGCACGTAGGAAATGATCCCTGCGGAAATGTCCGCGTCTCACGCAGTTTTCGGCTCCCACGGATTCTTCGAAGAATCGAGCGTGCCGTTCGAGAATAAAGCACGATGCGACGTTTCTACCGGCGAATATTAGGCGAATACTCGCAACGGCACGATTCGTCCCTCTTCGAGCCTTTTCTCTTCTGCTCTCGAACATAAGGATGAGGTACGAAGGGCAGGAGGAGAAGCGTTCTCGAAGACAAAGATCTCGTCGGCGCCAGCTTAATAATGTCGTTGCCGAAGTTAAAACTGAAAATTGATTGAGTTTTTTACAGATGAAACTTTTGAGTCTTCGACAATCGCACAACTTATCATAGGAGAATGTTAGAAATATGCAAGAAGGTACTTGTTTCGTAAATCGTGTTCCTCCGAGAAACCTATCACGTTCACCGAGAATATCGATTCCAATTATCGATTCTTCAGCTGCGCTTTGCGCTTGTTGTTTTAGAAACGATATACAGTGGATTACCACTAATCGGGAGCAGTACGCGAAATGACATAAAATTAATTCTCTCCGCGACTCCGTTCAGTTTAAGAATGGCGCCCGATATCCCGGCGGGTTAAAACGATGGTAATTAACCCCAGAATTGGACGGTGCCTGAACCAGACTATTATCGGCTATCGCAGTGTCGAGCAAACCTTTGGGGACCGCCTACCTATCGAAGCTTAGAATTTATTCAAAAGGCTCCTCCGTCCTTTACGATCCGCCATGCGAAATTGACTATTTCACTGTATGCAGCTTATTGTTATGGGAATAATCGTGTAACGCGCCTACTGGAAAGCAATTTAGCGAAGAGGGGAAATGATAAGACACTTTCCAGAACTCTACCTTCGTGCTCGAAAATTTTCCGTCAACGCTTCTTCACGGAATTTAGCTTGTCCCTCGATCGGACATTAATAGATATCTTTGAAAGAGCGCGCTCCCAAGCTACACGGAGCACATTACTATTGGAGGATGCAAAATTCATATCGTTCGTCGTCATTCCTTCACGGATCAAATAAAAGCGTAGACGTTTTTATCTTGAGGAGCCGACTTCGATAGAATTTCGCGACTATAGCAGATTTACTCCCGCCATGGGCCAGCAGCAGTTCCTGTTAGTGAAACGTTAAACCGATTGGCACCAGCGCAGCGGCGGCGAACGGGCGCGCGACAGAGAAAAAGTAACGGAGGAAGACAGGTAGATGGGCCAGTACGTTGGAAGACGAAGAGCGGAGGGCCGCGAGAGGGAAGAAAGGGGGAGAATGAGTTGGAGAACGAGCACATGGCGCACTCTTGTAATTTTTCATGCGGCACGTCACACGCGTGCGGATCCTCCTTTGGTTATCTCCAGCGGCCGTGGTACGTCCCATTCGCACGTAGGGTGTCCAACCTAACCCAAGCTAATCCGCATAAAAGCACTCGCAGGAAGACGCGGAGAAAACGCGCCGCGCCCGAAAGAACGGAAGTGGGAAGGTGGGTGGGGAGAAGTGGAAAGGGGAAGTAGGTGGCGGCGGAGGGTGACGCTCGGCGGACGACAGCGCATTCGAAAGTTTCTAAGGGGTCGTAGCCTGCGGGCAGTCACGCCGAGTATTCGCCTGCGTCAGATACGGTCTCGTGTTTTTCCCAGCGCCAGCGTCTCGTCCCCTCCTCCCGCCGACGCTGCCAAAAACGTACATAAGCGGAAATATTTAGAAACATCGACCGGTACTTATCTTAATTGCATTGGGAACAGCTCGCACAAGTCGTATTCCCTGGGCAGGGTGAGATACCGCGGTGAATATAAAAAATTCTCGCAATACGTTCTACTACATGGGCCTACGCGGCGAATTAACTTCCATGACGAGTCAAGAACGAGGACGAGCGTGGAGCAACTTTTGCGTTCCCCCTTTTTCCGATTCTACTTTTTCCATGTATATGTAGATACGCGATGCAATGCGTTAGACCGGTCACCGCTGTTCTATCGAATCTCATGACGGATCGCACAGTTCGACCCTGGACACCGACACCCGACCGAGCTAGTCCTACACCCCACCTGGCCGCGACTAGCGCTTAATATTCGTCCGGCAAAATCGGCATTAATCAAGTATACGTGTCCGAGGATGCAACTACCCCTAGACATGAAATAATGAACGTAAGGGAGGGGAAGGGGATGGAAGCACGATCCAATTTGGCCATGGCCACGTATTCTCAAAGGCTGTGTTCGTGGGAACGAAGGAGACGAAGGATCTCGCGTGCCTCTCGCGATTGGAGCATGGTGCGCCGCGCCACGCCGCGCCGGGCTCACCACTCGTACACCCGCGTCCCGTACCCCGTCGCCGGCGCGTCGGTTTCTCCGTGCCGGTGTTAAGTCGGTCGGTGTTGCGTCGGTGTTGCGCATCGGATCCCCCATCCGAAACGCCCCTACCGACCGCGCCACGTCCTGAATTTCATCCCCCTCGACGGTGGCTATCGCTGGTCAGGATCGGCTTATCAATCACCATGGGCCCAACGGTCTGGGTGGGCGGTAGGAAGAAACTCGACGGTACCGCCGCGTTAATGCGAGCTCGTTTAGCTTCCCTTCTTATCTGGCCGTGGTACTGTTTCGAAAATTTATAATATTCCCGTGGAGTTATCTAAGATGTCGACGCAGGGCGAAGACGGGGCGAGCGAAGGAGAGTTTAAAGTCTCCGGCGCGCGACGCGGTGAAGAAGCAGGGCGAAGTAGGAAGGAAGTGGATGGAAGCTTCGAGGAGGTTGGTATGCGGGGATAAGGGTGTAACAAAGAGAGAAGGCGAGGAAGGAGGAATATGACGTGGAAAGAGGGAAGTGAAAATAAAGGAAAAAGAGAGAGTGGGATAGAGGTCGGCGGAAAGGGACGACGTGTTATCTTTTGGGACGTCACGCGCGTCGCACGATACACCGGGCACCTAGTTCGGGAAGATATATTCGTTAAAGCGGGCAATAAAATATAACACGCCCGGTGTATCGCCACGCCCTAATGAATCGTCGCGAAAGTTACGGCATCGCGGTGCGATTATCGCGCCCGCAAAAATACATAAACGCGATACGGTGACTCTCCCTCTCTTCGTGCCCCTTTCTCGTACATCGCGCAACCTCGAGTAACGATCGTCCGCGCACCGCCGCCTCCGATTCAAACGCGCCCTGCCGCGCCGGGATGTCACGGTGCGGCATTGCAGCCGCATCTGCAATTACGATAAGGCCCACGATTAGCTTGACAGCTCGCGACGAGAGGAGGCGCGGCCTCGTGAAAATTGCAGATGAGGCGGTTACGCGCCGCGACGCTGGAACAATTTGCTGCCTCCGAGGTAATGGAAGGCATCGTGTTTCCCTTTCCCGTCGTCCTCGTCGTCGTCTCTGCCTTCGTTCGATCGCACCTCTACGCTGAAACAACCTACCGACGGATTACGGGACCAGACTGTTTCTGACGTTCGACGTTGTTCAGCTTACAATTAGACGACGCCTTCTCCCTGTTTATGGGGTAAGACAATTTTCGGCGTGCCAGTTTTTCAAGTTCGCTTACAAAGTGCACTTCTAGCAACCGCGAAAGGAAGAGTAAGCGAGGAACGGAAGGAAAGAGAAGAAATTGGAGGGTGAAGACAGGCGAGCACATGGCGGAATGAATTTCCGGCGACAAAAAATTAGCGGAGTACGGCACGTTTGCAGCCGTATACGCTGCTGTCCCCGCGGTGCTTAATTCTCAGCAGGCGAATCTAATTAATTCAATTGGGATTAATTATCCTGTGCCACGTGGTCCCGGCGCTTCTCGACGTGCGAGAGCAATTTGCGAAACGACCGCGCCGCGACGGTGAGTCACCTGTTCCCGCGTTACGTCGGCTTCGGGATCACGCGAGTGTCCCAAAAGGCCATCGTGAATCACGAGCTAAATATCGAACGATCTTCTTTATCCGATGCGCTTTACGTAATCCTCTTAGGAATTACTCGCGAATATCCCTGGAACGTCGAACGGCTGCGTTGAGTGTACGCGTCCATCTCTTTCAAAATAATCGATACATCGTCCATCGATTCTTCGATAGATTCGTCTCCACTACTCCATCGTCTCAGACGGCATAAACTTCTGCGCTAAATCCTCCGCTTTCCCCTCCTGTCCTCTCCGATCGATAAGGATAATTCAGAAACGGACGAACGCGCAGAGACGTCCCTGTGCGGTATTTGCAAGCGCGTGGGTCCGCGGAGAGGTACAAGGAGAAATCCCCGGAAGGTATAAGAATGTGAAGGAGACCGTCTAGCACGGTAGGTTTTTGCCTATAAACCTGCCGACATGCGGCGCGAGCGAAAGGTACGCCAGACGAATGGATAAAGAGAGGACAAAGGTGGGGAGATACAGACGAGAGTTGATGGCACCGTCCGACGGCGACGAGGGCCAGGCGAGGTGGTTAAAGGGGGTTCAAGAGTAGAAGAGCGTTTTATTTGCGAGGCAATGCGACGGCTAATACACCAGTCACTGGACAGCGTCCAAGTCATAAAATGGATTTTATGACGCCGATCGATACAACGAGATCTCCCTTCCTTCCTCCCAGCTTTTCCACCCCCACCTCTGTTTCCTAACCGTTCTCCTCCTCCCTTTTCGACGTCGTTGTCCCGTTCCTCATTCCTTCGCTTCTAACCCCTCTCCCCCTCCTCTCCGAGCGACCGTCCACGAACGGCCGCCGACGCCTACATATATCTGCCTATACCTCTCGAGAGACCACTTCTCGAGACCACTTCGTTCGTACGGGCAAACTTGAGGCAAATCGAGGACGCCGTATAATTCGCTTGTCCGTCTCGTGTATTTGTCAAGAAAAAGTGTTACGAATTCCCTTTCCCAAACGTTCCACGATGAACGTGGAGAAACTACGGGATCTCGAAGAAGAAATAGTCGCCGGGCAACCCGAAATTATTTCGTACGTCCGAATTTCGACGAAGGAAACCGTAAGTGGAAAGAGAAACGGGGAGAGAAAAGAATCGAAAGAGCCGGAGCGAAAATTTTATAGTCCTCTCCACACGCACAACACCCCTCCAAACGAATTGAAATGAAACGAATCACCGGCGCGGCTATCTATACGTTCGCTCCCGTACGTACATACTTACGGCCAGCATAGACCGGCGCTCTCTTCGTCCCACCCTATTCGGAAGCTGTGTGCAAAAGCGGGAAGAGAATTTGCATCTTGGGCGAAAATTGAAATGTACCGGTACAATGGACAGGGAAGAGTGTCCTGTGAAATGACTTTTATAATAGGACGTAGGTACGTGTCGTTGCCGTGGCAGAACGGGACGCATTTCCAGCCGATGATGGATACGCGCTCTGTCTACGGGTATGCGCCGTTCTGTGCGCACCCGTGTACACGTGTGTAGGATTCGAGCGAGACAGTCTACGCCTCGCGATGCTAGTGGTATGGATACTGGTGGTGGACCACGAGGCTTCGCCGCTTGGTGACACGTACAGCCCCATACCTGTACGTAACCACGCACGGAAGTGTACGTATAGAGCAAAGAACAGATCAGCCCTCTACAAATCCTCGCGTGCACAATCGCACGCCTACGTGGAAAGTTCCGTTGACGTGCGAATGTGAGTGAGTCAAGTCTATGGATTTTGCGCCTGTGTGGTTCAGCCGCACGTCGCGCGTCGCGACGGCACCCTCGGTGTTGCGCAGAGGAAATTGAAATATGCAAATAACCGCAGACCCGGCGCCACCTAGCTGCCAGCTCCGCAAAGGATGATGTTTCGTCCACGGAGTATCGGCATTTATCCTCAACTTTGTATATCCCGTCGCATCGCGCCTCACGACTCACGATGCGACGCCTCACACTCCAAATTCCCTACCTCCTGGACCCGACGCTGCGCCGTCTCACCCGACTTCCTATGGACGACTCGGAGGTACACACGTAACGCGACGATTCGCTTCTGGTCGTGCGCTGAAGGCGCTTAGCCGTATCGTTGATCTCCATAGACGCGATGGGTCCGCTATGTTAAGAGATCCTTCAGGTCACTTACACACACGGTACTCCGTCGCGTTACGGAAACCGGCCATTCTGTAGTGTACAAATTTATAAATTCGTACTGCCTCTCGTGCGTTTTCTAATTATTAAGTTCAGAGTGATATCCGTGCGTCAATATTCAAAAAAGTTTGTTCGAAGTATTCCAAAAATCGATAATTTTTTCCAAATCGGTGCGGTGTCGATTTAGTATCGCGGACTTGCATCACGAGCGACGCGTTCGGAAAGTTCGTCGCACAGAATCGGAAGGTTTTAAGATTCTTGCGAGGAAGAAGAAGCTTCGGCGTTTCTGCAGTCACGACGACGTTTCGGTCCATAAAGCCGATGAGTGCGCATAAGTGAAGCGCTTGCATGGCACGGAACGATGAGCCCACTCCGTGGTATTCTGCCCCATCGACCTTCCTGCCTCGGCCAACTGCTCCAAGAGTTTGCGATGAAACGGGCTGGCAGGGCTGGAGGAGATTTCGGCGGAGATTAACCGACAAGGCTCCGACGATGATCCTAGATGAATGCGTACAATGTGACGGCATCGTTTAGACGGAATTGACCTAATAAGGAAATTTCACAAGCTCCCATTCAATGTAATATCGCGCCAATATAATTACCAATTAAAATTTTCAACAAAGGAATCATCAACGGTAATACTATAAAGAAATTATCCTGAGTTCTGCGTGAACCATAGAACAATTCGTTCCACGTTAGTCGTGCCAATCTTAAATACTTTATAAACCCTGCATGAGCGCTAGAAAAATACGTGTATAAGTCCTCGCGCGATGATAGCTCTACGTAAATCCGAGCGATTCCATGCAATATTTTAGGCTGTGCCCAGACCGAAACACCGCGCCGTGGTGTTCTGTCCTTGTCGTCATCATCGTCGTCAGTAGCGTCGCCCTCTCATATTTGCCTAGCACAAAAAGCATGCACTAACACGAGCCGTGAAACTGCACATTGATGCGGAGTGGGTTGAGAGCAGAGGGTGGGCTCGGTTTCGCAACTCGCCCGCGACGACACCAGGAGCCGATCAAAGATTGGTGGGGCTTTGAGGAGCGCCTTTGAACCATGTGTTGGCGAGAATAAACTTGTCGGTCGAACCGGTGAATAACCGAATAGTAGTGCCCTTCCTATGCACTAGGCCGATCGAAAGGCGGCGCGACGGAGTGATGTGCACTGAGAGGAACGGCGGAGGAAAAAAAAGAACGAAGCGCGGAAAAAAAATTTATCGACCTATCCGCTAGATTGCGAAATCCGCCTTTGTTTTACTGTTCACCGTCGCAATAACAGTCGCGCGAGGAGGCAACACTCGGCCGGCCCGTGCACTTTCCGGTTATCTCAGGCGCATCGCTCGTGAAAATGGATGAGCTGAAGAGACACAAAGGGATAAGGCAATTCCTTGGAATAAGCTTGTACAATTAAACGAGTGCTCTTCGGCAGTTCATTTGTCCTTTATGATTTTGACAAATGACGGACTAGTTGACGAAGGACGCCCAGGTCCGCGAGGCTATTTAATTGACCCTATTACTACATTATTAATACGCCGCGATTGTCCTCTCCTTCTCCGTCTCCAAGGCTCTCTTTCGCTGTTCTCCACTTCTCTCTTTACCTCTATTTCTCGCTTCCTCCTCGCTCATCGTTGCTCGGTGCTTCCCTCTCCCCCCCCACATCTCTCTCTCTCTCTCTTTCTCTCCCTTTTTATTTCTCCTCGTCGAGCTACCTCCCGATTCCCCTCGGTCTCTCGCTCCCACGCGCTATTTCTAACTCATTCCCTCCTGCGCGGCTACCCTTCGGAGAGCTTGGTACTAAAGTAAAGTGCGCCATTGAGGGTGATTTTTATTCAAGAGACAGCGCTCAGCGAAGCGCTGCGGGGACTACCAAGGGGCTCGGGGCTTTAACTTAAATGTATGTTAAAAGTTTAGGCCAGGATTTTTAATGTCACAGAGGAGAAATATAAAAATCGCACTACTCGCGAAGTTTATTAAGACTCCGTGAGGACTGGCGGGATGTGGAAGGGTGGAGTAGATGAGAGGCCATCTTTTCGTCGGTACACGTCCAGAACCGTTTTACATTCTCTCTCTCTCTCTCTCTCTCTCGTCGAGCGTCGCTCTCTCTCTCTCTCTCTCTCTCTTTCTTTCTTTCTGTCCTACTGTCCCTTTCTCTCGGTTACGCCCCTCCCTGCCGCTTCTATCATTCACTCCTCTTTTTTCCCCCCGTCCATTGCCTCCACCGCCCTCCCCTCAACCCGAGTACCGTCATCTTTCGCAGTACTCCTTACAACGACCAAATTAAATACCGCGCCCGGAGAATCCTGCAGGAGCTCCTCAGATATTCAGAAGCGTCCTGGATGCACTGCCGCGTTCAATTTCAACAGCTCGTGCCGAGCCATATCATGAGGGTGGGTGGGTGCGACGGAGAAAGGTAGAAAAGGAGGATGGAGCTCAGGGAGGGCGAGAAGAAGCAATGAGAGAATCTGCAGAAGCATTAAGCAACCGGAGGCACGCTGGCGGTACGAAGTTGGAGACGAAAAAATTTCGATTCCGCGAAACGCGACAGGATGCTGTACATCCCTACGTGGCCATCGCGTACATTAAGTGTTTGCCCATGGCGAAGAAAGCGCATATCTGCAGATACCGAAACAACGTGGACGACGACGTTACCACTCCATCCACCCCATGCCACGGGAGGGTCTCAATTAAGCTTTCAAATTGCGTTTATTAATTTTAATGATAGTGGCCCCGACGTCGCACAGAGTTCAGTTATGTAACGTTGCGCCAGGAGGAGTGGTAGTATGTAGTCTTAAGCCCAGGTACCCAGGCTGGGCTATATGCCTAAAAGCTGCCTGCTCCCCCACCTTCCACGTCCTCCACCTTCTCCCCCCCTTCCATTTCCTCGCCCATCCCCCACCCAACCAGGGGTTCTTCCGACGCGACGCCTATGTGCAGACATAAATATGTACTTAGCCTGGATTAAATTATTTGGAGGAAGATGAAACGGGTCCGTTCCCGCGTACCTTCATTTCCCCAGACATCTTGGTTGCGCCTACCGCGTGTCGATGGAAATGCGCCTTACAGGGAACCAGTAACTCGCCCGCCTTTCCACTGCCGGCGCCGGCGTCGAGATTGGCTGCCAAGTTAATTCTCCTCTAAGAGTAGGTGAGTAGGGATGGAAGGGGTGCGCGGGAGAGGGCGGTGGAAGGTTCGGTGGGAGGTGGAGAGTGGCGAAGACGATAGTAACTACTTAATTTGAGTAAATTGACGAGGCCTCGTACATACGCGTGCATACGTTGGACAGACGATGTACGGATGGATACACCCGCGTCACGATATCAACATAAAGTTAGACCAATTAAAATTAATGGTCACAGTTCCTTTTCAGGAAAAGAATCGTTCGATTCGGATGGAAATATCTACCGAAGGTCAGGTTCTCACTTATCAACGACTCGTTCCTCTACCACTTCGATCGAGAGTTGGATAGCTGTCGAAAAATGTACGGGACGCACAGCGTTGTAACGAGGGAACGAAATAATGCACGTATCGTGAGCAGAATAATGTATGGGTTCGAACGGCAACGCTCAAGAGCGCAATAAACTGGGTTGTCATTTACGCTCCGCTGTACGATTCCTACCGACGACGGCTTAATATTTCACGTGGCGGTCCACCGGGGCAACGGGCCATGACTTATGCCACTTTAATGACCACCGGCGGCATTTAATTTGGGCATTTAATAATTAACGGCGAGCAGGACGGCGAGGCGAGACGGCGACAACGACGACGGCGATGATGACGACGACGACACGAGTGCGAGACGTATCGTGAGGTTAGCCAGACGTTCGTTCGAAAGCCCAGGGCTTGGCTTCCAGGGGGACCGTGACGTCGTTGGGTTCTATCATAGCCGTGGTCCATCCCTCTTACCCACCCTCGAGTCTTCTTCGACCTTCTCCTCCCTCGCTTCTTCGCTCCTCTTTCCGCCAAGGGTCACGTTAATTCGTTCCCGACGTAGTGTGCCCTTCTACAGCTTTTCAGTTTTCCCTTTCTCTCGTGTTTGCTCCCCTTCACCCGTTCGCCCTTTCCGCGATACTCCCTCGTCGCCAATGCCCCACGCCCTCCTTCTCACTCCACCGGGTGGTAGTATCTCGTTTCCAGAAGGATGCGTACGAATTTGGCACACGTTTCTCCGATTTGCATCTGTATGAATAGGCGCGGATTACGGGATTGGAATAAATTTGGAGAGGCTAAGTGAGCCAGGCAATTTATACCGGAGCACGAGCGACGAACCCCTCTGGTACGAAGAGGTGAGGGGAGGGGGGGGGGCACTACTCCGCGCAGATATGCTCCTGGAATTGACAAATCTCGTAAAACTTTAATGCTCGGGGGAGGATCGATGGGCGCGCGGGCATCGATAAGAGACGAATTTCGCGTACGACGGGGTAGAGGTGGAGAGGGGGTTTATTTCATCGGACTAACACCAGCGGAGTCTGTGATAAAACCAGGGTAAAGTGGGAGCTCAGCAGTCCGTGCGCTTTGGATATCGTAGCCTCAATAAAGAAACAACGCGTCGAAACAACACTGGACGCACAAAAAAATGTGGAGGTGGTACCTACGTAAAGTTTTGGTGATTGTACGAGAACTCTATCCCCAATGATAATCCTGAATGGCTGTTTTCACGTTCGCGAATACTGGTCATAACGAGCGAGCTTGGATACCGTCAAACAAGGGCTGCCATTTCGCCAAACATTTATTTCGTTCCTCCTTGACAAACAATCCTAATGTCCTGGTTGACCTCATTAAACCGAAAACAAACCTTTACGCTCACATAAATTTTCATACTGGAATGTTGAAGCGGTCGCTCTAGTAAATCCGCGATACGCCGCGCTGCGGATTGGAACATAATTCAAGAAAGATTATGGCGGCAATACGATCCTTAACCTATTGCCACAGCGACCTCGTTGTCGATTGACTCTTGTGAAACGTGTATGATATTCTCCGCTTGACTATCAATCGTTTTTCTTACATGAGAAAGATCTTTTTCAAAAATTTTCAACTACCCTGAATATGTTGCTGAACGTCTGGTTAGTACCCTAATACACGGACGAGCTGACCCAAAGCAACGTGCGATTGAAGCGCACCCTGTCGCATCGTATCATAATGCTCACCAGTATCGGTCGGTCGCGACGGGGCGGGTCTCGGTAAATCGGAAGCCAAATCCATACGGGCCTGTCGTCTGTTCGGATCGTTTATGAGTCTCCACCGTCTAGGTTTTGCCGGCCTATAATGCGTCCGCGCGAACGAGAACTTATTACGATCCGTCATTTTGTCCGTTCGTCGCTCGTAACAAGCATCTTTTACGACACCGCGTAAAATGAGAAGAACGATGGCGCGGCGCCATAGACGTTGATTGCCGGGGGACTCTGCTTTCTGTCTCTCTCTCTCTCTCTCTCTCTCTCTTTCTCTCTTCTACCCCCTCTCTTTCTCATTCTCCTTCATCTCCTTCTCTTTCTTCTCCTCACTCTCCTTCTGCTTTCTCCTGATCCTCTTTTCGCTTCTCGCTCACCTCGCCACCTTCACTACCCTCGTCATACTCTTCATTCTCTCTTCCTCATTCGCCTTCCCTCTTCGTCCCTTTCTTGCTGTCTTCTCGTCCGTAGACTTCCATCATGAGAAAGGAATGACGGTACATCCCTCGAGGAGGGAAAACTGCTGGGCGTCCAACGGCCCGGAGGTTGCGTCACGCCGGGAGGAAGACGTTGTTAGGGCTATTGCTCTCTGTCCGAATGAAGGACCGCTCATATTTACAAGCGACGGTAGCAAATGTTCGGCCGCAGAGGTGGAGAAACGCCCGGGGAGCGAAGCCGTCAAATCGCCCCGCGGGATGCGACCAGACGATTCCCCTCTCTCTATCCGCATCCTCGATCTGCGCCATTTTTATTCACCCCCAACCCATGCTCCTCTCAAAAGACACGTCCATGCGCTTCCCACATGTCAGGTTCATCGATCTATCGATCGTCGATGCCCTTCCGCAATTCGAAATTCACAATTGAAAAATACAACGACAAGAGAACGTCACAATTTGGCGTTCAAGGTTGCGTCGAATCTCTACCATTCATCGGTTCACCGCGCACGATTATATTAACATCGTTACAGGGGAGTTGTGTCGAAAGTTTCCTAGGTCAAGCAGCTTCGGAATCAATTACGGGTTCTAACTCCGCCAACAAGCTACTCGCTTCTGCGACTGTGCTGTAATAAGACTAATTCGCTTCATCCCAATTTTGACTTGGGTGCGCGAGTCTCCTCTCCACTATGCAGTTTCCGTCGTTGTATGAGAGAGAATTTTACGCGTACATGTTACACTAGTTAAGAGATCGAAGGTAAGGAGAAATAGCAGGAGAGGAGAGAGGGGAGACAAGGGAAGAGAGAAAGGTATAGTTGACAGAAAATTTCCGATAATACCAGTGCCTCGAGGAACTCGCCCAGAGGCACGAATAGTTAGCGACAAGTTCAGAGCTGAGTGTAAACACGACAGACAGAGTAATGTCTCGGGTGGACATTTTTAGGAATGTTTGAACCCAAGCGAGATGCAACGAGGGCCAATGAGAAGGCTCTATTGGACGAATCGTTGAGCATCTTGACCATTAAAAATTGTCCGACGACAAAGAGCCATAGCTGAATTAGATGTTAGCACTGTAGCATGCGAACCCTTCCTACACTCCTGTGAGGAGAAAAACTCACACTTACGCTCTGAAATTGTCCTTGTAGTCTGCGTAACACAAATAATTCATTGGTGCTGTAGGTGGCAGGAATCGATGCCCGTAAAATAGAAATACGTAAAATGGATTCGACCCCTCTCGGCTCTCCGTATCGGGGTTGGAGAGAGTAGAGACGAGTATGAAAGCAGGGAAAAATGCACATCGTGCGTATGCGCCCTCCGCGGGAGCACACCTCCGTGCATCGTAAATTTGGGAGCAGTCAATCCGTACAAAATGTAACGGGTGGGTAGCCTCTCCGGCGCTAAATAATGTCAGTACTCACACCGTTCGGCCGTTCTCTCTTTCTCCCTCTTTCGTTCCTGCTCCGTTTCCCATGGCCGTTATCCGCCTGCTTCTTTCCTCCGCGCACCTCGGGACGCGCCGTGTGTTCCCATGGATATTTTTATGGATTCATCGATGTATGAACACATGCAATCGCTCGCGTTTATTGTTTTTGTCGGCTCGGACCTCGACGTCCGTCGAATTTGCATATTTTCTACCGCGCCGCCGACTGTCCGGCCTATTGTGTCCAACCGACTGCCGAATTGCTCCACATCGAGCATAAGCTCGCACTTTTGCATGACAATGAAACCTGAAATGGTATCGAGCATGTTCGACGCGTATCGGCGACGAGAGGCGGTGCGACGGTGGCGTAGAGGGAAGCTTCGGACTAAGGGGATTGGAAGGGAAAAGAGCGAGAGAGAAAACGAAACGGTAATTTCCAGTGGCAGAAGTGCGTTGAGTAAACGTAGCTCTCCTCTCTTTGTCGTTGCTTTGACTTTTTTCCGCCATGAGCAACCATGCAACTCTTACGTGAATAAACAATTAGGATAGACTTGGCAATACGCGTTAGAAATGTTTCCAACCATTTACACATAACTTCGCATCCGTGACTCATATTTGCGAATGAAGCGCAGAAGACGTAAGATTCACCAGATGCAGACGCATGTCGAACATACATCAGATAATGTTTACAGCCTAACTTTTTATGAATTTCCCCCAGCATACTGTATTTTACAATAACAGCATTCATAATCGTGGTATAAAATATGCTGCATTTCCAAGTAACGCAGCGTCACGTAATATTTGTAGGGTGTATGCGCCCTACATCTTCGTTATCTCAAATTCTCCGAAAGCTTCTCGTTCCTTCTCTCTCCTTCTATTTCAGCTGACAGCAAAATCGTTAATATTGCAACAACGCCGACGCATGTCAGTGCTGTGCGTGCAGGCGTGTTAAATAAAAACAAATCTTTTGGCAGCTACTATCAACCCTAACGAGTGTACGGGCGAGTGCACGTGAATTATCTGTCGCGCTCGGCTTTCGCCGTTACGATGATGTATGGACAGGCGCATAAAAAATGTGAAGCGAGGGCCACGTCGCGCATCGGGGAGGCGATATCGTGAAAAACGAGACTTTCGGGATTCCAGCGCTGTGCGGACGAACAAATAGTTCGATGGATCAAGTTTTAATGACCGGAACAGGCGAGCGCCGACGCCGCCATCGAGCCATTGACAAACCACTGCGGGCCTCTACTGCTAAAATGAATCACGCTGTTACTTGTAAAATGTATAACACTCGTTTAATTCGAAATACCGTTACTATGGCGATGTGAAGCGGGTACTGTTTAATCATCGAATTGATTCACGAAAAAAAAGTCGTAGGTATCCTAGAAAAATAATAAAATAAATTAGCATGACTTCTCTTTAATAGCACAAAAATTTTCTGAATTCACGTTTGCCCCCGATATCAATCACACTGGACATGGAATATATGCCGTCTATCGTTTCAAAGTAACTGCCGCCTCTCATGGCGGGTTTTTCCAACGAAGCTGATCCAACTAGACGGCGACGTCCCATATGCTTTAAATTTTAGAAGCTTGTTTAATGGTCATTAAGGATAATCTCGACGAACTCCGGGGTGGCATCTTGAGCAATCTCTCGGAGGCAAAAACTGTCTTATTCTCAACATGAAACTAGAAAAAAGCAAGTATGTTTAAAAGAAACCTGAAAAATTCAAGTTTCTGCTTTTACAGAGTGTTTTCCGAAAAGATTTTTGTTCGTTTTCGAGATTTTATCGGGGATCTCAGTGGAAAAAGAATATTCTACGATTCCGGTGGCTTCCGCCCGACTAACTCCCGAGAATACATTATATCCTCAAGAGGTTACAGCACATCGTAAAGCGATATTCGTTTCCAAAGTACGGTGGGAGCCATTTTAACTGATAAATCTCACGATTCGTGCGAGAAAGTCCCGATAGAGACACGTGTCCGTTAATGGCTGGCACAGTCACCGCGTGGCGATCATTGCCAAGCCAACCTATGGGCCGGCTCTATCCCCTCACAGCTACGTGCGCTGCTTTCCGAAAGCTCGACTTCCATCCCAACATCTGTCCGCAGGTAACCACCACATATCGACGCGTGTATATGTAACATCCTTCTTCTTCCCTCTACAGAGTTCCCTCCTTCACCCAGCGTAGCTGCTACCACCACCATCACCATCGACACCGACCCCCGTCTTCAACCCCCGTCGGCCACGTCTAGATATATCCATTGTGTGCTTGGAGTGCTCCGTGCGAGAGTAAACGTTTTGAATTTTCTTTTTGGACGAAGCTGGTAGTAGGAGAGAAGGCCCTAGTGGAAGGGGTTGCACGCGCGCTCGCGCGATATCTCAACAAGGTAAGCGAACACGTCCCCCGGAATCGCCCGGCGACTTCATCGTGGTAGGAATCAGATTCGACTTAAGGAGCAATTTCGGTCCGCCCTCCGCGAGGATTCGCCGATAAATTTCTGAGTCCGGGCTCGTACGTCGGTCGCTCACCCTCGACGTGTACGAGCCTCGCGCGGGACTTCCCGATAAGATAATCTGTAAGTTCGCTAAATGTCTTCGTTTGCGTGAAGAGCCCACCTTCATTCTCGGCAAGTATGGCGATAATAAAGTTTCCCATTGTACCGCGGACTCGAACTATACGATAGCGAAGGTACGACCCGCTTCTCTCGGAAGCGGACGTGATGACATTAGGGTGAAACGGTTTAAGGGTAAGTCTCGCAACGGTCCCGGGAAGTAAATACGAAGTGCACAAGGCTCGAGGTACCAGGAGGGGAACATTGGCTCCCGTACTTGGTTCTCTCCTATTGTAGCCAAAACAGCATAGAATTTCACGAAAAGATCATTTCTCACGGAGATGATATTCTTCGAAATAGAGACGACAATTGTAATACAGTCGATCGTCCTTCCCAGGCCATTTCCACGAGCAAGAAGAATAGAATACGAAAAGGAGGAGATGGCCGAGGTAGAAGAAGAAACCGTGAAATTAAGGGAGACGAGGGAGATGAGAAGCAAGGGTGGAGGTATTCGACCGATGCGATATCCAGCGAGTTTGATTTCTCCGGGGTCGCAATTCGGACCGGTAGGTTCATTGGCACCGTTTCAATTCGGGATCAAACGTCGACGTGCGGTCGTCGGCTGACTGCGGCCAAAATGGCAGAAATGGCAAGCTTTGTGCCGACGACGACGACGACGCCGACGGTGGCTCGCTTCCATGCTCCAAGGCAGTCTGGTTCTTCGTCTCCGCCCGACGTCGCGTCGTTCAGCGAGCGTGGCTCTCCTCCTCGTCCTCGACTTCGTCGTCGTCGTTCGCAGGAGCGATCGTCACCATCGCGCGCGACGTCTCGCTGGCGTCGACAAAGGAGGACCCAAGCCGCCGTCAACGACGCAACTTGGCAACTCGTCAAGAAGCTTGTAACCCTAACTGTGCCATTGTGCGAGAGGCGGTCCGCAGAAACTCCTTCCTGGCCAGGCCTGCCATTTCGAGGCTTCTTTGTTTCCCCCGGAGGGTGAACACCGGAGGCGCGTGGCACTGTGGCACTTGTCGACGACTCACACCTTTTCCTCCACCTTCGTCACCGTCTTTCACCCTCCTTCCTTCTCTGCCACATCCACCTTTCCTTCTCGGCAATCCCCTTCTCCTCATCCCCGCAATCTCTAAACCCTACCACTGTCCCTGCTCCTAACGCCAAGGTGCCGCGAGCCACCGCCGTCAGGCACTCCCGTCCACACCCTTCCACCACCTTTCATCCCCCAAGTCAAGTTCCTTTCGCAAGGGCAGGTACAAAAGCGGCTGGAGTGGCACAACATTGTTACATGTCGCCTTAACGCGCTTAACCGCTTGTACGGCTTCGGTACGGACGATTACCCGACGCCTCGCGACGATTGTGCCGATGGCGCAAAACCTGTAGGACGCGAAGCGAACCTGTCGGTGGTCGATTAAATGAAAAATCTTTGGGAATCGGCGGAATCGTCGAGAGATCAATTCACGAGATAACGCGAACAAGCTTCGGCCGAGAGGAGGGTGCGAGAAGAACGAGAATTCGGATTCTGTGTTTTCTCTGGTGGTCCGAAGGTAAAGGCTGAAACGAAGTGAGATACGATCGACGATCCTGTCGTGCCAACTGGTCCGTACACACGGAGGTGCACACGGTAGCCGTTCACATTTAGAACAACAAGTCTTTTTGAGCAGATGGTGCGCATCGGCACTCCCATAAACAAGCCGAGGCCGACGCCGACGCCGACACCGACGCCGACGCCGACGGCGTGGTCTATAGTCTATAGTCATCGAACGATTTCTCTCCGCGTCTCCGCATCCCTTCGCGCCCCGTTTCCTTCGGCGTTCCCTCCCTCGCTTCCGTCCTTATCCGCCTTCTCCGTTCGTCTGTCCGCGTGTCGAGCTTCCCCTCCAACCACCGCTCTCCCACCCCTTCTTCGCGCCTCCTATCGAGTTTCTCTCTTTCCTCCTTTTTGTCCGTTGTTCTACCACGTCCTAGGAAAGCCAATAAACCATCGAATTCCTCCGGTATATTGCTGCGGGAACTCCCGGGTACCGCTTGGAACCAGCAACAAGTCCCGCGCTCTTATATTCCGCGGAGTCGTCCTTACACCCGCTCTCCCTTCCTCCTCCTCCAACCTCCATAGCAGACGTTCGTACTTTCGCAAATTACTGGTCCTGCGGTTACGTGTACGCGCACCAGTTGCGGAAATGGACCGCGGAGAAAAATCGAACAAGAGAAAAGAAAGCGTAAGCGGACGCGACCACCACCCTCTGTCTTCCCCCTTTCAGAATGGATAGCACTCCCGCATCAACCCTATCGTCCGTGTGCGCGCCCTGGATCGCATGAAAAGTTTCGAGGTTAATCGGCGATTTCAATCGTTTCTAACTTCTTCGCTACGCAATATTATTTTTGCTCGCGCCGTAAAACAGATTCCGTATTTCTTGACAATGTAATTTCTGCGGAAAGGGAGAAAGAGAAACGGACGCGCTGTTTGGGGGATGATCCTAGCCCTCGGAATTGTCCTGAGTGAGTTTGGTGAGCGCGCGAGCGGTGGGCCATTAAATCACGGCTTTATTAATCGCCGAAGGGGCGAGAGGCGCAATCGAGCGACGAGCACTCGAATGGGAAAGTCTCCGATTGGAAACTGAATACCTCGGGTACTCGGATAACGAGATCCTTCTGAGTAGGTCGCTCTTATTCAATGTACCTGCCATGAAATTTTACCCACGCTAAACGTTCGGGTCCGTACGAGTTATCATTTGAAAATGCAATGTGGGTAACAGGACGGGGTGGGCTAGAGGCACTCACAAGGAAAACACGCACGAAAATATATTTAACGAAAAATAAAAAAATGGAAAGAAGAAAAAGAATACAACTGATCGCCTTCTCGCCTTTTTCACGCCTGAAACACGTGCTACGTCTTTAGCTGCCCGAAAACGACTCCCTCCACGCTTTTCGCGTGTCGCAAACTTCACGCATCGCTCTCACGCACGTACGCACACAACTTCGCGTCGCTCTCACGCACGTTCACACACACGCGCATACGCCCGTGCATTCGTGTTCTCGTACGCTTGGGGTTCTCAAACCCCACAGTAATCGCGCAGGTAATATTGCTTCCAAGAGCGTTTACCATTTTACCGATACATTCGCCTGTCGAAAAATTCATCGGAATTCTCATGAAAATAACCGTGCCCTTAGACTTTGGATTTTCTAAATTAGAAATACGATAATTATTAGAAGTAGATATAATAATGTGCGAAATCCTTTTAACATGTATGTATAAAACAATAGGACGCCTCTGACAACGACGAAGCGTCGGAAGGGCGTTGCGACGTCGGTTAGGGGGCTCAGCGACACGGTTGTAAAACTTATATAATATCTGCCTGTCCGATCTACTTCTTCCTCCCGTTCGTCTTCGGACAGGTTATAAGTGGCCAGGCATTACGTGGGTGGAGGACCGTTTAACAGTGCCGGTGAGTCGTGTTCTATCACGTGGAGGTCTATTGAATTTTTGCCCATCAGGGACCCTCCCGAAGTCCCGCCACGCTCGTAAAGTAAATACGTCTAATGATTGTATCTCGTTAGCGGATCGCACGTGCCCTATCTTCGGTCAAGCGCCGTTGTACTTAGCGCCTCGGCGATCGAAAGCCCGCCGCTCGCCTTCCATCTTTTAAATCTTTTCCCTTTCCCACGTCGAGCTCGTCTTTCCACCGTCTCTTCCACGATTCGTTCGTTACGCACATTTTGCTTCCTTCTTATTGTTAGAACGCCTGTTCGCTCAAGGATCTTTCTACGCTCGCGTGTGAGGAGAATATTGCTAAAAATGGTAGCCAATGAAAAGTTTTCAATAGTTCGCTCTTTCTCGTCGAGCAGAGAACAAGTAAAGTCGAAAGGGGAGAGTCGAGAATTTAACGAAGGTTAGGACAACGAAGAGGGGTAAGCAAAGAAAATTGAGGAAGCAAGAAGAGGCAGGAGCAAGAGACGGGGATCTGTGAGAGAGTGAGGGAAGAGGGGAAACAGCTCAGATCCGTGAGCAAACTCCTGGCCAAGTAAAGCGGTGGAAAACTGGCGCGGACCGTTGTGATAACGCAGGTGTGCGGAAGCGAGTACCATTCGTGCCCTCGTTTTAATTAGGTGTGCATGCGCATAACTTAAGGACTGAGGGCGCGAATAGGATAGAAAGAGTAAGAGGGTGTGGGGCAAGCTAGAAGGATTCCCAAGGAATTGCGACACGCACCTACTTTTACCTTCCTCTCTCCTTCATTTCCTCCCTATCAAATGCACATCCCGCACAAGTTTCACACTTTCACCATGAGCCTATCACTTCCCAAATAATAGAAATTGTCTACGCACGTTTGCACGCAAATTAGTTGTCCCATAATCCTTGCACATAAATAAAGCTTATCCACTTCTTCGAGAATTTGAATCCAAGCGTGTGCTTGTCGTAGCGAAGGTTTACTTTCGTATCCGCTGGCGACATTAAAGTCGTGCATTCCGCCATACGAGGAAGGAAAATTACAGAGTTTAACGGGACCGGAGATACTAGTCGTTCATGCGTTCAGCCGAGGTTATACCTGCAGGACGATAATAAAGGCTATATGGGCCATGGGTTTACAGTAGTACACCTGACAATCTGCTATCTGGTTTTCGGTCGGATAGGCACTTAACCACGAGCTGTCTGTTACAGGACTAATGTAACGTCACTGACTGAGCACGGATTGCGTACCTACCAGTCAGTGGCTTAATGCGAAAGATCGATACTCTCCTCTCGGTGAGTGGAACTGGAAATCTGCAATTAGAACGTAGGCATCATTACGCGAGAGGTGGCGATCGCCCGCAACACGATGTTCTAAAACTTCTCTCTCTCTCTCTTTCTCCCTCTCTCTCTCTCTCTCTCTCGCTCGCTCTCCCTTTCTCCCTCCTTGTCTTGCTACAATCCTTCCTTCTATTCTCGATATCGCAGGGAGCACGTCAAATAATTATGACCCTCATTAGCCTTAGGGCGATCTAATAGCCGCGTTGCATGCCACCTCTCGCGCACCCTGGAAATCGGAAACAAACAGCTACCCTCCTTCTTCCTCCTGCGCCCACTCCATTGCCGCGCAGGGAAGTAACGTGCGGCCGATGAAGAACGTCTAACAGCGGGGTATCATGGCCGCCATCTCGTTATTGGTATTTAGCTTCCGTATTCCACGCGACATGCAACCTATTCGTTCTCCTCGGATCTCTTCCTCCCGATACGCGCGTGTGTGTGCCCACGCAAAAGCACGTAGCGGACGTTCCAAGGAAAGCGCTTTCTTTTTTTCCGCCGCCTCTTCTTTCTTCCGCTTTTCTCGCTTCCTTCCACCTTCACCCCTTCCTTCACACCTTCGCGCGGAGAAAACGTTACACCTGCGCAACGGCGTGCAAAGCCGCGGGACGCGGAGCCGAGCCAAAAGGAAAAAGAGTATAAATCCTCGATTCGGTAATTCCAAGGGTTTCGTGGCATAAATCTAACTTCTGCGGCCGAGGGTCGGCCAGCACAGCCCCCGTAAGATTCAGGGACTTTTGCCAGAGCAACTCTAATCCCCCCGGTAGTTCCCCTACGCCTGAGTTACGTAGAGTTCTTCCGCGGGAGTCGGCAACTCCGCCAACATCGCACTTGATACTGTTCTAGATCGGTACTAGTTCTAGATTCGACACTGGCTCTAGATTCGTTTGGGGGCTGTAACGCTCCTTGTGATATTTCAGCGAGCGAATCGAGTTGGATCGTGTGGTACACGATTTAAGCGCAAACTCCATTCTCTAACCTCGTAGAGAAATTCGTGGGAGAAGAGTAATCTCCTTTAGCGGATAGCTTTTGGTCAGCGGCTCCCATTTTCAAAAAGCAAACCGTAAACTATTCTCAATTTCATTCGAACGATAGAGAGGATGGGACCTTTCACATCGACGAAATTACATTTCATCTATGCTCTAGACGATAGCAGTCACTAATAAAAAAAAAAAAAGGATCCCGCGAAGCGAATACGTGTCTTTACGAGGGGGCCTGACATTTCCCAGGATACTACTTCTGACAGTGAAACACGATTTCGTCATCGTCTCGTCCGATATTCCACTCTTCTCCCACGCCAATCTTCGCCCCTTTGTCTTAGGCGATGCGAGGAGGAAAATTGAAAGAGTCTCCCGGCTGGAGTCTGCCTCCCGCGTTTCCTTGCCTCTCACAGATCCTTGAGCTCAATCCTTCGCTCAAGATAGGACGCGTCGCGACGCCGAGCACCGTCGTCGCCGTCTCCACGATGCTCACTCTCTCTCTCTGTCCCTCTCTCTCTCTCTCTCTCTCTCTCTCTCTCTCTCTCTCTCTCTCTCTCTCTCCTTTCTTCAAGGCATCCTTGCGTTGGAAATAACGTTCCAGCACGAAGGAATACGTTATTAGAGTTTCCGCGGGGCCGCCGACTAGGAAGTCGTCGGAGATCGGACGCGGGTGTCGGCGTCGTGGCGCTTGCCGTGGTCGCGCGTCGGGCAGGCGTTCCTCCCTCCCTCTCTTCCACCCTTCCTCGCGAGTTAGGGAGGCAGCCAGAAGGGAGCCAAGAGTTACGTGTAGGTAAGTGTTAATCTTGGTGGGTTAACGCAAGTGGCGCTCGCTGCCAAGTCTGCGGATTATCGCGCATCTTGTAATTGCCAACCAATCCCACGGGTGGAAACGGTTGGGAGTGGCTAGAACTGTTTGGCATCTAGCCTGATTGTGCCAGGGCGCTTTCGTATATACCGTTTGCCGTTTCGGCGGGTTGCCGATGTTATTTCCTTGCTGGGCATCTACCACCACCGCCACCTTTTCCGTCCACGCGGTCCACCCCTCGCTGTCCCGACTCTCACCCTTTTCGTTCTGACCTTCACTTCCCATTTGACTCCGAAGTCTCACCCTCCAATACCTATCCTTGCATCAGCGAGATCCTCCGAATCCCATTCGACGTAGCAGGCCTGGCCGTCGCTCGTCTCAACGACGAAGGAGACTACCCGGTCACCGTGGATATCTTCTACGTCCGAGGATCCGGTGAGTCGACGGAGACAAATGTTATCCAACAGCTCCTACCTTTCACCCGTCTCCAGTCTCTTCTCAGCCTCGCTTCCACGCCTACCACCACCAACCCTTCTCGATCGCGCCAGGATATTCTTCGATCTAAACACATTTACGGGGAAGTTATGCCTTTTTAGGGCTAGAGAATTCCTCTCAATCTCGAAGGCTTTATGAAAGATGTATCTGTATTTATTAGAGACTCACGACAGAACTGTCGTCCTCCTATCGGGTGGCGCGTCACACGCGGTAGACGCGAATGCAGAGAGGGGTGCGAGGACACCGAGGAGTGACAGCCGCCGCGGGCGATGGTGCGGTGTAAACGAATCGAATGAAAACTCGACGCGAGAACAAAGAGGAGTGGCCCCGTTGAGCGCCGGCGTCGGTCGCGTCGCGCGCTCTTGCCTGTTTGCACGGCTGGCGGCGAAAGCTCCCAGGTAAAACGTACGAATGCGCCCGAATTAGGGCCGGCAGCTGAACTTAACGAGTTGTTTGTGCAATGAGTGGAACGCGATGGCCCACATGGCAGACGGGAGATGCTAAGCGGACAAGCGCCCGGTAGGGTAGGAAATGTCTAAATTAAACGACAAATACGCCGAGACACGGGGATTTATACAGGGCGGAAAACACGCACCACCCATTTTCTCCCGTGTGTGCGCCTACGTCCCTGTACGTCCGCGCACCGCGTTAGGCGTGCATTACCATAAACCCATCATTTATACGACGGTGCAGCAGCAGGAGCAGCAGTAGCCCACCCGCGCTTTCACCCCCCGTGCGCATGTACCAGGTAACACCTTAAAATATTAAAGTAGTTCGACTGACAGTGTGCTTGACCATCCAACCTCTCACCCCCCCCCCCCCTCCAATGCATCTCGCTCCGACGCCAAGCCGTCGCTCTTCTCTCTTCATTCATTCTCCCCTCCCCTAGGTCCTCACCTCCTCTCTCACCAACTTATAATTACTCTCTGAAATTGGTGGCGGCGGCTGCAGCACCGAAACTTATCCAGACTATCGTATCCTCCATCCTAGAGCGGAGCCGGATATAACGCGTTCGCACAAATTGCCGCCGCCACGGGGGGCTATGCGCGTCGTCGATGCTGGCAAACCGCTCGCTCGCTCAACGAATGTGGCCGAGAAAGTAGTTGAACGTGATTTAGACGGGAGCAGGATTTGGTAATACAAAGGATAAAATTCGGCGGAAAGTATCCGGAGAAATAGTTTTGCGCTCGAAGGGTTTGAGAGAGTGGAGTGGCGAAAGGGATAGTGTACATTCGTTTGTCGCGTGGACGATATTCTCCGTTCCTTTTTAAATGATTATCGCGAGATTCGACAACGCTGAAAAGAGAATAGTAGTGCGAAGACGGAAGTACGAGGAAGAGTGAAAGTGAGGGAGGAGGGTGTAAAGAGTACGGAGACTTTAGCTGTCGTTGGTAGGCAAGCAGTCCCGGCTGCTGTAATACGAGGGTGCACCGGGAGGGGGGTAGTTGGAAGGGGCGGTTGCGAGTGGGGTGGGAGGGGGGGTGTCACGTGTGTTTTATAGTTTCGCTTGGCCGGGGGCGGCGAGGTGTTGACGGACGGGACGTGGTACAACGACCCAACGCTCCCCCCCCCCCTTTCTCTCTCTTCGTTTCTCTCCCATTCTCTCGCCCCTTTCGCACTCTCATTCACTCCATCTCTCCCTCCATCCGCTTCTCTCCGGTCTCCGTCCGTCTCTCTGTGCACCTCCGTCCACCCCTTCCCAAGCCTCACCCATCGGACGAAACCCAAACAGTGTTGCCAAACGTCTGCGACGCGTGGCCTGGCCCCATTTGCATTTCGTTTGTGCCTCAACATGGAATATTTCGCGCGGCGGCGTTTTATCGAGATGCCTCACGCTCCTCTTGTAGGACTGAACGGAGAGATGAGCCTGTTTGGACACGAGAAAACTGCTGCATCGATTTCCGCCAACTCAATCGATATCCGATACCTTTCACAGGAGATTAATATTCCGACGATGGTATGCGAGTACGCGAAATAAGACCGGATGAAAATAGGCAGTACCTCGTTCTCTCTCTCTCTCTCTTTCCCCCAATTCTCTATTACCTATTTCCTCTGTCGTGCTCCAACCGATTCAGGAACGACGATTCTTTGCGCTCCACGGAAACTGGAACCCAAGACGTTCATTACTTCGAGATTTCTTCCGAAAAGAAAAAAATCAAACGACGGTAGATTGTAAATCGAAGGTAGTTTGGTTCGATAATGAAATTTGCATCCAGAAACGAAATATTGCGAAAGTCTGCAAGAATAATGGATATTCGGCCGAACTTTGCGAGGCATTGTTAAACGAATGCGATCGATTGTAATCGTAATGATTTCTCTCTTCGGGCCCCGGATATAAATGGGCAACGTGACCGAGGGTTGGAAGAAGCGAAGAGGAACTCCTCACTGGAATCAAGAGCCATTGTTATGAATTTCATCTGAAATAGACCTGCCTGCCCCCGTTCGCAATGGCATCGACGTTGTCTCGTGGAACTGCAGATTCAAGCGCGTAAACGTACGGCCTGCGGCCGGGGAGGTGAGGTGGTGAGGCGCTCGTAGAAGAAGAGGCGGATGCGGGAGAGGAAGCAGTGGAGGTGATGGCGGCGCGGTGGCGGTGGTCGCGTCTACGAAGTTGCGGACGAAGGATTTCGCAACAGCTGAAATCGCAGTGGCGGCCACTCTGATGTAGTGCGGCGAAACTTCGCGGACAAACAAATCCACACTCCGGAAATCCGACGTGCGGCCGATATAACGTGGTCCGCGACCAACCGAACAACATTCGGCACGAGTGATGGAGTCGTGCCATGGCGCTAAAACAAATTGGGTAAACAATTAAGACAAACTGCGGAACCGGAGATATCGAAACAAACAGGCTGTGCCTCATGCTCCGGAGAGAGCATGACTGTAGAAAAGGGAGGGGATTTTTTGGACGTGTGTAAAATCCATCCCACTGGGTCGCACCTCTGTCCCCCTTTCTATCCTTGGTTGGTTTGTTCACAAAAAAGTAGAGAGAGAGAGAGAGAGAGAGAGAGAGAGAGGGGGGCAGAGAAAGGGAGCGAGAGCGAGAGAGAGAGAGACTAAGAAGGATTTCTATCTGCCTGCAATCGCCTGCCAAAACTTTTTTCAAACCATACGAAAACATTCTTGATATTTTCGACGGCGCGTTTTGGTCATCGGTGGATGAATCGTCCCGCGCATGCTGTAGATTTTCATAAAGTTCATCGGACGAGCGGATGATTCGTGTAGCCGGAATAGTGCGATAATACTTTTTTCGTATTTGTGAAGAAGCACGAGTCCTTCACGTGGAAACTGTAACTCGTGAGTAAACTAACAAGTAAGTGAGATAAACAACGAATGCACTTTAATCAACGTTCTCGCAAGATTTACATCAAACTTCGAAAGATCGCAAAATCACCTCCGGAATTCTCCTGTATCTTGGCACTCTAGCAACATTTCCACAAGTTACGCGACGAAGCGTGCGATGCTCTCGATAAAAGTAGATTACTAAGGTTACCCTTCCTTAGCCGTTCTTTCTTACCCAACGAGTGGAGCGCCGTGAAGGATGACATAAATCCCGAGGCCAAACCGGAGGCCTCTTGAGTTGCGGTGTAGTCTCATATTTTAAGTCCGGTGGAACAATATTAAGAGTACGGCAGCTGCACTTGGTGCAACGTCGAAGGATAAGGAGTAAGAGAACGAAGGGGATGAAACAATATTCCACACCTTCTCCTTTGGGACAGCTCCATTCTTGTACACATTACTCCGCCTTTTCTACTCGCCCTCACCCTTCGTATACCGCGCAAGCTCGTCTCTGCTGCAAAGAGCGAGACAACGAAATGCGAGATGAAAAGTGAAAAAAGTACAAGATGGTAAGAAAAAAGAGATCATGTGGGTGGGTGGGAGAGTGAGTGAGTGAGAGAGAGAGAAAGAGAAAATAGAATAGAATAAAATTCTAAAGCCTCCAAAACAAGCAATACGAAGAAAATAAAAAATACAGTAAGCAACAATAACACTAAGAACAAAATAAAAGAAGTAGTAGTAGACATACCCGAAAATATGTTAGCTCTTAACGGGGGGGGGGGGGGGGGGGGGCTAAGAACAGAGGAATGAGAACACTCATATTCCTGAAACGCTCTTTCCAAAAAACGTCTCCGCTTTCGTACGCTTCACGGTCACCGCGTTCCAAACGAGGCAGTTGCCTGTCGTCCAATCGAAACACTCATCTCTCCCCACTCTCCTTGCTCATCTTTCACGTAGAAACCTCGCTCAAACCCGATGGACTTAATTATAACACCGACGCACGCGAATGAAAAGCCCCCACGATCTCAATATCGCCACTGTTTTCATAGCAAAGCTACGTAATCAAACCATTGATTACCGAAGAAGAAAAAAGAAGGGGAGTGCCGAATGGTGGGTAAAAGAGAGGGCGGAGAGGGGGGGGGGGGTGTAAGTACGGAAGAAAGAAGGAAAGATCGGCTTCACCTAGCAACGAGGAAATTTCTCTCGAATGTACGGGACAAGGAGAGGTATGAAGCGGCGAGGAGGTGAGGTGGAGCTTGGATGGAGGTGAAGTAGAAAGCCTCTCGATCGGTGAAACTACTCGAGGTTCCTTCGGCGTGGAAACTTTCGACTCCGTAGGGAGGCGCACGGAGATGCAACGAAGCAACCTCCATTCCCTTCTCCCCCTCCTCCTCCACATTTACCTCCTTCTCCTCCTCCCCTCGCTCTCTTTCCTGCCCCCTGCGCTCACACTTCACGACCTCCCCTCCACTCCAGATTCACCGCCGCCGACCCTTCCTGTCGTTGTCCGCGTCCTTCTCTCCTCTTCTTGCGATGTGGTGGAAAGTATTTATCGTGACTCACACCCGTCCCCCTTTCTCTCTCTCCATTTCTTCTACCTTCCGCCCTTGCCGTCCCAGCATTCGTTCTTTTTTTCGTCAAGCACGGGCCGTGTACCAGAAGGAGGTGGAACCTTATCGGGGTAGGTCTCCTCCAACTGCGGAAAGCCTCGGCCCGGCTCCGAGAGAGGAGATTTGATAAAGACCGAACGGAACGAACCAGGGAAAACAACTGGAGTGCATTTGTCTAGATCGGCCAGGAGCGGACTACTCTTCTTAAGGAGTTTCTTCTATCTTGCTATCTCTGGTCTCGCCCCGTGGTCTCTCACCGAGCAACAGACCTCCCTCCTTCATCGACCGTTCTCTTTCTTCTACTTCTTCCTTCTTCCTCTGTTCCGTTTCTTCCTCGCTTCTTCCAATTCGACGTGTTTATCCTCTTCCTTACCCCTGTACTTAGCTACTCTGGATTTTCCATGTAGAAGAATGTATATCGATTGTAATCCGTTTTAGAGTATTATAGTATCTCGGTAGCTTTACTGGGCCTACGTGCGTACATATGTGTCCGCGCAAGTATGCCCTGGGAAAATAGTCCGATAGTCTTTTCGCCGATACGTCAATAATTTAAGGATCGTCGATTAAAGTTGTAGAATTCACAATGACTCACTCGTGTTAGTCGTAATCTGACGTGATGTACGGGTCCAGAGTAGCGCACCCCACCGCATAGTAAGGCAAAATTTAAAAAAACTCCACAAAATGTTCTAAAATAAATAACGCATAACAGCATTACAATTAACAGACCCCTACTTCCCCATTTCATATAGGCGAATGTTGCACTGTTTAAGACTAGGTGACAAGCTTTGAGTGGAAAAATATTCACATTCCCGTATAGTGGGGCCATTGACCTATTAGGTAACGCACGTTTCAAATCGTTGTTTGATATTTTGTGGGTTTCTTTTTTTCATTTTTAGCCAGTGTGCTCCATGGCTAGCCGCCGACTGACATAACCCCGCATCGGCCGCATACATTACAAAAATCATTGGTGAATTTATCGAACTTAATATATACGCCTTAAGAAGTTCATAAATTGGTTACAAGTGGAAACGTCACCATGCAAAGCGTACGTTTCAGACGTACAGTTTACAATGTTTCGACATTTCGTTCTCGAATGTCCTTCGGTACGCGCACAATCGCTTGATATTGAATCCAAAGTGACGTACCTCCTTAGCGTGAACTGGCTCGCCTTTCTGCTCCTGTATTGATTCTGTTAAGTAGAAAACGGTTCGCGGTGCACGAAGAGAATGGAATCGGAGGGTGCGAAAGTGCACGCCATGGGTGCTCGGTAAACGATGCGGTTTCTTTCAAGCTCCCACCCTCTCCTCCCGCTTGCTCGGCGAAGCTCGCGGAAAAGTGCTTGAATGAGTAACGTGCCGCAACATCGCAGGCGGCAGCTTCAGGCGTGCGTAAGTCGATAAAAACTACATCAATTAGAAGAGACCGGACGGCCTCTGAGCAATAGCGTCTGAGGGTCGAAAGACGAGAATGAATTAAAAGGGGGAGCTTTCGGACGAAGCTTAAGCGGAGTCAACCCTCCTTTGACCCTGTCCCCTTTCTTGGTGTTACTGCTGCTATTTAAATGGATATTTTCCAAAATCGGGCACTAAAGAACGCATGAATATTTCTGTTTATATTCCTCTCGATGTTTCGTGTTACAAAAAAAAGCGTATGTACTTTCACCTTGCATATGCTTGCCTAGGTTAATTCCAGTAATATAAATTATTGTATCGTTAATAATATCACTCTGATTACAATAGCGGTTCCGCCAAATTAAATGAAGCAGTCCGTATCGACAATGCTCTGCATATAGTCTCGCCCAGCATCCCCTGTCCTGTGCCAAAGTAATGTTTCATCAGCTCCGTCATCGATACGTCGAAATTACCATTACACTGCCCAGCAGATACTCTATCCTCTTGTATTTCATCGTGTCTCTGCAACTTCCCGCGGGCGTGTACAGCGCATGCGTACATATGTGTTCGTATGTACATATGTATATGTATATGTATATTGCGAGTCAGCGAAGGAAAGTTCATGCTTCTTCGTGAATACTGCCGAGTGAATTGGAACCTAGCTTGCGATCTATTGTGTTACGTTGTCCGTACTATCATGTTACTCCCCGTAATATTTTGATCGTTCAGCGACCTACCCTCGCCTTAATTTTCGCTCGTTTCTCGCTTTAATGATTCCCCCGGCCGGCGCTGTAGTTAAGGCGCGTTCGATAGTATGGGGTCGACACCCTGGGAAATACGATAGGATCGAATGTCGATTGGATAATAGTTGCGGCAAAAAATTTCGTCAACCTACAAAACAAGAGTACAAGAGAAAGATTGAAGGACAGACGGCGGCACACGCTCCCACACTGGCGGCAAAAACGATCGATCTAAACATTCTTATAGTAAAAGAGGATAGCACGAGAGCATAGGCGAAGTGAGGAGGAAAAGGAGAAAGGCCGGAGGGTGATTAATTAAGGCCGCTGCGCTGGTGCGCGATAAAAAATTCGTACGCGAGCGCATGCGCGACGCCGTAGCGCGGCTTACACAGGCATGCATGCACGCACGCACGCACGCACACTTGTGTAAGGTTACTCAGAAATCGCGCGCGTATCCATCCGCTCGCGTTTTATTCCATTGCCGTCGGTGCCGGTAAATCAAGTCACGTGTCATTTACCCGAATACGTAATGTATCACATAAATATACGATCCACGCACACGGTCACGCATGGTCGAACATGCGGAGGGCGTGGAATTTTTTTCCATCCTCGCCCCACCGCCCTCGCTCCCTTCTCTCCTCAGTACCCGCACCCCTCTCCTTTTTCGCTGGGCGCTGCGCGCGCCCTCCGTGACTCTCCGCCACCCCCGTAAACCCCTCGTCGCGTCGCTCGCTGTCCAGCCTGAAAACCGCAATCCCTCATCTTTCCCTACATTTACTCGATCCGCAGCGGGTGAAACGTAAACTCGTTCGTTCGCGCCCCGTCCGTGGCGACGGAGGGAACAGCGGCGGCGCACTCGTGTTTCGCACTCGCGGACGCCCGCGCATATTCATATTTTTTTCCTCGTCGCTTCGCCGCCGCGCGCGACGTCGAGCGAGATAACGAAATTTTACGTGGTTACCGGGGGAGGGAAAAAAAATTCGAACCAGTAGTCGAGATCCTGGAGCAGTCTACACCCGCGCACGAATCAACGCTCTTTCTCTTCCCCAGCGTCGTACTTCGTCGTATAACAGGGCACATTGTGCCTTGCCACCGTTCCGGCATTCTCGAACAAAATGGTTGGCCAATTCCGCGTTATCCAATTTCTGGACAAGTCGCACAAGGCGAAATCGGAGCGAGGTGTTATCCACAAACTGCCGAGACCGTCGCCTTGCCGCGGATAATCGAAACGCACGATAAACGCACATTCGAGGTTTAACGGCTTACATCTGTCAATGTTTCATAAAAACGATAGTTGAAATTTATAGCTGAGCTAATGTCAACCTCCTTGCGCGGAAAAGGAGACCACGCCGTGTTTTCTCGCAAATACACATACTCATGCACATTTCACCGTGCTCATACTTTCTATCAACGCAGGCTATCCAGACGTCGTTATCGCGGAAATATTCCGGGATCGTTACCCCGTAAAAGGGGGACGAGGATATCTCCGAACAGCTGTCACGTGTCCTACCGTCTTAAGAAGACGAGGTGCGCGCCGCGGAGATACAGTCGAATCCTTCGTGGTTAGAAAGTCTCGGAAAAGCGGAGAAGCTCTGGGAAAAATGAGATACGACGGAGCAGCTGAGCGTAAAATAGTCTCCGGCTTCTATGGCCTGAGCAGCGCCAGGCACCCCCAACCCACACCCACAAAGGGGATGATGGTGAGCTTTCCATCCATCGGGCTCTCGCATATTAGCTTCCTTCATAGTTCTACCTACGCATTCGTACCGTCATTATTCACGAGAGAAGAATTCCATAACTCTTTAGCGATGCCTCATGAGGGAGGCAGAAATGTGATAAATGCTGTTGACATTCGTTCGCCATGGCGAAATGGAATATTTTCAAAAAATATCACCGGCCTTACAAAAGACCCAAAGAATATTTCAAGTTGTTGCGCTCGAACCCACGTGGGAATAAAGTTACGGGAAGGAATAGGTGAGCACGGAAAGGGTGCCCTCCTTTAGACACTAACTGTTAGCGAAAAATGATCGAAACCGCGAGGGAATTGTGGAACCGAGGCCAATTGGGCGCACTCGAATGGAACCATGACCAAACGCAAAGGTGATCTGGCGTAAGCTCGCTTCGTAGCTTCTCACGGCGAAGTAGGAGCGAGGTGGTGCGATCGCGACTGTGCTGTAAGTAAAGGACCAAGTAAAAAAGGGGAAGAAGAAGAATCCGAAGAGAGGGACGGTGAGCAGAACGGAAAGAAAGGGCCGAATGAGAACCCGGGTAATCCAACTCCGTGCCAAGCGCCGCGGGGATAGATCCGAAAATGAGTGGATCCCAGGAACCCGATGCGGCTTCCGACGATTCCGTCGGTTGGAGGTTGCGCCGGTTGGTGTTGGTAGTTGCGGCGGCGTTGATAGCGTCGGTAGTGGTGATTTGCTCCTACCAAAGGGGGAAAGGAAGGTTGTCGTGGAGAAGGGTATGTAGAGGTGAGGGGAAAGCCCAGGAGAGCGCGAGGGAACACGAGAGGAGTCAGATCGTGAGTACGAGGAATAGGCGAGAGAAAGAAGGATGTGAATGGAAAGAAGCGAGGGGCGGAAAGGCCGAAGAGAAGAAGAGAAGAAGACAAGAAGAAGAAGAAGTAGAAGAAAGAGAAGAAGAACGGTTGGAGGGGGATCCGAGCGGAGGGTAGCGCCGTGAAAGAAGGGACCGTAGGAGCGTGGATTTTCTCGTAGGCGCGAGGAGGCAAGAACAGGGGCAACAACGGAAATGGAGGCGTAGGAGGCTCCCGCGCCGTCCCGCCTCGTCTTGATCAATACAGCCACGGCCTACTGCTATAGGTATAGGTAACGTTACGCTGCTTGCCTGCCTGCTCGCCTGCGTCTCTTCGCCTGCCTGCCTGCTTCTGCTTGCGCTCTCTCCGTACCGCTTGCTTTCCTCCCCTTTCGGCCGCGCGCACGAGACTCTCCGCTATAGATCTGTCTCTTATTCGAAGCAACACGCCTCGTCCCCATCGTCTCCATCCCGTTGCCGGTTGCCACCGCCGCGTCGTCTCATTCCATCCCCCGGTGTGCTCCCCCTCCCACTCCGAAACGGGAGATAGTGAGTATACGGAGGCAGCGGCAACCTACCCCACGGGACGTGGACGACCGAGAGAACAGTCTTCCCCTCTACCCCACCGAGTACGCACACCTCACTCCACAACCCCTCCTCCTCCCCCCCTCTCGTTAAAGAGGAAGTCGCCAGATATTTTAGTCTAAAAGCATATCGACGCCGAGGACGATGTTCGAAACAAAGGTCGACGCGTGCCTCTTCCACCGCTACTCCCGTTTTCATTACCATCGCGATCCACTTCCACCTCGTTGCGCCATTCATCGCTAATGCATTATCGTCTCAGTGGAACGCGTGGACCTAATCGCCCTTGCCTCTCCTCCTGCATAAAGCAGAAACAATTTCGCGCCCCCCTTGGCGCCACGAGCGAGCGTAAAATCGAGAGTGATCGAGGTCAGTTATACGTTGACACCGACGCGCCGCGGGCGGTGAGGGATTTCCAGGGTATAAGCGTATCTCAAGGACGACCACGAACGCGATAGTCGATGTCGCGGCTCGCCGGGTAGGCAAGCGGCGTGCACGAGATTCTCCCTCTCGCTTTGCCTTACCCGTCTACCACGTCCCTTTTGTCCCTCCTCTTGCTCAAGCTCCTCGAGCTCCATCCACTTTCCTCCGTCTCGGTCCAGTTAGGGTCTCTCTGGGTCTCTCTCTCTCCCCTCTCTCTCTCCTCTCTCTCCTCTCTCTCGATCCCCCACTCCGATCCTCTCGGTGTATCGTGAAACGTCGCGCAGCCATGTGTGCTCTGCTTCCGGGGTATGCAAGGGCTCTGCGCCGCTAGGTACGCTGTGTACCGAAGGGGATGGCTTACGGGTCTGATGACCCGCACTGCGGCGACGATCCTCACGCTCCTTCGCTTTTATGCATGGACCCGCGTCATAGGACAACGGGACTTTAGACGCGCGACTGATACCGTACCTGGCAGGAAGAGACCGAGGACGTTCTCTCACTCGCTCTCCTTCCATTCCTCTCGACCTACAACGAAGCACTAATGACGTTCACCGCTTCAGGCGAAAACGTCCGACGCAGGTGCAACGACCAATGGAAATCTCGTCATTTCTTGGACGGACGACGAAAATCCTCCATGGGTATGAGAAGCGCGAAGAGGGAGGGAGGAAGGGAGAGGTTTTCATCGCCGAAGCTGACGGTGACGGGCTTGCCGTCTTTACGGGTGAGAACGTGGGATTAAGTGGAACTGGGGTTCTGGCAGTAATTTCGCGGTCGTAATGGAATTTCGCGGGGATCGATCATTCTTCCGGAGCATTGTGTTCGGAGAAGATCGAAAGTAGCCTTTGGGATGGGCAGCACGAGTGATGGAAGGAGTAGGACGAACGTTAATGAAGGTTCGTAAGTTATGCTTGAATCCCACGGCTTCCTCGAACGAAATTGAAAATCGCCGGCGAACGGCGCCTCGGCTACAGGCGGGACATTAAAATATGGTGGGCGTAATAATGGATATATATCTCGTCTCTGCTTTGATCGCGGGCCCGGTGCTGCATAATACAAGACGTTGCACCGCCGTTCACCCGGATAAGCTGAATTTCTGGTCCCGGCGCCTTTGGCGAGGAAGGTATTCGCCCGGTGGATGGGCTCATAAGAGATTCAAGAGCGGCTCGTCGCGAACGATAGAGTTCTCTCGAAAGGAGGCGGAGGCAAATAATTGCAACTGGCGCACCGTGGAGGAACGGGGAGTAAAGGAGGGAGGGAGGAAGAGGATAAGGAGGAGGGAGATGAGCAGAGAAGCTCGCGCCCGTTCTGGAGGGCTCGGGCTCGACGCGCCGCTCGCGTGCCTCGAATGCAGCCTAGACATTTGCGAGCGGTCGCGCGCCGTAAAAATTAACAGTCAAACAATGGAATTCCCGGTTATACAGCCGTTACTCCCAAACCGAGGTAGAAATAATTAGAGAGGCGAGTTACCGTGCGCGTTCAACTCTGTCCGCTTCGTTCACCGTTTTCCACCGTCCACCCCCACCCTGCCCCGAATCTCACCCCCCATTTCCCTTTCCTCTTCTACCCTGTGGCTTCCTCCTACCCCTTTTACTCCCTCGTAAGCCGCAACCATTGCGCTTTCCTCATCCATTTGATCCTCCATGCCGATTTCTTCTGCTTGTCTGTTATCTTTCTCTTTCTTTCCCTCCCCCCCCCCCTCTCTCTCTCTCTCTCTTTCACTATCTCTCCCGTTCCCCGTCTAAGTCCGTTACATCGACGAAGGGAATAAAACGAGCGTCGCGTCGGTGCATTCTCAGACACCCTATACTCTGTCTGTCTCCCCCTCGTGATCACCCTCTCACCCCCGTCATTCCTTCACGTCATTCCACCTCTCACTCCACCCTCTACTTCTCCCAGCCACACTTTCTTCCCTCGCACGTGAGAGCCCGCCACGGTTACACACCGGTGGCTCGCTCTTTATGGTCTTTTAATTAGAGCCACTTTGTAGAACGAGGACAGGAAAGGTTAGGAATGCCACGCTGGAAAGTTCTTTAATTTGCCCGATAAATCAGCGGACGGCTCTGCGGTGGGGACGGGGAGGTGCGCGGAATCAGGGAAGGGGTTAGAGAGGAAGAGAGGAAAACGTTCATCTCACGCGCGGTTCTTACGACGCGGCGATACCGTGCGCGCCGATCCTCACCTCGACGCGCCACGCCGTCGGCGCTCCCGTCACTTGCGGTGTACCACCGCGATGTTTCGCGTCTCTGTTGCTTTTTGTCATCAGTGCTTCTTCTCTTCACGCTCTTTCGCCGTCTCTTCGCACTTTGCTCTCTCTCCCTCGTTCTTACTCCTCCTTTCAAGAGCATAGCCGTACACACGTTCCCAATTCTCGCAGCGTTCCTTTTCACTTCTACGGTCCTCGTACTTCCGGTCTCTTCTCTTTCTCTCGGTTTTTCCCGGTTGCTCCTTTCTCCATTTGGTCAACAACAAATGAACGATACGACTATCGGTTTCTTCGTTCGGTACGCGTTATTCGGTGAGCCGATATCGATCATCGATAACGCAGTCCTCCAAGTACGACGCGGCATGAGTCCACCGAACGACCCTCGCGGTCCTTAATTACACTTCGCTATCGGAGATGCTTTCTATAGGATATTAAAAATCACTGATATGAAGAGATTCCTTGATACCAGCTAGCTGTGCAGCGCGGCGCGGTCGACCAATTCCTCCGAGCAAGCTATTTAAACATCGCACGAGACTGAGTTTCCATAACGTGCAATTCTCCTACGCCTCGTAGACTATCGTATGCGCTACGATCAATCTTGAAAGGGAGAAGCGCCAGGCTATGGAACTACAGTTATCTGATTAAAATGTCTGACTGTCCGCCGTAATAGAAAGAAAGAGACAGAGAGAGGCAGATAGAGAGACAAACAAACAGAAAGAACGAAACAGAGTGGGCCATATGTTTTCAACTTAATTCAATTCCATTCGCGAGGAGGAAAAACTTCAACTTTTTGTCCGATATTTGACCGTGGAATCTAACCCGCCGGGCGTGTTGGCAAGTATGCTCGGCTTCGCTGTTAGCTGACCGTTCGCTGGATAGGACCTCTTAGCTATCGGTCGGTCGAGCAGAAGGGAGAGAGGATCTTTCTCGCGTGGTCATAAATTTTTCCCTCGTCTAGAGCCGTGAGCCGCGGTGAACCGCAAAATAATATGCGGCTGGGTGCTGGCCCTCATGTTTGGCTGATCGGCGGCTGATTACACGTGTTCCGCGCCAATGGTGGGCGAGCATGATAAAGCTGGCGAACGGTCGGGGCAGAAGGCCAGACACAGCCTCAATCACCGCAACCTGCTGGTCAGCCTAATCCGCCATGGTGGCCAGCCATTCAAAATCAATAGATAATTTCGCCCTCCGCCTCTCCACCATGCACTACGCCGTGTACGGTGACATCTGCGCAATGCAAAGGGTGCCCGATAATCTCGGCTAACGGTCGAGGAGGATCTCTGTCTGGTCCTGCTCGGCCGCCACGAGATGCGTTCGACACGATGTTCGAATCGTCCACAGGAAATCCTGTGGAATGAATTGCATCGCAGCACAAATTAATCTCGGTCTGAAAGTTTTTCGTTTTCACTATCGCACTTTAGGAAAATTATAATTTTTTTTCTTGAATAGTGGGCTGAAGCCTTGAGCTATTAATTTCACGATATCTCAAAAGAACTCGAATTGCAACTACAGCGGAATCCTTGATCCCTGGTACGAGAAGAACCCCAAAAGAAAGCGTTGAATTAAACAGAGGCGTTAGCAGGCCCGTGGCAAAGAATATCTATTAAAGGTAAGAGAGACTTTTTGCGAGCGATCTCGGGAAGCGTGTGCCAAAGGTTATCGGACACCCTGTACAGAGCAGTATTCCTGTACGACGACGACGTCGAGGCGATCTGGGCGTATGGGTAGAGGCTGCACGACATGTTTTGCTCACATCACCGGAGCATTAAGGCGCGTTTTGCCCTTCCGTACGACAAGCTAAGCTCTCGGCCCTCTCTCTCTCTCCTCTCTATCTTTCCTCTGCCCATCACTCTTTCTCTCTCTCACTCTCTTTCTCTTCCTCCCTCCCTGACGTTCCTCGCGCCCTCTCGGCAGTGGTGTTCGCCCCTACACGGTGGCATGAATATTCAGGACCTGCGCCTCGTTCAATATGAATGCCGTTGATCTTGGCGAGCCGCTTCTCGTTCCGTTTACGTTAACGCACACCCATGACGGAGAAAGTGGGCGGGTAAGGGCAAGATGGGTGGGAGGAGGTCGCGTGGTTTGCTTCTCGATAAATAGTATTCACCGTGGAAAGTCACAGTCGATGTCTCACGCTCGACAAACACCGACGAGACGCGGGGCTGCAGTCGTTGCGTTTACTCGCATCGAAATTTCTGCGTCGAGAAAATGTGTCTTGGCGCACGGCTCGGTTCGAGAGGCGATTGAAAGACAGGCATTTTATCACGAAAATATCTCGATTACTTCTTCTTTTTTACGTTTGTCACAATCGGCGTGTGCCTTACGCTTAATACACAGAAAAATCACGTTCGCTGACTCATTTGTTTTGAAAATCCTTTGTTTCGAAGTTTCCACTGTGGCGCGCCGACGAATAGGAACGATGGCGCGCGAATATAGGCGGGGCGCCCTTTTTTCCAGCACGCTCGATCGAGCTTCATCGCGTTACCGGAATAAACCGTGCGAGTACCGCGTATGAAACACTCAAAGGAGCTGCGCGCAGTCGATACGATGGCAGCGCCACGGGCACAGGGACATGTGGGTGCTCGAGGTTTCGTCAGAGAGAAGAGGCATTGACTGCGGGAGAACGGAAGTCGAAAAAGGGAAAGGGAAAGAGAAAGAGAGAGAAGCGTACAAGAAGGGAGGAAGAAAGGTACAAAATCAAAACGGAGTGAGAGCGGGTGAAGCGCGCCAAAAGAGAAAGGAGGTGGCGCGAAAGGGACGGAGAGAAGGGACTCTGAAGGTGCAAAAGGGAGCAAAATCGAAGGCGGGAGTTGGACGAAGAGAAAGATACGAGAGAAGAGTATACAGCGCGGTCCTGGTCCGGCTGTAAGAGTGAGTGCGGATGGAGGGCGCGCGGGCGGGTAGGCACTGTGCTTTGAGAGAGGACCCCCGCGCTGAAAGTTCAATCAAGCTAAACAACATTTCTGTCCGGTCGCTCGCCAAAAAGCGGACTGCCGCACACGGCCGGCCGACTGCAGCAGGCCGGGGGTCTGGCTGGCCAGCCAACCTTCCCCGACATCGGTCTGGCCTCAAACCAACTTCAAACGCGTATGAAATCGCGCTATCGTGCCGGCGAGTAGGGCGTGGCCGTATCCGCACGAGCGTGCAGGTTCTACGGGTTTTCATCGCTCGCCGAATCGAGATCGGAAACTTGCGTGGCAAAAGGGAGAGTAAAAAAGGATTTCTTTTCGCGAGGGCACTTGACGCGGGAGGTGAAGATGCAGCGATAAGAATTGGAGTAAAGCGTATTAGCGTTCCTTACAGAAGTATTTTTATCACTAACAAACAACGCCGTGACACGCGCAAGAATGAGCTGAAAGCGAATATAAATAGCGGCGATTCTCTAAAATGAGAAGGAAGCCGGTACGCTCGTGCAAAAGGGCCGAGCAACAGCATCGAATATTTCAGCCTCCAGGTATACGCCTAGTGCAGGCGCGAGCAAGGTTCATGCTTTGTCGCGACCTTGTTCCGCGTGGCACGAGGCTCTGAGGAGGTAAGAGGATCAAGCGGAATTGGGAGGAAGGAGTGTTCTCCACGAACGAGGAACGCTCAGCGAAGTGAGATCGCCGGATGTCTTTACCCTCCTGCGTCTTTTGAAGTGGATCGGTTGCATCGTTCCATGATTTCGATCGTGTCGAGCGAGAGAAGAGGAGAGAATCGTGGAAAACACTCGATCGACCCTCCATGCTTTATCGACGAACATATTTCGAGGACTACCACTACCGTCGAGATGCATCAAACTTCGCACAGATACTAGTTTCCAATTCGTAACGACCACGTCATATCGTAAGGTACAAATCACTTTCCTCTTCCTTCTCCTCCTCCACATCCTCATCTTCATCCGTCGCCTCGTGGAGTCGCGCGCGTGCGCTTTTTGAATACATTTAACCGAGACCATTTGTCAAAGACTGTCCGGTGGGCAGGCACGGGGATGCCCATGGATTACCAATTTCGACAACCGCCTGTAATGATGGCGGGTAAGTCGAGTCACGTTGATGTACGAGAAATTCATGGTGTGTAGTCCAGAACAGGATTATACTCACGTAGACTAAGAAGGGAGGACGATAGCTGAGCCGACGCCAGATTGATCGGAGGCAAGGCAGGGCGGTTATGTCGGCGACGTGAGTGGCCAACGCAGTAAACGGAGGATAGAGGAGGACACGATGGTGGAGGCGACTGTGGTGTAGGAGGTGGTGGTGGTCTTGCGAGTAAATGGGGTCGTCGTCCGGCTTAGCTTCGTGTGCCCTTCGCGTTTATCCCTACGCTACCCGTCCTTCCACTTCCCTCGTTCTCCGCAACGCAACGCCGCCCTCCGAACTTCGCTTTCGCGCGAGTGTTCTTGAGTAGTAGGACTTTTATTTAAATCTCTCTATCGAAGCCTGGACTCTTAATTGATACGGCGGTAAAGGGAGAACGCTCACGCGCGTGACTACGGGAGATAAAGCATTACGACGAAGTGGATATATCTTTATGATTCAGTCTAAAATCATTCCCTCGACTATTCTGGACATAATCAAAGCGCGCTATTCCAATATTGTATGCGTCCTGTCACAGTGGCGTTAATTCGCTTGGGGTATAGCGAAAGATGTCGCGTGACGACCACCTCGCACCTTCTAAGCGCAAAATAATAATGCTAAAGGATAATGGTTCCTCCCCAACTTAAGAGAAATTCCTTTCTTAAGAGAAATCACTCGCGGTGAAGTTTTCTAAGACGCCTACGCATCGTCGTTCTCAAATGCGACACAATTCGCGTCGAGTATCGAAAGGTTTCTTTTCAGCCGCAGGCCTTGCACGCCAACCACTTAAAAATAGAGGCTGAAATTCGACGAGCTTCGTAGAAGATCATTTAATGTCGCGTTGCGCGTGTACGAGCAGAGAACACACGCTAGTCGGAATAACGAAGCTACCAGACTTAACTGGTTGGCATGCGTGCCTAGGAATATCTTCTTACCGCATTAAAACGTGCCGCACGAATGTCGTGCCCCGCCGAGAAACAAATAGGTGGTTTGATACCGTTTATTTGAGAGCGCCATGGTGGGTGGAAAAGTTTCAAAGTGGAATTGAAAGCAACGCGTCACGGCACGTAGATCCCCACGTTCGCCACTTACAGTCGGTGACCTTGCATTCTCCAGTTGCGTTTTGAAGTTACGATTCAATCTCGGGATACGCGCACGTAGCTGCGGACTGCTGCTGTGCGAAATGATATTTGCGATATACTCCGGACAGCGTAGGTAAGAGAAAGTGATCTTCTAGAAAGCACATTCTCGCATTGAGAACGATAAGTAAAGAAGAAGTTGCGGTGGTCGAATCAACGGATACTACTTTCTCTCTTCTTGCTAAAATCGTTCGTTCATAACTCTGCTCTCGTCCTTCTCTTCCTTTATCTCGAATAAAAGTTTTCGATTCGAGACTCATCTTCTTTCTCCCTTCCTCGGGACACTTTCCTTCTCCCGATCCCTCGCTCCTCGTTCCATCCCTGAGCAGACCTTTTCTATCCTCCCCCCCCCCCCGCCCCTAAGCTTTATTTTATTTCCCCTATTGTTTCCACTCCTCGCGAGCACCACCCTCACGTATTTCTCCTCATTTCCACTCACACGTGCGCGCGCGTGGAATTCCCGCGTTCACGTACGCATCTACAAGCATCGACAGGACCACCGCCCCGAAGCCCGCGCCCGCTTGTTCTCTCGCACGAGCACAAGAGGAAGAGAGAAACAGAAAGGTAGAGATAGAGAAAGGGAAGAAGAGAGAAATAGATAGAAGGAGAAAGAGAAACAGGCGGATCCCTTTTCTCGGTTAGCTCCCGGTTCCTGAATGTTGGCATTATTTTGCCCGGTGATCCCTTTGTTTCGGTCCATTCTATTGAACTGCGGGCGAGATAATACGCCCTACAGACCCTAGACCTCTCCCGACATGTTGCCTCGAAACAAACCCGCATTCTCACCTTCCTATAATTCCTAGTTTTATCCTGTCACCCCGGGTTTCCCCACGGCCATTTGGCACGTCTCGGCGTCTCCCTCTCGATAAAATCGCCGATAAGAATTTCATCGCGTCGAAGCATCCTTTAATAGAAATATCAGCCTGTCCTCCCGCCTCTTCCAAGCACGTTACGAGGCTCGGCGTAAATAGAATCTAAAAAAAGGAAGAGAGGGAAAATGTACGCTAACGACGCTCCAGTTCTAATATCTCCAGGATAATACCGAAATACTCTTCAAGACTCCGGGACATCGTGTCAGGCAGTTCTGCATCCTAATCGTTCCAAGGAATATATTAAATTCCTCGGATGCCAACCTCCTTCTCCCACATCCCGCAATTATCTCTCTCGGCCTGGAAGACGCCAAATTTTGAAGCAACTTGCCTCAGCGACTACCACCACTATCCTAACAAGCACTACCACCGACGTGAGGATCTAGCGCGCATGCAGAGCACTTACTCGTTCGTGCGCTCCATCATGCGCGTATCCAGCGGCAAACGCGAGACTGGCATCGCTTTCCCTTACCGATGCGATACAATAAATATCGAAACACACCGGGTATTAGCTAACCACCGCACGCCGGCTTACGTACTCCGGGAGTAAATTCCGAAGTGCAAGGCGGCTAGGATAATATTATGCTGCGCTGACATCTTTGGTGTTAGCCTGGTTGTCCGTTCTGGAGCGCGAAACTACGAGAATCTCCGCTCTCTGTCTCGCTCCCGTGCACTTCCTTATCCCTCGGTATAGACCGGTATATCCTAGCAACGCCGATAGTCAGCCAGAGATCCTGCGGTCACCCCTTACGAGAAAGGCCAAAGGCGTTCCTATCCCTTCCGTTCTGTTCCTCCCACCTCCTCGTCTCTCTGTCCTCCGGCGAACTCCTTTCCTCCACGTTCTCGTCGCAGCGGAGGAAGGAAAGGTACCGCGAGGAAGCCTAACCTCAAGCGGCAAGAGAGGGTAGGACGAGAAGACTAGCTGACCGAACACCACGCCTTGCCAATCCCCTCCTCGCACACCCTCGCCGAGCTTTCAAATTAAGGCTCAATTTCGTCCAAGAAACCACGATCCATATTAACGAGATGAGATACTGGGACCAGCGCACCTGAGCTTCTCTTTCCATTCTCACTGACGATCCATCGTCATATTTTATCACCCCGTATGAATGATGCGACGCGCCATAGTTATTATGGTTTCTGATGCCAACGACGCGGCCAGATCCATCCTGAAGACGACGGCCGGCGTCGCTTCTGCGGTCGATATCATCGGGCGGAGTTTCTAGCGTGATACGTATCGCGTGGCGTGTGCGAGACACTCGCGTAGATCTAGAGCTCTCGAGAAGATTGCGGTTACACGAAAGCTGGGATAGGAAGAAACTGCAATTCAATTTCTCATGGAGTTGGTGAGAAATGCTTCTCTGCAAGCTGGACTTGGACGAGCACCAATTAGTAACTTTGTATCTCGTTTGCTCATCTTTGTTTACCTTTGGAGCACTTTGTACATCATCGGGTGATCTTTACGTGGAATTGAGCGCAGTAACCACATTGAAATAGTTTTCTCCTCAAGCACCGTTTCGATACATTAAACACGTTCCGTTCTGTCGATTGACACCGCAGAACCAATAATCATGACGGTGCCGTCTGTTTGAGGAATCCATAATTTTCATACGTTGATTAAGCATCCTGATGAAAAACTTTCATCGGTCACGGTCCAGTTGGAGAATGTAATATTCGCCTAAAGGACAAACGGCGACCCCTCGAACCCTGGTAAAGATCGCGCATGACTCGTAGACCGTGTGGAAAAAGCAAGTATGCACGCGGAAGCGGTCTCCGCGTATTTCTAACCTCATTTTGAGACATCCACTGAATTTATCGCCGCAACATAAATACCATTCCACATACCGCGCATGATACGTACGTAGGTACGGTGAGGGACATATCGCCCGCACAAGGGTGGCGCGCACATTCGAAGATGAAGGACTCGTCCGAGTGTACTATGCATGGAAAATGTGGCGTAAGGGCGCCCGCCCGACGTTCCAAATTTCGTCACGTCCGGCACTATGGGCACCGACGATACCAATTCCTCGAGATATACGAATTTTGCAGGTCGCACGGGCGCTCGCTGAGATAAAAATTCGACATTTCTCCACGTGCGTGGTAGGTCAAAGTTTATCAATGGACGGCTGCGTCGCGAAAGATTTAAGAGATCCCCGTTTAACTCTTGATATTTAGAGGTTAATTTCTCTCCGAAATACGGGGTCGGAAGAAGAATCCTTTTATCCGTCGCATATTTTCCCACGAAGGCTCTCCTCTCCGATTTAAATTACACGAGGAGAAGTAGTGGGCGTAATTCGTACATGTCACAATTATACGTAGGCTTAGGAGAAGGGAAAAAATTTTATAGGCAGAAAACTTGGACCGACCCCGACGTTACAAAAGTTGGTGGTTGAAGTTCCCCGAGGGGCGGTTGCTGTATAATATTCGAAACAGTGAGCCGACACTGCCGGGACGGATAGGGAGGAAGACGGGAAGGAAAGTGAGAAGGAGAGAAGATAAAGCGGGGAAGCGGGGCAGAGACGGCACGATACGCGTACCTGCAGTGAATACGTCAGTATGCCCCAGCGCGCCCAGGCACGCATCAAGGATGTATGAAATGATATAATTTTCGTTTAATTAAAACTGTAATAACAGTTTTGACTGCATTCCACCAGGTTGGCATTAAAATATACGAGGTGTAGCCGCAACCGACGCGACGCGACGCCGACGTCGCCCTTGCCACCATGCCACGAATGCTGGAGGGAGGGTTTGTAGAAAGCACGAGAGAACGAAGGGCGCCGCGTGTGCACGTGCAAACGACAGAGTGACAGGGAAAGATGAAGAGAGAAAAGGATAAAGGAAGGTAGAGAAAGCAGTCGCAGGATAAAGAGGCAGGAGGGTGGCATGAGTAGAGTCAGTCGATGAAACGGTGGACGCAGGGACGCGCGAGGGACGAGTCAAATCTTGGCTTAATACTTCCGACCCCTTTGTTCGCCCTTACGTTGTAGCTCAGCTTGGTGTGTACAGTATTTTAATTACTGGGCTGCGAAAAGGGCCAGGGATTATACTCTTATCGCTTACAATTAGCACACTTCTTCGTTCTCGGGCATTTTAAAGAAATTCGTTTAAACATTGTCGCGACGTCGCGCGTCGGCCTCGGAGCGCTCGTTCCAAGAAAACAGCGTCCCATTCCACCCTATATTCAATCGTCCTCGCGACTGGACGCCAGTAATTACGTCCCCTTTCTCGTTCAATTTTTCTCTCCCGCCGCGCGAAGAACGGAATTTATTCTTACGGCAGAGCGCTTCCATGGGACTTTGAAATTTCGAAGAAACGTAGGACGATTGCCGTTATGCAAATTTCCTCATTACAATGGCGCCGCTTTAATACCAATAGCGTACCGGGTGGAAAAGTTTCGCGCATCGAGTATCAAGCAACATGTAGAATATAGAGAAAAAGCAGGCGAAGAAGTACACTGACTTTGTTTCGCTTAAAGAGAGAATCCCGAAACAGGCGTCGGGGCTGCCGGCGTAAGTATGTACGGCGCGGAGGATAGGAAGGCGACGAGAATGGAAAATAAACGTAGCGATGATGCCCCGAGTTTGAAACAATTAACATAACAAAGCGAGGAGAGACCAGTGGATGGGGGATGAAAGAGGGATGAAAGGGGGTGGGAGGTGAAAGCGGCCTGGGTGCGGCAGCGATGTGCCGCAGCCAGGCTGAAAGAGGGAGAAGCACGGGGTGATGAGGAAAGGGCGAGGAGAAAGAGTAGGAGGGCGAAGCGAAGAGGACACAGGCGCGTTTCTCTTGAGATTTTGGCACCGTTTCCACCGTCGTCGGTGGCGGCAGCCTATTCCAACTTGCGGTATTCGGAAAACATTTTCCCCGACCGGCGTAAACGGATCCGTGTGAACGGCTGAACGGCTCGCTCGGCCGCGCGCACGAGGATAACTTTTCTCCGTCACCTGCTGGTGTCACCCTCGTACCGCCAATTTCGTCCGGTATTTATAACGAGTCGCCTGTTGTAAATGAGAATTAATGACGTCTGCGTCAGGGTGGAGAGCATCGAGAATGTCGAGGGCTTCGCGATCGAAACGCAATATCCGCCACTGTGATACGACCCGCGTGCATGTTCGAAAATATTCTTCCTTCGGAAGACGATCCACTGGTTTCATCGCGTACCGTACGCACGAGGCGGGAGAAAATTTTCCAGCCGGCGCGTTTCAAAGTAGATACGTCGATTCAGATCTTCCTTCTCCGATGTCTCTCTCTCCGCCGTCGCCTACACGTACCCTCGGCTTATTTGATTAAGGTGCATTGAAGGCGCCATGCATATAATCGTATAAATTGCTTTTGATGTGAGAGAGCGCGAACTCTCGCAACTCTGTCTGCGTGGATGAGAGCCTCGCACCCTTCCTCAATCTACACCCGCCTTGTGCCCCTCCGACCACCGTCTCTCCTCCATCTCCTCCTCCTCCTCCTTTCATCGTTCTCCGCATCCTCCACCTCTGGATCCCCTCTTACTTCTCTCACCATGCTTCGTGGCTGCTCCTTCCCCACTACTCCCTTGTCCCTTCTCGCTCTCTCTCTCTCTCTCCTTCTCAATCGGTCTCTACACGCGGCGGCAGCTTCGCCTTCGCCTTTGCCTTCGCTTTCGCCACTCGGGCGTCGCGTCGCGTCGTTGCGATATCGCACCGCGAAGCAAATAAAATACGATGCGCGCCGTGAAAAGTCACATACCGAGACGACAACGGGTAGGGTGCCATTTTTCGAGGAATGTATAGGGGTGGGATAGGGCTATCTCTTTTATTCCCGCCACGAGGGGAGAAATTCGATTTGGGTATCGCCCGCACGGAGGAAAAATCTTCTGGCACAGCCGCAGCCGTGTGTAGGCAAAATATTCACGCAACGACGTCGTTGCGGTATGCCGCCTGACGAAAAAAGGAGGACGAGAATATCGCTGGCTGCGATGGATTTTCACTTCTTCTTTACGTTTCACTCGGTTTTGTATTCCATTGTGTAACGGCGGAATGAGTTCAGCGATTTTTTCAGTGTTTTCATTACCTGCAAAATTCTTCATCTTGATATCTCGCCTACCGCAATGACCAATGTTAACGTACATACAATTTAGAAGACCTTCGAGCTGCAAATAAGTCGCACTCGATGTAACAGTGACCTAGAGCGAGTACTTCATCTTTAAATTAAAGCTATCAATGAAGTGAGTGCGTGATATAATGTTCGCTATAAATTAAGCAATCACACGAAATGGTAATAAACGTTTAACACCTGCCAAGTGGACTTTCCACATTTCGCATATTTATATCGTGCCTAAGCAACGGCGTACAAAATGTAAAACTGAAATACAATGATTATGGAAATGAAAACGGTGACTTTTCCAAATTTGCATTTTCCACCGATGACGGTGGTAGCCTTACGTCCGTGATATCTCGTTCCGGTTTGTCTCGCATGTTCTCACGTCGTTTGTAATCGTCAACTCACAACCGCCAGTGCTACGGAGAATTCACGCATGGCTACACGTGTGTGCGAGCACGTGAGTATACAATTAAGGAAGGCGATGTAGCACGTCAGATAAGCGAGAAAAAAATGAAAGGAACGCGCGGCACTACGTTCTACGCACCCATGCGTTGCGTCTGACCATGCGCGGACACATCCTACTCGCGTTGATATCGGAGACCGTCCAAGTGGAACGAGGCGTCATTACTCAGACGTCTCTGTTCCGGTAACACAGTTTCTCCTTCCTCGGAGTTCCCTCCGAGGACTTTCGCCATATTAACCCGATATCAGTCGCGCCATTTAGAAACGGGTTAATAACCTTCCGTCGAAATGTGGCTTCACCCTCTCACCTAGAACCAAACCCCATTGCGCCCGGGACTTAATCCGCCGTACGCTTCGTTTATCTCGATCGTTACAAGAGCGCTAAAGTAACGGCTCTCCACGGTTGCTTCGTAATTATATCGGGAACTTGGATAGTAGGATATCGTCAACTTGAGGTTTCCGATAGACCGAGCTAGTCGTTCTTCTTGCCTTTGTCGGTGAATACCATAAAAGACATTCGCCATAATTTTCAGGAGAAGGAATTCAGGCTGATTGAGGAATTCTGTCTGGCAATATTCGTCCGCGCTTATTAGCATCTCTCCTTTTACTCTTGGGAGTAGCACAAAGAGGGGAGGAGAAAGACGGAGAAAGGGAAAGCAAGGCACAGTGGGTCCCCGTATCGCAGTTTGAGTAACGCATCGGCGCGCGGTCTCGCAGAGGCAAACAGTCGTGCGCCGGGTGGGAAGTATAAAATGTCAATACGTTTACCGGCGTCCCATTGTTGAGCTTGATCTATGTTTATGGGCGTGACGGCGTGGGACGACGGCGACGCCGGTGCCACCGACGTCGGTGGAGCGCGTCGTTCGCATGCAACGGCGCGGCCGACGCCGACGGCCTGCCAGAGTGGGCAGAGCTTGCCCAGTGTGTATCTCTTTCCGTAATGTTCCGACCGTAACAGCACAAAGGCGGTCCACAGTTGTAACTTCTCGCGACACTCGCGCAAATGCGACGGCTCACCACATGGGCTCGCGCACGCGCGCGTTAAGTACCAGGGTACCCCTTCGCGAGAAACGCGCGAAAACGAGATTGTCGTGGGTGTCTGTTGGTTAATGGCAAGAGAGCAGAGGCAGCCTGCCCTTTGTAATTGGAGCTCTTGTAATCAAAGTTACGAAAAGGTGCGCGGATGCGGGAGAAGGCAAGGTGTCGTATAAAGGGTTAGTCGAGGAGTGGGTATAGTTACTCGTGGTTCGATGTGTGTGCGGGAGAGTTTCAGCTTCCTGTTAAAGAGTGACAGTTTCCAACAGTCGTTGACAATTACACGAGCGAATTTATAGGCTTGAAGGTGAGGACGAAGAAGCGTTTAACGCGAAAATGGTATTTCGACTAAAATTCTGGGACTTGAGGAAAGCGTAGCGAGCAATCGTTTTCCAGTGCTAAATTTCTTATATACCCCGCACGACAAAATTCGAGGTACCAATCGGTATGCACCCATCCTACGTACGTTCGAATGACACAGCCAAATGGCGCGGTGTACGCCTCGTCTGTGTGTGTTCGTGCGTGCAACCAGCCGCCTGGCCTAGGGCGATATCGTTTGCGATAATGCATCCGCCTTGTGCAGATCTCTCGGTCGAACGATCATCCTCCGATTCACCCCTCTACCACCCTTCATCCCTCTTCTATTTGCCTCCAATCCCTCGGTTCCCACTGTCGTCTCGTTGCCTTCGACTTAGCACGTTCACACGCGAGAACGATAACTCGGCGAACCCCGCGGACTATTCCCAGAAATAACGACGTACGGGCGATTGGTCGGTTGGTCGGTCGGTGAGGTACAACGAGGGGGTGTGCTGCTATGCGCTCGATCTCGAGATATCGAGGCCGCGAGAATAAGCGAAGGGGTCGGTACGACTGAAGAGGAGACGGCGAAAAAGAGATAGAAAGAGATCGAGTTGGGACGGCCCGATGGCGTCCGGCCGGATTCTCCTCTCGTCGCGCGTGTGGCTCATGCTGTTAGAGTATTTTCTCATTCCGGGTTATTTTCCTCCCATGAGCGTAGCTGGGGAGGGGACGCTATCCGGCACGTAGGAGAAAATTGCCGGGCGCGGAAAAAAGGAATTGTTGCGGGCTCGTCTCACTTGCTCGTTCTCGTCTCTATCCTTGTTCGGTCTATCGCAAGCGGATACGACGAGGCGGCACGACGGTGAGGGGCCAGAAAGGAGGATTCTCCTGGAGGTGACGGAGGAGGAGGTGGAGGTGGAGATGGAGGAGGATGGGAGAGCCGAGGCGAACGCTGAGGCGCCGGGGACTCGCCGGGGGAATGAAACCTGATTTAGGACTGCGGTCCAGAAATCTCCCGAGGGATCGGCCGGGCTGACCACCGCGCACTCACTTCGCTCTCCAGTGTCCCTCCGAGTACGATCCTCATTCTACCATTGCCTCCTTCCTCCTTCACCTCCATCTCCTTGCCCTCCACCAACGTCTCAGCCGCCTCCTCCTCTTCCACCTCCTCCGCCACCTACTCAGCGTCCCACGTCCAATGCCACCGTGTCCCTAGACGCCAACAAGTGCGACTCTTTACCAACATCGCGTTCGAAATGTCTCTGGAATACTAAGGAACCAGCCGGATTTTATACGAGTAGCCGCACGCCGTGCGAGCTAACCGAAAGAGGTGGCAAAAAAAAGGAATCGCAACGACGGAAACCGATGAGGCTAGGATCGCAATTGCATCGAGCTTTCGAAACAAATTACGATGGAATCGAGGTTGAACGCGTCGATTAGCGTAATTAGTAACATCCTGCGCGGAAACATCGTGATTACTGATAATTATTTAATGTAGGAAATATCTTGAATAGAAGAATAATTTTACGATACGCTGAAAAAATCTACAGAGGGATTTGCAGCAATGTATCGACACTTTGCACAAGGCAGAGATTACTTGCAGACTCTTGAGGAGATTAAAAATTCGCTGTACCGAATGCAGCTGCCAAAACGCGAGAAACTCCTTCGCAACGAGAATTTTCTCTCGAATTTTAAAGAAGAGCAAAAGCTCTCGTCGAGATAGTGGACCGACTCCTGAATCCCCCATGTTTGAGTTCGCTTATTACAATATCGCAGCCGGGTATCGAGCGGCTCCTAGCAAACCCAAAACCGCTGGATGGGCCGGGCGGGAGCAAAGTTTTAGGCAAGGGCCGAGGGAAAGAAAGGGATAAAGACGGCGCGAGACAGACAGGGTGGAAGAGCAAGGGATGAAGAGACGCACAGGGGGAGAAAGAGCAAGAGAGAGGAGGGAAGAGCCGGGGGACTGGAAAGAGGAAAGGAAGACGCTCCTGGCACAGCCTGGCGTGTAGGTTACTACGTGCCTGCCCGTTGGGGCATCCCGTGACCGTGGTCTGGCTTAAGGATTCGGGTCAGGCTGTAACCTGCCTCGATTGCAAATACAGGGGAGAAACACAGCTCTTGGAAGCGCTGCCAAAACCAAAACTCAAGTGGCACCGAGTATATACCAGTGGCGGTGCCACAAAATCGCGAAAATTTAATCGGCCCTCTCTCCCGGGCGACTGCTACTAGTTTCCAAGCCTCCTGTGTCACCCCTTCCTTCGGCAGGTTATTTCGAGGGTCACCCACGTTGCCTTCCCATCGTTTCGAGTATTGGAGACGGGACGGGATGACTCAACCACTAGAGTAGACAAACGCACTTGACTTCGAGATTCAATCAATAACCTTTAAAGTTTTGTCACTTTAACATAGAACATGATTGTCAGGCACCAATACATGTACGAGGGTCAATATTTCCTCTTCATTATTTTATTCTAGTGTCAGAAGAACAGATAATTACCTCAATTCTTTTCTCTGCCCCCCCCCCCCCCCCCTGTCACATACCCGCGCGCGAGCTAACCTTTATCTCGATCTAGCTAAAATTTATTTTTGTCTCACGAAACTCGAGGGTTTGGATGCATTCCTACGAAAAGTTGACTTTTCCACAATGCACGCTTTCCTTCTAAGAAAATGCTTCCGTGATATCACGGAAAAATAGCGTGTTCTTTGTCACCGGATATGAATCGTATTGAGCATACTTGGAATATGCCTCGGGGCCAGAGTTCACGGCAGTGTAAGAATGCATCCACGAAGCGGCGAAAGCTCGCGGCAGAGTCAGTAGCTGAAGAATGAAGCGACATACCAGCGAGAACTTCCGCGCCATCCTTTTTCGCCCGCCACGTCATGTGCAACCTTGTGTGATGAATACCGTGAGAATTCCGCGGGGACTTTAAAAAGGAGATATTAAAACTTGGTGCGTGACTTATCGAATGCGTCACCCACGCTGTGCTTCGCCTTTAACTCGCCACCACTCGGTTCACAGAGGATGGGTGGGCACATTGACACAGTTTGCTTTCTCTTTTCCGTTTCCCCTAATTTTCACCCTCGGCTACTCGATTCAAGTTATCGGTCGTATTTCGCGCGCACGCCTGTTAAACCCAATATTCCATTACGCAACGAATATTTTACTGACGCTTATACCGACGAGTCTCACTCTTTTCACGACATATCTCAACATAATTCTCTTTTTAACTTCGTATTGGACAATAAATCGTTTTACACACGTACAGACGCGTATACATTTCTCTGTGTAAATACAAAGTTTCACGGATGTGTTAATCTCATTGTTGCATCGATAATGAAAATGGCTTGGTCATGCTCCTTGGCAAACAGCATTCCGAAAGGGAGATCCTTTCAAATTCTGCCTAGAGTGTAATAGAAGAAGTATAACCAATGGCGACGCGTTTTACTGTACATCTGCTCTTCAAGTTCTATCGCCTATACTTCATCATGGTCGCTTTTAATCCAGACCAATTTTGAAACTCCATCAGACGCGACGAACGCTCGAGAACGCTTTATACTCGCGCAGCTTTCATGTGAACACAATTCTTTCTTTACCTGGCTGGTAAAGGTAGAGGTCCGCGGCACGCGGCCACACAATCGCCGAGCGCTCCACGCTGCCTGCTTGTTTCCGCGTGCTTGCGGATCCCAGGAGCCCTACGAAGAATCACAAGCAACGAAGGAGGCAAGCTGCCACGCAGCACCGTGGATGAGCGTTGTCCTCGTCGTCGTGATAAACTTCTTAGTGGTGAGCTAAATGACAACGATGATGGTGGTGTGGTAGGTGCCTCGTAGCCGTTCACGAGCACTCCTCGTCCTTTTCGTAGCGACCAACAGTGCCACGACGATACATCGTCATCCCTCCTCCTCCTCCATTCGCGACATTAACACGCACCTTGAGAGAATTTCTCTCTCTCTCTCTCTTTCTTTTCGCAAACTTAGCCAGTACCTCTCTTCTCTTGACGCGCGCGCGCGCGACGCACTCGCCTACCGCCCGACGCCTCTCATTTGCGTCCTTTTCACGCACGGTATCGTCCTCAAATAATCCTGATATCACTAAAAAATCGTGACAATTCCTCTCCGATCAATTCTCACTCGAGCACGTCCTCTTCTTCTATTTGTCTCTTTTCTACCGCACGAAAAGAGATACCCCTTCCCCTCGCACGAGCACGAGCACTGCGAGGAACATCCGCAGAAAAGTCGACGCCACGCGAGCGCCCCGCCGCCAGTACTTGTCCACGGCGACCACGTGTGAGCGACAGGAGCGGATTCGATTCGTATCCACGTGACGTCGTAGACTGCCGTCGACTGGCTCGATTCCGTACCTTCTTCACCAGGAATCGTGGACAACCTTCGCGGGGACTCGAGAATCTTCTTAGACCTCGTGGTGGGAACGTGCGCAGGACGTTTCACGTGTTTCCTCTCGGCGCCGACGACCGGAGAAGAATGTCTTGAGACGAATATCGTGAAATGACGAAAAACTGAAGAAGAACTCCCTAATGTAGGGTCCGAAGGGAAGACGAACGAAACAGGGTTTCTCCAATTATTATCGGAACTCGCCGATCCTCGCGATCGGCGCTACGTAAACGAGCACCATGTATCACCAATCATCACAGGAATCACTGATCGATCGCAAGAGGTTGGCCCGAGGAAGATGACGTCTACGCGAACAACAGCAGCAGCCCCGTTTCCTTTGCGCGTCTCCTCGAAACTCTCTGGTCTCTTCTCCGCCTTGCCCCCACAGCGGTAGGTGTACTCCTCGTGCTAGGTGTCGCCCGGCTCGGAGCTCAGGCTGGCGCCGCCGGTATGTGCGTCGACCGCGTGGCTACCGACCTTCCTCCTCGTAGAGGTCGTCGTCGTAATCATCAAGGAGGAACCGCGTCACTACCTCACGAGGACCCCGCGGGGCCAACGACCGTTCGCCGGGCTGTCTCGGTCCACCCCGTCGCCCTCTTCGAAACACGCGTAACCCCCTCTCACGGATGGGTGGAAGGAAAGAGCGGGAGAATGCAGCCTTAGCACTTCTTCTCACGTAATAGTTCTTCTTCCTTCTGCCCAGGACCGGCACACGTTCTTCCCTTCGATCTCACGCGTGGAGCACTGACGTATTCTGACCAGAAGCGCTCACCCGATCACGTTGATCCATTCGCATGCCGCGTGCCGTCACTTCCGTTCCGCTGTCCGCTTAACCTTCTCTTCTTTCTGGTCGTGGTCCTCGTCCTCAGTGCCGTCGTCGTGACTCTCGCCGGCGTTCCTTCGCGCGGGACGACCTCGCGACTGATCTCAAGCGTTTCGCGGTGAGACCGTCGAGTAGCGGCTGCGGCGGCAGCGGCGGCGGCGGCGACGGCGGCGGCGGCGGTGGCGGCGTGACGATGAGAGCGCGCGGTCGGCGGTGCGTCGTATGGCCGTCGACGACGATGGTAAAATTGGTCGACGATCGCGAAAAGAGCGGCGCGAGAGCGGAGGGACGATCGGAGGGTGACACGGCGTATGAGCGGTGGTATTATGTGGATGGGAGACAGGTTGGGACGGACAGCAAGACGGATCTGTATTTATGCGTTACGTGTGTGTGTGTGTGTGATGCGTGTATGTGTACATTTGAATCGAGAGAGGATGAGTGTATTCGGGGATGTATGTAAGTGTACATGTAAGAGAAAAGAGAGAGCGAGAGCAAGTGAGCGCGCGCGCGCGCGCGTGTGTGTATGAGAGCGAGTGGGAGAGATAACAGCCTGATAGATATTGAAGAGAGGGTGTGTGTGAGAGAGAGAGCGAGAGAGAGAGGGGGAGGGAGAGAGAGAGAAAGAGAGAGAGCGAGAGAGAGGTACGTGTCTCCCAGCTGATTGCACGACGTGAGGGAAACTTGTGCACTCGACTACGACGCCGTCTCCTTGTGCCAAAACGTGGAGATGGTGTACACTGCGGTCGCTCTCCGCACACTGAGGATAGCTGACGTCACGAGCCCACCACGCGGAGGTGGTCTCGCGAGCGACCGCTTCGCGCCGGCGCCCGCGGCGCTGCAATCCCTATAGGCATACGGCGACGTATATCGCCGTCTCACTCCTCTCCTCTACCCTCCTCTCCGTCCTCTCACACTTTCTCTCTCGTACTCTTGCTCACTCCACCTCTGCACCCCTCTGTCACTCTCACCAACTCAGACCCCCTCTTCTCTTTCCCTCTTGCGCCGTTACATACAACCGCCCGGCCTACCTATATATTCGCTATCCACCTACAACACTACCGCCACCACCATCACCACCACCCCCTACGCCGCCACTGCCGACGCCGCCGACGACGCCACCGCCGCGCGCGTCGCTCGTCGACTCGTCCCACCTCCACTGATCGCCGTCGGAAAAGAAGGGAGGGGTGGGAGCACCGAGGGGCAGCGGGCAAATGGGCGCGGGGACTGTTGGAAGTCGAGGCTGGAGGCCGAGTAAGAGTTTAACCGTCGACGGAGGAGCTAACACCTAATGGGGTTTTACGTTACGCGACGTTGGGTATGATCGAAAAGAGCAAACCTACTCGCCCCTTCCACGGGCGGAAGAACGGGAGATTGTAAGTGAGAGAAAGAAGAAAGAAAGAAAGAAAGAAAGAAAGAAAGAAAGAAAGAAAGAAAGAAAGAAAGAAAGAAAGAAAGAAAGAAAGAAAGAGAGAGAGAGAGAGAGAGAGAGCTCTAAACCGAAACTCGTAGATCAGAACGAATCGCGGTGTCTACTCTAGTTCGTCTTTCTGGCTCTTCAAATGCATTGGCTCTAATTAATGCATATGCTTTAATTATAATGCGCCATGTTAGCTATATCTGGAGAAACATATATGACTGATATTACATAACGGTATCTGTACGGTTGAATCCAGTTATACCGTTCCCAAATTCGGATTTGAAATAGACCGTATTTTCTGGTTGGAGGACATTTTGGGAAAGACTGAATCTGTCGTACGAGGGAATCGATGTGTCATGAGAATGTGCGGTTGGAACATTCGAGCCAAGTCAATCTTTTTTGTTAAGAAAATGTGTTCTACGCGAATTCAAATATTCGTCCATGAAATCAGGGAAAATGAATTTATCTTATTTAATTATTTTAAATTAAAAGGATGACTTTTTTAATGTTCGAAAAATATAACATATAGACCACGAAATTATCTCAAAGATGACAAATACGATAGATTCCGTTCAGGTGAATGACCTTTGTTTCACTCAAATTGGATGAAATTACATGAAGTGACTTGCATAAAATAATTAAAAGACTTTATCGACACCTTTATGCAGATTTAATGGAGAACGGTAATGGAGGCGCACGAATTAATTTCAGTGTCCATGATTGAATAATAGTCTTTATTACAATAATATTTTAGTTGCTACGATAACTCGGCTCTTAAAAAAATATTCTCTGTCAAAGTTGCTTCAACTCATTATCTTCGTAGTATTCCAATCTTTAACAACCCAAACGTGTTTTTAATATATTTTGGATAGTTTTTATGTAAACGTTAAAGACGATTTCCTTAAGGATACTCCGAGTTTAAAATATCCGGAGTGCTGTTCATTTGTCACGAGCTTTTCTCTCGATCTTTGAACCCGCTCGTTAATCTTCGTAGGAAATGTCGCAAAGATCGCGCGAAGGTCGTGCTCCTGCCGCGTCGTGTTAGGGACGATTTGTGAGCTGATTTTCTGTAGGCGAGAAACCGCGGAAGAATGAATTCCAGGACGAAGCTCGAAAGTTCTCGCTGGACCATCATTACGGATGAAAACTTTCGAGCGGAAGCTTCCTTCTAACTCCGTTAGTTTCGCTGAGTACGATAAAGAAATCGACGAATCCCTGGCGAACGGATCGACAGAAATGACAGCGGTTTTTAAAGATTCCGCGACTCCCTAGTTCCTCTCGGAAGCAAAAGATCGATCCTCTTTGTGTAAACAGCCGTGGTCTGAGAAATTCATTATTTACTTCTTTCAATTTACTTCGAACGCCTTGCTTTGTTTAAGAGTTGTACAATTCCTCGCAACAAATTTTTCTATCCCATCCTAGGCAGCCGATTTGCTTCGCGCGAACAGGAGCGGGTCATGTAATTCACGTCGAGCCGTGGATAAAGAAGCGCCCATATTTCCATCGCTGAGGAAGATCGATGAATACGCGGCTCAGGCCCTCGCGCCGAGGTGATGTAATCTTGAAAATCAAAAAGCCAGATCCCACAGGCAAAAGGTGGCAATCGTTGCAGTTGGCGGCCTGCTGTAGGCAGGGCACTTGGTTTAAGCACATATCAGTCTCAGTATGTAGGTTGATATGGCAACGACAGAAAAGTAGGCGGCTACGGGGAAAGACGAAAAGAAAGATGAAGCGACGCACAATTGATGGGTAGAGAGAGAGAGAGAGAGAGAGAGAGAGAGAGAGAGAGAGAGAGAGAGAGTGCGAAAGAGGGGAAGGAGAAGAAGAGATAGAACGGTGAGAGAAAGGGAGGTAGGTAACGGTGGGCAGAGAGGATGAGAAAGGAAGAGAGAGAAGGTGAGAGGAGGAGAGAAAGAGAGTCCGAACGTCAATCTCTCTCTCGTTCCCTCTCCGTTTGTCCTACCAACGCCGTCCCTTTTCCTCTCGGTGGTTGGTGGCGTTGGGTGGGCCGGTGGTAGGAGGTGGATGGAAATCAATAGCCCTGAATAATGAACCCCAAGGCAGCACCCTCACTCCGCTCTCCACGGTCTGGAGCAGTCTCTCATGCATCCTCTCGTTCCAAAGAGAGAACGGTGTGCCTTCATCTCTCTTCCTTGCCTCTTCTCATCTCTTTCTTCGCCATTTCTACCCACGATCGTCTCCAAAACTCCCCCTCCGCCCTTCTCCCGCCCTTCTCCACCTCCCTCTACTTCTCTCCTCTCCCATCCCCCTTTCGCCTTCTGCCTTCGCGTCTAAGGCCCGCTTCGAATCCTCCTCGTACCCTCTCCCCATCTCACGAAAGGAGGTGTTTGTGTCCTCTCCTAGTCCCCAACTTTGCTACGAGACCCCCTCGAACCCAATTCGGATAACCGACGGAAGAGGAGAAGGGGTAGGAGGACACGGAAAATGATTACCCTCCGCCTTCGCCACTTCTTCCTCTGCCTCCTCTACCTTTTCCTCCTCGTCCTCCTCCTCGAGCGCCAGATCGATGGTCTTCGTGCACCTTAGGCCCGTCATTCTCTTCGATTCCGATCAATACCTCCTACTTTAGCATTGCAATAAAATGGTCAGACAGCGGGCGTTATGATGCTCCACCTCCCGTGTCCTTTCGTCGAGTGCCGATCTCGGGGGCGCGCAAACTTCTTTCAGAGCCTTCTTTCTTGGGGGTGGTTTATTTACGATTTAGTAGGACGACCGTGGCGCGTACCAGTTGCGCGAGCTTCGGGAAAGGAGCTCCGGCGTGTTTCTCGAATTTCAGGATGGGTGACGCTAAGGAGTGGTCCTTTAGCGAAAGAAGCGTCTAACCGGGGAGAACGAAGGAACACGAAGTAAGTTTAAATCACCGGAGATATTAGTACACTTTCTCTGTTGACAATGGTCGGCAGAATACATCGGAATAAATCGAAGAAATTGGCCGGTGATGTCTACATCTAAGGCAACCTCTGCCCCCCCCCCCTCCCCCGCCACCTTCTTCAATACCGACGACGAGTAAAATAAATAGAGCCGTCAATTTACATAGTCGTTAACGGGCAGGCCTGGCAAGCCCTTATCGGCTCGGCGGCTCTTGAACCTCCTGACCTAGCCAACGCGTTCTACGTTATTCCTACGCCACTTCCACCATCCATCCCCTTTCACCTCCTTCGCGCCGTCTTTCCTCAGACTCCACTTCCACCTTCTTCCTCACCACCTCCCCCTCCTGCGTCAGGAAAGAGTAGGGTACGGTGTATGCCACCTCGGATCCCTATCCCCAAGCCGACTTATTAAAGATCGATCGGGGACACTGCGGCAACTCGGTTCGATGCATTAATGAATTGAAAATAAGTAGAGAGACAGCGAACGTATTCGAAGGAGAACTGTTTATGCGAAGGATTCGATTTGCTGCAATCCCAAAAATACATCTCTTCACATTGCGCTTCTTAGTAGCCGGTTGCGAATTTTCTCAGAGCAATGGACATTTTTCTTCAGCTGTTCCATCGTGAAACGCGCCCATACACATTATAAATTGCACGACCCAAAGAAATGGAACCCTGCTTGACTGACATTCCGAGGTTTTTATCAATGCATTAACCCTGTTGCGCGCTCCCGGTATTTCGTTTTATAACCGTTACTTGCTTTAAGGAAAGATTCTTACCATTTAGTACGATAAATCCCATTACATACTCTGGTATCCTGCTTTTTCGTCGATGCATGCAAACGAGAAACGCTTTTCCCGGGCAATCAGGAGGAATCATCATGTCGATAGTTTCGCAAAGAGGGAAATTTAGATGAAAGGAGGTTCACGGTACAACCCATCGTAAAGGCGCGCCGATAACGACTATGCAAATTTCGTTTTGCCCGGCCCAATTCTTCATACACGGAGGATTAAGACATTAGGCCGAGAGGAAGAAGTTGGTGCACGGCGCGGCCACGCTGTAAACTTAAGAGCGGGAACGTGCACCCGTTCGCCTGCGACGAGCCCATTTGCGCGGGCACACAGGTGTGCGTGCGCGAGAGAGCAGAGAGAGGAGAGTATGTAGCTCACAGCCAATCCTAGAGCCTATGAAGAACAAGTAGTACCTTTTCGAGGCCTGACTTATCGCCTGATCCTTCTGCTTTGCGCCGGAAGCAGTCTGTCCCGTTCTAATGAGAAAGTTACCCAGTTACATACGTAGGTACACGGACTGCTCTAAGTAGACCATGTATTAAAAAAACGAAATAAAAGATGTTGAAGAACAGCGACTCGCTGGAAAGTTAATCCGTTTTTCCGATACGTCAAATCGCCAAAAATGCATAATAATGCGTCTCACCGAGCCTTCCTCCCTTTTTCGCGATCAATCTTCCTCGGTATTTCACCAGATACGAGAGTATCACTATAGAGCGCCGTCTCGTCCAAAGAATTTCGCGGTCCTTGTTCGACCGAGAATGAATCTCGACGGTGGTGTACCTTCTAGCCGTGGATTTTGGGATAACGGGAAACTGTACGGAGGGTGGGTTTAGGAAGAAAGAGAGAGGGAAGGTAGGATGTTGGCGGTAGAGGAGCGGGAGAAACCTGGAACGGGGTGGAAACAACGCTGGGAAATGCATCGCAGGTTACGTTTCCCATCTCCGGTACGGCTACGCTCCCGTAGAAAAGCGTGCGAGCGGCCTCGACGGGAATTCTCATTCTTTGCGTTCGACGATCCGGAATTTTTCCAGGATGCGCCGCTTCCTGGTCGGACCGAAACTTCTTTCCCCCTTCCCTTGGCCTTACTCTTCCCCGACAACGTAACTGTGCCGTACAAGAGTGTAATTTCTGTTTGATACCATCCTCCCCATTCTCCACCCTCCCCCATGCCCCCGCCATCACTGCACTTACACTCTTCCGGCTCATCTTTGGCTCCCTGCTCTCTCGCGTGTGTGCCCTCTTTTCCGTGTAATAAAGAAGGAGGAAGAGCGAGAAGGAACGAGAGCATGTATACTTGTGTTTTAGTGTCAGAGAGAGAAGGGACGATGGTAAGGGACGAGGAAGGTTGAGGAAAAGAGGCGCATCGGTTAGTAGGAGAAAGAAGGTGCAAGCTAACCCCCTGTATTTTCCTTTACACTGGGCTCTGCTAGCCCTCGATCGACACAAAGCCGCAGGTATTACCTTATTTCCCCAGCGTCTAGCCCCCTCCTTCCGTGCAAATCCTTCTTATGCGGGTGTTCCCTCACGCCCACCCCACACAACCGCCATACCTCGTCCTCCTTCCAACCCACCCCGCCCTTCGTCGTCGTAGCCCTTCCTCTCATCCTTTTCCTTCCACCGCCTTCCGTCCTCCTTTTGCGCCCACGCGCATTTCGTCTTACTTCTCCGGTCACTGCTTGCAACCACTGGCTCCTCCTTTTAGCATCGCTTTCCGCGGATACTCGACACGCGACAAATTTATAAAACGAAGGCAATAATTATGGTCTTATAATAAATTAAGAAGGACACTCGGGAACGTGCGTTGCGTTTGGTTCTATTGGTATCTACACATCACGGAGATATGAAAATTAATTTCAGTGGCGACCTACCGATTTGCCAAGGATTCAAAGAGAAGTCTCTTTCTATCGTATCACGTGGTACCGCGTGCGCGCACTTATGGATTGTAGGGAAAGAGGGCCGGCGTGGTCCTTTGTTAGGGAAAAAATAATAAAACTAAATTACTTTATTGATCTTGCTTGGACACTGTCTTGCTCGACAGACACTGACGTGCGAGCGTTTAGTGACCAAGACCCTCCGCTCATTGGCCCTCGAGAAACAACCGTAGATCAGTTGCACATCTCGCATGCACATCGGGACGTCGCTCGCTTGCAGATTGCAAGCGCTACAGAATTGCGAAAGAATCAATCCTACCTCTCAATTAGCGCCCCACCAAAAAACTTATTCAGCGGAATCGCAACGATTTTCAATGGCCCAGGAGGCAGCGCATGGGACGAATCGATGCACTCGTTGTACTCTGCAGAGAGGAATATGGAGAGAGAAGGAGAGGAGAAGGGAGCATGACCAAAAAAAGTGGGATAACATTCACCCGTGTATATGCGAACGCGTGGATGGAACGACGCGGACGGACAGGCAACCCTCGTGCAGTTTGTGTCGCAAAAGGGTAGAAAGAGGAGGAGGCAATGGGGCGCGTAGGGATGGGAAGAGGAAGGATAAGAGAAAGAGAGAAGGACGACTGAGACCGAATGAGGCCGTGAATTGGTCCCCATTGTAATGGCGTGTGCCATGGTCCTCGTGTGCACTGCAAGCCACCCCAACAGCTGAGGCACTGTCCTCTCCCTGCTTCTCTCTTACCCTGTGCCGCGTTAAATACGCCGAAACGAGCAGAACCGCTCGCGTCGAGTTAAACTTGTACCGGTTATACTCGCACACGGGGGATCGATATACACGCGGCGCGAATCGAATCGTGCGCGTCCCCTTTAAATCCGTCATTGCGCATGAACGATCCTCGCTGAAAGAAACGCGAGCAGGCCTCTCCTCGCTCCATCTATTTCTCTCTATCGCTCTACGCCTCTTTTCTTCTCACTTTACTGGATCGCGCGACGCGACTCGTGGCGTAGATCAAAGCTTTGATCGGGTTCTTCGTGCGTGCAGGAGGGGTGACTTTTTTGAACGAAGGGGTGAAGATGGGGGTGCGAGTTGTAGATACGGGTTCGATATTTATTCCCATGGCACTTTGCACCGAGATTTTAAGGTCCGCTGCCTGGGGGTATTGGCGTTTCGACGCTAATGCGGTGACTGACTCCGTCAGGAATAGAGGGGTGAATTTTAACGAATGATCGACGCTAGTGAACATAACTTTCACGACCCACCGAGTCCTCGTGAATTTCCGAAGAACGTGGCAGGCACATCGGTCGATCCGATCAGACATTAACTCATTTACCGAGGCCTAAACAATTGTGCCGAGATTGCCGGTAATTTTCTTACCCTGGGGGTAGCGGGGTTTGCGCGGTCGTTAGTGCGCGCAATCGCTAACGCGAGATGATCGACATCGGAATTGAGAAAAGATCTCGGAGCAAAGGATGAGGAACGAGTGCTCTCGATCGACAACGGCAGGAAGTCACGGGGAATATCGTAACTACCGGGTAATTAATTGTAAGTACAGATGCTGGTAGTCGAAGTGGCGGCCAATGGAGCGAGCATCGGAATAAAGAGAATGCAAAGCGAGTGCTCTCCTCCGCCCGCGCCCGTCCCCTTGACGTAACCCCGCCGCGCAGGGGCAGTGCGGAGGAGGGCAGAGCAGTTTTCTATTTGCTTGGAATTGTATCTCAATCTGCGGGGACCGGTGGGGACAAAACAAGTAGGCTGGGCAGGGGTGGCTGCGGTAGAGTGCCTTAGGGAAGGGGCGAGAGACGAAAGAGGAGAGCAGGAAGAAGGATGGACAGGGCCGCAGAAATCGGGGAAAAGCGGAAAGGAGGACGGAAGGTTACCATGATCCAAGTCGGACTGGTAGGTGGATGTATTAGCATTCACAACGAGTATCTGCCATTGCAACGTTGAACGTTGAGGAAGAGAGAGGAAAGTGCGAAAGGAAAAGAAGGCCTCCTTCGGAGGCGGAGGAGGAGGGAGAAATATGGATGGAATAGAACCGACGAGAAAGGAGGGGAGAGAAGGAGAGAATGCAAGAACCTGCTGCTGGATCGACGAGAGGGAGAGACGCAAGGGCGATGGAAGGGTGACTTCGAAATCTGTTGCAGGAGGGTGGACGTCGCGAGAAGAGACTGAGGGCGGAAGAGGAGAAGGAGGAGGAAGCGCGAGAGGAATGGCAAGGTACGGTGGGGACTGTGGGGGGCGCAGGGGGGTGGGTGGGCGGTGCAGCTTGAGGAATCAAAATATAATTACACAAAGGCAACCCGTAACACGGAGACAGAATCGTGGGGAAATAGACGGGTCTCATTAAAATTGGAGAGCTGTTTCGAAACTACAAGACTGCCGTGTCGGTTGCAGCCGCGTCGCCGACGAGAACCACCGCGCCCCCGCCACCTAGCCGCTCCATCCGTCCTAACCTCCTTCCACAACCTTCCTTCATTCTCGTTACAATTGCCACCGAGGGCGCGCGTAACCCTTTACCCTAGTAGACGGTCAGATGCGCCCATTTCCATCCACCTTGCCAGCGCATCCCTCTCCTATCATCCGAATAGAACGAAAAACTACTCTTCATGAAAGGGGGACGAGGAAGAGCTCGAAGACGTATCATCGAATGCGAAATATCGGATGTGTAGAAGGATCAGAGTGAATAAGCCATCATAGCTCCGAGCGTGCTCGTTTTAACGAGCCAGCGCGATACGAATATTAACGAAAATGCCGATGTCATCATGCACGTTGAATTATGCACATCCTCCGATTTTGCGACTAATGCGAGCTTCGAATCAAAGTACAGGAAAGAGCAGCTTATATACCATCGTTTGTAATAAAATTTCGTTTGTTTACATTTTATTATCTTAAAAGCCTATGCCAGCGCAGCACCTCGGTATAATGCAATGTTTCTGAATCGATATTTTTAAAACAGTGGATAACGAACAATTTTAAGGACTGTGCGTAGATTGCTTTTCTGAACATGAAACAAAAAAGCATTCGTAACTTTTCTACGGATCAATGAAAATCGCATGCGAGAATATCAGAATATTTTCTCGAACGAGAGCTATTTGTGCGCGGTACGAATAGTTTATTTAACAAAAATCACATTACCCAATCGCTCGTTCGAGTCGACGCCCATATTTATTCAATTAAACTTAATGGACATGGAAATTACATTTCCGCACGAACGTGCCTCGAATTTACAGTTGACCTTTATGCATAAGCGAAAGCATGGAAATATTGTTGACTAACGTGGAGCACAAATCACAATGCAGTTGTTAGCGAGAAAAAATATTGAAAGATTAATGAACTATATACGAAACAAAACTCGAACAGCTATACGTCGGAAATAAATTTCACATGTCTGTGGAAATGAAAGTGATCTGAACTTTGTCATTCCTTAGTAAAACGGCGCTAGGATCGAAAAGAGCTTCTCGGATGGATATTCTGAAATGCATTTACTTTTTCCGCGCGATAGTATTTTGCGGCAAAACAAGGGCATAACCCACTTATATGTAGTTTCTCTTAACGAATTAAAGAAAAGCCAAACAGCACGACGGCCAGACGGTGGGAAAAAGTAGAAAGCGAAAAGGTGACAAGGGATTGGAGGGGTCATCGCCCTTTCTCGAAAATCTTCCATTTAATACGATTTCGAGATCGCAAAGCCTCATAAGCAATTCAGGTGAAATGGCGTTTCTCCGATATCTCCACCATCATCCTCCTCCTGCTCCTCCTACCTAGCTATCCCGTAGAATTCGTCCATTATTGATAAGTATCGATATGTCGACTGACATAACTCCTCTCCATTAGAAAATCGCTTCGAAAATAACGAGTCCGCGGATCGTACGACGGGAGCGAAAAATTCCACCGCGAGGATCGGCGTTGGATCTCGCATGGCTTTCGCGACTGATGCACAATTCATGAAGACTCTACGGCTCTCCTCAGCTCTTCCTCTTCTCTCCTCCAGCGTTGTCTCATTTTTCCAAATAGCCTTCTGAAATCCCCAGTCAGCCCGGTGACTGCTTCGTCCTGGTAGGAGCCACGTCGGGCGAGCGGCCCTTCCGTCTCATCCTCCGCCACCGACTGACATAACCCTGGCCCTTCGTCCCTCCTTGCGCGCCACCATCTTCTCGGCCAACTCGACGTCTCCGTTGCCATTGAGCATAGTATCGCATAACGGACCCTATCGTAATTCGGCACCTCGGAGGGTCGAGCGTCCTTCTCCTGCTTCTTCTTCTCCTCCTTCTCCTCTTCTTCTTCATTCACCTCGTAGCCTCCTCTCGGGCCTCTTCGTCCCGCGGTACGAAGGCATTAGGTGTCGCGTGAAGTGGAGGCGACCGGCGCGTCGAGCATGCATGGCGACCGGTGACGTCAGTGCTAAAGTCCCCGTTTCCGAGACAAGTTTCCGCTGCGGAAACGGGCCGCAACGGTTCGCCCGGTCGGCTGCCCCATTGTATCATGTTCGTCGTAGTCTGCTAGGTGCATCGCCGAGGTAGGGGGTGGTGGTGGAAGGTAGGCGGACGCGCGCGCGGGGCAGTCGGGGGTTGGCAAGGGGCAGCAGGGACGAGTAAGGCAGAGAGTGAAGGGGGTACGGGTAGTAGCACACTGTGCATGCGGGCGACGGAGGAAGCGACAGAGATCGACGGGAAATTGTGGAGGACGAGAAGGAGGCAGAGGAGGAGGAGAGTAGCGAGAAGAAGCGGGATGGTCGAGGGGATGGAGATGGGGGCGGCGGAGACAAGGGTGGCTTACGGCCGGCCAACAAAGGCCGTCGATCGTCGACGTCGGCTCATCCTCTCGGCGATCGACGTGAATGCCCGCGAAATTTATTGTTTCACCGGCTTAGTCCGCTCTTCCAACGCTTCCGCCCCCACTTCCCGCCGATTCCTCCAGGCCCCCGTGTTCTCTACTCCCTACCTTCACCCCCTCGCTACTTTCGCCTCTTTTCGCCCTCTTCTCCCTTCACGCCTTTCCATGCTCTCCCTTCGTCGCCCTTCCTCCATAGAGGCATCCCGTCGCGTCGGCCAACCCCTAAACGCACATCCACCACCGTCCCACCCGCTTACCTCGCCCACGGCCTACCTTCGTGCCGTGGGACAAAAGAATAAATCCTGATTAATCTCGCGCGCGCGCTTCGAAAGCCTTCCGCGCCGCCGTCGATGCACCGCCGTTATGGCCGCTCTCTCGGACGGCCCTACAGTGAGAGAAGTGCTCGCTAGGAACGACATGCGGCAAGCGAGCGGGCACACTTGCACACGCTCTACCATCTCTACGCGATTCCACTGTACCACCACCGCACCGTCGCGCGTCGGCGTCGCGTCGCGTCGCCGGCCGCCTCGTCCTACGTCACCGTCACGGCTCGGGATTAAGCTCGGTAATCGCACAGGGAGCTATGGCCATGCTGGCTACTCTTTTTGCCGCTCAAAATTTAATGCACGCCCGATGAAGCGCCGGCTTTCGTAAGCTCCGACCGATTCCCACGGCGCGAGCGGCGCTGGAGATAACGTTGAGGGACGCGCGCCGTTCCTCGAGGATTATTCCAGTTGCGGTTAGGAGCCAGGAAGGCACTCTGCCCACTGCTACTTCCGATCGCGGAACTCCTCTGTCTTTCACGGTGCCGTTTCTCTTTTTGGCCTTGTGATAACGTAATTGTAAGAGGTAGACTAAGGAACAGGGACATTGACATTAATTGTTTCGATGAAAGAAGAAAATTCATTTCCAATGTTCGAGACTTACCGATGCTAATGTCGATTGACAAATTATAATAATGTTTGGTAAAACTCACCCTTGTGCATGCCGGTGTACTTGTCCTTGAGAACGGTGAACTCGTAGATCTTGCCGAATTCTTCGAACATCGGCCGAAGCGCGTCTTCTTCCAAATGACGAGGGATCTGTCCGATGAAGAGCTTGATGGCGCCATCCCCATTGCTCGAAACGGGCGATGTGCACACGGGTATCAGCATAATATCGCAGTTGGTTCACTCACTTTGGCAGTTTTTTTTTTTTTTACAGTAGTCAACAATCACGAATCAGTCTAGTTCTCGTCTAGCTAGATTTGATTTGCATATTCGTGTGTTTTGAGTGATGAAATAAAAAAAAAAAAAAAACTGTGGACGGGGGTCAGATGAAAAGAGGTGCAGATACGACTGGAGGCGAAGGAGAAGAATGTCGAAAAGTTGTCACGAACGATCGTTATTAATTTTCGTCTATGAGAGCGCCTACGCACCGAGACTTGCTGCGTAAAATGGAGAACTGAGAAGGTGGGTGGGAGTAGAAACCGCGTGAAATCAGATGCGTTATTTGGCGAAAGCGGTAACAGAGAAAGGAACGCATAGGAAGGGGAAGGATTAGGCGCGCCTCTGTCCGAGGGTGCTCCGTTTTTAATCAGGGGCTAGATAAAAAATACGCGATAGCCGTAATCTTCGTTGGAATGGAAAACAACGAGTGCTTGGCGGAGTGGAGGGAGCCTGAAGGCGTAGAAAAAGAAGGGAATAGCGGCTACGTGTGACAGGCTGGACTAATGCGGCGAATGCACGTGCGAAAGAATACTTAACGAGGAAGAAGCGGTACCGCAAGGAGAGTGAAAGAACGAACGTGAAAGAAGAAAAGAGGCGGACGAACGAAAGTAGAATCGGCGATAATGGCTTCCGAGATACATTAAAAGGAGCCTTAAAAGAGAAGTTGCGAGATAAAGCAGCAAGAGTTGGCTGCACGCAGTAGGCTGGATAAAAAGTAGGTATTTCTCCACGTCCGAATAGACTAAATTTTCGTTCCAAGTTTCGGTCGCTATTGCAATTCAATCATTGAAAGACAATCATTAATTAGACCTCGTCTCGAGCTCACGCTATTATTTTCCTGTTTCTTCTAGATGGTTTCCGGTCGTTTTTAATTCTGATCCAAACGACGATGTCAGTTGGCCGGCCACGAATCGTGCGTAGAAACGAAGGCGGCACGCGTTTGTCGTTGCGCGTGCGCGTGAACACCAGTTGCTCCGATGAGCAGCAGGTATTGCCTGGTAAGGCGGCGCACGACGTGGACCTTCAGTTCGGTGGCTTCTTGCGGATGCAGCGTAGATATTCGTTCACGGTAACGCGTGATGGTACGAACACGGAAAACTATGAAGGGCGCGCAAGCTTAACAGTGCATAACGACGAAAAACAACAATATTTATAACGATTATATAGACACACCGATCACGATACTTCACTTTCACAACACGACTTCACTCTGGTAAGATTTATCGAAAGTTACCAGCACGATTCACTTTCGATTAATAAGTGCTTATCGCAAGAAATTTGATTCACTGGTATCCACGATTCTGGAAGAGTACATCAATACATCAACGTACGGTAATATTACTCTAAAGTTACAGCGACAAATAGAATTTCCGAAACAACGACAAAACTACGCGGTAGGTTTGCCGTCTGTGTAACACAAATTCGTATCGCGGATTCGTCCGCACGGAAATTATGCGTGCTTCTCTATCGACGAAACAGAAGTCTACGTTTTTCTTCTTACAACGAAGAAAGTCCAGCTAAGACGAAGAATCCTAAAACTAAACGATCACGAGTACAACACGTTCACGATCACGAGAAGACAGAACGACGACACGCCGCACGAGACACGAGACAACACTGGTGGTTGAACGACCCCTCAGCAGGATACGCACCATGCACCCCGACGCCACCGTCCACCGGGAAATTACACGCACCCCTCCCCTGCATTTCTGCCACCCCTACGGTGTCACCCCAACTCAATGTACGAGGGGTGCACTCCCCCTCTCTCTACCCTGCCTTACCACCCCTTCGCTTGTCGCGATACGCCACGAGGAAGGGCGTCTTTCCTCCCTCTTATTAGCTCGCCCAACGCCGCGCATTGGAAGGCATCCTTGCCTTCGCGCCATCCATTTCCACATCAGTGCCGGCCTTAATCTTTCCTATCCTATTCACCTGAATTCGCATCGAAATTGGATTCTGCGAAATTTTCTTCGGAAGGTAGGGAATGGATCACGGTTGGTGGAAGCGCGCGGAGGCGTCGTAGAAGCCGAGAGATAGGTGAGAACTTGCGCGAAGTGAGATGGAGAAGCAAGGGTGTTGAAGGGAATTCTGACCTTGAACCGATTCGAATGAGATTTAAGGAGCACATGCCGTGCGAAATTTGTCCCCATCTACGAATATAGCGTATTCACGAATAAGATACGAAGCACGGAGGTTTCGAGGGACGAGAATCTACTTAATGGAGTGCCCTTTTTTTTCCTTCTCGAGGAGAAAGAAATATTCCAGACATCGTCGTATCGCGTTGTTCCGGGCAATGGTTTTGCCGGCAGTGCTAAAAAGTATACCTGGCATAATGGCTCCCGGCTCCTATGGGGGTTGGCGAGCTGAGTCATCGCCTCCTGCGATACTCGATCTCGTCACACTATACCAACCCCTCGTACTCACTCGCACGCTCACACGCCAGTGCAGGCCGTGTGTACACGCGTCTGCACTGGCACGTTGTAGACGTATACGTGGCTCTCCATTTCTGTGCGCTCGATTCCCTTGCCCTCCCCTTCCTTCCTCAATGACGCCACGCGAACGAACACACCGCAACATCCCCACGAGGTTGAAAGTTGAGACCAATATTTCAGAGAGCGTGAATAAACGAAACCCGAGCGACGCGACGTATTCTTCCGAATTCGGAGCGCATCCATGTCCGGAATATTTTCGTCGAATTTTCTCGGAGCTGTACCCTGATGACCTTTAAATCTCCGAGCTTCTTTCCGTAGTATAGCATTTGCGAAACTCGTTAAGATTGCCTTCTTCGTGGATTAAATGGGTGTTTAATACCTGTACGAGAATATTTCTTCACGGCGATTTATCCCCACTTTCAAAAAGTACCGACAAAAGTACCAACCTCCGAGCGAAACACGAGAATCTCGAGATTCCATTTGCCGCCACACGCGTTAGGCTTTCCTTTTATCGATCTGCCCTTTCGAGGGTGGGCTCCCAACTGGCGCTTAAGGTTAAAGTAGGTTAAGGATGAAAAGAAACACAGGCAGACGGTGAAAAGTCGGAGGAAAAGTGGTGAGAAAAGTATCACTTTTGCACGTTTGCGCAAAACTGGCGAACTGCTGTTTGTTACGCGGGTAGACGAGTGGACTCTACTCCCTCACCCCCTTTTCCCCACCTTAAAATACAAAAAGCGCTTTGTGTAGCCTTGCGCGTGTGACCTTTTCTTGCGTGGCAAACGTAATGCTGTCTCTCGAGACTTTTTTCAACTTAACAAATGTTCTCAGACTTAACTTTCAAGCACCCCTTCTGCAAAATTGAAGGTAGCGTGCGGCAACATGGAAATTCAACTCGGCGAAAAATGGCTACTCGTTCTGCGACTACAAGAGAAGAAGCGTAATCACAACCAATCCCTTCATAGAAACGAGACTTAAGAAAGAATGAAGATTCAACGTGGCCACGTAAACATCGTTTCTCTGTTTCGTAATAAACGGATATCAAGAAAAATAGTGGGGAGTTTCAGCAGTAGGGTCATTTTTCAAAGACACGAAATCCCGCGGGGAAGATAATCGGGACTCACTTTTCTCTCGTTTTCGCGAACTGTTTCCTCATCCTGAATATCATTTCCTGTCTCAAAACCCACGTTAATCGAGCCACTGGCTGAACAGTCTCTAGGGCAACATCATCCTGGACAGATTTTAAAATCGCGTTTCGTCGTCACCCCGTACAGAGTGAGAAATGGGCGAGAGAAAAAAAGTGAAGCCACGCATGATTCATGCCTGGCACTTTGCGGCATTATTCTTTTCTCTTTGGCGGAGTGCGCGCGTGTATCCAGTATGCATCATAAGCGTCAGAGAGGTAAACCCCGTCGACCCTGTCGCGCCATTCTTCCTGGCCTCTTTTCTTTCACGGGAGATACACCCCCGAAAAAAGGGATGCACGCCAATATCTCTGGTGCATGCCCCAGAAACGTTACTGACAATAATTCACACACGAGGGATGCTCTTAGTTCGGTAACACCATGCACCCCCCCCCCCCCCCGCTACGTTCTACCGCCCTCGTAACATTCACGTATTCACGTTCGCTCGGGCGCACTAGCGTGTCCAACGTATTGGCCAGCGCAACTCCTCCGCACCCTCGTTGGCAAGGATACGCGAGCGTGCATGCACTCCCGCGTACACACACGCTCGTAGCGCACCCCTACTTCTTCAGTGCACGCCCCGAGTCTGCGTCCGCGTGCGCGGCCGAGTGTATACGCGAGTATGACATAACTCACAGTAAAGTTCCAGCCCACTTGTGCCGCGTAAATTATTAAGCATGTGTTGCCTCTTTGCCTTTACCGTAAGGTAGAGAGACTGACGCAGAGTGGGTAAACGGGTACGGGAGACGAAGAGAGGAATGTAGAGAGGCACGAGGAAGAGGACATGCTGAGAGGACGAAAGGTCAGAGGAGTCGTACGGGAGCGAAGCGGAGTGTAGGACGCAGGAAGGAGTGGACAGAGCAAGGGGACGTAAAAGAAGGAGAAGGAAGTCGAGGTAACCAGAGGTTCCGCTACGTAGGCTATCTCTCTTCACCACCTCTCCACGTAGGATGGAGCACCATTGTAATGCCGCGTAATGCAATGCAATGCGATCTAAGTGAACTTTGGCCGGGTCGAGCGCATGCATATTAGCTTCATCGCCAAGTAGCATTGCCACGGCTGACTCCGCGTATCCTCTCTCTATCCTTATTTCCCTCTCCGTCTTTCCACATCTTCCTCTTGGTTCTTTCCTTTCCTCCCTCTTCATCGCGCTTCACCACTTCCATCCTCCTCTCTCCTCTTCTCTAGCTTCCTCTTTCTCCGCCCAGGGGATGTACGCATAGACACCGACGCACGTGCTATCTCCCCTTCTCTCTCCCTCCCTACTCTATCCTTCCTACGCACCCCACGTCCTTCTCCTCCTCTTCCTCGAAGCCGCACCACTGCAGCCCTTCGACCTTCCCCATCCCCCCGTCGCTATTCATCCTCTCTCTCTCTCTAATCGTGCACCTCGACTCTCTCTCATCTAAGGCTGACTTTAATGCGCGGAGGTGCCGTGGGATTTGCCGGATTAGCACCGAGAATTAGCAGGCAGACGCGGCAAGATGCTACCCGCTTCCGACGTCCCGAAAATTATTTGTCGCGTCACTACCTCTCTTTCCCGCTCTCTCTTCTCGCGGCTGCCTTTATCACTATTTCTCCAATCGCTACCTCTCACTTTCTCTTCTCTTCCTTACTCCGACCCTTTCTACATGTCGATGTCGACGAAATCCGACCGACGAGCTATTAGGGACCGTTTTTAGTCGAATGGCTTTAATTATGCCGTAACCAGCCACCTGTAAATCCAATCGGCGTAATCCGATATAAGAATGGGAAGTCACTTTTGGTTGTCTTCCCTGGGTACCACTCAATGGACTCAAATTAAAAATTAGCGTTTTACAAGTTTCATATTTTACCTTGACTCGCGCACGAGCTCTTTATCACGCGGTGAACGCGGCGTGTTTATGCGGCGTCTTAAATATCCTCGAGGTTGTTAAAGATTTCAGTTACACGAGGGTTTGGCCCGCTACAGCCAGGCTGCTTGTACGCCATCGTTGATACACCGCGCCGCTTGTAACGCCGTCGTCCTCGTCGTCGCCTTGGTTATTTGCAAGTCGATTCCGTCCACTTAAGCCCGTGGTTTTACGAGGTCATGTATCGTTACGGCACGTCGATGGAGGGAAATAAACACGGCGGGCGTGTTCCGCCAGGTTTAATGTCGCGCCACGTCGCGTCACGTTGCCGCGGGCGGATTGGCGTGGGTTCCTTCCGAGACCGGTGCCGGTGGTTTAATAGTTAATTAAACTGCCCCGACCGCGCGCATTACCGCTACACGATCGCGCAAGGTGCACGAGCTCCTGCTCTTGCACGTTCCGCTTTGGCCCTTTTTTTACTCGCTTCTTCGGCTGCTCCACCGCGTCGATCTTCGTCGAGCGAAGAAAGTCACGCTTCAAATTTTCGAGCCTTGTGCCCCTTCATTGTCATCAATTATTTTTTTTCTCTTACTCTTCCATCTCTCTTTCGATTTTACGAGGCGTCATTAGTGTTGTTACATGGCTTTTCAATTTCCTATAATTTTACTTTGACCAAGAGAACAAGGGCTTAGCGTATATCATGGGTCAATATAACAAGCTCCTTCGACTCGAAGGCCTTAATGTGCCTACGTGCTGCTTCACAGAGGCCGGAAGCGAGATATACAACGGCGCGGCACGCATTCGCGGGAGATCGCTGCTCGCATGGCGGAAGAGGGAGGCGCGGCAGGAAAAGTGAATTAGAACATTGGACGAGTCGTAAGTCGGCGGCGGTGGCCTCTTAACGGGATTACTGTCGGTAAATCAACGACGATGGCGAGGAAAAGAGAGAGGCGGGGGGAGAAAGGCTAGGAGGGAGAAAGACAAAGCTACAATGAAGAAGGAAAGGCGTGAGAGGAGAAAAACGACAAAAGGGAAGAAGGCGGAGGTAAAGCGGGGAAATGCTTACGTTGTGAGACATTACTGATGTCGAAGCAGCGCGAAAAGGGTCAGCTCAGGGATGGCATAACGTAACTCTAAGCAACTCGGGTCCAGTGGACGCAAAAGGAAAACTATCGATTCTTGGATGTGTCGCTAGAAAATGGCGATAATTCCGAAATACACTGTACGGTCGTTGATTTGCGACATGTGGAGTAACGGCAATAAAAAAACATGGAACTGAAATGTAAGCTTATTATTATAAGCCATTTGTGAATCGGCAGGAAACGCGAACATTCTCTTTTTCGGCCCTCCTCTCATTGGTAATAAATAATATGTCGCTATTGTGCGCTCGTCGAGTCCTCCACATTGAAGCATCTCGATTGGAGTTTAATTCCGCGTACCGAGAAATTAATTCTTTTGGTGAAATTTCGATATTAGCTTCAGCTTTGATCGCTTTTCACCGAACATAATATATTAGACACGGTTTCAGTAATTATACAGAATAAATAAAGGTTGCCCTGTAAAAGAGATCTCGTGATAGCAGCAATTTTTTATATCACGTTTAATCATTCTTTCAACATGCTTTTTTACTCGAGCGGAGCGGGCTTTAATTAAATATGAAATCATTTTTTCGTTCCACAGAAACTTTTGACAGAGCAAAATAGAATTGAAAACTGATTTCTGTTTCATTTGCTCGCGAGTAGCATCTCGCCACCAGCGACCAATTCAGTAAAAAATTTGTCTATAGTTCGGTACTGTCTCCTCGCCATCGCTCTAATCAAATTTGGCAACCGTCGGACCCTCGATTACGAGACACCAAAGGGATAGGAATGAAGTGCCATGGGTAAATCCGCCGCGACGTTTTACATCGTAACGAAGTCGAGGCCTTTCGATGTCAAAGGTGACTCATTCGGGGAGACTCTCTCCTTTTCTCGCTCCTTCTCTCTACTCCTCTCTCACTTTTTCTCTCTCCGCGTGCACGGAAATTGCACGTTGGCACGCGTCGAAGGAAGCTATTAAGTCGGAGATAGACACCGAAGCTTCAGACGTACTTACCCCGCTAAGCCGGGATGCCGTGATTGACTTTGTCGCGGAGTTGGCACGTTAACTCGAAAAGTTGAAAGGTGACAATTCCGTTGAAAAGTTAAAAGGTGCTGCTTGAGCGGGATAGTCGAAAAGTTCGAGGCGAGAGGTATGCGGAGATAGACGGAAGGAAGAATGGGTGAGGAGAAAAACAAACGGGGAAATTGAGTGACGGGAACGAAGGAAAGAAGAGCGAGGACGAAGCGGGAACGGGAGGGCGCAGGTTACCAACGAAAGTCGCCGAATTGATGTGCTCAGAGCTGGTGGAACATGCTGGAGAAGGCAATGGAAAAGTTGTAAGGAAGTCCGAGAGGGGAGCAGAAGAAGTCGTGTTTGAATTGTCGCAGCGAGAGATAGAAGCTAAGAGCGAGAGAAGAGGAGGTCGTCGCAAACCGATATACCGATTCTTCATTTTTGACTAACAGAAAAGAAAGATGCAGCAAGAAGCATTGATCAAAATCAGCTACCATATTCGTATAAACACGTTTAACTCCTTTCGCCTACCCCACGCTCCAGCGTCTTTATTCCAAACGCTCTCATTCGAAACAGAACCGATCCACGCGTTGCTTTCGCGCCGAATAAACGCCATAGGACCGCACAGACATCGCATTATAGGGCGAGTGGGCGCGTTTAAGGGAAAAGTTTACAGTTACCACAAATTTAGGGTCCCTCCGCGGAAAATGTAATCAACGCCATCGTGGCGCTGGGCGCGCGGCGGTGCCCGAGCGGAGCGTGTCCCCCTATTACACGCGATATAAATTTTCGCAACGTTTCATTCGACCCCCCCCCCCCCCCCGCCAGGTACGCGATATACACATTCTACCCATTCCCTCCCTTCGCCCTCTCTTCAGCCGTCCGTTTGAAAATTGTTTGAATAAAGCAACCACCGCCACATTCGGTGCAGTATTCGCCTGCTTTAATAACCCGTAGGCCGTGCTGTAATATAACGGTCGCGTTTAACGGTGCTCCTGCGTGCACTCATGGCTCACACAACAAATATTTATGCATTCTTGATGGTGCTGCTGCCACGCACGAACGATTACCAATCAATTAACGTTATTTCACCAGAAAAGAACGAGAACCATCGAGGCGCCTCGCGCAAAGGGCTGATTTCGGAGGACCGCGACGGAAATGCTTCCATTTTCCGAAGACAAACACATGAGAGACTGATTTCGCTCCCAGAGGAAATTTTATTTTTACGGGAAATTACAGAAGAATACGGAAGAACCGGTTATGTTTTTTTTTGCACGAGCGCTGTCACACTCGTCGATAATAACAGTCGATGCAATCGAGGATATTCAATCAGTTGCCGCTTGTGAAATCTGAAGCGTACCTGCGATTTAAATTTACTCTTGTCGGGCACTTTCCGTTTTACCGCTTTGGCACAGCACAGGTGCAACGGACGTTCTCGGGAGTTATTGTTCATTTAATTTTATGCGCTTCATTTGTACCCACGGTGCACAGGAAGTTCCGTTACGATTAGGACGTAAATCCGATATAATTTCATATACGACGGCTCCGATGGAGAGCGATACGCCGTACGTGCAGTAACAAAATCAATTTCTCTCTGCATGGCGAGTGGCATCGACCCTTATGCCGCGAATTAAAAAGTTATAAACAATCGTCGACCCCATCAAACCGATATATGAGACAGAAAGAGAGAGAGAGAGAGGAGGGAATGGGGAGGGAAAGAGCGTAATATCGATTTAATGCTATCACGGAAAACCGATAGGGAAGAATGCTTGATTAATCACGGGTAATCGATGGCACCATTAAATTACCGTTATTAAATTACAATCCCGGGGCTAATTACAGGATACCCACTACGGTAAAATTGCGTTAATATGATAATTACACATTTAAATGTACCCGTGCAGCATTTCGTATGTTTGTTCGTTGAACATTCGGCATTGTTAACGCCCGATACCGATCAGTTTTTCAAGGAATATTTTACAGAACCCAATCCAAATTCTCTCGTGTACTTCGCAATACCTCGTTTCGACATTTTGATATACGCGCCACAACTAGTTTCTATTTCTGTTGTCTGCAACGTCGTTAACGGATTTCAAGTCGATGCGACACTTTTCACTGCCAATAGATATCTGGCGTTCTTCTGCTTCTAGTCTTTTATTTGCTCGCACGGTTGTGAATTTAGATACGTGCGCGTGGAAACAACGCGAGTTTCAGCAACAATTATTCTAATTTCCGATCGCTTCCTGTCGGCCCACACCTCGACCGTCTCCTTCACCTCGTATCTAATTTGGTCGAGTTTCAGACCGTTACTAATGCGCGCGCGACAAATGCATTCGCGCACGTGAATTGTAAGAGTATTACGGCTAACTTCTACTCAATTCCACGATGCTAAAATATAAATAAAGTCACCACAGATGGGAATGTATCCATTGAAAATGAGCAAGCTCGTGTGCGCTTTGGTCAGCAAGCTTTAATAAGACATGAACACAATGTAAGAACGATAGTGAAAATTTGTCAGGAAAATTTTACAGGAGCGATCTGCAGGAATCCATAAGAAAAAGAAGACAAATTTTGCGCTATAACGAACGTCTAGACATTTAGACTGGGTCCTGTATATAAACTAGTTTCACGTCCATTAGTCGGAGCCCTTCGCTCGCCGCAAAATTGCATTTTATACCCGAATGAGGTAAAATCGTCGCATCTCTGATGTCATTGTGCCCATCAGTGCGGATATATGTAGATATAAACGTGATAACGGTGCCCGCTTAAGTACATACTGGGAATGTATACCGTGCGTCGCGTCTACGTAGATGAGTGTATATCGTGATGCATGCGTACAGACGCTCGCATGTGTATGCCTACATACATCACCTCATAACATAGTTGGGGATCGCCCCGGTATTACGACTCGTGAATAGATTCGATCGGTCGTGAATCGAGTGGGGGGCTTGCCTGCAGGGAAGAGATGGAGGTGGAAGAGGCTGTGCACGTCGTATTTCCCGATCGGTGCGTCGACAATTTTCCCGAACATATTTCGGCGTCCAAAAAGAGGCAAATATTCATGCCCCTGATACTTACTTCACGGATGGCATGGTCACCGTTGCAGCGCAAAGCGCATACACACATCCAGAGGACGTGGGTGGGAGGTTGGGAGGAGGTGTAAGTCCTACGGATCCTAGGAGAGCACTCTTGGAAAATCGTGTGCCTACCCCCGCCCCAATAGGCGACAGAGCCTCTCCTGCTTCTTCTCCTACTTTCAAACCTACACTCTAGATCTCATCCCCACCTCTTACTTTCTCCCCCCTCGATCCTCTTCTAGTGTTTCCAATGCTCTTCCTCCATCCGCCACACCTGTCTGCCATACACACGGCCTACCCATCCACTTACTCAACCAACGTATCCTACCTATACAACCTACCAACCTATCCTCATACTCACCTAGCTAAGCCACTCTACTTTCCATATTTCCAAAACTCTGAATCATTTATCCATGCTCAGCCGTGCACGCTTAGCCATGCTTCCGCCGGGCGTCGAGACGCCGGCCCTCGGGGACTCAGGCAGATGCAACAACTGGGTTCGCGCACATCACACACATTCGTCTTCCGTGTAGTGCAGCACGCCACCAGGTAACCAGGAGACTTTGAAGAACGAGCACGCAGAAAGCTCGTCCCGTGCTTAGAATTACCATTAAGCGCCGTTGGGCGAGTCGCGCCCTTTCAACCCCTGCGCTTTATTCACCACCCTCGCGGCTGTTTCGTCACGGATGCTCCTATTGGCGCGTCCCCGTTAGTTCCATTTCTAGTGCGAGGGGATGAGAGAGAAAGAGAGAGACCACGTCATCACTTTCATGTGGCTAGCAATGAAGTTCGTTTTCGTGTATTAAAGGTCAAGATGATGATGACGAGACACAAGGATCAGTAAAGCGGGAACACTATTTTGCGATATTGTTGGTGTCTGAAATTGATGCGCGTGTGAAACTCGAACGCATCATGTACTTTACTGTTTCAAGGGAACGAAAAACTGTAGAATTAGTCTTCTTCTAGTTATTCTTCGCAGTGAAAGATTTCGAGTCCTGTTGTATAAGAAAGGGTCCCATTGTTGACCCAAAAGTCAACATCTCGGAGACATCGTCTCTCTCGTAGTCGGTATCCGTCAGGGCGCATTTCCCTCTGCTCTATTCTCGCTCCACCGCTAGAGACTGCCTTCATCGTAGCTTCCTCCTACTAACTCCTTTTCACCCCCCCCACCTCCTCCTCCTCCTCCTCCTCCTCCTCCTCCATCGTACTTCGGGACGAACCCCATCCGTCCCTACCTTCGCAAGACAGCCATTGTGTTCCCTAATAATTACATTGCTCCACCGACCCAACCCCGTGCCGAGACTTGCAGCAGGATAGGCCATGGTCTAAATACTATGGACCGTGAGGTACAGTCTCCATTAGAATTTACTGCGTTGTCCACGAATGACCCTGCGTGAAATCCCGAGGGCTGCCCGACACGGTACCTAATGGTACATCGCGACCTCGTGGGAAATGCCACTTCCACTCTCTGTTTTTTTGTATCATCACAGCGGACCCCGTTGTTACATAAGCTCTCCATTAATTTGCGGATCAGTTAGGTAGATACTTCAAGAATTATACAAGAAGAATCATTCGTGGCTCATGTTTAACCGTAGATTTAAAATATCCGTTTAATATCTACAAGGCATGCATGAATAGGAACTACGGGAAAAACTTTATTCTCTTGACCTCTGGGATTATCAGTGGAACGGAAAATCATCGGTACATTCGGTTATGAACACCGAAGTTAATGGGGTCTAGATTCGTGAAATAGCACGCGGAAGCGCCTACCCAGGGAGCGCAGCATAGAAATGAATAATTCTAAGCTTCCCGAGTAAAGCGTACAGGAGGTGAATGCAGATGCGGGACGCGTTAGCCTCTTTCATCTGGTACAACAATAACGACAGGCTCGTTGTTGCCGATGTTGGGTGAAGAGAGAGGGTTGGTGGAGGTGCACAAGAGACCAGGAGGGCGAGGGTGAGAGTGAAGGACAAGAGGATCGAGAGGTCGGTGAGCGGGATATGGGGGTTGGCTCAGCAGTCGTTCTACAGGCGGGACGTTAATGCTGATCCGTACGTGTTTATCCAGCTCTCTAATTTATTCAATGTGCGCATTCACTCCCCATTGCCGACACCACGCGCTCGCTCTCTCACGAACGCAGGTACGATTTAATAGCACCCGCTTCACTGACAAACTCGCGTCCGTGCCACGGCGTCGCGTCGTTGCAAGGCTGCGCCACTTGCCACGACTGAAAACTGGATTAACGTCAGAAGATGCAGAACCTGGGCGAGCAAGATAGAGACATTGCGGGAATAGAGTAGCAAGAAGGAGAAACCGACAGAGAGATAGAGAGAAAGAAAGTAAGAAATTTTCCAATTTATTTGGATTCTAGAAGGTCAAATATCAGAATTTCTACTATTGGAGAGGTGTAACTTACTTTTTCACTGACAATTTTAACACATGAAATTTAAAACAGCGAATCCCAAGGCAACATTCGAGGTTGAAGTTTCGTAGTGCTGCTGACCCGGGGGGAAGAGTGCGCGTATGGTGAATGAGAGAAAGGAATGGAAGATCGTAGGAAAAGCGTGGACGTCGCGGAGAACGTCGCGCGCCGAGCCGGCAAACTACCACCACGTGTTGCTCTTTTTTAAGCGTTCGTTCTTAATGTCGACAAACAGAGGGATGCATGACTGTCTGTCGGTCTTTTCGTGCAAGTCGAGCTGCGTTGCAGCGCTTTCAGCATGCATCGTCCCTGAAAGCCATAGGTGCTAGCAGGCCTGCGGAGAACGCAGACGAACGTGAAACATTGTTACACCGCCCGCTTTGAATTCAGATAACATATCTCGCGCCTTCGATCTATCTATGTCTCGCTTCTATAGTGACAGAACCGCACGCTGCCACCTAGCGAGCGTACATCATCTGTCTCTGTTTTCGGCATGTGTCTCACTTTGCGGCAGGCGTCGCGATCGCGGTAGAAGGTACGCGATCGTTTCTGCGCGGCAGTATCGAAGTCGCGTCGTAGCGTCACGTCGGTCGGTACACTAGCTTCTACCAGTCCGGATGCTTGTCGACCCCTTCGATATCTACCCACCTTCGTCCCCCCCACCCCCCTCATTTCGCCCACCGCTTCCTCACATAATAAACGCTGCCAACAACGCTTCAGATACTAAAGTGGTGTCGGCGATGACGTCATGCAAATCTTCTTAGTATTGAAATTCAATATTGGTCGCGCTACCTTCTATCTTTCCTGGAGGAACCATCGAGTGAACGAGCAAACGTGCAAGTGTTGGGTATTGCTAGCAAATTGGACGTAACCCTCTCAAGTCCGGTTTAATCCGATATCCCGTATAATTACTGTTGGCCGATGATGATCGAGGCATTTTTGATACCAGGCAGCCTGATTAGTGGGATTATTAATTTGCAATAACGCGAGTTACGGACGTTGAAAGGGCGTGCTACACCGTCGATATATTTGCGATCCCTTTGACCTCTTTTCGAAGGCAGGACGGCATGGTACATGGGGTCGGGTAGGTCGAGAACCGAGGGAGCAGCAGCGTCGCGGCGCATTCCATGGCGTCGAGAGTGTTAGTGCATAATGCGGAATCGAGAATGGTATCGGTTTTAATGCGGAAGATTCGGGGCATTAGCATTAATTCGAGTTACCGTTTATTTATAATGGGTTAATGTTAATTTACGAAGTAGCCGGTTTGGTACGGTATTCCACCCTGCGGCCGCCTCGGTTCTCTGCCTTCCATTCTCTCTCGCTCTCTGCCATCCTCCCCACCTTCTTCCCCGTTCACGCAGCTCTACTCGACACCGCTCCCCACTCACTCCTAAAAGCATTGTTTCGAGCCGTGGTTTTGCGCTCAATTTGCATTTCCCTGCTAATACATTACGGTTTATAGCTGGCGCATGGGCGGCAGTCGCTTTCATGGTAAACTGCGTAAAATATGAGGACTCGCTTCGCGTTCCGCGTGTCCCGCCGTCATGCGTCAGACCGGTGCCGGTGCCGTGTCCGCCGACGTTTTCTCTCCTCTCAGTATTGCGCTTACTTGCCTGTCGTGCGCCCCCACGTACCGAGCAAGTGCTAAGCTTTCGCGCCGGGTGTCCGACCACGAAAGTGTGTGTGTTACTTTTCTGTAAGTCGCGTGTGATGACCAGCGAGCTTGCTTTTCGAAACAAAGTCTGCATGTGGATCGAGTTGATTGAATTTAAGTTGAAAGTAGTAAAATATAGAAGTTGCACTTGTCGAGTGTTTTCTTGAATTCTAGTGACATACGGTTCTCACTGGATGGGAAGAATAATTTATGAGGACCGAAACATATGTTTAAAAGTGTCACCCGAGATTATAAAACTCATCTCCGCCGTTGTCGTGAACAAATTTTCTCACGTGGCGCGCAAGGAACTCTTGAAATAAAATATTGCAAAATCTTGACCGTGAAATCTTATTTCGGAGGCAAACCTGTCGGTTTCGTGTCTTTACCAATGTTTCCCATCGTGGGCCCGCGCTACGTCATGTTAAATCAAAGGCTCATAAATCATGTTACCTGAACGTGCGAGCATCTAGACTTAACATGTTCTGCAGTTGAGATCTATTATTTGCACAAAATGGACGCCGTCAGGACTCATCGGACAAATTCAAATTTTCAATTTGAAAAACTTCCCGAAATATCCGTTCTGGCTTCGTGGGAGCGCAATGCAATATTGCTCCATTTGTAATCGGGGATCAGAATGGCGAGGGTTTATCAGATGCTTCCCGCCGAGAAAAGACGACACACCGCGAGTCAAGAAATGACAAACGAGATCGCACCGGCCTCTTTTGGCTCCAACTCGGCGAATAATCGGCTGGAAGCTTAGGCACGTACTAATACACTTTCTGGAAGCAAGGTGCTAGAATGGATTCCAGGAAATGAAACCGTTTCGTCGCCTAAATGTGCGGCTCTCACGGAAGGCGTGCACCTCTGGCATATCTCGCTCTTTCCCGCCCCGTCTAGGGGATGGGTGCATTGCGCTTACAAAGTTGCAAGCATCATTGTTCACGGCGAGGGTTGTAACGGTATTATTTTCATACTTCTCGTCGATCCTACCCTCCTTCGCGGTCTAATCGTTTTCGTTATGGCACGCAGCTACCACGCTGGCCCGGTTTGCATTTAAGCATTACGACCTGTCCGTGATAAGAATCAAAAGAAATCCATTCTTCGAAGTGCGCATGTGCAAATGTGAGATCCGCCCGAAGGGAGACTGAAAGGGTTAATCAATGCCCATGGTTTCGTGATAATGAAGAAGACCAACGCAAACAGCAGAAATGCGAACCGCTGCTCGTTCATAAATAGGAGTAGTGAGATTTCTCGATAAATTTGTATAAAAGAGTTTGTCAAGGATTGATAGACTGATCGATTTATTCGAGAGGTAAGCTAATACATATTTGACAATTGAGAGTATAGAAGTCAGGGATCGCCTCAACGTCGTTAATTCGACGTATCTAATTCAGCAGATCTGTGCATACTACTCCCCCCCCCCCCGCCCTTCGCCACGCGCCATGTGATGCCCCGTTTCAAATTCCGATTGTACTAGTACACGTACCGATCCATCACGTAGCTGTAACGCCATCTTGAAGCCAATATCCTCGCGTATAAATCACGCGTCAGCCATTGCGGAGACAAAGACGAATATCACAGCCCTAGCCTCCGGCAGGTGTGTCCCCTGGATTATTCGATATTCTTCGTGAGAAGATCATGTTCGCCGGTGGATGTCACACGTTTCCGTTCCCGATATGAGCAGCGAACTACTCTCTCTCTCTCTCTCTCTCTCTCACTCTCTCTCTCTCTCTTTCTTTCCACCCCCTTCATTCCCTCCCCCCCCCCCTCTCTCTCTCCTTTTGGAGTGCCCCATCCTCCCCAAGCTACCTTCGCGTAGCGCCCCGTTGCTAAACTTTAAATTATTCCGTCCACCCTCGCCCACACGCCTCCTCGCAACGAAAACTCGCCGCGATCGGTGGCGTGCCTGTGTCTGTCTCTTTTTCTCTCTCTCCTTCTCTTTCCTATTCTCTGTTTCTCTCTGGTTGGATCGATGGATCGGAAACAATTTATCGTTCGCGAGATTCTTCATGCTGCTCCTCACTTCTCCTCAGCCCCGCGCCTCCTCACGACTGCCCCCGAGATGTTTCAATTTAGATAAATGCCGGACGGAAAGTAAGTTTCCTACCGGGAGCCGAAACGGCCAAATTATCGCCGGTTCGCGGGACGAAAGAAGTTCGCGAGGAAAGCGAAACTCGAGCGATTAACGAGGTGACGGTGAAAATGGCGGACTAGGCGGAGGCGGCGTACTATGCTGCGAGGGGCCTGGAAACTCGGGCGCGTGACAGAAGGAAAAGGAGGAGGTGGAGGACAGGAAAAAAAGGGACGAAGCGAGCTGAAACGAAACTTCATCCTTCACCCTCGTCGGGGATGTGTCGCCAGTTAGTCGACGTTGCGACACACCAGTGCAGATCCCGCTTTTCCTTTTTCTCCCCCCGCTTCTCTCTCTCTCTCTCTCTCTCTCTCTTTCTCTCTCTCTCTCTCCCTCGCGCGCACGCGTTCTTGGTCGATAAAGACGATTTTTGGAGCGGAAAAGTATCTGGAGAAAGAGCAGGAGAGCGACGGAGAGAGAGAGAGAGAGAGAGAGAAAGAGAAAGAAAAAGAGTTCCTCGTCCTCGTTGTCCTAGCTGCTCCCCCGCCTCCGCCATTCCCGAGGCCTCTCAGCAATTTCAGCTCCATTTTCTCAAGTTGCCGCTTCGCTTTTCGGGCGAGCCACGACCGTCAGGTCAGACCCAAGAGCCATTATCGGCCAGTGTCAATATCTTGTTACCGGCGTATACCACCGCGACGGCAGCCGTCTCCTGTTTACTCTCTTGTGGCCGGTCTCCGCGCCACTCGTTGTGATTCGACCCTTCTCCCTCTTCTCTCTCATTCCACCTCTTTCTCTGTCCCCATCGTCATATCTCTTCTTTTCCTCAAGTTTCTCTCTTATTCGCCCCCGCGCCCAACTCGTCCATTCCCAGAATCATCTCTCGTAGCAACCACGAGGGCGCCCGGTATAGTAGAAAATTTTCGTCTGCTCTCCTACCCCCGTCTAGCTTCACGCCCGACGGAATTACTCGGTTAATGGAATTTTTTAATTATATCCCGAAGGGGGGCGGCGAGCTGCTTGAAGTCTCCTGTGTACGACTTGTTCACCGGCGGCGCGCAGCGAGGAGTGGCGGTGGTGGGCCCTGCAAAAAGGAACGCACGATTTAAAGGGTACCGGTTGTACTTGACAGATTTCAGAAACCAAGTCCGTCGGCGAGACACCCGCGGAAGCGAATATTTATTTTAACGGTGACTTCGGAAAACGAGGGTGCTGTGGGTTCTCTTCTTTTCTGTTCTTCTCTCGCGAGGTTGAGAAGAGCCCGTAAGAGAGTTACTGTCGGCTGGTTGGCTCCGGTTCGATGGAGTACAATATACCGAAACTCCTTAGCTCGCTGTTCCTTCCCGAAGACCGATAGTCATTTTTCCTCGTTTTCTGCCAGTCGATGCGTGTGCACCCCTTTGCCACGACCTTCTTTCTTTCTCCTTCGGTTTCGCACGCGGGCGCACACCAGTAAGCGCCCATTTTTATCGTGTCCTTCGTGGGTCTGAAAGAGAGAAGTCTGTTGCGTAGGTACCTACCGCGCCGCCCGGTGCGTATAGAGCCGATCGATGTCCGTTGGAAATGCCTGCAGGATCTGTCACGCACAAAAATATTACGTCATATATCTGGAAGGCCAGACCGGCTCCAGGGTTGTTTACGACATGTGGGATCGTTTCCAGAAGACTTTCGCGATATACGCAGACCCCGCACGGGCTCAACGGGTGACTGAGAAGTACACGGAGCCTCTACAACCGAGAGATCTCATTCCCCTGCCTTTCTCTTCCTCTCCCGCCCACGCCAAATCACTCTTTCCTCTCTCTCTCTCTTTCTTTCCCCCTTCTCCTCACGCTACCCCTCGACCACCCCCCAAAACTCACCCGTCCGATTTATTTCGCTCACCAATCTCGAATGGGTCCTCTTCGCTTTATTACACGAGTATCGCGCTCAGTGGACCGCGTCCAAGAAACGGGGAGTATAAATTTTTACGACGGTAATCGCGAACGGTGTCGGATCGGTCACTTGCTGTTCCAGCGCATGCGCGAATGCTATGGCCCCGGGAAGCACACGATCGAGGGAGTAACGGCTTCCGCGAGATCCTTCCCACGAACTTTTGTGCTCTTCGACGTCGTCTTCCTCTTCCTCGCTGTCGTTCGCGTATCTCGGGGGCGAAGGGTCAACGTTCGTCTGGACGATCGACGAGTCTACGACGCGGCTCGCTCAGACGAGACTTTCACGGCAGGGAGAAAGCGGAAATAGAGCGACAGTTGAGGGAGGGTAAGATCCCTCTTGCTGAGGCACGGAAATGCTTCCATCGTTCGCGCTCCTGAATGATTTATCGTTTGGGAGAGGGGGGCGGGGAGGGCGTAGTTAAGGAGATATGAATTGAGGTACGAATCCTCTCCCCGCATGTGAGAAAACTGCATTTAAATTCGGATATACTTCGGTCCGCGGATGGGAAGCGAATATTCGACGGTGAATTGCGCGAGGATGCCGAACTTTATGATCCCATCGTGGAAGCGTTAGAGATCCGCTAAACACGAGACCCTCCATTGTTCTGCTCGTGTTTTCCTTCTTCTTCTAGTCGCCTTCGTGCTTCTTCGTGTCGTTGCGGTCGTCGGCGATAACCGTGACGAGTTTAAGAAATCGATCTGTACGACCCATCGAATAACTGGACCCAAGTGTGACTTATGCCAGTCTTCCAATCGACGAACCGAGGCGTTTATCGAAGGGCGCATAGGAATACGACAGGATCGTTGACCTGCCGGTTCCGCACCATAAACCACGACATTGCAATTAAACGAAGAAAGGGCGGCTGAGAAAAAAGGAAGCGCCCCGGAAATGTGAAAAGAAACATCCAGGAGGCGGTAAGCGGTACGAAGGGTGAGAGAAAGAAGAACGTGGTAGTAGTTCGAGAGCGGTAACTATTGCGGCGGAAGTAGCGCGCTCGAGTGAATATTTTCAATATCGCAGGGAGTCGTTCGTTCCGTGTCGATCGTTCCAAGAGATACAAGAAATTGCTGGGAAAACGTTTTTGTACCGGAGCAGGCGAACGCGTGAAATTCCACTTCGAGGATAAATTCGATGCGACGACGAATCGCGCTAACATTCACGATTCAATGGTGCCGTTTTCTCCACTGGAAAAATTGCGATCGCAATTATTTTATGATTATGTTATCGAAGTCAAAGGAATTCAAACCACCGACGCGAATAATTGACACGAAATTTTTATTCTCCGGAACGCCAGAGTAAGAAACACCGACGATCTGACATTCACGAGGCTCTTTCAATCTGGTCGATCACTCTCTGAGTTTCTTTTTTATTCCGCATTAAACGACTTCTCTCACGAGGACGCTCGTCGTTGCGATAGACGAAGGACGTCCGTTCAAAGGTTCGTACGCGCAGCCACGCGAATACGAAGGCGCATTCTCGCCTACCCCTAGTGCCTCTAGGTCTCTCCTCTTTACGCCCTTGCAAACTGCTCGTGCACGCGCGCTTTATGCCCTACTCGCCTTGCGCCAATCCCCTCGTATTTTTCAATTGCCGCGCTAACGAAATAGCCGGACGATAGTGCCGGTTTCAATAGTGCTACGACTCGTGGCGATGCAACATTGGACACGCTACGCCACTCGTGTTTGATTAAACTTTCCGTACGTGGTCCCCGTGTGGTGAGCGGACGAACGCACGGGTGAAACGAATCGCATAAAGGACCCGTGACTCGTTCGTTGAAAACTTCATTGACGAGTGACGATCCGGACTGGTCCAGCCTCGAGCAATCTCGCCACGAATTATCCGCCCTTAAATCGCGCGGTTGAGAAAGGACGATCTCCAGTACCAATGTTAATGGCGAGGCGACGAGCGCCTGAGGTATCTATTTACCTCTCATCGTTGTCGCTCGGGTTGCCTTCCAATGTGGTGCGCGGTGGCGTGGCTTTTAAACCAATCCCCCACTACGTCGACGGAGGCGCGCATCAGAGACTACGCACGCTCTCTAATCGTTTAAATTAAACCTGCCTAACGACCTGGCGGACTCACTTACGCCGGTAGTGCTGGTTTAGTGGATGGTGAAATACCCCCACGGCAAGCACCTCGAGCTCTCTCGTTTCTCTCCTACTCGCTCACTCACTCGCCACTCACTCTGTCTTTTCTTTACCCCTTGATCGCCTTCTTTCCTCTTCCTACATCTCGCAAACCTGCGCAGAGCCCCGGCGGTCGCATACTCCGCTCGCGCGGAAACAGTGCCCCTGACGGCGTCGATTAATTAAAATAGCGCGAACGCGATTTGGCGGCATAGCTGCGGCTGGGAGTAGCAGTGGTGGGTAGATTTTCCACAGCTCACCCGGCTCTCCCCATTGGTTCCTTTCACTCCCGTGCGCGTGCTCGCGCTTCTTCTCTCCTCTCGGTACCGCTCGTCGTTTCCTCCTCCAACTCTTCCACCTCTTCCACCTCCTCGCCCATCTTCCACCACCTCCACGTCGCCCAACACCAGCTACCTCCTCTTCCCATCCTCTACGACCCAGACTCGCGGGGCCATTCGGCGTAGTTTACGCGCCTGGCATTCAGATGACCGCATTCGCACGAGCCGAGGAATGTCCAACAATATCCGCATGGCTATGGCCACCGGCGACGAGAGGGCTACAGAGGGTGAGAGATGGAAAGAGGGCATGGTAAAGAAAAGGAGAGAGGAGAGCTCGCGCGGAATTCGCCCGCTCATTTCGTTTTTTCCTTCCTCCGTCGTGCCATGCCGCACTCCTCGCCATCCCTTTCTCATTTTCCACCCTCCACACGTTACAGAGCCGCCACACCGTCCTTCGTTGCCAATTCGCCGATAATACCTGGCTTTCCAGCGTGTATTTCGGCAAGGCGAATTTTCATCGAAAAAATAGAATAAAATAGAATAAAGTTTATTAAATTCTTGGATCTGAAGTTCCATGTAAACAGTAGACCAAAGAATAGAGAAGATCGCAAAAGTATGGACAATTTTTAAAGAAAAACTTAAAAATTTCGTCTGTACTGCACTGTCCGTTAACGTGTAATTATAAAGTTTATGTTTAAAGGCAGCGATACTTAGCACATCGCCCACCCTGCATGGAGGATCGTTTCAAGAACGACACGCAGCGAAAACGAAGGAGTAAAAAGCACGCGTCCAGCAAAGAGACGGTAGTAGGTCTCAGCTCGTTGGCGCGTAGGGTAGGAATGGAAACTACCTTTACATTCAAACTTAGCCAATAGATAAGATAAGGAGAGGATTTTCGTAAATAGTCTCCCAGTACATTTGCATGTCGCATCTACAGAACATCTAATAGCCCTCTGGTGGGACCAACGGTATTTCACTTAATTCGCCATTTCTGTAACACCGTCGCTCGTCGTGAATTCTCATGGCGAGCGCAAGAGGGGCAGGAGACATTTTTTGCACCGTCTCGTATAAATAGGAGGAAGGCGTGTAGCGCGTAGCTTCGAGGTGTGCCACCCGAAATGGAGGTGTCGAGCAAAATAAAAGAGCATCTTTGGCGATTATTACGCGGACAGCCGATGACGAAAAACAAAGTACATTATTACGCGGACGACATGTGTGTTCTCGTCACGAGAGCACAGATAAGGGGGTCGCGTTACCAAGTGGTACCAATCTACGTTGGATTACATGTACGCGCGTGTTGTTCGGCCCCACTCGTCCACCTCGTTTCAACGCGCGCGTATTTTACAGTTGATTTCGCGCTAAACCGTATCACCCGTAGCGTTTACAACACTTTCTGTCCTCGAGGTTGGGGAGGCGTGGAGGGGGTCGACGGTGTAGCCATAGGGATTCATCTGCATTTCACAACTGCCCAGATGCGACAATATTTTGTAAAGTGGCATTTCGCATACAAATTTCCATGTACGAGCGCGATGTACGCGTCGATTACTCCGCGTTCAGCTTTATGTGCGCGCGAGCGGCGATTGCTTCGCTTTCCAGGCCCTTCCATGTATTCCCTTCTTCTTTTATTACGCAGCGCGCGCAACGATTCGTTGCTATGCTGGACGCTGTAGTAAAATCCAGTGGTACAGGTTAATGTAAAATTATTCTCCAGGTTTACGCGAGGATTTTATGTGTTTCACACATTCCACTCGATCGGCGCTGGATGAAGTACTGTTAGAGCGAAACACCATAGTAATACTGTTGCGAAATACTGTGTCTTCTATCTCATAATAAATTCCCAATGGACTTTTCTCTCTACGATTAACCCTTTGACTGATAAAGGCGTATATGTACGCCCTCACAAATCCATCAATATACACGAAAGGCGTAAATATACGCCCTCTGTATTTTTAATTTATTTGCCATTATTATTTTTTAAATCCTAAGAATGATATCAAATTTCCGGGTACTGTTTTGGTCACTAGTCAGTGGACAACCAGTCGCAGCAACTGACATGCGAAAATCGGCGCGATCATATTGATGGATTCGTCCTGAAGCGCGCCGCAGTCAAAGGGTTAAAGTGGCGCAATTGTTTCTGACCGCCAATTAAATTATAGACAGAAATACCTTGTCTTTGGATAATAGCATCGGTCCAACTAAACGCATAGGCAATTTTCATCTATCGGAGGTCATATCGCGTCTTCTCGATCGTCGATCGCGATTCCTCGGGACGCTTGGTTTAATCCATCCCCCTTCCCATTCCCCTTCCACGATTCCCGACCGAAAGTACCGAGGGATACGTCCTGTAGGACGACGAACGTGGAATTCGAAAGATAAGCAGGAGCATAACTTCCCAGGCGGCGGCGTAACTCAGCCGACCGCCGAGCACGGATCGTTATGCGTCCCCCGTCGCTCGTAACGCAACTATCTCGAAACTTGTTTTTCTCCTTTATTTTAATAGGTCTCGCCGCCTTCCTCTTCCCTCCTCCTTCTATCTCGCATTCGACGCACTCCCCGGCGGCTAATTCGCCTCGACGAAGAAACTTCCGGGGGGCGGTGGAGCTGAGGAGGGGCCAGTAATTGATGCAAATGAGGCTGGACGTGCACGGCGCCCAGTGTCGGACTATGCGCGTAATTTCCTTGTAAAATTTAGGCGCGTCCGGTGGCCTCGCGTCGCACGCGACGACACTGTGCGTGACCTTTCGCAGTTTACGAGGTGTCACGAGGCACCCGGATCGATCAATGAATGTCTAGAAACGGGCACGATTTTTCTAGTTCGCGTACAAGAGATAAATACGATTTAAATTTTGAAAATTTGCTCCATTCGTTTCCTCGATCCATGGTCTACGGCGCCGAGAGACCCTTGCCGTTAATTTCTCCAAATTGGGACTCCTAATATACAAGCTACGGGCTGCTGCGCGCGGACGAGTTCACCGTGGGAATAGTATTAAAGTATTTCTATATATTATGATCACTTTCCGAGTCAGCACCGTACACCGGAATTCCTGTGCAGCCAAAATACGCGGGCGACGAAGCAGGGTCCTTTAAATATTAACAACCACGCAGGTGCACCTTCGTTAATTTTCACAATCAAGCGGCGCAACCGGGACGGGGTGAGCGGATACGCTTAGGCTGGTTTAAAAATTTACTATCTGCGAAGATATACAATATTCAAGGATAATGTTCGGACCGCGCGAATTGCAAATCGTATATCGTGCGCTATTGGCAGAATCGAATATTAATCCGCGATGGCGGTCGGGTTATTGCCGAAAGGTGTGCATCCACGGCTTAGTCGGCGCTCCGTTGCTCTCCCTGCTCATTCCACGGGGTCTGGGAAAAGAGCCAGGTCCTGGGAACAGGAGGGGTTGGGCGCACTCTAATTACAAGGAATTTTTCATTCTTCCACCCCGATTTCGTATTATCGAAGGTAGCCGTTCACCCTCGCGCGAACGGTACACGTACATTTAAGTGTATCAAAACGGTTATTGCCAACTGCACTAATTAATGAAAGCGCTGAGTCGGCGGAGATTATGGAGACTCGAAGGGTCGCCGGAGGTCATCGCGACGGCAGCTGGTATTCTGAGCTCATTACGAGGGAGGTCGTTCGTAGCTATTAATTGTATCGTCTGTAGGCGATAATCACCCGTTACATCTAAGTGAAATCACGAGCGAGCTTACATTCATCGTGTTGTATTACCGAGATCACCACCATCTTTGAAGTCCTCCACTTGCGTTGTAACATTGATTCGTTCGTGATAGGTTTGCGCGGAATTCGTTCGAGCGCCGGAATCCCGACGATAGCGTCGAGAAGACCAGACCTTACGGAATGGCAGTCTCTCCGTCGGAGTGAGTGACGTAATCTGCTCCAAATTCCCGACTTGTAACACCCCGCGAGTCGCCCTACCACCCTTTCCCAGCAGCCCGCATAGAGGTCCCAACTTCAATGGACGGGCATATCACTTCGCGACTACAGCAAGATAAACCCCCGACTCTTGACCCCGCGGCACCCTTCGTCCTCCGGGGTTCATGGTTTTGCATTCGGCCCCTGACGCGTTCGTCTCGGTTTATAAAACCTCTCGTCCTCGTGCGTCAACCCTCGGTAACTCCGAGGGTTGCGACGATACAAACAAGCTGACACCGTTATCGGTGTCAGCATGCGCGTGCGGTGCCCGCGGGAGAGTCCTGACGGCGCGTGGGACACGCTGTTAAACAACGAGATGATCGTTAGACATTCCCTTCGTTTCTCACCTATCTCTCCTCCTCGCTCTTCGTCCCGGCGCATCACTTTATTGTACTTTATTTCAGCGCTGTATTTCTCTTGTCAGTCTCTCTCGGCTTTTGCTCTAAATATTTTTTTCTTTCGCTTCGCCGTCCAATCGATTAATCGAAAATAACTCCTATGGATCGCATCCGGTTATCGCGTTCGCGCCCCTGAAATTCATTAGCCACCCAGTCAATTTCATTACGTAATCTGATTACTTTCGTACTACAATTCATACCACTGTCTCACATATATTCAACCTTCCTCCGCCCTCCCCCACCACTTCTCAATATTCCAGCGCGTCTCCGTAAACGCGATTAAATCTCTCTTCTATTCGATTTAACCTTATCCATTCCTATCCACCGCCTCCACTCCCAGGAGATCGTTAATACGCCGTTTAAATCGACCAGCGTCGACTATCCACTTCCGCCCCTGCACGTAGGCACACGTTCATACATAAGCGTACACGGGCGCACGGTATACACGGCGTCCCACTTCGACACCCCGAAGTTTCCAGCTGACCGATATATTCTATGAACGTAGGGCCGAGTCCAGGGGCGCGAGAGGGCTGAGAAGAGGTATACGTATCTATATGGGTGAAAATATATTCCGACGATCTCTCAGGGGATAATCGGGCTTACGGGGTGAGATACCTGCGTGAGTGGTAGCGGCGACGGCGGCGACGGCGGCGGCGGCGGAGGTCGCCTGCTCGAGGGGATGTCGACGAGATGGCGAAGGGGATGGAAAGTAGAGAGGGGTAGGAAAGGTATTTACTGGTCGCGGACCAGCCACCTCGGTTGCGGCCCCATGAAGCCGCTGAACTCTGCCTAATGATTATTTGTCGCCGTGGTAAGTGCTGCGCTTAAAACAACATTACCAGGCCGCAAGCTCAGGCAGACCGCTATCCTCGTCTGGCTTTAATCCCCCTTACCACTCTCCTTCCGATGTTCTCTCCTTGGCGTCATCCTTTTCACCGGCACTATCTCTCTATCTTTCTCTCTCTGTTACACACATACACACTACACATCACCCCTCGCTAGCCCTTAACTCTTGCGTCTACGGAAACGCCATCGTGGCGCAGCTTAAATGACCAGCCTGTCGCACGCGCGCGTTCCGAAGACAGATTCGAAACAGACCAGAAGTTGTCGAATCCGCTCCCCGAAGCGCAACACTTCCGGAATTCTTCCTTGTTTAAGAACGAAAGGCCGCCGTCGATGGTCTTACGATAAATTGCACCTTTTTGGTTCCCCTTCCAGGCGATACTGATTCTGTCTCGAGGATCGCCAGGAGGTATAGTATAATCTCCAGGCGACGATTTTGCCGAGAGCCTCGAAATTGAGAATATGAAGCTGGAAAGTGGGCCGCAAAGTCTGCTTTCACGCTAGGCTGACTTGCAGGCAGCGCCATATAATCCCTTAATATTCCGGGGGTTCGATACATTACCTATAGGCGGAGGGAGCGGAGTGAGCGAGAGCAGAATATCGGGAAAGAGAAACGAGAGGAATCAGAAGGAGAAGGGACGAGGAGGGTGGCTATTAACTCTGCGTTAACTCGGCGCAAACGGGATACCGGTTTGCCGGTCGGCTGGATTATACAGGAGAAAAATGACCTTATTGGTTCGGGCTAGGACCAGGCATGGGGTCTGTGTTACACCCTGGTACAGCTGCAGCTGGGGTTGCGCGCTGCCGCGCCGGTCCGTCCGACGTAGGGGTTGAGGGGGTAGTTGCAATAATGCTATTCTCTCTCTTACTCCGTATTCCCATTCTCTTCCTTCCCTTCTCTCTTCATTTCATTTCAGCATCCCCCCTCTATCTCTGTCCACCTCTCGCGTCCTTGCTCATTCGTGCACGCCAACTCACCGCATTCTCTATTTCGTCGTTAATGGTTTCAGCCGTAAACACCGAATAGAATGCAGTAAAGGGAGCCCACATGTGCGTATACATAGGATTGCAACTACGCCCCTTCGCCACCTTCCGTTCGCGTCTGCAACACACGATCGTAGAACGTTGCGAAGTGTGCATGTGCGCGAGCAGAGAGCTCAGGGGTGGAAGTTATCTAGGGCTCGCGATCGGCGCACTTAGAAAGTATCCGATTGCGCTCAATCGAAACGCATTTATCGATTTGCGGATCGCGGGGCCGCGCCACGGATAAAATCGAGGGGAAACAAAGAGCTTTCGTGTTCGGCGTCACGTAACTAATTCTATTATCTCGCGTCCGCCGCGTCATCGGTGCACGCGCGCCGATCGAATACGCGCGTTGTAACGTTTTGGATAAAAGATAGTCGCGAGATCGCCTTATCTTCGACGAGATTTATTTCCATATTGGAAAAAGCGGAGTAGATGGTGAGTGAAAAATCGCAGCGCGAGGTTGGGGTTGAATTAATTAATGCTGTCGTCGTAGGGGCACGAGCGACTGATGCCACGCTAAAAGGAAGCGTGAAAAAGGAACAGTGACGTAGACGAAGCGGGAGATCTGAATAGCACGTCAATACCAACTTTTCAGGCTGTTCGAATACACGGAGCATTCGACTAACGCGCCGGCACACTTCTGCTTCACAAATGGCATTCGCGTCATCTCGTTCACGAGCGAGAAAACGTGAAGTTTTCAATTATCATCGCGGGAGGGGCGCTCATTAAACGACCCTGCCTGCCGGCAGAATCCCCATTAGTTACTTAATTAATTACAGACGGGCGTGTTTTATATTGTGCCCGCGGACCGCGCTCGTACACACGTAGGATCCAATAATCCGACCCTACATTACCGGCCCGTCGTTGCTACGAGCCACCCCCGAACCTCCACGCGATTCACCCCTTCGCTTCCACGTCCCTTCACCGCACGTTCTCCGGCCTCGACCATTGTTGTTTGTTACAAAACACAATTCGAGTGCCTCCAGCACCCGTCTATTAAATAAAATACGAGCTACGTCAGTTGGTGTTCATTAACGGGTACCGGCTAACGATTCGATTGTCGCACGATTGCGCATTTAGCCTCTCCCGGATCGCCATGCGAAAGCACGCGAGGGGACGGTGGTGTTAGCGGCAAAAGGACTATCCCAGATTATAAATCAGCGAATCGTACCCAAGCGATTGGTTTTTACCGGTGACGGTACATCGCGATATCCATGTAGTTTTTGCAACGAGAAACGTGCCGGCACGAAAATTATACCCAGGCGCGAGAATTGGTTGGACCGTCGATTGCGAAGCGTGATGGCGGGTATGGGGAGGGGAAGGAGGCGCGCCGCAGAAATATGGGGCCGTACATCTATCTCGAAATAATCACGAGTATTTTGTAAATTGCGGCTGGGATCGGGAGGCGGGCGCGCTAAATTAATCGTAACGGCGCGATTCGTTCGCGATTTTCAAGACCACCCTCCCGCACGAACAGCGCGGCACGCCTCGATACACTTCTGTCGATCAGCGATCGTGCTTTCCCATCATGAAACGCTTGTATTCTGGTGCCTTTCCGAACGCTTCGATCGACCTCCTTTTCTTAAATTGCGCGGCTCGATAATTATTCGTCGATTAAATCGTTGCTCAAAAGAGTAGAAGGAAAAGGGGGAGTGTTCGAAGGAATTTTGTGGGGAGCGTTTGCAGATAACAAAACGCGTAAATTTCTTACTCGTGAAGAACGTTTAATTGCGACAAGAATTGCAGGCGAAATTTGACAGGACGCGGTAACCAGAAGTATGCAGATTATACCGTGTTGCATTCGGAGATGTACAAATAATGCGCTCCCGGTGAACAATATTTAGTGACTGGCGGAACGGATTGACAGCTTGAAATCGCTAACGTGACATCGGAAATATTTCACCCTTATTCGGATAATATCGCAATATGATATTTCTCGAACAAAGAGGACTTAGGCGACACGTATTAGTAACAGCGCGAGAAGGAGAGAGAAAGCGAGACCGTGTGCGGGCGAGAATGAACGAGGTGAGCCAGGGTCGTCTTACAACGTGTAACTCACGACAAAACATAACACCGTAGAGAAACGTGAGCATGCGCAATTTAGTGAGCGAAAATTAATTTAGTTATTTTTTGTCGGAACAAGAAGTGCGAGGAAACGAGACGACGACGTTCGCGTGAACATACGAGCAAGCAAACATTTGCATTCGGAATGACGCCTACGCCGTCATGGTAGCGTTAAGAAGAGGAGACGATGAAGGAGGAGGCGGATGAAATGTACTAAAGGGATACGGAATCCATGCGAATCGTAAGGGCACTCGTCCTCGACTCGATTCTTCGGAGGAATATTCGTCACTTCTCTACGATCACCGCGAGAATCGGCGCTGAAACGATACCGCTTCGGTTCCCCATGCTTCGAAGAAATCATCAATGGGGTCGTCATTATGCTCCTCACGGTTTCGAGCCCCTTGGCTCGCTCTACTCATCCTTCCACCTCCTGTACTTCCGATTCTTCGGCTCCATCGCTCGCCCCCTCATTGCGCGGAATCCTCGTCGGCGATTTGCAAATAAAGTCGTGGCGCGCGGACAAATGAAAGCGTATAGATTTTCGTTATTGAGAGGCCTGCATCACTCCGACTACAACGTTGGCTTGGCCAGCCGGGACGCAGTTCTCGTTCGGTACCATTGCTGAGTGCACTCGGCCCCCACACTCCTTCCAATCTGCAATAACAACCCTCGCTCTGTACACTGCGTCCCTTCTCCATCTCCACCTGCCGCCTCTCCCCTTGGGCTCTCGATCTCACTCCTTCGATCGCTCCTACCTTCTCTGACCTCTCTTCCCACATCCATCGCTATCCGTCTCCCTACCCCCGCTTCGCATACCTTCCTCTCCCTTCACCTCCTACCGGTCCTTCACTCACCATAAAGGTAGGTATGTGCCTACCGTTTGTTCTCTCACTCTCTCTTTGTCACTCGCCGTCTCTCACCCTTTCTATCTGTGCCACACGTGTGGGTATGCGCTAAACGCCGCACCGCGCCAACCCCTCCATGCACTAACTCACCCCGACGTCCCCCCAGCCCCTTCCCCGTCGAAGCTCTTGCCCTTCCACACTTTCTATTCTCCTCCATCCACGTGAAACTGCGCCCTCGGCCTCTCCACCCTCGACGGAAAGCAATAGCCATCGTTCGTTCGTTCGTTCGTTCGTTCGTTCGTTCGTTCGTTCGTTCGTTCACTCGCTCGCTCACTCACTCGCTCGCTACCTGCTTGCACTTTGCGCTACGCTTTCGTAAAACAGCCCGACGTGATTTATTACGGCATCGACCGAAAGGACGCCTGTTTAAGGGCCTACACGCGGAGTTTGATTACACTGATGACGGTGGCGCCTCGTTAGAGTCGTTAGCGAGCCCACGCGAGAAGTCGAATTCGAGAGGTATCGCGTTTCCTCTTCGCAGTTACCGCATCCACCGCCAGGCAAATCGTTCGCTAAAAAATTTCCGATTGAAAAAGACTGACTTTCGTGAGCTCCTTTTTGAACGAAATTAACGCCGCGGGGCAGGTACCACAGTTTTGTGGTTCAAGGAAAAAGTATAACCGGTGGCATCGATGATTGACACGGAAGTCATTGTGAGACGCGACACTGTAGATTCTGCGAAAATTTTGAAACTTTAATAGAACTATTTATCAATAATATTTTATTTATCAATTGATGTTGTTACTTCCGAGTTACGCGTCCTTCTTCGAAGGACATGGAACAATAAAATAGAGGTATTACGCGCTTTGAAAATAATGTCGACTGACCCTAACGGTACTCTGTTCTCAAAGGACCTCTTCACACTTTTAGGCTAACAATAAGTATACTTTTCCACTTTCCAGAGTCGAGCCGGCCGCTGCGTCGCACGGGACAGAGTATCAAGACTAGAGAATGCCTACCGGTGCACGAGAAATATCGATATTGAAGTCAAGAACGGAGTATCGCCGAAACGATTCGAGCGTAACGGCGATGTCTTTTAAACGAATGGAATCGCGATATCTTTTCGCGGTAATGACGCGTCGTCGAGGGTGAGCGAGAAGCAGATGGCCGAAGAGATACCATCGCATGAAGAAGAAGAGAACAAGAAAGAGAGAGGGACAAAAAGGATGAAAGAGAGAGAGAGAGGAGAGGCAGCCCGCATCCATTAATTCCTCAGTCCTCTCGCATCCGGCACACACTTTACATTCAATGGATCTGTCGATGGTACGGCAAAAGCTTCTGCGCTTCCGACGCGCGAAAATAATAATTTCATTGTCTATCTTACGAAAGCGTAATTTTCCACGATACAATTCGTGCGATCCGCCGATGTGAGGCGAGATTCGGAGAGGATGCTCCATCGGTAAAAGGAAACAGAAGTCGAGGGAAGGAAGAAAAAACAGAAAAACGGGCAGAAATTGCGTAAATAAAAGGCACGTGCGACCGACTGCAAGAAAGAATGGGAAAGGAGTAGAGAGGGCCTCACCGAGAGGACGACGGCGCCGGATGTGGCTCCGAATTGCTGAGCTCGTGGTGTGCGGGCGGGAGACGGTTTGCATTTCCGGTTCAGGGGGTTTCGTTCGGAGTGCTTGGGTCATTTCCAAAGCAAACCAAAACTGGGCAACTGAATGGGCATCGAATCGCGACCACAGCTCCGAACCACCGCAAACGCGAGCGTAACACAAACTCGATGCGAACGAGTAACCCGCCCTTTCGCCCTCGTCACCGTCCACCTCCACCTCTTTCACTTCCTCCTCCTCGTCTTTCTCGTCTCCCACCTTTCTCGTCACCTAACCAGACCTAACCCTCAACCCCTTCTCCGCGTGCCCACTTCCGCGTCGCCCCGTCGTACACACCCCACGAGCATCCTGCGGACCCATCGACTCTAGGTAGAGTGGAGGGGTCCTTTTAGCAGCTTCGCGGTCACGGCCATTTGACGGCCCGTACATAATGAATGGCCTCGCGTATACCTATGGAACGAGACGACGAGTAGGTTGCCGATCGAACCACCGGGGACACGCGAAGCAGAGGAAAACAATTCCGATCGCGCGAAATTCCACCCCTCCGATTTCCGCTCACTCGTAGTGGTCCGGCGATGGACGAAGGGAAATTCGACACTCGACCTTTTTGTCCTCGCGAAATGGTTGGATCGGTGCTCGCGAGACAGATCATGTTCCTTGTCGTGTTAGAGATAGATATTTGAATGTAATTTTCTGGAAAGTTCCAATTTTAAATCAATTGCGGCAGATGGAGCGTTTGCGAGTGTAATGGCCCATTTATACGTGCTTTAAATTCTGGTGTCAATAGCAATTTGCATGCCAGTGAACAAAAAAATGGCACGTACAAACAATTGCTGCCGCGACAGCGTTTCCATGCATGCATGGCTATTACAAATTTGTTGTGTTCCGATTTTTCATGCGCCAATCGCCATTTGCATGCAAGTAAAAATGACATTTCAGTGTATAAATAAAGATTCGCGCAGTACTAAAAGGGTGTGTTATGAAAAACGAGCATCTTCGCTACACGGGAATTGCACTTCCAATGACATTAGCGCGTCAAATGTATAAATGTGTATAAACACTCATTGGCGCGAAAGTTTAAAGCATACGCGGTAGTATTCACTCACGAGATTAGGCAAAGCAATGATAATGAACGAGGACGTAAGCGGCAGTTTAACTGCGATGTCGCGCGAGAGGCGCGGATCAGCCCGAGGGGTATTGATCGATCTGCAATAGGGAAAGGTGACAGTACATGTGTGTTTTCGCTTTGAACAGTTGCTTTTCGTAGTAACGCAGTAGTAAGTAAAGCTACTGGACGGCTGCACGAATGCTAAAAGCATAGGAGACACGATCGTCTTCGCCAAAGGGAAGATTATGTTTACGAAATATAAAATATCACTTGTGTCCTAATTAAATTTCGTTGTTACGTTACGACGATGTTATGACAATTACAACGCTTTTCGCAAAGTTCATTACGCATCGGGTCGATACTCTGGCTGCATGGATACTCTGCCGAACAGAAGCTTCAATCCCCATTGTGCTTCCACTGGCCGACGACTATAATCCGGGCGCGTTATAAATAATATAGAAGAAGCTCATAGCGAATCCCACCAGCATCAAATGATTAAATAGATTTTCCACTCACACGTATGCGTGCTTCGCGCTCGGACTACGACACAGACCGATTCTCCAACAACCAACACCTGCCAGCTTTCCGCCACCCTCACGTGTCCATCCACCCCCATGAATGAGCAAGGTGAGCATTAAAATTCGATTGGCTCGCGGCGCGCGATCTAAATCAGAAAATCCGTTTCCGCTGCGCACGCACGTAGGAGGTGCGTCCGTTATGACGATAATAGGCATGACATTAATGGCAGACAGGGTCGCGCGATCGCGTATGTTATTTTCCCGGATACCCGCCACTTTATTGTCGCTATCGGATTAAACGTTTTAATTTAATCACCCATGTGCCGATCGGAACGATAACGTACACGGAAAAACAATTTCCCGTTGACCGCTATCGGCGGGTGGAGGCGCCCCGCCGGCATCGGCACCCGTCCGGGCGAGCAGCGTGGGGTACTTGTCGCGCAGTTTCCCAACCGAACCGTCGAAAATTGTATTTCGGAGATCAGTTTCAATCGCCCGGAACACAAGCACGCGCGTTGCTCTCCTTTAGGTCATGAGAGCTAACCGATGCGCTCAATCCGCCTGGCTCTCGCATTAAATTTCGATTAGAGTACGCTTCGAGCGCTTTGCTGACAATCAATCGAATTTCGAGCTCTCTATTCGGTCTCATTCCCTCTGCATTTCAATGTCTAACATCGTTGATCGTACAATTGTACATGCGTGCTGTAACGAGGGTCGACGTTCGAGATATATTCATCATCCGGCGTGCATGGGATCCAAGTTTTGGATTTTGGTTCGTCGACTCCCCCTTGTACCGTCCGATTCTCCGCGACTCTCGAGAATGCACCTGTCTGGGAAACTAGAATGCAGCGAAAAGTAAGTCGATAAACGTAACTTTTTTAAAACTCAAGGAACTTGAAGGTTTCTGCCTTACACCTTTGCATAGGTCTATGGACGCACGTGGGAATGTCAGCAAGCTAAAGGCCGAGAGGTTATCGTTAATGTAATTCGTCGTCCAGCGACAAAATTACACGGCGTATTACGCACGGCAATCAGCCGTACACGATGCACAATGGAAGGATATGCAGGTAGGTTCCAATCGTGGGCCGAGGGGTCGCCCCGCCTGCTGGCGTCGGGTGGCCGGGGGTCGTGGTGCATTGTTATGCAAGCAATGCGACGTGTTATGTATTGTTATGTTATTGGCGCATAATTGATGTCGCATTAGCGTCGCGCCCACGTTCCTGTAATGAACCGACGCATATCGCCGGGCATCCAACGTGTATACGTCGGGTAGTGTACACCTCCTGCGCGTCTCGTACATCACAGTGCGACCAGGACGCGCTCCGATGGGGCTTGTCCAATGCACTCCGCTGATTTGCGAGAAAATTCGGGGCCTTGCAAAGCGGACAAAACATCGCAGCGCGTATTCGACGAGTCGGGGCCCATGCATACGCTTCTTTTGAGAAAATCCTTAAACGCTTTCCTTATTATTTTTTCTATCGCGGTTCACGTTGAAGCCGACCCTTACCTTTTCTTTTATTCTTTTTCAAGGGACATAAGTAAGAGGCGAAAGTCGCGTACGCGATAAGATCAGATTTTCACTCTCCTTTTCTCCTCTTTGAAGAATTACACCCTAGCTTCCTATCGTCGTCGCTTAACGAATGCATTCGCGTGGTGGAATGCCGCTCGCGGAATTGCTGTACGTGCGCGACACCTATGCGGCGCTGTGTTCGCGCAACGCCATATTTACCCCAGGCTGGCCCATACTCGAAATATCACAATTTAGAGACGATGCACCAATCAAGATATACTTCCGTCATGCGCACCTGGCTCTTTCCCGTCTATTACACGTGTGGAGGTAACGACTGACGGTAGATGGTCGCAAAGAGTCGATCGTTGACAAACCCCTTTCGTTCTGGGCAGCCAACGCAACGCAGTGGCAACCTGCAGACAGTTATTTATAATCGAGCACTCGTTAGTCCCTCTCCTCTGGCGCACTTTTCGCACCCTTCGTCCTCACCTCCCAAATCACCATCACATCTCCCTCTCGAGGGTCGCACCCCACGTAAAATTGACATTTCGTGCAAATTGGCAAAACCTCGCTTCCAACGGCGTTGACATGCGACGCGCATCGCGCAAAATTTCGAAATTTCTTGCGAGAAGAAAATTGTTTCCGCTTCGATCGCTGTGAGAAATCTGAACTGAAGAGTGGACACTCGCGACGCTCGCCGGGAGGATGAGGGTCCGCATCGTCGCCGCGCGCTGGTTCCAGAACGGCCCTTCGTCGTTGCAAAAGGTTAGGGCAGAGGGACAGTGCGCGCATTTTGCCGCACGGAGTAAAAGGCAAAGTCAAAGCATGAGAAGGGTGGAAAAAAATGAATAACAAAAGGGAGGACGAGGAAGGGCCCGGGGAGTTGGGAAACGGAGAATAACGACCGACCACGAGTACCGCGGCAGGAGGACCAGAGGGCGGTAGAGAAGGGCCCACGGATACCGTTGGTCCAATTAAGCCGCAAAATGAACGCGCACAACCCATTCAATAGTGACCATTCGACGCTTTGCGAAGGGCCGCTAATGAACCGAACATGCACGCGCCCGCGCACTCTTGTCAGCTCCTCACTCGTACGTTCTCGTACGTATGTATGTAGGTATCTACGCGCGTACCTACGCAACTTTCAGAACGAAAGGCTTCAGGCATGCGGTTTATGCACCCAACGAGACCCACAAGATCTACTCACCGAGGGGATATTGGCAGTTTAACGGTCATCTCGAGAATACCACGGTACCATCGTCGAAGGAATTTCACACGTCATGGCGCGCCACGTATTCGTTATCGAAATGAAAATGGGGTCGATGACCCTGTCATTAGATCTATACTACTACAAGAACTCTCAGTCCTTAAGCGGTCTCAGCAAAACCGAGATATTAACCTCACCGCGGCATGAGTTACATAGTGTTGATGTAATGTGTAGCGGACAGACCTTCTTATATCGTAACCACGTTGGGCAAAATGGCGTAGAGCAAAACCTCGTTGAACGTTTGCACCAAACCTCGAGTGCAATCGATGCACGCCCTTCGAAATACACCCTTTAAAATCGTCCGATTGCTCTGCATTCACGCGATGCACCTACCCCCAAAATCGACCTTCCCCACCGATGCGATCTACGGTGTCGTTAACGTCGCCTTGGGCATTGCGAAAATCGACATGTACCGTTTATTGGCGCGTTATTTATTCAGCCACTCGGCTAATCGATTTAATACACGCGATCGATGCTGTTCACGTGCATTTCTTCCCTCCCGGGTGCTACCCCTCTTTCGTTCCCTTTCACGTCGTGGACGCTGCATACCGCGGACTCGTTCCCGAGTCTCGATGGACCCATGCAGTAATAGAGGCCAGCACCGGAAGTCTGTATCCGAGTCGACAAATCAGGCAGTTTAATGCCGGTGAAAATGCAGGTTGGACCATCGGGACGGAGTTAGGGGTTTACAGGTCTCGGGGGTGAGTTTATCGCCGAGTTAAGTAATACGAATGTGTCTGTGCCGAAGCGACTGCTGGTGGGTGCCTAGCCGAGAGTTATCTACAGAGGACAGCTTTACCGTAGGAACAATCCTCGCGTCCATCCATTTGGATAAATATCCGTTTTCCTGGATCGCCTACAGCGCGACTCCCTGCGAATCTACGTGCATACGAGGAGACTGGCTTGGCACAACGCGCTCCTACGCTTCTCAACGGGAGAATTAAAATAATGAAGTGAAATCAGCTACGTCGGATCGGCAATACGGGAGCGTTTCAAACGAAAGAGGGCTGCTACTGTTGTCTAAAGATTGTACTGCGAATTCAATTACGAGCTGAGATCTTTATAGAACAGAGGACAGCGCCGCGGAACGATTCACATCGAAGGTGGTTATCTCGTGGGCCGTTCATTTCGATAAATATCATGACATTCCTTTAAGCGGGCAGAAAACCTCCTCCGAGAGACCCCCTCTTCGTTTCCATCTTGAGGGACAGAGGGGATTAAAATAATGAAGTGAAATCAAGAGGATGAGAACGGGGGGTCGGTGACGTTGAGCGACCTCGCCCGCGCACCGTCCTCTCATCCACAGTGGCAACGATTCAATTAGGAGATCCCTTCAGATTGTTGAGCCAAGAAATCGCACCGTCATACCTTTAGATACAATCCTGCCGTCTATTCATTCGGAGGTAATACGCATTTTCTCGAGCGAACTCACCGACGTTGGTTCCCGGACCAAGAGGATTAAAATACTGAAGTGAAATAAGCTCCCGAGGTTCGTACCACTAACGTTCGTCGAGCTCTCGTCGGCACTCGGGCACAACGTTGTCCTAGAATTGGCAATTCAATTAGAAGCCGAAATTGTTAAAGGAAGAAATTGCCCAGCGAGTTGTTGCCACGTTGAGTTCTGTAAGAGTTCACACATTGAGAAACCGGGAAAAGTATATACATATATATAAATCGGAGAAAATATAGAAACGTTTAACATCGCAATCGTACAGACTTTACGAAAAGACGTACTCATTGCCTTCTTACAGCACGCGGCTAATATAAAGACTTCTAATTCCTATGAAATCGAGCCCTTGTCAGCGTGGCAAGACCACTTCATTTACTTGTACATTTACATGTCGGCGTCGCAATCACCGATTCAATTGGAGTACGAAATTGTTGAAACATTAAATTGCACTGTCACGACGCGACGTTATGATTCACATCGACGCATTAAGATCGGCGCTCGGTTCGCTTCTTTTCTCGTTTTTCCTCCGTCCCGTTGTCGGTCGGACGAATAAAGCGCCACTAATATTTCTACCCAATATTTCTTACCAACCCCCTTCATCTACCCCATCCACGAGCAAGCTCACAGTTTTCAACGAGGACTGATACCAATTTCAGGGATCCCATCCCTAGCCCTTTCCTACCTCCATTACTCTCTCTTTCTCTCCTCTCTCTCTCTCTCTCTCTCTCTCTCCACTCTCTCCCTCCCTCCCTCCCGTCCTCTTTACCACTGTTCTAAAATACGCGCAGTTAACGATTCCGTAAGGGTCTTAAGGGAAACTTTCTGTTCTCGACGCGCCGTTGTTAAACTCTTTACGACGCCCATTCGCCGTTACAATGGCGGTGGCTGGCAGGCACTATATAGGCTCGTTCGAACCGACGAACGGTAACAGCTCGTGGTCTTCGGAACCAGCCGCCATTTGTCCACCTCTGCCCACCGCTTATCCGAGAGCAGTATACTCTCCGCGAAAGAAATGCGTGCGCGATTATTGACAATCAATCAGACTCACCGGTTAGTTCTTTCGTTTGTGGACCACCGAAGTGGTCCCTTCGCCGTTCCATCTGCGTCCTTCTCGACAAAGGATGCGACAAGAATTCCAGGCCTGAAAAATAGATATCGAGGATTTTAGAACTACCGAAAGTAAAACCGCGTTGTCCAGTCGCCCGACTAACTCGACAGAAATTTTAAACCGCGATATTTTTTCGCCCCGGAACATTCAACGCTTGGCAGTGGGCGCGCGAGCGAGGCATCTGGCTCTCTCGCGGACAAAGTGCGCTCGTCGGGGATCATCTCGCGACCTGAAGTAGCTGGAAAGCATGTGTAGGTTGGGGGCGTTATCGATGTCGCGTATGCATCGAGTAGATCAATCACCGTTCGAGCGCCCTCGCAAAGTCGCGCCCCGCATCCCTTATGCATAGAATTTTCGCGAGGCCGTTAAACGACTCTCGCGATGCATCGATTCTCCGATTTCCGCCTTCTGCCACCTCGACCGGCTCCACCCTACCACTCCTTCAGCACAACGGCGCGCGTGGCGAATCGGGACAGGAGAATGGAAAAGCTGGTCGGAGGCGAAACCGCGACGCGTTCCATATTTGTTTTACAGCGCTCGTGTCCGCAGTTACGACGATCTTTCGTGGCGAGGAAACTTCCGCGAATTATTGGACGCTGTATGGATTCAATCGAGCGTCCATTCCGGGTAACAAGAACCCCGATGAAACTTCGTCAAACTGCGCCTATATGTATAGTTTCGGGATAACATTTGTAACGGGATGGAGAAAGGTAACCACGTCGTCGGTTGGGCGCACAACGTGGGAGGAAAAGTCATTGATGTTGGTTGTGCAACCGGAGATCGGGTTTTGTGGTGGTAACTGTGTCATGAAAAATAATCCGGTGGCACTTCTCCACGTCAATGCGGGCGGTGATAGTTAAGCAATGATCAAAACGCTCGAACGCGAGTCAAGTAAAAATGCTGGCACGCGTGTTCTTTCCGGTTGCAATTTTTAATCGCGGGAGAAGCATGGTAAGGCTGGCACATAAAACGGTCCTGGTAAAATGTGCTCATCGCGCATTTATTTGGCTGGCATAGCATCAGTAATTAAGGATAATAACTCGAACGAATCCAGGCGAACGTTAACGTCGACGAGGAAAATGAAAGAGGCTTGAAATAAATTTGGAGCCAGGAATGTAGAAGAGGTTGAATGTAGTTACATACTGTAGGAGGGTGGTGATGACCGAGGAGACGGTGAAAGAAGAGGATGAGGCTGGGAGAAGGAGAACAGAGGGGAAAGAAGGAAGTAGAAGCGGAAGAGAACGAGGAGAAAACAGGCTGAGGGGGAAGGGAGGTAGGATGGGCAGCAGGCAGAGAGATTACCAAGGATCATTAATAACGCGGAGCACCATTATATTCCGTAACTTTTATCTGCCTGGACAAGCTCTAACGAATATAACGACGTACTTTCCTCCGTTCCGATCGAGTTACTCGCGTTCGGGCTCGCTTCCTCGATTCCTCCTCGTATCATGGGCGTTCGGATGATTTGCGCCGTTGGAACAAGCGCGTTCGAATTCCTTTTGTTTGCGCCCGTGCGATTGATATTCGCGTCGGGCGGCCTTTCTGCCTTAACAATGACGAAGTTCTAGTTTCGTTTGCAAAAATGAATCGTACTTACATGTAACAGAAATGAAATTCGCATTTTTAACCCGATTACCGTAGATTCCTGAGTGGATGAATGTTTCGACGATTGGAATAATCAGCTTTCGCGGGCACACCTCGACAGGGAACATGGTGTAACTTGTCCATGTACTGCACCACGATTCACGTAGTAGCCGCCGTCCACCCTCTTGCCAAACTCACTGACCCATCACAGGTGAATGCACGGCTGTGGCGAATGGGTCTACGCATTATGCGATCATTACACGGAGAACGTGGAGCATCATCCACCCGGTCGGTAGGGACCATTCGCAACAAGGAGACGGCCCTGTCCAGCGCTTGTCATTATCGCCGCGCCGTATGATAAAATCGATAGTCGACGCTAAATGCGAGAAGCGTAGCGGGAGTAATAGGACGCCTAACTGCTGTGATTATTAGGCGGGAGGGGAGGGTGCGAAAGAGCCGATCGAGCATTAGGACGACGCTTAACTGCGCTCAGTTTGGGTACGATCGATCACAGGCTTCCAGCCTTCCCTCTCTTGGTCGGCACGAAGAATGGAAATATTGACGGTTCCTCCGCCGTCTGCGGACCTGCTGGTGCATCCACGCGACTCGTTATGAAGGAAAATTTACTTGGATGAATGAAAAAGTTCCATACGTTTCTTTCTTGTAGGTATTTCTTCTACCCTACTTAAAACCTCGAAGAGCGCGTCGATGTGTCGATCAACAACTCGCAAAGAAATTAACCAGCAATTGCAAACAATATTTGGGTACTCTCTATCATTGTCAGATAAGAATATACCATAGCGAAATGCTTCCTGGAAACGCACTCCAGGAGACGCATTAAGGGATGCACTGCCCTCTGGCAGCATGTATGGAAAAAGTCGTAGAAAAGTCCGCAATCCACCCTATGTGCAAAACGAGGTGTTAAGAATCCATCTCTCCAAAATTCATTATCGCTTCTCCGATCAACCCCAGTCAGTCCCATCAACAGCTGGACCAATCACTAACGAGAGACTATGCTTACTCTAGTTCGCGACTCTCGTCTCTCTCATCTCGAGTATGCCGTCGCGTTCCGGGGAGTCACCCATTAACCTCGATCCGTCAATGATATCGCATTTCGCGCATTATACGAATACATCGCGACTAGAGAGAGACCGGGACTGACAATGAGAGAATGAGATATGAGCCGCCATAGATTTTATACAGCGGGTGCAAGGAATAACCGCTAGCCAGGCGGGCGGCAGTCATTAAAAAGTTACGGCGGCGTAAATGAAGACGTATTCTCTGCGAAAAAGGGGTGCGCCCGTTGAAGCATGGAGAAAGGATGGGGACGGCGACGTTAACCTCGTTGATGCCGCCAAACGGCCTTGTAAAAAAAGGCGTTATGCGCATAATCCATTTACCCGTAGTATTCCACTGTAACGCGACAAGTATTGCAGTGAGGAGTAGAAATAAAGAGGAGCAACGTATGTGTAAGGATGACGAAGGGGACTTAATACGATGCAAATTTTTATGACGCGGTATTCTCTTACTGTAAGGTAACTAGACCAATTCATGTGAAAGATTACGGAATAAAATATTTGCGCGCCTTGGTTTCAGCGGGCGAATAAAGTTCTTACGATTAAAAGTGACTTCTTACCTTTCTCCTTTAAGAGAAAACGCTTTGTTACGCGAATGTTGAATATTCCATTGAATTAACGGGAGCGTAATTTGCTACCGAGGTGGTGCGCACGTGCGGTACGTAATGCGAAAATGCGGATTAAGATAGCGAGTAATCCCAATAAGGGAGCTGTAAGTGGGTGGACAGGGGCAATGAGTGAATAGGGGTTAAGGGTGGATCGATGAGGAGTAAAGGGATAGCACGATTACTCCTCCAAGAGAGGACAGGGGACTAATTGAAATCCCGCGACTACCACGACGTCTGCGGGTCAGCAATTCGACCTTCGTTCTCTCTCTCTCTCCCTCCCTCTCTATCTCTTCTTCCCCCTCCCAGTCGGCTGTACGATGTACGCGCAGAACATCAGAAAGTTGCACCACGGTAGCGCGCGTAGGACTTCGGCTTTCCACCTCATACATAAAGGAGGATCAGCAATTTATCAGTGTAGTATCGGTGTGGATCGAGCCTGATTTAGAGTTCGCGGCATAGATCGTTCCTCGATGAGTTACGTTGGAGTTTTCCTCGAGGGCAGATGAAGAGAGAAAACCGATCGACATTCCACTTTAGGGTGAATCGTGAAATACCACGCGAAAGCGAAAACCGACCAAAATAAAACTATTGGTTTTACATCCTCTAATATTCACGGGCGTTAACAGATTAATCCTCGCATAAGAAAGCACGCCCTGAGAAGAACTTTAAATCGTAAAATCTTGCTTCGCTTTCAGCCTAATGCAAAAGTAGAGATAAATCAGCGAGTTCGCGTCCAACGGCGCACACCCGTCATGAGAGTCGACGCTTTTAGCGTCGCTAATCTACTTTCTCGCGAGCGTCAAAATAACCCTATATACAGTAATAGCGGAGGAGTGCCCGCTAGACCGAGGTAGAGTCCGTCGCAGCCAGACGCGCCGTTAATCAATTCTCGGCGTGGCACGCGCGAACAGAAAGAAGCTCCTCCCAGAAGGAGAGGACGTAAGTTACCTTGTAAATTATCGCTTCGCGGCCCGGCGCGGCGAGGCGGCGATCGAGTCAACAGCCAGAAAAACAACAGCGCCGTGAAAAGAGGAGTGGTAACCTTGGGTTTGGTAGCAACGAAGGAAGGGGATGAAGAAAAAGGGAGAGAATGAAATACGCCTCCGGACCCGCGGAACATCCCCGTCGAAAAATTGCCGGGCCATCGTTTCGTCGCGGGGCAACGACCAATCAGCAAGCTAACCACGATGCTATGAGCGCGCGTAGGAATCTCTGCTGGCCATTCGTCTTGTCGTCGCCAAGGGCATTATCATATTTCCCAGGGAGCGTCAGGGCTGTGCACAATGCGTGGTGAAGGATGGAGAATACTGTTCCTCCCTTCGCTCCTTCCTCCCTCTCTCCTTCTCCTTCTCTTCTTGGTGCTTCAATTCGACTTACACCGAGGCCTTTAGAGTAGTCGTATACATATATGCCAGGTGATCCTTCGTGCGCGCTGCCTTCACGCACGAGCGACGTCGCGTCGTCTCTAAGTGGATAAATCTCTTCCGAACCAATTTCGCAAAGTTTCATTTGCATCGCGCGCGCAGCTACATCGACGGAATCTGATTTCACGAGGATACGTAAACAACTCCCCGGGCCCTTGTCTCTTTCGTGGGTAACTACTGAGTGGATCACGGGCGGGGGACGTCGCGTCGTTTCCGAGCCAGAGGGACGCGGAAGTTAAAGACACTCGAAGTTGGCCCACATCGAGTTGCGAGAATGGAACTCCGATAAGGATGCTTTGTAGGAGCGTCGCTCTCTTGAAAAGTTCGCATGCGCGAAATAGAAAATTCTTTACCAGATCACGAACATCGTATTCTTCGACAAAATAAGAACAATCGATCCACGATCCTCGTCTATCCAATCCCGGCATTTATTCGAGCTCTCGAGTCATTCGATCTATCGTGGATATTCGCATCCCGTAATTCTCCGATCCATCGAGTCCTCGTCGATCACGCGATTCCGTTGCCCGGCCTCTTCGTGAGAGGAAGAAACAAGCGCGTGCAATAAACAACCGGGCGGAGGGTAATGTTGGAGACAATTTAGAATCTGTCGGCTACGGAAACCTACTTAGCGACGGGATTCGACTAAGGAGGAATATAGATTGGGTTTAAAACGGGATACTGTTGCAGCATGTCCTACAGTCGGGAGGTGGGTAAAAAGAGATGGGGTATGGAGGGAAGGGAGGCGGACGAGGAACGCGATACGAGCGAAAGAGGGTGGAACAAGAACGGCCGTGAAAGAGCAGGAGGACCCGGGTAGAAAAGGAAAAAGAAACGGGGGTGGAGAGAGGGGCGTTCGGGAGCTGAGAGGAGGAGAGAAGCTCATCGGGTTCTCTCGCTCGCAATTCCGCTCACGGAGGGACCTTGGGAAAACGAAACTGAATCCCTCTATTTACGCTCGCAACTTTTATCACCGCGGATAGACCGTGCTACCGTCGGCGTCGTGAGGAGAAGTGGGTGCCTGTAAGGAGGGATCGCGAGGGTGAGTGGGGAACGGTGGTGGACAGGGGTGGGTTTCTCACAAGGCTGCACGGGTAATAATCATAATTCCCCGGCTATTGTTTCACAGATAATTAAGTTCTTGCCCCGGATGGTGCGGAGTGGAAGCGTGCAGCACCAGCACCACTAGCAACGGTGGCGGCGAGTAGTGCACGCTTGGCGCGACACGGGGCCGGCTCGCTCCTGCTGCTGTTTCCTACGCGCTGCCTCGCCTCCACGAGCATCTTTGCCAATTCCGGGAAAAACCGTTTTCCCCGTCCTTATTCGGTTAGGGGGAGCGAGCTACCCCGGACGCCGCCGCGCCACGGCCGGGCAAGTAAGAGACCGCATTAGGCATTAGGAGGGGCGCTACCGGAAACGAACAAAACCCGCTTCCAGTAACGATGGTATCGTGATCTACCGAAGTTACGACGCTAACGTGCAAAATCGCGTCCCATTGTCGATACCAACTGTGATCACCAACCGAGCACCGCTCGTGCGTCCCTCCCTCCAACCCCTACTACCACTACGAGTCGCGCCACGTATTTCACCCACCTTACCCAACCAGCCTACGTCTTGATAGCCATACGTATGCCACCATGGTTGATCATTAGGAAAAAGCGTAATCCGACGCCGATAGTGTACATTTGCATCTAGAGCTTGCCTCTCAGCGAACGTTATCGATTCTCGGTTCGCGGAATTCCCCTCGCCAGGGCGGGTGCGCCACGTTTCCCCGTTATTCTCACACTCTTCGTGCGAATTTACGCACGAGGTAGGTGGAGAGAATAAGATCTCTTCGCATTAGGGTTCCTCGAAAGTGGAAGGAGAGATTACATTAGCACCGTTAAGTATCTTGCTGTCGTGGGACGGAATTAGTCGACGGAGAGTGCAGTAAGACATTATGATTCGTAAGCATAGCCCACAGCGGCAAGTCGGAGATAAGCGCATGCCTCTCTCCCTCTGTGACGTTTTAAATGAATCCGGCGGATGCAATGTGTTAATAAATGCGGCAGTTTCCAAACTTACCGCGGCTTTTAATTAAACTCGCATTTTCTGTACGTTACCATACGTAATGTACCAGGAAACAAAAGTCCATTCGTATCGTACGTGATAATGGAATCACGACGCGTCTATGCCGAGAAGTTTCTACGACTCCTTTCGATTCGGTGCACAGTAGCGGTAAGTTTATCGTCGCTTAACCGGCTCATTCGATTGACCGCGCGCATTATCTCATCCCACGGAAAGATGTATTGTGTTTGCTTAAAAGCGAAATTACGAAGCGCGACGGGGCAATTCATAACGAAAGGAATCGACTTTTTGCGCTGTCTTGATGTTACAGTGGAAAAGAAAGGTGGCACGTAATTGCGGCCGTGAACAGAAAAATAATATCGACGCTCTATTCGGTGGCAGCAATAGCAAGCCCACTGTCTACGATAGCCAGCTACAAGCCGCACGCTCTGCGGAAGTGGAAGATTCCATCAAGTTTGCAGCTGCGGCGCGGATGGTGGAGGCGCGATGGTGGTGGTGGAAACCACGCCGACAGGAGCGTGGCGCGGTATACGACCGAGGCTGGCTACCAGCCACACGTACACCCCTCCGTCACGCCCCCCCCCCCCCCCCGGATAAATTACGCTAGATATCTGCATACAAAACGGCCTGGGAAAATTAAAAACACAAACAGCGAGCGGTGCAAGCAGCCCCTACCCCTACGCCCCTTCCAACCCCCATTCACCCAATCTCCATCGTTACTTCTCTCTTTCTCCCTTTCTCTCTCACTCCTTCCTATCTCGCGCTCCGCCCCTTTCTCTCTCTCTCTTCCCTTTCGGAGAGCTCTTTCTCTCACGGCCCCTGTATACATCTTCTCGTCACTCTGCCCGCTTTCTCTCCTCCTTCCCCCGTATCCTCAAACGTGCCTCGTCGACCGCTACTTTCCCCTTGGAGAGCGGCAGTGACGCTATCGCATTATAGCGCCGGGCCACCAATCTTGTAAATTGCCTTCCGCTGAGAGTAGGAATCATAAGTTTTCCGGTAATCAAATGATTCATCGCGCGAGCGGGTGGTTGGCGGTACGGCGAAAGCTTGCGCACGGCTGTCTCATACGGAACTGGCTGCGTACAAAACAGGCTCGTAGGGGAAACGGGCTTGCTCGTGTCTCCCGGCGTACGTAAATGCCGGATGGATGGACGGATAGATGGAGGTGGGCGAGAGAAAATGGCGGGGGCGAGAAAGATGGAGAACGATGGATAGGAGAGAAAGAAAGAGTAGATTGGTGAAACGAAATCGTGGAAAGCCGTCTCCCCGTTGGAATGGTGGAAGGAGCGACCGTGCCTCCTCGTTGTCGACGTCCGCGGCACTTAAAGTCTCGCGGGGGTAGCAAGCCGGCACGAGGACGCGAAGGGAGAGCGAGCGGGTAAACGACTACGCCTCCGTATTTTCGTGGCGGGCGAGTGGGTGAGCGGGCGCACGTAAGAAATGCGGTCTTTTGATTTATCGACCACAAATCACGGGGGCCAAAGAAAGCGCTTGATTTTTATTGGCCGCAGTTACTTCTAATACATCATTCGAAGCCGGCTACCACACCGCCGCTTCCACCCTAACACGCTTCCATTTCTTTCTCTCTCGCTTTCTCTTTCTGATCTCCTTCACCCCTCCTCTCCCTTCCTCATTCTCTCTGCGTCAGTCTCCTTCTCTCTCTCAGGCGCTCCCTTTTCTATCATGAGCAATTGCTTACCGCGCACCGTCCAATTCAATTCTGTATTCCCTGAGTCCTTGATAATTTCCTTCCGCGGTCCTCATACGCAAGCACCAGGCCGATGACGTCGAGCCTCAAGCCAGGACAAGGGGTTTGCGGATGGACTCATTGATGTCGAAAGCTAAAGAAATTCTCTCCTCCGCTTGATGACGATGAAAATTATTTTAAGCGGGTTTTCAATTAATCTGATTATTTTACTTTATCGCATGTCACCGGAAATGTGCTCTACCTCGGTAATTCACAGGGCAGAGTTGTAATTTTCCCGCCATGACGTAAAAAGGAAAATCATATAAAATGACCTTTTCGAGGAGCCCCATCCGCCCATAGTCGATAATGTACGCGGATGTACGATAATTTCGAATCGACCCTTCGCCGCCATTGGTTGCCGCGTCAGAATTTGCAAAGTCTCAAACATTTATGAGCCTGCGTTGCATTCGGGGCCGAAGCGCCCTATCGGATTACGGTTAAATATTAATTTCCATCGTATTAATGGAACATTTCGTTAGTCCGTGTAATTGCATTATTTATGGCTGAATTATGATTCTATGCGCTCTCCGCACCAATGAATTCAATTACACGAACGCAATTATAAACATTTAATATTGTCGCTACTCTCAAGCGGGCGTTTCCTTTAGCATATCTGCAAGTCGGGTGTATGCCGATCGAACTCTGCTACTCGACGAATCGTCCGCGTCATACCAATATCTCGAATTCTTAACGAAGATCGAATTATGCACGACAAAAATGCAACGTCTGTTGAAATATTTTGTTGCAATTGTCGAGCCGATGGGAAACAAACCCAATTGTCATACAAACTAAATTCACTGTACTTGTCACCGCAGACGTGCATTATTGCGTAATTATCCCGGAGGCGAATTATGCGAATTGTATGGGTTGAATATTCGAAGTGGCGCTGGCGCCAGCGCTACGGCCGTCACTTTCCCGATGCACGTTGCATGCTTTCAGGAGATGAAATCCATCTTCGCGCGTCATCGCTTATGAAATGGAATTATACGTATTATTCGCGTGACTGTCGTTTAAATTGGAGATATGGCACGCACGGGCGAAGGTGAGACCTAACGCTATTCATACGTCGATCGAACTTCTTTGTTGCATTAGTATACCATCGCACTTGTTCTTCAGATTTATCATTTACGCATGTTCACTGGTCTTGTTGGGAATGGCAAATCCGTATACGTAACTTTCTCGGTGGCAAATATTCGGATCGATTTCTCTCGTATGTTTATTTTTCAATGCGCAGGCTGAGTGGAGATTTTTTAAAATCGGAATTGCATTTTCGTGACACCGGTGAAACCACGACAGTCTAATCAAAAAGTGTATATCACGTTCAAATACGATCCATCGCTTGTTATATCGAATATTTTTCACATTTCTGCCCATGGACGTGCTACAACGCGGTACAACGGAGGTGCTGTCCTGCACTGGGTTATTTTTTTTGAAAATCGTTATTAACATTGTGCGTCGCGAATTCGTTATAGTATGTAGTAAAGCATCCTCTCTCCTCAGTTGCCGAAAATGTATTACCCAGAGAATTAACTTCAAAGGTTAGCTCATATTTGCCTACCGGTCCTCTTCCCTCCTACCACTTCAGTTGTCCGACTCAGGGCGCATCGTTAAAAAATTCACGCGTGTGTTGCACCGTTGAACCACGGTGCCTCGAAATACTAGGCTCAATTTAAAGTCAACCAAGAAACGTATAGAAAACTCGTAAATACGTAACGGATAATTGCGTGCCCATGTATACACGCATACACTCGCGCAGAGTCTTCCGCGTCGGCCCTTAGACGATATCGGGGGTCAAGTAGAATAACGATAGCCTAGGGGGAACCTACAAACCGCCCCATACCTTGAGAACGAGACTAGTCGAACACTATCGCGCTCTCTCCCACCATTTTTTTATACTTTTTTCTCCTTACTTGCCTCAGGTTTATCACTTACCGTAATATCGATTATTGCCACGCGATTTTTCCCCCTTTCTATATTCACCGTCTAGAAATACAATCTCCACGCACGCCCTTTGCCCCCAATAAAATGACCGACCATTTCGACGCGCTACAGAGGGGACCAGAAAATTTCTACGTAAAGATTCACGAACATAGTGACCCAAGTAAGTGGCGAAATGAAACATTTTTTCTTTCTTCTCTTGTGCCGGACAGGTCAATGTGCGCATCAGTGTCAACAAAACCTATTTTACCCAGATGGGGGGCTGAAGGTAAGAGAATTTGTTAAGAGAATCGTGTGTGAACTCATGACCCGACATTCGCAACACGCAATATCTCGAATATATTGAACGTAACAGGAAACGATACCGATCTCTCTTCTTCTCTCTTCGCGGTTGGATAGCAAGTACTACGCCGGAAATGTTTTACGGTGGCCCCATTACAATCCGTCCTTTATATCAATTTCATTTCCTTAAAAGTATTTTTATTGGCGGGGCAGCGCAGTGCCATTCGTAAAACCGAATACGACTCCCAACGTGGCCAGGCGGACTTTAATGCCAGAGACGGCGCCGGCATGATCAACACCATTTCCCTTCGATGGTTGGACGATGGCCGAGCAAGAGGACGCGCTCCTGGTATTACTTGGCGAAACTTTGCGAAGTATCGCACATGCGAAATTAATGGACAAAGAGTCATGGAAATGATTTCTAACTTATCACGATCTTCATTTTTGCTTCTACATTTACACATACATATATTTTAATTGGAGCAACCTGGTGACTAGCGTGGGAGCAACGACGTGTGACGAATGGGCCCAGATCGCTGTGCAATCGAAATGTTTCGAAATCATCGATGACCCTTCCGGTCGGCAACCGAATTGCGCGCTGCGCAACCTGGCATTGACTCCGCCGATAATTCTCCAGGCAACAGGGACAATCAAATCCTGGGGACATGATCGCTAACACGTGTGAGTATATTAGTGCCGTCCCCCACGTCCTTCGTCCACGTCCTCCCAGAATACATGTGGCGTGTATCTGCATACCTACCTCACCAATTACCGTACCCAGTATCTATACGAGGGTCTACCGAACGTTTCACGCAAGGCAGATCATATACGGTCATAACTGTGAGCAACCTTGTTAAATCATAGTGAACGACGAAGGAGAGTAGGAGCCGAGGTCAAAGGTAAAAGAAGACCTTTCGCAATTTAGATGATCCGACAAGTACTAGATTTTTCGCTTTGTGGAACGATAGCGAGGTAACCAGAAAAATCTTCGCCTAGTCACGGTTGCACATTCGAACAACCAACCTGTCGGGTGGTCACGTGACATAGGTGATTGAGAATGATAAGACAGATTCGAAATTTTGGAGATGATCAGCCTCATCGATCATGTATAAGATTTTAATGGAACATGGAAAGATGTAAAGCCATCGATTGCCAGACACGCGCGTTTAAATTTAGTTGGCTGGTAAGGTAGATTTTTGATTGTAAGTCTCTATCGAAACGTGGTTCATTGAACACGAGACACGGTCAGCAGATATTCAGACAGGTCCAGAAAACATGAAATTAAAACTCAACCATAAATCTCACGTCGTGCGCGTACCCTCACAACTGACTTCCGCTGCAGTCTGTCGCCGTACCTACTTGTGTATCTAAAAACTTAATTTTCCAGAAGAACGTCTGATTGGCGGGGCGACAACCGCGACGGAAACGAGCGACGTGTCGTCGCGCGTCTCTCGCGGTTCATTGAACTCTAATCTAATTATGCAGCCTCATATCGCTTCTTATGAAGAATGCATGGCTCCGCGTTGATGCCGACGATTTAATGTATGCGCTAATAAGTAAATGTGTAATCTGGGAACAGATCGTCGACGACGCGACGTCATCGTTTGTCGAAAGTAAAATATTTCCTTACCATAGTTTTCCACATTCCCCGTTATTGAATTTGTGTAAAAACTCCCAATTTAACGACAGAAAATTTAAATGGAAAAGGACAAATTGCAAAATTATATTCTTCTGTATTGCTCGTTGATTCGCTTAAGAGAATCTGTCGGTGTCGCTGTAGGCGTCTCACAATACATATGATTCTATTGTACTTTATAAATACGCCTAAGAAACGAAACCTTAGGAGACCCGAGTCACCCGAAGCAACGTAGGTTGGGTCGGATTTGGAAGGCTCCTCTGACCCTCTTGCCGCACAAACGTTTCCCAGCAAGGTTCTATCGAATTTTATGGCGACAGTACGGGGCATCGGAAATCGACGCATCGATCTTGAAGGGTGGTGGAGGGAATGGATGGGAAGAGGAGAAAGGGGACGCGGGAAGGGAATTGTGGGTCAAAGGTTGGGGTTAGTCTCGACGCGTCAGCACTTTAGCCTCGTTAATGACGTCATTTACCAGTCTCAGGGCGCGCCATGTCGCGTATGTGCGACGGGACGAGCGAGGAAGGCAGCGATTGACCGGCAGAGGAAAAAGTCGGAGGAAAAGAGGGTATCCATTATGGGGAATCGGCGTTCGGGGTTTCTTACCCGATGTAAATAAATCAAATCCTGCCCAGCGTGCACATTTCATCGGGTGAAACGTAATTTGCAAGTTTTTTTGTCTTTCAGGGGATGTCGAACGACGAAGGTAAGAAAGGTCAAAGGGAACTTCCGGAAATTCGGCGAATGATTTACGAATGGCCAATCGTTTAAAAAATTATAATTCCACGGTGTTCGACTGATGCCTGATATCGATCATCGATGTATAATTCTCCTTGAACTGCCCTACTTTTCTCCGGCCATCGATATTCACGTTTACGCTCGTTAATTCCCAAACCGCGATCGATGCTCCCTCTAGAGGTTGGTTTTCATCCGCATGGATGAAGCAGATATTTTCGTGTGATATCAACGGGGATGGAGAATCAGCAAACTCTATGGGGTGAAATTATCTTTGCGGGGATTGCCGTTTACATCGCACGGGGGTGACTCCTCCTCCCCTAGCTTGCGATCTCCGCGAGTTCATAGCGCACGAGGAAGGGTCTGTACGGTTCGCACATAGAATCCGTAGGTCCATAGCGGGCTATAGCTTGCCTCTGCAGTTCGCCGGCTATTTCCCATTTGGCAGGCGAGCCAGACCCAGCACTTTTGGTGCCAACCGATAATTGGACGAATCGCAGTCATTCGCTTCGCGCGAACTACTCTCCTCTCTCTTCCCACCTTTCTCTCGTCTCCCTCGCACCGTCCTCTCTACCTTGCTCTTTACTCTCTTTCGCCCTCCCCACTCCCCCATCGCTCCCTTCCTCTTCTCATGTTTCTCCCCCTTCTTCACTCTACCCGGTGCTTCGCATCGCACTCTCGTGCTTCCTTTCGCGTCTCTTCCTCCATCCGTCGCCGTTCATCTATCTCATTATTCTCATCCACCGTCTCCCTCGACGTTTGACTTCCCATCCCCATCTTTCGTCCCCAAGCCTATCCATCCCCTCCCCCCCCTCTCTCTGTCTCTCTCCTCTCCTCTCCCTCTCTCTTTCTCTTTCGATCTCCTCTCTCGATTCACTCCCAACCTTTGCGTTTCTCAAAAGGACAATTCCCGCGAAGCATGAACCGAAATTTCACCCCCCATGAAGCTCCCCCGGTAAGATTCCACTCGGTACCAAGGAGATAACCTTCGATGATCGCGAAAGAGGGTCGAAGGTGCTATAAAAACTCGATATTCCCGGGATATGTGCACGACGTTACGACTCTTGGCACTACACTCTGATTTTCGGCCGTAGAATAGAGGGCAGAGTGGATATGTGGGGAGGGGAGGGGGGGGTGGATCAGGGAGAAGAGAGAACAGAAGTGGAGAGGAGGGATCGCAGAATGATACGAGGGGTCACTAGTCCCCGGGCTCCCTCTAATTTTGATGGAATTCCACTTTTACGACTCGTCGCGTCGTCTCCATACGGAAGACTCGCCTTCGTGTCGGTCTTATATAAATTCAAAATTATTACTCCCTTGCGTTCGCGACATTTACATGCGCTCGAGATCGAAGCGATTCACCGGAGAATCGGTGGTACTCACGCTACGTCCTCGTGACGCTAAAGTAAAAGTCCCGAGGCGACATCGACGTGGGCCTCGTGATGAATGGCGCGATGAAGATCGCGTGGAACTGGAGGATGGATTCGCGAATAACGCGAGTGGCAGTCACAAATTCGCAGAGCATTACGCTCACTTTCGATGCCGATGGCCCGTGCGCGCCTAGGATGCGAAAGACGCGAAGAGAGCAGTGAGAGTAGAGAAGGAGGACGAGGAGCAGGTAGAGGGGATGTATGCACTATCTGCAGGATCCATGCTATTTGCGCAAAGTGGCCTATCCTCCGTTTTCGCTTCTACCGCTCTCGCGTCTCGACTTCTACCACCACCGGTAACCAACCACGTTTAGACAGTCTGGTAGGGTAACACATTGTTTGCTCTTCGTTCGCTAAACTAAACCGCATTCGGAATTAATTGCACGTTAGGAGGCCACGGGGATAATTAAAGCCGCCCCGATTCCTCACCCGCCCCGAATCCTTGCCACCGGACGTCTTCCACTCAGGTACACCTTGAATGCCTCCCAATTCTACTTCCGTCGGCTTGCTCTCCCCATCGAGCGAACCCTGCCTTATCCTATGCGTCGATAACGCTAACGCTTGCTTAACACATTAGCACGAGATGGTTACCCCATAACACGAACGGCCGTCCTTTTAAATCATTTATCGTAATTCCGATGAACGGTACATCAAACGACAGACTGGGGGATATAACACATGTTGTACTATTAAATTGATTCTGTTACAAAAGACATACGATCGGACGATACCGAGAAAAAAATTCCTGTATGGCAAAGGAAGATGGAATTATGGCAGATCGAGCACTTTATCTTTGCACGAGCGATCTTATTTGGCACGGGAGCTGGATGAGCGACTTTAGCCGAGTTAGCAGCCAGTGTTGTGATATATGTACATCTCGCGAGATTGCGCACGATAACTAGCTCGATCATCCACCGGGAATGATTTGCCCGTTCAAGGAAATTGATTGTTAATCATTCCGTCTCTCTCCCGAGCTCGTGCCATCCTTTCTTCCCCCCCCCTCTCTCTCTCTCTCTCTCTCTGACACACACACGTGCACACACCCCTGTACAGATACACATATTATATCCAATCGTGCTGTCATTCTGTCTCGACGTCAATCAGAAACAATTAAAGATTGGAAACCTGCAAAAGTTGATTTTTGTACCGATAAAGAAAAGAGTTCACTGATCATCTGAAAACTCGCCAAGGGGCCGAAGAAGAGCAGCCAAGGGTCGCTCGATAAATAATCCATAGATTTTTTCCCTGCCGACGGGAGGGAGAGCCTGCGAGACCCTTACCCGCCTAGCGAAAAGAGATCCCAGAAGAATCCATTGTTTCTTCGTATAAGGCCGGCTTGATTGTGCTAATGACAAATGGGTACGTAGTAAAACCAAGCCAATGGTTCCGCGTCGTGCGGAGCCTGTCTGAATCGCAGGCAAAGACAAAAGAAGGATAGGGGAATGAGGAGGGGGGAGCGGCGAAACGAGAATTGAACGGGATCCAAAAGTGCTTATAAACGAATAACACCCATAAAGGATAAGATATCGAAGGATTATGCCCATTATCATATATCTGTCAGCAGCTCCTTTTTGCGCCTCGTCATTCCTGTCCGCCTAGCCAACCGCTCCTCTGCTCGATTCATCTTCATTTCCTCGGTCCAACTTTTTTCTTATGCTCATTTATAAAATGGAATATCCAGCGTATAACTAATGCGATATATCATAAGAACAAACGATATAATGTTATTAGTCGAAACAAGGCACGCGTAACAAATTATTTTAAAAAACTATAGAGAAAAATTAATTGAGTTCTAGAGTAGCGTCGAAGTTTTGGTCAGGTGTTCGAAAAAATTCGGATAACAATTTGGATTATCTGAAACAAACTATAAAATATTAAATGAAAAATGTCAAAGGTTTTTGTCCTTACTTCAGTGAGAATCTCATTCGTTACGGAAAGCGAAATATCAATTTGATAGTGATCGCGTTTTCGAAGCAGTACACGTTCTAGTTATTACGGCGTCACCATACGCCATCTTTCTCAATACAAGCGAATTAACAAGGGAATAGAGGCAGCTCAATGATAACTCAAGTTCGCACGTCCTGACGCACACGCATTAGACATATCTGGTTATAAAATTTCATAATAGAAACATTTGTAACCCATAAAAAGTATAATAACATAATCATATTCTCGTATCGAATAGAATATAGTTCAATGAGTAAATGAAAGAAGAACTTGTCTGTAGTGCCATCTATAGCGTTCTGCCGTCAACGGCGATATGTATAAAGGTCCATTACAGCAACATGAAAGATGAAGGAACCGATTACAATCGCGCCCGAAGATTGTCTCGGTATTACTGTATGTCACCCTCTAGCTTCGCCATAGTGAATAAGATGATCTTTAATATCCATTCATTGATAAAGAGGATCAGCGCCAGTTTGGCATAACTACATAACAACACAACGCATTTTACATGACAATTCCAAAAGTACCGTTGACTGAATCGACGCGATGGTACATGCAGTGCCCTATTCTATCGACGATTAGAGCACGCTGATTTACGTGGCGTCCCATGCGCGGCTCAACAAATAAAGAACGAGGACAGTCAGTCTCTTCGCGCACAGAATGAAGCGTTCAAACCATAGACTTATACTCATAGACCGCGCATTCTGTGAGAAGCGTTGAAGACAACATGATACGAGAGAGCAATACTGGGGGTGAACCTGTCTCTGTCTAACTGGAGCGTTGGTGGGGGGAATAAGGAAAACAGGAGAAGAGCAACGTTTAAACGTGAGCATACGTTCATATACGTTTAAACGTTTATACGCGTAAACGTATGCTCTTCTCCTGTTTTCCTTATTCCCCCCACCAACGCTCCAGTTAGACAGAGACAGGTTCACCCCCAGTATTGCTCTCTCGTATCATGTTGTCTTCAACGCTTCTCACAGAATGCGCGGTCTATGAGTATAAGTCTATGGTTCAAACCCATCCTGTTACATTATACAGGGTGAGTTTTAATGGATGGACCAACCATTTACCATCGGAGTGAGTTACAGATTGCAGTCTGTTAGTATTACTATAGAGGTGAGTCGGTACCTCACTCCGATGGTAAATGGTTGGTCCATCCATTAAAACTCACCCTGTACATATAATCTTAGTGTCGCGTCCAACGTTACCGATATACTGTAGAAATTAAATTCAACGCTACTAGTGGCAAAAATACGCATACTTGCCTTTAGTTTGTGTCCTTGGCGGACCAACGGTGACGGAAATATTCTGTAAAAAATTATTATTATAACATATATTATTTAAATATTCTATAGCGCTTTGGGTCTCATAAATTGAAATAAACAATGCAAGTGTGAAATAAAACTGCAAATTAATCCCAAGAAGAAATAATAAAGACACTCACCTACAAGGATACCATATAGTAACAGTCGATAATGTCGGTGGAGGTTGGCAGCAGGTCCTAGTAGTGAGTTGATCGGCAACAATAGAATCTAAAACGCACAAAAGAGATGATAAATTAATAAAGTTAAATGTTAGACTTGCAAGTGTGAAAAAGAAAAAAACTAGGGCTGAACTTGGAAAGAAATGATAAAATATACTCACTTGTAGCAGTGGATGCTTTAAGCTGCTGAAATTTAGCGGTGCTCCTCTTCAAGTGGACTCTACTACGCGTGACGTAATTTGTTTTAAAATGTTTAAACCGCGACCGTAAAACTTTTCATCGACGAGCAAAAACTGACTCTGACGCGAGATTTAAAGGTCGAGTCAAACAACACTGACTCTAATGTGCGCAACCGAAAACTCACGAGCAACCACTGACTCTAGTGCGCGGTACAATCAGTTTAAAATATTATTTCAGACACTTCGAGATGAAAAAGACTCTAAAAAACCGCTTTGCACGCGGCCACAAAACCGTAGACCGTGCACTGACTCTACGAGACGATTAGATTCGTGCGAACAACACTGACTGTAATACGCGATACGAGTTTTCATTTTGAATCTAGCGCCCGTGATTCAACGAAAACTCGAGACATTTCGAGGCAACACTGATTCTAAACACGCGCGCGACGAGAAAAATTGCTGAAAATAAAGTGGAGGTGGGTAGACACAATATACAATTATCGTTTCACGCGTGTGGAAGTCAATTGCTTATCTACTGAATTACAGTTTATAAAAGTGGAATTTTGAATTTAAATTAATACGTCACCACTCTCGCCTGCACTCTTGTTGATATTTCACTTTGTATTAGAAGTCACGTTCGCGAAAGATTTAATTTGTATTGGAATTATTAATGTAAGTATGAGACACACTCGTCGGCACTAGCGATAAAAAAACCGTTGATTCGAATCGAAGAGAAAAAAGAAGGTAAATTGTCACGTGATACTACACACGACTTCACTGTACGACCCACGGAGAACGAATGAGGCCCCTGATTACGTTATCCAGTAATATCTACCACAGTCCCCACCACTTGGTTATTCCACCTCTGCCAATAAGTGTGCACAGTGGGGACAGGTATCCAATAACGAAGCACCCTTGTAAGCAGAGTATTTCCACGAAAAGTCTTTTCAACCATCGTTTCCAGAACATACGCATATAATTTTGAGTAGACACCGAAATTCCGCGAAAAGATTTGGATACTTGGAAAATATAAAAATTGAATTTTTAACTGAACTTTGTAATAAATAAGCAGACCGAATAAGAAATTAATAAAAGTAATTAGTACTATCTTTGTCCAGAATGCCTGAAACAGAAATCTACAATGGATTAAGCATCAAAATGTGACAATGTAATATGATATGGCCCATGGATGATTTTGAGACTAACTAAACCTGCAACAAAAACAAAGTAGATTATTATACAGTACTGAATATGCACAGATTGAAATATGGTTGCACGATACTGCGCAACAAGGAAAGAATCGTATTAACACTATTCCTACTGACTGATCAAATGACCATTTTCAACATTTCGATTAGAATTTGCATCGCCTTTAAATTTCACGACTTTTTCTAAAATATACGTATAATACATTTTTCAATATTTTAGGAAAAGTCTTGAAATTTAACCTTTAACTACACGCGCCCTAAATAATGACACAAGTACACGCACGGTGCATTCCATACGCTACAATTAAAAAATCAACGTTTAAAGTAATTTAGAGTCAAACGCTAAATTAAATTATTTACTTATTTATTTTTGAGAGAAAACATTGTCAGATTCTCGTATTGAAATAGCGATGCAATTACGTTGTATATAGGAAATTCTAAACGAAATTTTAAAAACATTCATTTGACCGGTCGTGGTAGGAATAATGTGTTAACCGTGAAAAAAGAATCGTTTTCCGTAGAAAAAACATTCAAGAATTGTTACATGCAAGCAACGAGCATAGTGACCTGGTGGTATATTCTACTGTTACTGTAACTTTGTTTTCTGGAGCACTTCGGCATATATTGCCTCTTCGGGTTCTTCTTTTTTTTGTCTTCATCAACCCTGAGGTCCTAAAGCTCGGGCATCGCTAAACTTCGCAAGAATAAAAAAATGCTAGAAAAAAAAAATAATCTGAACGCGGTTCTAAAACTAACGTATCCACGAATCAACCACCCGTACCTTCAATGGTAGTTCGTCGATACGCAACATTTAATAGTGCCCGAGTGGGAAGAAAAATTAATTTAATCCTTTGAGACACTACATGCACTAATCTTGCATTTTTCCAAAAACATAAACTGAGGTTAAATGAAAGTAATCGTGTCAACTTGTTAATAGAATTTCAAATCTATTAACCGTTAGAGACACTTAAAACAAATTCAACAACAAAGGATTAAATTCATCGCCCGAATCGGTGGAGTTCCGATTGTGCAGTAGACGGAATGGTCCTACTTAAAACTCAATTCTTTATTTCAAAGTTCGTAATATTTGAAGACTGTGCTTCAAAATTGCGAACACCTAGTCCAGGTGAAGGGATCCAGTTCTATTCCTACAATGGAACCTTCTCCACGTCCCTGGCCCTGCCTGCTTAATATTAAATTCATTCGCACAGAAGGAAAGAGCTACCTGCCTACCTAACACAGCTATATTTAAAAAATGGCAAAGCAAGCACACCAACACACATCACTCCACGGTTCTCTCTCACACGCCCTGGGTGCAAAGCCTACACTAGAGAGGACATCCCGGGATGCCTCCGACACCCGAACGTGAAGCATACAGTTCTACGTTTTACGTACCATTTTCCTGAAATCGACTGTCGAGGACGACGAACATTGCGTCAAACTACATCTAATATTCGCGTCGCGTGAAATAGAAATGCATTAGAAGAATGCATTTCAATTTGGACTGTTGCATATAATCGAACGAATTTCGCGTGTTCATTGAATAATTTTATTTTGCATCGTTTGAAATTTTAGTTTACACATAATGTAAACTAAAATTCGAATGTATGAGTGAATCTGTTGTTTGAATTTTGTTTGGGATATATAATGTAATAAAATGACGGTGGAGCAATATTTTTAATTTGAAATCATTTTTCAAGAACAACGCACAATCCCACCAATTTTACCTATCCACACAAAACGCTGTGGAATCGTGCGTCGCGCACGATGCACCGACACATCGACAGCCGCTGAATTTTTTTTATTAGTACTTAAAATCTAATCACCGTGCCCACCCACCATGATCCACTCGAGTTGCATCTGAGCACCCGAACAGATCAGGTGTAAAAGGAAATGAGCACGGCCAAATCAATTGGTAACTCACTGTTTCTGTTTCGTTTCTTCTTTTTCTGAAAATCCTGTGCTAATAAAAGGATTAATTTCTCATTTTTTCTAAGCGGGCTACGAGACTCTAATTATTTTAGTATTTACAATATTCCATTAAGGTGGAATTGTTATATTTGAATAAGAAGATAAATCTATATATTGAACAGGCAAATGTGAAAATGTCTTTGCAAATATGTAAATGCGATGCAAGCAAAATAGATTTAAAAAGGATTTGAAATTTATTTATGATATTATCATGCACAAATAGTACTTATAATTGAATTTTTCTAGAGATAACTCATCTTCACAGCATATATGATACTAAAATATAGAAGTAAGAAATCTTTCAATGCTGTGAATAATAGTTTTCTCTTCGCGAAGTGCTTTCTTGCTCATTTATATTATAATATGGTCAGTACGTTACTTGCACATTATATTCTTTGTGCCCAATTAAGCTCGCATGCAAACAAACTACTCAAACAATTGAAGATACTCGAAGGAAATAAGAAATAACATTGCGAAGTACGCTTTATGATTTTATAAATGTTACTTCAAAAATATTAACGAATAAAAAAATTTTATTGCAAATTTATCACTGCGAAGAGACAAGAAAGCCCTAGCCTGAACTAAGAAAAATACACAAAATGCAATAAAGAAACAATGGTTAGTAAAATCTACTAGTCACGACTGGAGTTCACAAAGCTGACCTAACTTCGTGAATTCCAATCGCGGTCACTGCTCGTTGCTTTTTTGAAGACATTAGTAATAAAAATTACAACCTGTAGCCCGTGTCGGTTTGGACCTTTCGTCCTACGACATGATTGGGCATCAGAGGAAATTTAAAGTGTATCGACTCACAAAATCCTATAGTCGAACACAGCAGATGTGTAGTGAACCACAGCAAGCATGCAATGTAAGACAGTAGACATATATCGCAGAGTAACACGCATCGACAGGAGTGAAGCAGCAGATGATAAATGGAAAGAAGCAGAAGAAATCAAAGATTAGTAAAATCACACAGTACATCAAAGCGCACGTAGAAAAACTCAGAAACCGAATAAACTTCACATACGAGAAAACTAATTCAGAAAAATGAAAGTAATAAAGAAACTCACTTGAAAATAAACGTTCCTCAAGCAGAGCGCAGAACAGCACGCAGGCGGCAGGTATTGTCAGGAAGTAGCGAAAGTGAATATCCAACAGGAAAAAAATCTGTAACGAATAAAGAAGATTATAGAAAAAAATGCAAAAGACTAAAAGAAGATCGTAAAGATTAGTAAAATCAAGCGTTGCACGCAAGTGTGGAAAGAAAGGGTATGCAAATACGATAAGACCTTTAAAAGAATCAAATAAGAAGAAATTATCCGGTGGAGAAAAGAATAGAGATACTCACTTGTAGCAGTAAATGCTCTAAGCTGCGAGAATTTTCAACGATGCTCCTCTTCCTGACACTCTATTACGCGATACGATATTTATTTTCAAGAAATTTCAAATCGCGACCGTAAAACTTTTTCGAACGTCACTGACTCGAGCACGCAACTGAAAACTCGCGGACAAGCACTGGACTCTACTACGCGATACAAGTTCGCATTTAGAATGTCTACCGCGTGATTCGAACACTTGAGGAAAATTGCGTCCTTTGCTTCCTTGTAGCAACAAGTGTCAACCTGCACAGAATACGTGCAATAGCAGCATAAACAGTTTCAGTCCGCATAAATTAATGACAGATGTACTTCAATGTTTACATCTTATCGGCAAAATACAGGAGAATTTCCGTTATTCTGCTTAATTTGCGTATAAAGACGAGAAAGCGTCACTTACCTTCATGTTTCGAAGGGAGTAATAATGGAGAAGATCGTTCTGATTCGTCAGACCGGGAAGACGAACGTCACGTGACGTTAGCCGTGCAGTTGATTGGACATTTTATTCTACGTATGAGAGACTGATGGTGTTCCTTGTCTCTGGTTGGTCAATCGCCATTAAAGCTGCGCAAAGCTTCTGCGCTGTAATACCACAAGTTATATAACGCGCATAAACTTTTAACTTCATTGGTTTGAATATATTTGTACGTATATGTATAATAAATTTACTAACCAGCCACACGGGACCACCAAAGCTGTTTAATTCGCACGTACGAACTGCATAGTTTAGCAACGAGATATTTTCTGAAATGTATAAAAATGTTACGTAAGATAACATTATAAAATTCCATGTTCTGTGTAAAAAAAAATAGGAAGCTTCTGATCAGAAGTTGAAAGTATCATAAAAGGATAGAATGCATACTTCAAATAATTTTCGTAGAACTTCTCTCGTTCTCCAACTAACGTCCTTCCTCGTTCGTGGCTCGTCGCATTTTGATGCACGCCACAAATTGTTGCGTTTTTATACCACCGTGGCGCACGCGCCTCGGCCAATCACCGGCAGATGAGGCGACGCGTGTGATTGGCTGCGGGGGAGCTGCTTGCCTGCCGTATATAAAGCGCCATGCGTGGGTTTAACGAACATTTCTGCTGCATCCACTGAGGAGAGAGGTTGAAGGAAAATAAGGAAGCTTAGCCCATACAGCACCGAACATTGAAATGATGTTGCTGAGACGTTGCGATGTTGCACGTTACAATACAAATATTTTTGCTACCTTGAATATATGCTGATGCTCTTATCCCATAATACAGCACACAAACGTTGAATCAACATTGCGAATGTTATTTCAACGTTTTGAAATGTAGATCCAATGTAGAAAAGACATTGCAGGCAGAAACGTCTCATGTCCGTTGAATTGCAATGTTTTGTAGACGTTATAATTCAACGTCTACGAGACATTGCAATTCCCACATCCAAAAAACATTTTTAAACATTGCCTTATACCATTTTTGAGTGAAGCGGGTTTGAATTGTGGTTTAGTATAAAAAACCTGGGTTGGTTTTATTACCGTTCCTGCTCAGTGATTTGATTTCGAAAAAACCCATCCGTACGGTGGTGGGACTCGAACGCGGATCACTAGCGTACGATTCGTCCAGCTAAGCTACTGAGCTACACTCATTGGGTTGCATGCAATTCGACATAATGGGTATACATGGACACATTAATAAATCGTAAACATTTAAAACCAATTTTCTTGACAACCAAGGGCCGTCGCTAAAACTCCCTCTCAGCGTCATTGGATGCTTTCTATTTACCGATACAAGTCAACGCAAACATCATTCTACCTTTATTTCACATATGATGCTTATTATAAATAACATTCGCAATGTTGCAATTCAACATTTTTTCGATGTTGATTCAACGTTTGTGTGCTGTATGGGTGCGTGTTACTGATCAAGATATATCGTTTCACAGGTCTACGAAGCATTTCGAAATGAACCTCAGACGATCTTATAACATGAATGATTATTTTATGATTATTTCTGATTTTAAATTATATGTATATATATATGTCTTTTGAATATATCTCATTTTTGAAAGATATACTTTCCTCGATTTAAGTCGCGGAAGTGGAATCGTAAAGGGACAGACCTGCAAAGGTAGGAATCGAACCTCGATCCTCGGGCCCACCTTTGTAGTTCGCCGAACGAAGAAAAGGACAACGAATACGAGATAAGAATGAAAGGAGAGCCGAGGCAACGGAGGCAGTTAAACTATATACGTTGTACGCTTGGCCGACTCCACTTCAGATAACATAGGCACAGAAACATCGTATGTCGTGGCGTAGGACCGGCACTGGGGTCGTAAATCAAAAGCCACAAAAGGGACATAAATCGAGGAATTACTGTATACATATATCAATATATATACAGGGTGTCCCGCAATTGGTGTAATCCCCGCGAAAGGGTTGTAGCTGAAATAATTCTAAACACCAAAAAAAAAAAAATTAGGGTTAACCCTAACCCTAACCATAACCCTAACCCTAACCCTAACCCTAACCATAACCATAACCCTAACCCTAACCCTAACCATAACCCTAATTTTTTTTTTTTTTTTTTTTTTTTTTTTTCCTCTACGGGCGCGCTCATTCGCCTATGTTTTTCCTTAATAATTCAAAAATTCAGCCTCGTCCAACAATTCTAAACAACATTTTCCTTTGCGAACAAGTTGGACGAGGCTGAATTTTTGAATTAAAAAACATAGGCGAATGAGCGCGCCCGTAGAGGAAAAAAAAAAAAAAAAAAAAAAAAAAAATTAGGGTTAACCCTAACCCTAACCATAACCCTAACCCTAACCATAACCATAACCCTAACCCTAACCCTAACCATAACCCTAATTTTTTTTTTTTTTTTTTTTTTTTTTTTTTTCCTCTACGGGCGCGCTCATTCGCCTATGTTTTTCCTTAATAATTCAAAAATTCAGCCTCGTCCAACTTTAGGGTTAGGGTTAGGGTTATGGTTAGGGTTAGGGTTAACCCTAATTTTTTTTTTTTTGGTGTTTAGAATTATTTCAGCTACAACCCTTTCGCGGGGATTACACCAATTGCGGGACACCCTGTATATATATTGATATATGTATACAGTAATTCCTCGATTTATGTCCCTTTTGTGGCTTTTGATTTACGACCCCAGTGCCGGTCCTACGCCACGACATACGATGTTTCTGTGCCTATGTTATCTGAAGTGGAGTCGGCCAAGCGTACAACGTATATAGTTTAACTGCCTCCGTTGCCTCGGCTCTCCTTTCATTCTTATCTCGTATTCGTTGTCCTTTTCTTCGTTCGGCGAACTACAAAGGTGGGCCCGAGGATCGAGGTTCGATTCCTACCTTTGCAGGTCTGTCCCTTTACGATTCCACTTCCGCGACTTAAATCGAGGAAAGTATATCTTTCAAAAATGAGATATATTCAAAAGACATATATATATACATATAATTTAAAATCAGAAATAATCATAAAATAATCATTCATGTTATAAGATCGTCTGAGGTTCATTTCGAAATGCTTCGTAGACCTGTGAAACGATATATCTTGATCAGTAACACGCACCCATACAGCACACAAACGTTGAATCAACATCGAAAAAATGTTGAATTGCAACATTGCGAATGTTATTTATAATAAGCATCATATGTGAAATAAAGGTAGAATGATGTTTGCGTTGACTTGTATCGGTAAATAGAAAGCATCCAATGACGCTGAGAGGGAGTTTTAGCGACGGCCCTTGGTTGTCAAGAAAATTGGTTTTAAATGTTTACGATTTATTAATGTGTCCATGTATACCCATTATGTCGAATTGCATGCAACCCAATGAGTGTAGCTCAGTAGCTTAGCTGGACGAATCGTACGCTAGTGATCCGCGTTCGAGTCCCACCACCGTACGGATGGGTTTTTTCGAAATCAAATCACTGAGCAGGAACGGTAATAAAACCAACCCAGGTTTTTTATACTAAACCACAATTCAAACCCGCTTCACTCAAAAATGGTATAAGGCAATGTTTAAAAATGTTTTTTGGATGTGGGAATTGCAATGTCTCGTAGACGTTGAATTATAACGTCTACAAAACATTGCAATTCAACGGACATGAGACGTTTCTGCCTGCAATGTCTTTTCTACATTGGATCTACATTTCAAAACGTTGAAATAACATTCGCAATGTTGATTCAACGTTTGTGTGCTGTATTATGGGATAAGAGCATCAGCATATATTCAAGGTAGCAAAAATATTTGTATTGTAACGTGCAACATCGCAACGTCTCAGCAACATCATTTCAATGTTCGGTGCTGTATGGGCTAAGCTTCCTTATTTTCCTTCAACCTCTCTCCTCAGTGGATGCAGCAGAAATGTTCGTTAAACCCACGCATGGCGCTTTATATACGGCAGGCAAGCAGCTCCCCCGCAGCCAATCACACGCGTCGCCTCATCTGCCGGTGATTGGCCGAGGCGCGTGCGCCACGGTGGTATAAAAACGCAACAATTTGTGGCGTGCATCAAAATGCGACGAGCCACGAACGAGGAAGGACGTTAGTTGGAGAACGAGAGAAGTTCTACGAAAATTATTTGAAGTATGCATTCTATCCTTTTATGATACTTTCAACTTCTGATCAGAAGCTTCCTATTTTTTTTTACACAGAACATGGAATTTTATAATGTTATCTTACGTAACATTTTTATACATTTCAGAAAATATCTCGTTGCTAAACTATGCAGTTCGTACGTGCGAATTAAACAGCTTTGGTGGTCCCGTGTGGCTGGTTAGTAAATTTATTATACATATACGTACAAATATATTCAAACCAATGAAGTTAAAAGTTTATGCGCGTTATATAACTTGTGGTATTACAGCGCAGAAGCTTTGCGCAGCTTTAATGGCGATTGACCAACCAGAGACAAGGAACACCATCAGTCTCTCATACGTAGAATAAAATGTCCAATCAACTGCACGGCTAACGTCACGTGACGTTCGTCTTCCCGGTCTGACGAATCAGAACGATCTTCTCCATTATTACTCCCTTCGAAACATGAAGGTAAGTGACGCTTTCTCGTCTTTATACGCAAATTAAGCAGAATAACGGAAATTCTCCTGTATTTTGCCGATAAGATGTAAACATTGAAGTACATCTGTCATTAATTTATGCGGACTGAAACTGTTTATGCTGCTATTGCACGTATTCTGTGCAGGTTGACACTTGTTGCTACAAGGAAGCAAAGGACGCAATTTTCCTCAAGTGTTCGAATCACGCGGTAGACATTCTAAATGCGAACTTGTATCGCGTAGTAGAGTCCAGTGCTTGTCCGCGAGTTTTCAGTTGCGTGCTCGAGTCAGTGACGTTCGAAAAAGTTTTACGGTCGCGATTTGAAATTTCTTGAAAATAAATATCGTATCGCGTAATAGAGTGTCAGGAAGAGGAGCATCGTTGAAAATTCTCGCAGCTTAGAGCATTTACTGCTACAAGTGAGTATCTCTATTCTTTTCTCCACCGGATAATTTCTTCTTATTTGATTCTTTTAAAGGTCTTATCGTATTTGCATACCCTTTCTTTCCACACTTGCGTGCAACGCTTGATTTTACTAATCTTTACGATCTTCTTTTAGTCTTTTGCATTTTTTTCTATAATCTTCTTTATTCGTTACAGATTTTTTTCCTGTTGGATATTCACTTTCGCTACTTCCTGACAATACCTGCCGCCTGCGTGCTGTTCTGCGCTCTGCTTGAGGAACGTTTATTTTCAAGTGAGTTTCTTTATTACTTTCATTTTTCTGAATTAGTTTTCTCGTATGTGAAGTTTATTCGGTTTCTGAGTTTTTCTACGTGCGCTTTGATGTACTGTGTGATTTTACTAATCTTTGATTTCTTCTGCTTCTTTCCATTTATCATCTGCTGCTTCACTCCTGTCGATGCGTGTTACTCTGCGATATATGTCTACTGTCTTACATTGCATGCTTGCTGTGGTTCACTACACATCTGCTGTGTTCGACTATAGGATTTTGTGAGTCGATACACTTTAAATTTCCTCTGATGCCCAATCATGTCGTAGGACGAAAGGTCCAAACCGACACGGGCTACAGGTTGTAATTTTTATTACTAATGTCTTCAAAAAAGCAACGAGCAGTGACCGCGATTGGAATTCACGAAGTTAGGTCAGCTTTGTGAACTCCAGTCGTGACTAGTAGATTTTACTAACCATTGTTTCTTTATTGCATTTTGTGTATTTTTCTTAGTTCAGGCTAGGGCTTTCTTGTCTCTTCGCAGTGATAAATTTGCAATAAAATTTTTTTATTCGTTAATATTTTTGAAGTAACATTTATAAAATCATAAAGCGTACTTCGCAATGTTATTTCTTATTTCCTTCGAGTATCTTCAATTGTTTGAGTAGTTTGTTTGCATGCGAGCTTAATTGGGCACAAAGAATATAATGTGCAAGTAACGTACTGACCATATTATAATATAAATGAGCAAGAAAGCACTTCGCGAAGAGAAAACTATTATTCACAGCATTGAAAGATTTCTTACTTCTATATTTTAGTATCATATATGCTGTGAAGATGAGTTATCTCTAGAAAAATTCAATTATAAGTACTATTTGTGCATGATAATATCATAAATAAATTTCAAATCCTTTTTAAATCTATTTTGCTTGCATCGCATTTACATATTTGCAAAGACATTTTCACATTTGCCTGTTCAATATATAGATTTATCTTCTTATTCAAATATAACAATTCCACCTTAATGGAATATTGTAAATACTAAAATAATTAGAGTCTCGTAGCCCGCTTAGAAAAAATGAGAAATTAATCCTTTTATTAGCACAGGATTTTCAGAAAAAGAAGAAACGAAACAGAAACAGTGAGTTACCAATTGATTTGGCCGTGCTCATTTCCTTTTACACCTGATCTGTTCGGGTGCTCAGATGCAACTCGAGTGGATCATGGTGGGTGGGCACGGTGATTAGATTTTAAGTACTAATAAAAAAAATTCAGCGGCTGTCGATGTGTCGGTGCATCGTGCGCGACGCACGATTCCACAGCGTTTTGTGTGGATAGGTAAAATTGGTGGGATTGTGCGTTGTTCTTGAAAAATGATTTCAAATTAAAAATATTGCTCCACCGTCATTTTATTACATTATATATCCCAAACAAAATTCAAACAACAGATTCACTCATACATTCGAATTTTAGTTTACATTATGTGTAAACTAAAATTTCAAACGATGCAAAATAAAATTATTCAATGAACACGCGAAATTCGTTCGATTATATGCAACAGTCCAAATTGAAATGCATTCTTCTAATGCATTTCTATTTCACGCGACGCGAATATTAGATGTAGTTTGACGCAATGTTCGTCGTCCTCGACAGTCGATTTCAGGAAAATGGTACGTAAAACGTAGAACTGTATGCTTCACGTTCGGGTGTCGGAGGCATCCCGGGATGTCCTCTCTAGTGTAGGCTTTGCACCCAGGGCGTGTGAGAGAGAACCGTGGAGTGATGTGTGTTGGTGTGCTTGCTTTGCCATTTTTTAAATATAGCTGTGTTAGGTAGGCAGGTAGCTCTTTCCTTCTGTGCGAATGAATTTAATATTAAGCAGGCAGGGCCAGGGACGTGGAGAAGGTTCCATTGTAGGAATAGAACTGGATCCCTTCACCTGGACTAGGTGTTCGCAATTTTGAAGCACAGTCTTCAAATATTACGAACTTTGAAATAAAGAATTGAGTTTTAAGTAGGACCATTCCGTCTACTGCACAATCGGAACTCCACCGATTCGGGCGATGAATTTAATCCTTTGTTGTTGAATTTGTTTTAAGTGTCTCTAACGGTTAATAGATTTGAAATTCTATTAACAAGTTGACACGATTACTTTCATTTAACCTCAGTTTATGTTTTTGGAAAAATGCAAGATTAGTGCATGTAGTGTCTCAAAGGATTAAATTAATTTTTCTTCCCACTCGGGCACTATTAAATGTTGCGTATCGACGAACTACCATTGAAGGTACGGGTGGTTGATTCGTGGATACGTTAGTTTTAGAACCGCGTTCAGATTATTTTTTTTTTCTAGCATTTTTTTATTCTTGCGAAGTTTAGCGATGCCCGAGCTTTAGGACCTCAGGGTTGATGAAGACAAAAAAAAGAAGAACCCGAAGAGGCAATATATGCCGAAGTGCTCCAGAAAACAAAGTTACAGTAACAGTAGAATATACCACCAGGTCACTATGCTCGTTGCTTGCATGTAACAATTCTTGAATGTTTTTTCTACGGAAAACGATTCTTTTTTCACGGTTAACACATTATTCCTACCACGACCGGTCAAATGAATGTTTTTAAAATTTCGTTTAGAATTTCCTATATACAACGTAATTGCATCGCTATTTCAATACGAGAATCTGACAATGTTTTCTCTCAAAAATAAATAAGTAAATAATTTAATTTAGCGTTTGACTCTAAATTACTTTAAACGTTGATTTTTTAATTGTAGCGTATGGAATGCACCGTGCGTGTACTTGTGTCATTATTTAGGGCGCGTGTAGTTAAAGGTTAAATTTCAAGACTTTTCCTAAAATATTGAAAAATGTATTATACGTATATTTTAGAAAAAGTCGTGAAATTTAAAGGCGATGCAAATTCTAATCGAAATGTTGAAAATGGTCATTTGATCAGTCAGTAGGAATAGTGTTAATACGATTCTTTCCTTGTTGCGCAGTATCGTGCAACCATATTTCAATCTGTGCATATTCAGTACTGTATAATAATCTACTTTGTTTTTGTTGCAGGTTTAGTTAGTCTCAAAATCATCCATGGGCCATATCATATTACATTGTCACATTTTGATGCTTAATCCATTGTAGATTTCTGTTTCAGGCATTCTGGACAAAGATAGTACTAATTACTTTTATTAATTTCTTATTCGGTCTGCTTATTTATTACAAAGTTCAGTTAAAAATTCAATTTTTATATTTTCCAAGTATCCAAATCTTTTCGCGGAATTTCGGTGTCTACTCAAAATTATATGCGTATGTTCTGGAAACGATGGTTGAAAAGACTTTTCGTGGAAATACTCTGCTTACAAGGGTGCTTCGTTATTGGATACCTGTCCCCACTGTGCACACTTATTGGCAGAGGTGGAATAACCAAGTGGTGGGGACTGTGGTAGATATTACTGGATAACGTAATCAGGGGCCTCATTCGTTCTCCGTGGGTCGTACAGTGAAGTCGTGTGTAGTATCACGTGACAATTTACCTTCTTTTTTCTCTTCGATTCGAATCAACGGTTTTTTTATCGCTAGTGCCGACGAGTGTGTCTCATACTTACATTAATAATTCCAATACAAATTAAATCTTTCGCGAACGTGACTTCTAATACAAAGTGAAATATCAACAAGAGTGCAGGCGAGAGTGGTGACGTATTAATTTAAATTCAAAATTCCACTTTTATAAACTGTAATTCAGTAGATAAGCAATTGACTTCCACACGCGTGAAACGATAATTGTATATTGTGTCTACCCACCTCCACTTTATTTTCAGCAATTTTTCTCGTCGCGCGCGTGTTTAGAATCAGTGTTGCCTCGAAATGTCTCGAGTTTTCGTTGAATCACGGGCGCAAGATTCAAAATGAAAACTCGTATCGCGTATTACAGTCAGTGTTGTTCGCACGAATCTAATCGTCTCGTAGAGTCAGTGCACGGTCTACGGTTTTGTGGCCGCGTGCAAAGCGGTTTTTTAGAGTCTTTTTCATCTCGAAGTGTCTGAAATAATATTTTAAACTGATTGTACCGCGCACTAGAGTCAGTGGTTGCTCGTGAGTTTTCGGTTGCGCACATTAGAGTCAGTGTTGTTTGACTCGACCTTTAAATCTCGCGTCAGAGTCAGTTTTTGCTCGTCGATGAAAAGTTTTACGGTCGCGGTTTAAACATTTTAAAACAAATTACGTCACGCGTAGTAGAGTCCACTTGAAGAGGAGCACCGCTAAATTTCAGCAGCTTAAAGCATCCACTGCTACAAGTGAGTATATTTTATCATTTCTTTCCAAGTTCAGCCCTAGTTTTTTTCTTTTTCACACTTGCAAGTCTAACATTTAACTTTATTAATTTATCATCTCTTTTGTGCGTTTTAGATTCTATTGTTGCCGATCAACTCACTACTAGGACCTGCTGCCAACCTCCACCGGCATTATCGACTGTTACTATATGGTATCCTTGTAGGTGAGTGTCTTTATTATTTCTTCTTGGGATTAATTTTCTTTTTTCTTCTGCAATTTTTACTACGTTTTTTTTTTTTTTACTTTCTCTCGAATTTACGTGTGCTGATATACAAATTTATTAATTAATGCTTTCTTTTTCTCCTTTCAAATTTCCGTCTGCTGCCTATTTCTGCTGCTGTCTTCTGATCATTCGTGCTATTTTCTGCTTACTTCTACCATCGTCTTCTGCTCGTTTTTGTTTTCGTCTGTTCTTCGATGTTCCACAACAAGGTTTTCTTGTAAGGTCAAATACATTTTTATATTTCCTCTGATGTCCAATCATGTCGTGGACGAAAGGTCCGAAACGACACGGGCTACAGGTTGTAATTTTTTTTACTAACTTCGTGAAACGACAATGAGCAATAGTGATCGCGATTAGCATTCACGAGATTGAACTTCTTTCTGAATTCTAGTCAAGAGTAAACCATGTACTAACTACTGTATCTTTTTAGTGCAGGCTAGGTTTTCTTGTCTCGCTCAATTATTGAATTTATAGCGGAATATTTTTTATCGCGCGCAGATATTTATAATTGGAATTTGACGAAACATTGAAATTTGATACATCGAATTATTAAACTGATTGTTTTTTCTGTTTGAATAAATATCAAAAGTTTCACTTGTGCTACTTTCATATTATAATATTAGCTTTCTCGGTCGTAAACACGAAATAAGATGCGTGTAAAATAATTGTAAATTTCTTACATAATTTAGTGTACATGTAATGAGCAAGAAGACACTTCGCGACGAGAACACTCTGATTCAAAGCAGTAAAATGTTTTACAATGATTTTGGAAAATTGGTATACAATAACTGCTTCGAAGTGGGCATTCTCGAAGAAAATCCAATTTGCTAATTTCATTATTGAATATTTAAATTTGATAGTTATCAATTTATCTTTTTCTTTACTTAATAATTTATCAATCTTATATTAATACAATTTGCATGCTTAATAAATTTTAAATTAAACATTTTGAATGCTTTATCAAAGATATCAAAATATTTAGAGTCTCAGTCCGCTTAAATAAAATAGAAAATTAGCTTAATCCTTTATTAGCTCAGGATTTTCAGAGAAAGAAGAAACGAAGCAGAAACAGTGAGTTACCAATTCATTGGCCGTGCTCATTTCCTTTTACGCCTGATCCGTTCGGGTGCTCAGGTGCAACTCGAGCGCATCATGGTGGGTGGGCACGGTGATTAGATTTTAAGTACTAATCAAAAAATTCAGCGACTGTCGATGTGTCGGTGCATCGTGCGCGACGCACGATTCCACAGCGTTCTTCTGTGGATAGGTAAAATTGGTGGGATTGTGTGTCGTTCTTGAAAAATGATTTCAAATTAAAAATATTGCTCTACCGTCATTTTATTACATTGTATATCCCAAACAAAATTCAAACAACAGATCCACTCACACATTTGAATTTTAGTTTACATTATGTGTAAACTAAAGTTTCAAACGATGCAAAATAAAATTATTCAATGAACACGCGAAATTCGTTCGTTTATGTGCAGCAGTCCAAATTGAAATGCATTCTTCTAATGCATTTCTATTTCACGCGACGCGAATATTAGATGTAGTTTGACGCAATGTTCGTCGTCCTCGACAGTCGATTTCAGGAAAATGGTACGTAAAACGTAGAACTGTATGCTTCACGTTCGGGTGTCGGAGGCATCCCGGGATGTCCTCTCTAGTGTAGGCTTTGCACCCAGGGCGTGTGAGAGAGAACCGTGGAGTGATGTGTGTTGGTGTGCTTGCTTTGCCATTTTTTAAATATAGCTGTGTTAGGTAGGCAGGTAGCTCTTTCCTTCTGTGCGAATGAATTTAATATTAAGTAGGTAGGGCCAGGGATGTGGAGAAGGTTCCATTGTAGGAATAGAACTGGATCCCTTCACCTGGACTAGCTGTTCGCAATTTTGAAGCACGGTCTTCAAATATTGCGAACTTTGAAACAAAGAATTTAGTTTTAAGCAGGGTCAATTCCGTCCACTGCACAATCGGAACACCACTGATTCGGACGATGAATTTAATCCTTTGCTTTATTGAATGTGCTTTAAGCGTTTCAAAGTGTTAATGGATATTTTCAAGTCTCTTAACAAGTTGAAGTGCTTACTTGCATTTAACTTCAATTTTTGGAACGATTAAGAATAATTTGTGTAGTTTCTCAAAGGATTGAATTAATTAATATTGCTTTTCACTCGGGCATTATTAAATGTTGCGTATTCGGCAAATGGCCATTTTGAGGTATGGGTGGTTGATTTTGTCGATACGCTAGCTTTAGAACCGCGTTCAGATTATTTTTTTTTTCTAGCATTATTTTATTTTTCCAACGATTTAGCGAGCCCGAGCTTTTTAGGCCATCAGGGTTGTCGAAGATTAATAAAAGAAGACCCCGAAGAGGCAATGTGCCGAAGTGGTCCAGAGAAGAGGGCCATGGTTTTTCATCCTCTAATCAGTGGATGGAAAATCATAAACTCAACACTAGATTTACCGAACATTTTTTATAAACACGATTTTCCATTTGAACCAAACTAACTGGTTTCGGTAAATCTAGTGTTAATCACGTAATCACTATTGCTCGTTGCTCGTTCCGATTATTGCTTCTCTTAACGAAGCCCAAAATGGAGACGCTAGGTCAATAAAAATCTTTCATTTTTAATATTAATTTAAAGTTCAATTAAATTTTCATTTTATCGTAACTTCCTATTATTCATTTTTCAATTCAATAAATATATATTCATCGCTTTTTTGAAAACTTTCTTCATTACACTGAATTCAGTATTTTCTTATTTTAGAATGTTTAATATTCATTTTGAATTTTTCATATATCACTGTTGTAGAATCTTTAATTTTTAATTTCTAAATTTTATTATTGCCAAATTGTCGATTGTAATTTTTTAAATTTGCATTAAAAATTATTTCCATTCGTCTCCCAACGATTTCGTGTACAGTTTACACGACACAAAGCGCCAAGCGACGATAACAGTATCGTTCGCATTGCACAGAGCGCCATAGTGCCTAAGTATAATTTTTTTTTGTCATTTAAAAAAAAGACTTGCTTCGCGACGATTGTAGATCGTACGCATTGCACGAAGCACGTTAGAGGGTCTATTAAAATCATTTTTTGGCTGCTTTCAAAAGCAACCTCACTTAATTTTTATCAGGGTACATTGTCATTTTTCAAATGTATTGTAAAAATAATATGCACGCATATGGAATGTCAATTGCTTATCTGAATCGACAATGTTTTATTCCATATTTTATTCGGGAATAATTTATTAATTATTTTAATATCACCGAATATCGTTACAACTCTCGCTCTTGCATTTCGTAAGATTTTAAATTAATGATATATTTTCTCTGGTCTCACGAAGAGGCAAGACAGTTTTTTTTATTTTTTCAATCTTGGTTATTGTTTAAAATATATAAATCTTTTGTTTTGTGTCGATTATGAGTACTGTAAATATTTAAAACTTTTTTGTAGTAATTTGCTCACTTGCATTGTAAACCACGGAGAACGAATTACCGCACGCGTTTTATTTGACTCAAATGAAAATGATTGCTCACAAAATTCCTGTTGTTATTTTTCCACTAGGAATTTTTTATTTTTATTTATTTTCACGCTTAATCCAATTTTTCTTGTTACAGTGTCTTGCACCACTATGGTGCAATTCGTGCATGTTTATTACGTGTACGATATATTTGTACTTTAACATTCATTACTCATGTGTTTGGTTTTTGTTACAGGTTTTAGTTAGGCTCAAGATCATCGATGCCCAATGTCATATTGTCTACATTTTTGTGTTTAATCCATTGTAGTTTTATGTTTCAGGATGACAATGGCAACACGATGGTATCCCTCGTGTAAGTTCTATTTTTATTCACAGTTAATAATTGTTCTGCTTATTTGTTGCAGGTCATCAATACAATATCATCTACGCTCATCATTCCATCCATACGTTCATTTCAATTTTAAATTTTGTATTTAATCCATTCTAGCTTCATGTTTCAGGATAATTGCAACGTACAGACTAATATCATCTATGCTTATCAATTCTGTCTCTATTTCCATTACAATTTCAATGTTTGTATTTAATCCATTGTAGCTTTATGTTTCAGGATAATTGCAACGTGCAGACTAATCATCTATGCTTATCATTCTGTCTCTATTTCCATTACAATTTCAATTTCTGTATCAAACCTATTCATATGTTTTAGGCATATTTAAGATTTAAATTATCAGTGCACATTTGTTCTTAAATTTATTTAATCTATTTCTATTAAATTGTTTGATTTGTCTATTTAAATTGTTTCTTTAATATCTCTCTCTTCCAGGGATTTATTTTCAGGATACACTTACAGAATCTTCGTGGGAATTTCTTCTTCGCGTTTTGCGATTGCGTGCGTTATTATTAAGACTTGCGTGTGCGACTTTCGAAAAAAAAATGTCGGTATCGGTACTGCGAACCATTTGTAAAATCCGTAGAATAGAAAATGTGAGCGACCAACAAGTAGACGTGCTTGTTGCTTGCTCTTTCTGCATTGCATGATAACATTAAGTCGCGACTAAAACTTAAATCAAATTCTTTCAGGGTAGGCGCCACATCTTCAAATGACGCGCCTAAAAGTTTCACTTCCGGGTAGGCACCGCAATAATTAATAACTCATCCGTGTGTATCATTCTCGGGTCGTTTTGAAAGGCGATTCGAAGCTACGTGAGAATGATAAACGCGGATTTATTTTGTTTTTGCACTCAATTTGAATTATATTAGAATTAAAAGTAGAGTCAGTCGGCCGCGGGTCGTTGAAAGGCCGACCGGGTCTCTAAAGCAGCAACCTCCAAGCGGTGAGACCTGGTAAACTGGTGTTATCTTCGATAGGCAACTCACAATGAGTTTTCCAAATGGAAGATCACACCAGGCTAATAGCTGCAGATCTCGTCTATGCTTTAGCACTGCTTATCGATTTGTTTGATCTTTTTTAGTACACGATGGAACAAGTAGATGATAGCATCGTACCTGCACCAAGTGCCATCTATTTACATTCCAGAACTGAAGAGTTAACACGAGAAGCCATAATTCTACGGTATATAGTTATAGCAAAGTAGCACTGATTTCCAAAACATTTTTGTTGCACACCGGCCCCCGTTCGCCGTATGTTAATACATTGTAAGAGAGTGGTGCCATCAGGCTTCTGAAACACTAACTAAAGTTGATACCTCGCGTATTGACGCATGATAACTCCTATTTTATCACAGAGTCGTGTGTAATTCATTATTGCGTAATTTAACAGAAATATTGAATATGATATCCAGTTCATGTGAAGCATACAAGGATCTCTATGGCTGTAACTTAAAATATTTTTTTAAAAGTAAGATATTTTCTAATTGATTAAAGCCCTAGTAAGCACTGAAAATCAATAAACCATTTAGGAATAAATGCGAGTAGAAAGAAATGAAACACAAGAGAGTAGAAAACAGTAGACCATCTGCAAATGTTTTTCTAAATTCAGATTTGACATTGTCTGTTACCTGATTTTACAAAGATGCATAGGAGACTGACGCCAGCTGCCAAAACAGTTAGGCGAGAGAAGCTGACCTCGCGTGATAGCATATACTCAGTTTGCGTGTCTGATTTGCTTCGCTGAATCCAGTGTATAACATAGAATCCCATATCGTTCACGAGAGGGGATAGTGCAATTTCTTTGCCCCCATCCGCAGTTACTTATCTCCGTGTAATATTTTTTCTTCATCGGAAGGGAATAGTGCAGTTTGTACACTGTTTTTATTCGAATTTGTTCTCCAGTGTTAAAACTTACTTTCATGCTTGCATGTAGTCAAGAATTTGTACATGTATGTAATAAAAAGGGGGGGGGGGGTACCTGTTATTCGAATGGATAAAAGCATTCTATCGATATCACATATTTATTTCCTTTCGTAATACAAAAAATTGTACGATGACCGCGCACCACTTGCTTCGGTAATCTTCATATGTGTATTGGACAAAATAAGGAGCCCGTCACAAAGTTTTAGTAGATTTACAGAATTTCAAATTTGTACCCGCGTAAGCGGATCTGTTTCCTCTGTCCTAACCGGTAAGCGTCGACCCTACCCGCGGGGAAAGTGCGGGTTTGTGAAACGGGATGAGAGTGATGCCCGTCGGTGAAAGTACGGATGAGGGAAAGGATGAAGAGGATAGAAGTGACCTCACATTCGCCGCAGACTGGACTGATGAACCACTCAGTGGACATGCACGACTCCCGAAAGCTAGAAAGCAAAGTTCCGACAACATACTCTTGCATCTACGTCTACTCTTTCTCATACCGCAAGTCTCGCTGCCTCTCCCCCTCCCCCTCTCTCTTTCTCTTTCTCTCTCTATCTACCTCTCTCCCTCTAACCTCTTTACACTCTCTTCTTGCCTGGTTACACTAACATCGTGTGTTTCATCCTCTAATGCTTTCAGCTTTCGTAGGACGTTACTTAGTTAACATGCACCGATCCGAATAACGGCTTACAGCTTATGCCAACAAAATTTAGCCACGTACCAGTCTCCGCGAAACCGGCGCGGCATTGCGCGGAAGTTAGCGAAAGGAAGATTCAACTGGTAAAAGTTATAATGCGAAACGTCTGATATCTTATCCCCTGTTTGCATTATAATGAAAATAGAAATACTTAATGTGCAATAATTGTCTGCCATGCCGCGTTGAAATAAGTTGTAGATATCTAGATTAGTGGGACGCAAGTTTATCCATATCGAAGGGATTTCACGATATAATGCCCCGTGGGGAAATAATTTCCAATTCATCTCTTTAAATGATCGTATATGCTTTGGATTCGTTTGTACGTACCTTGAAAAGGATGAGGACAGAGGTTCGGAAAAGTCCATCGACGTTAATTCGCCGAACGAACGAGTCTTGTATGCTCAGCGTGGTTTACCTAACGACTTAGTAAAATCAATACTCACCAACTTTCCAGATATGGAAGTCCGTTACCCGATATTATCAGAGGCTTTGAATACCAATTTCCACGATAAATTTGTGCTGCGATAAGTGAACTTTTTTGCTATGTTCTGCATACACATCCACCGGCTCTCCAGTTTTTTATTTCGTCTGCTGCAAACTGGTCGTCAAAAATACACGAAGGATCTCTCGCGAATATTCGGTGAATAGCATTAAGAGGATGAGAAACAATATTGTCTTCGCGATCCGATGCGGGCCTTACGGCCACAGATCAATTTACTACTCGATCAATTTATATCTTGAATCGACGCATCGTTTCAACATTGGACTTACCATCCGAGGCATGTCAAATTTTAAGCAGGATGGCTTAAACTTTAGATTCTTGTAAATATGAATTACGCTTGCCAGAATTCTTATAATAACTGAGAACGTCTATTCTAATAGACATAGTCCATATACATAGACATGTATAGTCCATATATATTAGACGTAGACGAGTTTCTACTTATCAATCCAGGATTATCTTTCACCTTTGCGTAGACGTTATCCCGGCTAACGCCCTCATAATGAACGTTACTCATCAGCATGCAGCGGTATTATCCTGCTACGAATATCGCAGACCATTAATATCTGCTTCCCGATACATGGATTATACGAGTTAACTATTGAAATGGAATTTGCATATTGCCCCAATGTCATGAACTACGAATAATGTGTCGTACGAAGGAACGGACGGATTATAAATCGTGTACCCAAAAATATGCAAACGATTAAATTGAAGAACCCGGTAAAAAGTGTTAGGTTATCAGAATAAAAAAACATTTAAGTATACTTAGGTATAAATCAGACCACGCAAACGGTTCTACGTGAAGGTTACGATCCTCTAACATCAATTCATACTCGTATCTACATTTGAATGTATACCAAATTTTCATTACTAATTACAGGACTGTACGAAGTTTAGTTGCATGTATGTACGCTCAAGAAAGATAAACAACGAAAATTTAAGACTTAATGCCGTAGTCAGAAGAACCCGATACTATCGGATAACTTGTGTATTGAAGTATGCGGTGAGGAAGCTGATCTTGCTGAAAACGCATACAGCGGGTCATCATATTATTTTTTCAAAACCGCACACTTCGCTCTTTTCAATCTCTAAACGAACTAATCAGTACGGTAACGTGCACCAGTCGGACGTACATTCGCAATGAGGAATGTGTGCATGTGCTAGCGGAATGAGGAAGAAGGTGATATTGAAGGAAAATATTTCGCGGGTGGTTAATTAAATTCCCCTGCTTCCCCTTTCTTCTGCGGCGCCCGTACCATTGCCAGGACGAACGATTCAATGTTCTTCTTACATTCGTACTCTCAATTTTCGATTATCAAACGTTTAGTACTTTCCTACCCTCATTGCTCGTGCGCGTTATTACTTGGAGCTGCTCCAAATTTACTTTCAGCCAAATTAAATACTGAGAAGTTAATAAGGACATATTTATGCTTTTGAAAAAAATGTAAAAAAGATTCGGGGCTACGCGATATACTGTCACATTTTCGCTTGGAAATCACGTAGCCCAAATCATATGTGACCCTCTTACATCCTCCTCCCGTGTTACAAAAAGTGTACATCAACCATATATGACCTTCCCCTTTTCAAGTGCCACGGTCACACTGTAAAATCAAATTGTAGAAGGACGCCTTCTAACCTATCTGTCGTTCAAGTGATACATGTCGTCGCACGGCACATGTACTGCATTGATAGTCGACCCCTCTCTGCATTCCACACTTTCTCTCCCACATACATGGGGAGCTTCCTCGTCTATTCGAAGTTCATCCCACTCTTGGCTCTTAAGCAGTGACGTAGCGCGCGGAGGCGTCTCACCGGCGTCGTGTCAGCTTGGCTCATTGTGAATCAAGTATGCCGCGCATACTGTGTTCTACCCGCAGCTACGCACATGGTCACTCACTTCTACTCGTGGCTCATTCACTCAAGCTGGCACGGGCGTGTAAATTTTACGCCGACGGCATCGCAGGCACACGTGTTGCGGGGATACGAAACGAATATAGGTGGTCGGTATTATTGTTAGTATAGCCCTTTTTGTTCGTGCTTCCGCGTTGACCCTGTTACTCCAAGGTACTACATTAAAAGTTAATTTCCTTCTCTTGATATTATATTACAGGACCTACTTATATGTATAAAAATAAATGTAAAAGTACACGAGGGCACCAATCTCCACAAAAAATTACTCAATGGGCACTTGGCTTTTTTTATAATTATCGATCCAAACGAGTGTTTATGCGTGCAGGTTTTTACAGGATGACTTTAATAACGACCTTCCGCGCGTGGTGGTGAGAGAACGTTGTCGATAATTCTAAGGTAGACGTCAAAATTTCTGGTAAATAAATCAGCAAATAAGAAATAGTACTTCGCATACGTATCGAAAAAGCGAATAGCCAAGGTTAACTATTGTCTAATGTGGGCAAGTGTTTTCTTACCGCCAAATGTACCACGATATCCGCTATATATCTATATCCGCGCTCGCGAGCGATATATTGGTTTTGATTGAAGGCTGCTTTAGGCAATGCCAGGCGGTGCAGAACTCGAGAGAAACTGTTTTCAACGTAGACAGATGGAAACGTGAATGCAACAAAAGGAAGGGCATAGGCAGTAGCAACACGGATTCGATTTGACGACAAAAATAACACAGGTCATTGCTCCGGGGTTTCCTATTTTACACGTGTTACCTATATCGTTAAGCCGGTCGCGAAAGCACGTGTACCATCCTTTATACCTAGCACTTTAAAATGTAATATTTCACCGAGCATGTTTTTCTTGTATTATTCACGTGTGCTAATCAATGCGGATAGACCCATACCAATGTACGCGACAGCGCCGTAATGCGAAAGTAATTTACATTAAACATTCCGCGTTGGTTTTTTCGTCGCTGACACGCGTGAAAAAGGGAGCGATAGAAGCAAATAAACAACTTAGGAAAGGCATCTGCGAAAAAAATCGCGCCGCGATCGTTTAACTGCTGTCGTGAAACGAAGCTTCACAACTCCAGCATAAAAATTCGGTCTGCCGATCCTGAGGTTCGAACAAACTAGTAGTCCAACGGCGGTACAGTAATCAAGTCTAGATGGGTCGCACTGATTGACAATTTTCCCTGACCTCTACTCTGTCTCTTTTTCTCTCTTTCACTCACCTTTCCTCTTCCACCGCTCATGCACACTTTTTTAACGTTCATCTCTTTCCTGCACTATACCGAATTCGCGTTTCGCTTCTATAGGGCATAATAGAGTCAAGTGTGGAACGAGAAACGAAGACAGAGCGAAAATAGATGATAGGACTGGCTCGTGTACTCTACATGTGTGGATATGCGCGCAAGATGAAATAGAGATGGGGGGAGACAGAGAAGGAGTGAGATTCGAAGAGCGAATAGGATAGGAAGAAGAAGAGAGGGACTGTGTCATATGAAAATTGGAATATTTCGTGGCAATGCTCGTTCGATGCCGACCTACGCGCTGGTACTGTGTACTTTCGGCGATTGGTACATACCGCTTATATTCGGCAGCTTCCAATAGAAAGAACGCATACAAGCATCGACGTGCTCATCGTACACCTTGCTTGAGTGTCAGAAATAGTTAAAAATTGTTGTAAAAGCATAAGTTCCTAAAAAAAATAGAAACGGTTAGGAAAGTTCAGAGGAAAATTAGAAACGGAGTTCTAGATGCTTTTCTAGTCTTTGACAAAGTCACGAGCACGAGTGGAATATTCAACGAGCAGGATCATTAAGGTGGGATTTTAGCATTGACCTCTTTTGCATCTGGCGGCACTTCGCGTCCGTACTCGCATTATTCCCCCTTATACTTGACATAGCGCTTTACAAATTGACTGGTGGAGGAGGCTGCCCTCTCTCGAAGTTCCTCTTCGCGGAAGTCACCGTGAGCTTTTGACTAACAATAACCGCGTACAATAGCGAGAGGGATTAAAATGGAAATTAGTTCATAAGTCAAAACATTATATAATTGTGAAGTGGAAGACGATGGGTATTGTTATATAGATAAATGTCAAGAATATGTAAAGATGAAAGGAAGCCTTCGTTGGGAGGATACTCTAACGCTTAAAGGATTACATACCGCAGATATTCTCGTAAGAAAGATCTTAACATATAAGCCTAATTTGTATAAAAACTTCTGTCCACGACTATATCTTTTCCCAGGGCTGTCATTGTATGTGTGCTGATTATCGATATTCGCTCATTATGTATATGTCACCTCTCCTCTTTTCGAGGTCAAAGATCAGTGTGGTAATGTTGCTGATACGCAGCATTCGCGTACTCTTGTATCACATCTCCCCAACCATACGTGAACATTTTCATCCAAACTAATTCACTTTTTCCGATATATTTATTTTTTGCTGCTGCGGATCAAGACGTTCCGATTCAATCGACAATTTGTGTTTCTTGTAATTAATATTTATACTTTGAAAGAATTTATTAGATGTAATGATAAAAATCGAGGAAATCATTTCGAGGCAGCAGTACGCCATTTTATATGTGTCATCGCGTAACGATCTACGAGGGCAAGCTCTAATCAAACCAACAGTGCTTGAAAGTGAATCCATTGATCGATTCAGTGTTGTTTTGTGTGTCTCATATTTCCTCTCATTAGGCATGCGTCTTTTACATATCACCGTACTGCTAAGTATGTTTTCTAAGTTGCTTTTTATGTTGTTACTGGAATGCTGCATTAGTTAATTTTATACAGTAATCGTAAGAGGATCTGCCTTTATACACCTTCTTTTTTCTCAATCAGTATACACCATACTCACTGTCGACGCGCTGCAATTTACACCGATGGTGCGAGTAAGAGATAAAAATCTGGAATGTAATTGTCAGTGTAATATAAAGAGAGTGATAGGTTTAGAGGAGAAGAATAGCAATGCTACTACAACAGTAACGCCAGATATATACGAAGAAGATAGTGATGGTGATGGGGATACTACAATCTGCGCCAGAGATCGAGATTCAAGGGATAGAACTTTTCCAAGTATTTGTCATATGCTTTGCCTTAACCGATGCACGCGGTTTAAGGTATCGTCGATCAAGGTTGGGAATACGACGGAACGTATCACAGAAGCGTATCGGTTAAGTAAGTTATATTGTCGAATCTTAAAAGAGAAGGAGGTCAAGCCTGAAATGTTGAGAAATATTTTCATAGTAGAGAATTGTACGAAATCAATAGCTGGAATTGCTTCGCATAATTTTCGAATATTTCAAAATGATTAGAATCTTAGGATATTTATTATTATTATTATTCCTACAAATCTGTGCAATATTTCAGATTATTACAAGTTGAAGGATGGACCTTGTGAAATGCGATTGTAAGTACGACGTAGGATTAAATCAGATAAGATATGAAAGACCACTGTATCGTTGACAAATATACAGTTAGATAGAAAAAGACTACAGTAGAGACAATTTTATTGTGAAAATATTCATTTTGCTCTTCTATCCTAACGGATCGCCACCCTCCTTTGAACACGTCCTTACCTTACAATTAGGGGAGCTACTCCCCTCTTTTCGGCCGGCAGGGCTGGATATGTAGAGGGTAGAAATTTAGTTTCCGAAGTGGCCGTTATACAGCGCATACAGCGTGTCGTTTCCCGAAGTTAAAAGTATAAGCACGAGACCTTAACTTACGTCGAGAAAGAACCGTAAGCATACTTACCTGGCGTAGAGGTTACCGTGATCATCAAGGCGGTTCCTCCAGGGCGAGGCTCTTCCATTGCACTTAGGTTGAGCTGACCCTTGCGAATATCCCTAATGTGGATATCTCGGGCGTATAATTTTTGATAGTCGGGACTGCGTACGCGCTATCCCGGATAATATTTTACAAAAATAATTAACAGGTTTCATCGCAGAGAAAATTAGTTTTTACTAATTTGAAGAATAATTTAGTGCAGAAATGTCTGGATTGACAGTTCTGCAGAGAGTAGAGTTAGTTTCTCGAATGAGAGGTGAATCTGTGCAAGGTAAACACAATATTTACTTTCGTGCACATTTGCATAATTATGGTGTAATAATACCAACATTACAGTTCCTCTAAATACTAATTCTTTGCAGTTTTTCGCTGACAGCTGTGTTAAATCAAATACACATATTTGTATAAACGTTATCTTGGATGGACTTTGTCGTGTTCTCTAATCGCACGGCTAGTTGCTGCCGCGTAAACGACATCTATGTTGTGTTTTGGAGTCATTCAGGATTTACAATAAACATTATTCTTCTTCTTTCTACTCCAAAAATTAAACTTAACGACGAACGTAAAGACTTACAAGAAATTTATGTTAACTGAGTCAGCGTAAGCACTTTCAAAGTGGATATATTTCTTAGATTTATTTTTCGCCCCATTAAACAGTTCTGCACATTATTAAGCGTAACTACATTATTATGGGAAGCAACATTACAAATTAACAAAATACGCTTATTAAGTATTTATACGGACAAAATAATGTAATCCGCTCTTACTTTTCACTTTCGTTTAGATTTGATAATAATCAGTATTAAAAATAAATAAATTATTCTGAATATATTATATACCGTTTGTGAGAAAATCCGATGCGCCAGGCGCGTACCGCAAAGAGTTATAAGAAACGGAGTATGTATTTCGGAGCAGCTGAACGCAGGCACTGTGCGAGTTCTACTTCCAACTGTCACCAATAGATAGTGCATGAATCGGAGGTTTCTCGCAGGCGAAGTAACTCTCCGCACGCTTGAAGTAGGGTGGCGACGCGGATCAAAGCATACTTACCTGGCGTAGAGGTTACCGTGATCATTAAGGCGGTTCCTCCAGGGCGAGGCTCTTCCATTGCACTACGGTTGAGCTGACCCTTGCGAATATCCCTAATGTGGATATCTCGGACGTATAATTTTTGGTAGTCGGGACTGCGTTCGCGCTATCCCGGTATAATTACTTGAAAACATAAAAATTTTCCTTCCTTTCCTTCTTCAACATTTTTCATCTTTATTAGATGAATATATACCTTATGGTCAAATATATATTGGTATCGAAATTCTATATTATTTACCCAGTAGAGAGTAAGTATTTAATATTCCGTATAAAACTGAAATGGCTAACACCGGAGATTTACGGAATATTATTTATAAACATGGACTTCCATGTAACTGAGAGTTGAAATATTGACGCTCATTCCCGTAAATCTAACCATTACCTAGACAAATGATTATTTATTATATTTATGAAATTATTAAGTTTTTACACTGTTATTATAGCCACACTAGGTGCTTCAAATTTAGTATTCTACACAATTATTTTTGCGTAATCAAATAATGTAAATTTCTTTAAGTAACAACTCACCCGCCACCGTCCTATTCTCTGGAGTTAATTTGTCAATTACAATGCAAGCAGTACGTCTTTCATGTCGAACCAGTCTCACCTTAATTGGCTGGCACTCCGCGAATAAGAAATGAGGTGAGAATTGTGCCCATTGGCAGAGACGTATAATTCCGTTTCACGATTAAATAATAAAAAAAAAACACGCAGCAGTCTTAAACGTTGTATGACGGTATATGTCGGTACATATATGTACACATATGCACGGGACTCGTATTTATCGTCTCTGAAGCCGTCGAAATGTGTTAGATGGTAGCAGACTGAATTATGGCACACGATGTCAAAGTAGTGGTGGCGATGGTAGTGGCGGTGATGGTGGCGGCGACGGCAGTGGTGGTTGCGGGACGAAGGAAAGGAATTAACCAGACGTAGAGTCCTCGCAAATTGAGTTGCACGGACCCTGAATTTAAACATTCAAATTAACCTATTTAGCAAGTCAAAGAGGCTAATATGTGCGCGGTGGTTCCGCTTTCCTGAAGATCCTAATATTCAATCGATATCATTTCTTACTCTTCCCTTCCGAGTAATCTGTTTGTGTTATATCTAAGAATTCAGATTGTCCTGATTCTCAGAATTAAAGTTATCTCAAATATTCAAAGAAATTTAAGTCGTTCATTCGTATTCCACTTGACGTAACTGTTTGCGCCATAAATTTGAAATTGGTCTTCCGGCAGCAATATCAGCAAGTACGTAACGCTTCGTCTTAACACGAACGTATTGTATATGCGTTGATCTATGTATATGCTCTTGCTGACAGCAGCACGTAAGGGATTGCAATGGAAAAGTCGATTAGCAAAACATTATTAGACAGATAAGTACTAATAGCTTTGTGTTTTTTACAACATGAGTTATCCCGCATCCTATTTTTACCCAAGATACTTTATTATAGACATAAAAACGAATCTTTTATATGACCGCAAGGTACAGGGACACACACTATCCTACTACACCACACAAGTTATATTCAAGACATTCCCGTGCATGGAAGGGCCGAAGTTCATCCCCGTCTCCCAACCGTATTATCTAAATTGTCTCATCGAACTTCACGTTCGCGTCGCTCAGAACTTTATTCATCGTGGTGTGTATCCCCTGGTGAAAAGGAAAAAAAATTCATTGGTAAATCGATCCCGGTAATGACTCGAGGAATTACGGCTGTAAGCCGGTACCACGATAGCACGTGGCGAAATGCGAAGGCTATTAAACTTTATCAGAATTTCCAGGACTCACTCGAGGAACCGGCTGTCCAAGAACACGAAACCCGGGCGAGGGTGCGGGCGCACCCATGGTCGTTTGCGAGGAAACGACGTTATTAGCAGGATAAAACATTCTCCTCGAAAGTTTATTTGTATAGAATTATAATTGCACGCCCGCGAAAAGTTCGCCGCTCGGCGCATAAACCGGGTGTCCGTGTACATACCTACTTCCGTCTGCGCTTTCCCTCTTGCTTTCTTCTTTTTTCTCTTTTATACGAACGAATGCCAAGCATCTCTTCACGACCAGGATAGAAATGTTCAAGCATACCTGGCGTCATAAATACGAGCGGCTCTCGGAAGAGACTTTTATGTGGGGAACTCGTTCGATCCATCATACGACCTGTATCGGATGAGTCCTAACCTTTTGTTCTACGAGTACGCAGTGCCCTAGTCTACGAAATTCCGTAATTCATTTACCATAGTATGCACAGATGCGCAAGGATAAATCTCAGTTAACCGATCGTACCTTATGTTTATCTCCAGCCCGCATTTTAATCTCTTCCAACGGTACATCCTCAATGTTATATTTACTACACTTTAATTTCTCGCGTCTAGATGAAACCACACGTAAAGATTTGCGCGCGTGAGTTTTCCGACTCATTGTCAGTCCTAACAAAAATTGATACCGAAAGTCGCTTGACAAATTCACTTTTCGTGTTTGTAATGTTACGTTTGCTTTTAACTAACGTGTGCGTGTAAACGCTCGAGTGGGTCAATAAATCCGCGCATCGTAATTAATCAAACAATAAATATCCTGGGTGAATGGATTTGAGAAAAACATTTTGTTTATAAAAAATGGTTGCCATTTGTCGCACCCGTACAGAGAGAGAGAGAGAGAGAGAGAGAGAGAGAGAGAGAGAAAGAGAGAGAGAGAGAAAGAGAGAGAGAGAGAGAGAGCGAGAGAGAGAGGAGGGATAAGGGAGTCGGGCAAGCCCTCGAGCGGATACACTCGCTGTCTGAAAATTCATGGCACGCTCGGAATCGGGTTTTTTTTTATTGTTTGTAAAATCATGCGAAAACCTGATGGGTGCAACATTCTAGAGAATAAATAAGTGGCTATTCAGATGATTGCATCGCCACAATTATTATTTTCTTTTTCAATTTTCGCCAACATTTCTGTCTGCGTAATGCATTTTTCGACATATCAAACTATTATGCATATCACTTCAATTTCCACATCTTGAAATATAATAGCAGGGATAATACCATCGTAAATTTTCGATAGCATCCAGCCTGTTTGCAAACACACGTCGCGCAACAGGTGTTGAAACATGGATAGCTACGGATTTTTTTTCTGCTTTTCCATAAAAATTATCACATCGAACGTACTTAACATTCAACGAAATTACGTTGCCCATGGCAGTCGTGGCACCTCAGTGGATACGCGTAAAAACTGAATAATGGTAATTCCTTGAATTCTCGCGTCTCCGCGCTTACTCCTTTTCTGCCTGCTGCTCGTTAACGTGCATTTTTCCAACTCGCCCGAGAGATCCCCTAGGATCACACAAACTGTAGTACGTATTCGCGTCCATTCATTACGCCCACTTGGAATTACTCCCTTTCACGGGGAATTAAGCTAGCGGGGGAGATAGGCGTTCGTTTTGGCGAGAGGGTAAATTCAGAGGATGTATACTTAAAAACTGACTGAAATTGAAAAGTCGTTGCGAACGGGCCCGCGCGTGTTACTTCAAAGGGGTTGGCCCGTACGGATGGTTTCATAGAGAGGCAATAAAAGTAGGTAGCGCAGAATCCAATAAAATCCTTGCTCCTAAATCACATGGATGCCTGCTTTACCTGGCCTTCGAGTAGCAGTTAGAAATTTCCATACGACGACCGGAGGTAGTCTTTGAGCGAATAAAGAAAGAAATGTCATCCGATTCGGAGGGATAAGAAGTGGAGTACGGATGGGCGGAGTGAAGGACTATGCGCGTATATAAATGTACGTGGGTACATGGCTTCTCTCTCACACTCTTCCTCCTTCGTTTTATACCTTCTCACATATGTCGTGCCACTAGCACGAATTCGCAGGAATCACAAATGCGTACCTGTATTCCTACAGTTTGTGTGTCGCTACACACGAAGATATTTCACCAACGCACAAACGATTCCCACACACCGGCACGTTTACAGACGGACGCGGAATACCGACCCATTTCAATTCTACATACGTAAAGACGACGCTTTGGCCGTATTGTTTGGAGGGATTTAAGTGAATGCGGCCAGTACTCAACTTGTCTGGCTTCACTTATTCTTACTTACACGACTCACGCGTCGCATTTTCCCGCTTCACTCCTGCTGGCGAAAGAAACCATCTGTCTGGCTTGCTTCACGGCTAACTAACTACGTTGACTACAAACGTGAAAGGCCAATGCGCAAGAATAATTTCTGACTTACTTTGGGGATGTAAAATTACTTAAACCACCTCCCTCCCCTTTTAATTGTTCTCCAGCTATTACTTCTTGGAAACTTGACAACGTGATATAGCGATCGGTCATCGGGATTAAAGCGAATCCTTTATAGCTTAAATCCGCTTAGCAACGCGGTGCGCGCACGTGAGCGTATTCTATGGACGTTCATTGGACGTCAATATACCGTAACGCGTTTAGAAAGGATTATCGAAGTAAACGTCTCAATACTTCCACAAGCCGATTTGCTTGGTCAAAGGTCAGGTAGGTCTTATTCAATGGCTAAGCAATATTTGCTCGAAGTATATTGCAAGGTTCTTTTAGTTTCACTAATTATTTCATTTATTCCATTCGCATGATAACACGTGGTTTCTAAGGCACGTTCAGGATTCCCTTTTCTACGGGTTGAAAAATACGCGGCGCTTACTTGGTCAGGGACTTACCAGCGTAAGATATTTCGATCTTCGACAGATCCTCCTGGAATTTTATTTGTGCTAGGGATTTGCACATCTTACCGGGAGCTAAAGGTCCGTGGAGGGATACAGAGTAAACCGTGCTCCGTGAAATCTATTTCGCGCACACCCACACGCGGAGAAAACGACGAAAATTCGGTAAAATTATGGCGATAACAATAGATTGTTCCAGAATTTCGTCTAAAATAATATTTTGAAGGCAGACATTTCTATGAGTAATAAATGCCATGCTGGACAAAAATACATCAAGAATAAAAATAAAGAGTTATGTTGGTATTGTACGTCGTGATTATTTTAGTGAAATAAGAAAGCGACTGTTTCAACGTAGGCATTAATATGACGAAATATTTTTTACTCGATTTACTCACAAGAGAGCAGTGCTAATGTTTCTTTTTCATGAGTCAAGTACTCGAAACACAAAGGCGGTCTGATTGACGTATACTCGACATCGCGAGAAATTACCCGATGTATGTAAGGATCATAATGACAATTTCGCACGGTGGCGTGCAGTAGCTTCGTCTCCTTCATGAGAAAGAAAGGAGACTCGCGAAACTTTTCATTGTCGTCACGCTGTTTGTATATTTTTATAGAACAAATTTAGTTGCGGTAACGAAGGCGACATTAAAGCTTCACACGGATCATTACGATAAAGCAAATCGACGGAAGGTTGAAATTATTCCTAAGAGCAATTCGAAGACGTTTGACGACGCCCCTGATGGCAGCAGTGTACTCGAGTTATTTTAGTACTCTCTCATTTGTATCGGGCTCGTTCGATTTAATCGATGGACGGAATTGGTAATAACTCGTTTGTAAATACGAATGAGTTTATTTTAGTCGACATAAATGCAATCCGTGGAGCACTATCTCGCTAGTTCTCTCGTTACTCTCGAAAGGTTTACCAAAGATCTGACGCTGTCAACGATAACATCCTTTAGCGACAAAGTCATAAGGTTTGTCTTTTACTTAAACACCGAGCTCTTTCGTTACGAAAGTGCAACGCTTCCTCGACGACATCATTTCATAAGATCAGCGTGCACTCTACCAAAGTCAGTATCGTTTACCGCTGGTAGTATAACGCGACCGACTCGTTTCAATAATTTTCCGCTACCCAATTTATCTCACATATCATGAGTAATTACAGAATCCAGATATGAGACGTTGAATCCTGATGTAATCTAGAAGAATTTAGCTTTCTTATAATTCATTAAACTTTCATTTTAATAATCGTCCCACAACTAGACATTTCTCGATTCACGAAAGCTTTCATGGTGACTAGAAACCGATCGTAGGTTTGGGAGAGGATAAGTGGCATCGACTATCGAGGTAGCCAATTGGTATGGCATGCCGAAAGGCGGGAACGCGAACGAGCCAAAAAACGTTGATGTATCGGCGTCATTACCGTAGTTGCAATTTCGTGAGGAAGTCTTGTACCCACCTACCTGCCTACCTACCTATCTACCACCACCACCACCACCACCACCTCCTCCGTCTGCCTACCCACGATCTGAAGTATCGCCGTGGCACGCAATAATCTGGCGGCTCGCCCTATCGCGTGGCCCGATCGTTCGCGCTCACTATCTCGTATCTTGATCGCTTCTGATCGAGCAATTATTCCGTGGCACTTCAATTTTCCACGATAAATCTGCAGCGCCACAATCTTTGGGTCTCACAATGACATGCCACAAATGCGTGCGGACCACCCGCTCCACGTCGCCTTGGACGTAGGTCCTAGAAAATGAACCGCCCCGTCTCCCTCGGCCGTAAGCGTATAATAAAGTCGCGAAAAAGAAGGGGGTGGAGAAGGAAGAGGGTGAATGAGGAGAAGGAAGAGAAGGACGATGTCAAACGATGTCACGTAAAGCAAAAAAATTATTTTATTTGTCCCTCTCTCTTTTTCCCTTCGATGCGACGCCTTGAGAACGGTGACGAAGTTCAAAATTCATTGGGCATTAATGGAACATCATCAGTTTCGATAGTTTCACCGACAGTGGTTGAAATATCAGATAAATGGGAGATCGCTGTAATCTGCTGTATGTGGAATAAGCCTCGGGCGAATTTGCGACGTGATCGAATCCGTTGCGTAAGATAGGTTGCGATATGATCGACGCTGAACAGGACGCGTAGTCACAGGCTGTGCCAGAGGTTGCAGTTACTAGGGGCAGTGAATTTGTGAAATTTCTAGGAGTCGAAAAGTTATGGACAATGTGTTTAACGTGGGCATTTTGTAAAATGACCGGGCACTGTGTTACGAGCAATAGGGAATAAAGCTAATCCACCCTTTAGAGCGTAAAGAATAAAAATAAAATAAACTTGAGAGCGTAGTAAGAAGTATAATATAAACTCGAGGGGGCGTAAGGAATAAAAATAATCTACCCTTGAAAGCGTAGGCAATAAAAATAAAATAAACTTGAGAGTATAGTAAGCAATATAATTATATACATTGCCCAAAAATTGAACATTCTATGCAGTACCCAATCATTTTACAAAATGCCCACGTTAAACACATTGTCCGTACCAGAAACGTTGAGAGGATTGTGTTACGTTTGTGTTCGTTTTGCCAATTTAGCCGAACAGAAGTAAGGAAATCGGCAAAATAAATATTCATTTTTAATCCCCTAAAAAACGAGTTTATTAACTAAATAAGATTTTCTCAAAGTGTAACAGCAATCGGTACCCTACTTTATATTGCTAATGTCTTTACGAACTGTTTATTAGTCATCGTCTGTCGTTGTAGAATGAGACAGAGGGTTGTCTCATTCTACAACCAACAATGCGACTCGACAGGCGAAAGGATGTTTTTAAAACACCCCGGATACGAAGCCGGACGAATATATTAATAATTCTGCCGATCGATCAGACTTATAGTAGCCCACGAAAACAATTTACTTACACGCGCAAAAGAAAACATTTCAATGTGCAGTAATCATTAATCCAATTTTTTTTAATTGTAGATTGGCAGCGCGACTGGTCACTTACCGCATAAATCCAGCCACAATCTGCTCTAATCATCGACGATCGATGGCGCATCGCGTGGAAAATAAATTAAGACAGAATTATCGCGAGACCGGACAAAATCAACGGCGAGGCTGGTCGCGTTCGTGGCAGCGTGACGGCGTGGGCCAATTGACAGGGACGCTACACCCGTTTCACCACAGTGGGGAGAAGAGAGCGAACGAGTCAGCGAAAGAGGAAGACGAACTGAGCGAACGAACCGGGCGTGCGAGTGAAAGAGAAGGAGGGAGGTATGTTGGTCGTCGATCGGTGGAAGGGATGAACGGGTGCGCTCGCTGCCATCGCGAGCACCACCACCTGCACCAGACCACCGCGCACCGCCACCACCACCAGCACCACTAGCTCTCGCCACTACTACCCCTCTCGCGCCTTCGACCGTATAGCAGCAGAGTGGGAGTAGGTACCCTCGTGTGCCGAAGGATATACGGAGCGCCGCTCGGCGCGGGACTTCAGTCTCGACGCGACAAGCGCTACCCTTGGTGGGTTGCACGGGTGAGTGACACTACGGTGGAATCATGGGTGAAAGACGTGCTGCGTGTACGCGTGCTGGACGACAGGTGCCACTTCTAGTAGTTACAACCCTCATCGTCGGTGTTCGCCCAGAGCTAATCGGTGAGTAGGAAAATAATTAATTCGCAGTGATCGACGAATGTGAGGATGAATCTATTTAAAGTGGTAAGGTGATCCTTCGCTTATAATTTACATTTCTAATTTTCACCTTCCGTACGGAGCTTCGCGTGAGGACACGCACATCCTGCGATGTATTGCATGTGCAACAGTAGGAACGGTATTTATATTTATTCCGCGGGAAAGGCACGCGTCACGTGATTTCTTACCCGAGGGAGAGGGGACTAATGCGCGAAGGAGGCTCGATTTGCCTTGGGAGGTAGGCTTAAGGAGCACTAGGATAATGCCCTCGACGATAATTACTGCACGGTGATCGTTAATAAACATGCCCACGGGGTTGCGTGCCACAGTTTTAAGGTGTATGGTTCGCCGACACGTGCGTTTTGCGAAACACGAATCTCTTTTTTATTGACGCTTCTATAATTATGGTAATTGGAGTGAAACATCCTTGGAGGAACGTGACATGTTCCGTACGGCTACCGCAGTGAGGAAAGTTATGATTGGTAGAAGGATGAAGGATTGATTGCAATTGGGTGTAATTATTTCACCTTTGTTATTTTCCGCTCGGTATTCAGTGCGTCCACGACGGTGTTACCGATTTTACGCGCGATTTTAACCAAGTGAATTTCACCACCCTGCGCACAAAATTATGGTCACGCCTGGCATAATTGATAATGCATTCTTTCTGTGGACGATGACAGAAATTCATAAGTGATAATTACCGAAAGCGTCGCCGTTCGAAAAAGTATCGATTTTGCAATTGTCGTCTCCCCTTACTGACGCGTGACCATTTGAGATTTTATTCGTGGATTGCGTGTGCGTTGTCTTAAATCAGTGGTAACCAAGATGTTTCTCTTTCCGCCATTAGAAGGTGGACGAGTGTAAAAATGAATGGACAATTAATTCCTCGTTCGTATCCTCGTCTTAAAAAACTGTCGTTGTATACCATTGTGATGTTGTTTCCCAGCTGCTGTGTATGTGTGTGTGTGTGCGAGTTGGATGTACCGTTGCCTGCGGAATTTTATGCAAATGCATAATCTCAGTGGCGTTCGCTCGTTCCTTACATTTTCGCGTCATTGGACAGTGTCACGTGGCAGCGTAGGTAAAATTTATGTTTAGCAGCGACTCGGGAAGCTTCGGAGAATTTTGTTGGACGAACTGACTGTGGTTGACGATTTTTAACGCGCGCGTATGTATGTAAATTTATTTTTGCCGAGCGTGGTTGTGCCTTTCCATTTTATCTCTGCACAGAAATGGAGCCATAGTGGGTTTTCTAGACTTTACAAAAAGAACAAGATAATTACGAATAGGGAAATGCATTTAGTTTCAATTTACATCGGACTGCTCACGGTGCATGTGGAAATATGCTGCAGTTCGTCCGCGGGACCATGGCATTATTAAATACTGTTGCGACGGTGTGTTGTTTGGTTAGTTATCGAGAGTTCTCGAAATTTAACTGGTAAGAATGTGGACGTTCGTATTCCATTAACTTCATGAATTTAAGACAATTTTTTTACGATATTTCACCATTTTTCCTCGTCAACGCAATATTTACTTTCCACGTTCTTTCTCTGAATTCGCAACGTCGCGAGTAGTAAAAGAATATCTCGCGCAATCTATTTGACCTCTCCAATAATAATGGAAAATCCATTTGGCGTAATCCATCGCGTATTAGATCGAGGACCAATTTAAAGTTGCACGGAGTGTATCTCGCCTTCTTTTTCGTCCTGTATAAATGATCAAATGCGCCAACCTAATTCTTTAATTTTTGAATCTGAGGCGATACTCCAATAGAATTAATTACTTTGAACTTACTCAATTATTTTACAACTTTTTTTCTCTAAGTTTTTCAACTAAGCTCCTATTTCAGGGTGTCGTTCTTGTCCGCGTCACCGCATTTAATCGCCGTGACGAAAGCGAAAAACGCATTAAAGATGGATTCTCCACGAGCAGGTCGATACCGTGGTGCGTTATAAGAAGAACAATGGTTTCTTTTGCGTGCAGTTCACCGTTTCTTTTTTGCGCGCGCCACAATCTACTGTCAGATGTACTTCGGGGCATTTATAAATCAGTGTAATGAGGAAAGCTAACGAGGCGTGAGGATGGAAATTCCAACGGTACAGCGATAAATCACTTTTCGCTCGGTTTGGTGATACAAGCGTGACTCTATCGGAAGTGAAAAATCTTGATGCGGAAAATAATTAACTAAAAGTCTAAATTTATTGAATCTGAGACAGGATGGATTTATACATATATCTGGTTGAAATATTTCATCGCGATGAAAACAAGAAAGTAACTGTACTCGAATTTATGCTGAGAAACGGACGCTATTCCATATATTTAACCGCACAACTTCCCGCTGATGATTTGTTGTCACTTCATTAATGCGACAGCTCGTGATAGGCGAATGGACGCATACACGTGAATTACGTGGATGAAAATGAATGGGTTTACATACCGATAGCTCGTTAAAGATCGGTAGGTACATACAGGAATCCGTATACGCTAATATGTAACTGCAAGGATTTACATATCGATTAGAAGATGTTTTTTTTACTTGAATTATTCCGGTTAAATACATATTACAATGAAAACGATAAGATATAACTTATTACAATTGATAACTTTCAACGAGCAATTGCAGGATAAGAAACTCACGTTCCTGGTTTCGGCACTGTGACGAATAATTCACCGCTTTGACCGTTCACCGTCAACCGTTTTGACTAATTATACACATATAACTATACACATACGTTTTGACTAATTGCAATATGTAATAATTACTATATTCTCGTTGACATTGCGCCAATTACGATAAACTACGTAAATGATAACACAATTTTTCACTTTTTATAAGAAGCCACAAAATGTCGCAATACAATTTTTGAATCCTTCTTCACCCACCTTGTTTTGCCACATTAACTTTGCACGCGGTAGGACGTTATCGAGTGAAAAACGCGATTACGCGGGTCGGTGAAAAAGTGTCTCCTTCTGGATATACCCGTGAGAACGATATGCCTTAAATAACGTGAAAGTCGATGTGGTGGCTGGTGCAAATAAATAGAGGGCGTCAAGGCGGGAAGTACTGAGATGCGAAGCCGGAGAGGGAAAGCCAGGCGCGTGGTTGTGCCAAACGAAATAATTTCGCTTCAACGATGATGTAATTCCGGTGACAGTCGAAATAGACAGATGGGTTTCGCAAGTATCATTCAAATCCTTTGTCCATAAAATTGATCAAATTCCGGGACACGGGACCGGCAAATGCTTCGGATCCAATAAAGAGGATTAAGTGTACTGAGCTGTAAACATGGTGTGATTGAATTCTAGGGTGACGAGAGGATGTTGTCTATGTGTATATCCTTGTAGGAGAGAGAAAGAGAGGGGGGGGAGGGAGGGGGGGGGGAGAGAGCGCGCGCGAGAGAGAGAGAGAGTGCAAGAAAGCAAAACGGGCGCACCGAGCTTTTTCCACTTTCATTAACGTGATAAATGTCGTGGCATTTGTCTTGTCGTAAATTGGACGTTTTTCACGGAGGGCCGGGGCAGATTTTCCTAAGCATCATACAATGTTTTTATCTATCGGAATACTCTTTTCGTGTGCATAATCTGCAGGAATAATTATTTTGAGGAGTGTTTTTTTTCTCATGTTTTTTTACATTTTCTTGTCCATTTAATGCTTAGGAAGAATAATCTTAATCCTCCTGCATACATACAAATATTAACTTATTTTCATCGATGTTTCGTTGAAAATTATCAATTGTAATAAGTTATATCTCATCGCGTTCTCATTGCAATATGTGTTTAACCGGAATAATTCACGTAAAATAAATATCCTCTAATCGATATGTAAATCCTCGCGGTTACATATTTGCGTATACGGATCCCTGTATGTGCTTACCGATATTTAACGAGCTATCGGTATGTAAACCCATTCATTTTCATCTACGTAATTCATGTGTATGTGCCCATTCGCCTATCACGATGTCATACATTCTATGAGATCAGACATTTAGGTCGATTTGATTACTTTATTTTACCTCGGCGAATGGACCTCGTTGCTAAGAAACATTGAGAACTCGAACGGAGAAACTAGACTGATATCCACGTTTCTTCGAAACTTCTCAGGTTCGACCAATTCCGAGCACTTAGACCCATAACCAGTAGTAATAGTTTTCGATGGTAGTGGTAGTAGTGCTGTATTTTTAAATCCTCGCTTCACCATCGCAATCATCGGCTATTACTAGGATTCTGTTAGCTTCGAACTTTCAAAGTGCCAATCTCTGGTGGTACAATTATTCCTTGTATCTATTGACGTGTACTGTTCGCCCAACTCGTTCAAATGGTCTTCACCGTTATCGACACAAATTGTCCTCCACTTCGTTAGCGTAAACTTGTTCACGTTTCTTTGTGAAAAATCAAGTCTCACTTGGATTACGGGTATTTTTATTCTAGATAAAATTCTTCCATTCGGTAATTTTACTGCAGTAACATTAAAATATTCCAGTATTCGTTTTGAAAATTTTCCCGCAATCTCTGAAAGTCGCATAATCATCAACTATGCGATGTTACCGCAAAATGGAACAACCTCGTTTAACTCGCATACCTCTCGCTCGCCCTTTCTACAAACTTAGCGGCCGTAAAAAAAAAGAATGCGCCGCTTACTTTGAGAGTCTCCGCGCAGCCTGGTGGAATTTAATAAAAAGTGGACGAGGAAGTTGTGAAATATCACCTCGTAGGAAGGATGCGCATCTAAATAACGCTAAAACGGTGGCGCCCCAAGGAGATGCGGTAATTCGCGCGTCCGGCACGGACCAAAGGAGAATTATCTAATATTCCACAGGCGAGGTTGGTATAAAATGGTAAGGATGGGAATGACTCGGTTTGACAGAACGCAACCCTTACCAGATTCGATCGCGTGCCGGGCTACTGGTCCCTTCACCTAGGATCGATATCACCGCTGGTTACCGCGAACTTACGAATATTCAAAACTCCCAAAGCCACGCTCTCACCATTATCCGCGCCCGGTTCATAATCGAGGAACTTAATAGAAGACGGAGGTCTGAGCGTATATTAAGAATCCTATAGTTGATGGCTGATCCTTGTACATAGTTATCCTTTGCACAGGGACAATTAATTTGGACACGCTTTCCCAATAGGCTAATGTAACAAACACTGCTGTTCATTTGCGAACGGTATTTTTAATTTACGCATGAAATTTATGAATAATATCCACACGAAATTAGTATTTCCAGCGAATATTTAAATTAAATCTGTTTGTGATATTTTAGCTGGCATGGTTTTTTTTCTATTTATCACTCCCCACTATTTCCATTCTAGTTTCTGAGATATCGAATGAGATATTGTACTACATTTCCGTCGACATACGAATATTCAAATCTTACAGAAACAAACTTTCCAACCTAGTCTGGAATTGTAATGGAGAAAGTTACCGCGGCGGATTTCACTTAAGATAGGGAAATGCTTCATAAACGGGAGTCCTTTTACGTTTGACCCAATTAATTGGATTACTCCTGATCGAATCTAATTGTTCGGGTGGAATGTTTTGTTCTGGCCACGCCCTCCCGCATTAAGAATGAAACCCGGCTAACCTTTTATCGATGGATATGCGATAGCCGCGCGATATTCACTAGCGAGGAGGTATTTTATAAAGTGACAATTTAATACGCAGATGAAATTTCAGGCGGTTGAGCGCAGCAGCAGGCATCATCTGCTCGCCATACGACGAGCGACGCGCGCACCCTATGTTGTGTGTAGTTACCGTGCGCGCTAGCAGGTATACATCGTCTTTCGGTTCTTAGCTTTTTTTTTTACATGATCCGCAGTTGTTTTAAAACGTAATTGCTTCTCGGAGCAGCCAGCCTTGTCCGCCTCTTTCCGCGATTCAATTCGTAAAATCGTTTATTAACCCAACTGGTATATTCCGAAATTTATTTCAACGAAGAGGCAGGCGTTATAATTTTCGACGACCCGTCGATATCAAGTATTGCTTGCAAATCCGTTACTAATTAACGGATGTAATTAACAATCAACGGCTCATTGTAATTCCGGGGAAACGCGTTCTCGTGACGGTAACTCGACTTTACTTATTTCCATCGCGATGATATCGGTCAATCGCAAGGTAACGCATAATTGGATTAGCACTCGTTATCCTAAATAGAAATTCGAAGAGAATGGTAGGAATAATAAGGTCTGCGAATTAACACACATCGTGATGTATAATGTGCTTTCTATTTGTCTAGCATTGCACGAAGAATAAATGAAGAACTCTGTAATTCACCGGTGGCGGTCGGTGTCGTGATTAATTTTCCACGGTCTGTCAGGATATACTGCAAAGCAGCTGACAAAAAATGCAATTAATCGTTCTTATCAAAATTCGAACCGTGAATCTACTTCCGCAATCGTTTCTCTTTCAGGTGAGCGCATGGTAGTATCTATTCTTGACGGATAAATTTTGCCAGGGCAAATAAATTACTCCTGCTCCAAACGATCCATCGCATTGGAGTGCGTCTTTCTTGTTTAGTACGTTTTATCTTCCGAAATGTGGATTATTTTTTTTTCTGTGTGTTGGCGGACAGATGAACGAAAGTAGTGACGTAGCCTCATGACGAAACCGTGAGTATTATTGAAGTTATCTACTAGCAGGAGAGCCCGAGAGCGCATTTAGAAATCATTTTACATTACTCGCATCGTACAACATGCAATTTAGCCAACAATCTTTTCATTTCGGCCTCGCTTCAATGAAGCTCGTTACGAGCCGTTTTACTCACCGCGGTGATCACAGGAGAACGCTAGGAGCACGATGGCGCCGAGGGAGCGATAACTGTTGATTACTAGGTGCAATTACCGGGAGTTCATTAAGCAACGTATCAATTTTATAATTAGTGCCGGCCTTTGACAGTAGTTAAATCGTATTGCGCTATAATTGCATTAATAATTAAATCGGTCCCGAGGTGTCCTGTCCTGTTCAGCCTGTCATCGTTGAGCGACGCGATGCTTTCACGAGCAAGAAGAATCAAAAAGTTACTTGTCAACCAACCTACAAAGGACTGCATCAAGTGGCGACGGCGCGGCTCGCGTAGCAGAGCGGACGGGTAATCTATTTCCCACTCTTTGTTACATCTCGCAACAAGAAAGAGAAAAGGGCAGAAGGATACGTGAAATCGGAACAGAGGGTGAATGATTTCACCGTGTACGCTCGGGGAGCGCGAAAATAATTCATATCCGAAACATCCAGGGCGGGAGAAGGAGAAGAAGGGTTCCCCCCTACGAAGCATCGAAGTAAAATATGTGCAGCAGATATTGATGCCTCAGCATCGTCCGAGGATTTTATGTACTGCCGACGAAGTAGGAGGGAAAACTCTATTGCGTATATAACGTGGTAGCCTCGCATGGCCCCTGATCAGGAAGGAAAGTATAAAGTAAAAGAGCGGTATAAAATTTTTCTCAGCTCTCTTCCTTCGCTCCTCCATTATCGTTCTTTTCTTCGTGCCCACCGCCGTAGAGCGAGAACGTGTGCGACGTCGATCTATGAACGTATCTTGAGATGGACAAAACGCCAACGCCAACGCCAACGCTATCGCGACCGCCACCAAGACCGCCAACGCCATTGCCACCGCGATGATAACTCGAACGTCTTTGTCGATATTGATTTAATAAAAGCAGATGGTTCTAAATCCCCGGTTCTAAACGTAGTTTATGATCGGCCTTACGGAGAGATGCCGAGTCACGTTATAGATATAAACCGATGGACGAGCGATGGCGAGAGATGGTGAAGAGCGTTTTAAAATGGAAGAATGTGCGCGCGCAGGACATGCTCTTGGGATCCATTATTGGGACGATTCATCTCGCAGATTTGGTCCGAACTGATATTGCACGAGTGGCACCGGCGTGTAGTTTAAGTAATAATACATCTTATAGATTCCTCGAAATACAATATAACTTTAATCTATACGATAGGTACTTATAGTTTGGAAATGTCTGACATTCAAGTGCTTTTTTCGTTGTGTTTACAGTAGCGTATTTATTCCTCGAAGGGCTTCTTTTACCTTGTAACAATTCCATTCTGAAAAAGCACGTAGCTATATGAAAATATAATGACAAAGTCGTGGCTAAGAATGTATACATTTTTTTTATAAATAACACAAAGGTTTTGCGTCGCGCGCACTTTCCCAGACTACTGCCTTGCCTCCCATTTACGATGAAACTACGCTAGTCCATAAGCATCCATATCCATCCTCATCATATCCATAAGTCGACATCAATCCTTATTCACTGACGTATCTTCGACGCTCCATATGTTAGAAGAGGGAGGTGGGCGCGTAAAATAACAGGAGTGTCAGAAGCGGGAAATGCTTTCACGAGTAAAAGTTCGGGCGAACGAAATGTTTTTGTTGCAACTATGATAATTTTGAAAGTGTGTCCGTACAAGTAATCTTTTTAATTCTGCATTGCATTCTTCTATTTTTTTTAGAAATGAAAAAAGAAAAGTGCTCTTACATAAGGTAAAATTACGATTCACCAGCGCTGGCCGAGAACTTTTATTAGACACTCACGGTGAGGCAGTTCCGCGGTAGCGGAGAGGAGTGCTTGTCGCAGACAGCTTAAACAGCTACCACAATAGAACAATCGCGGTGAGTGCGAAGGATCGCTGGTTCTCATTGCGAATCCTGCCGCCTCAATCCTTCAATTTCGCTCTAACCCTCCACGTTACAGCCTCCTTAAATCTGTTGCTTCTTCAAGAGAGCTCGACCATTTTACGACGCTTCGCGAAACGAGCGCGTGCCATCCGCGAAAACACGAGAACAGTGGGGGCGGCTTAGTCGTGGATGAAAGAGGAGGCAAAGGGGCGAGTGGTTAATGAAAACCTCATCTCTAAAGCCCTGAGTAAAGTGTGGCGCGGGTAGGCACGCGGAAGTATAAATATTTAAACGGCGGGGGGCAGAAATGGGTGTTTCTTCCGAAACGCGTCTTCGCGGCGGGAACTCATCTTGTGAATCCTTCATATCTCGTGGTAAATAAGGCCTTGTATCATTTATTGTCGCGAGGTATGGTGAAGCAGCAAGAGCTTGATTACGTTTGCTTTTCGTGCAGGAATGAAGTGACACTGGTGATGGCGGTCCTCCTGGTCCTTTTTATCTTCTCTCATACTGCACTCCTTCCGTATTTCCCTACCTTTGAACACGCTTAAAGAATTCCACAATCTCCTTTTTATTATCACACAATGGGCAACGAAGGATACTATGATTCGTACTATCCCCAGAGAGGGCGGGGGGGGGGGGGGCAGAGTGAGAGAGAGAAAGAGAAACAGAGAGGGAGGGAGAGAGAAAGAGAGTGAGAGAGTATTCGTGCATTCCCAGGTTTGTCTGGAATTGCTAACGACTTTTTCACTTTTTCACCGCTACATGTTGCAACATTTAACAGTCGGTCACTTCCGGAGGACAATAGCAGGGTGCTCCTTTACGCGGGGAGATATATCGTATTAAATCGTCATGTGCGTATGAAAAAGCACAGGAGTATGAAGTGTGCGCAACGGAGGAAATGGATTTTATGTTGCGCATTTTACTGCTGCATAATGAAAGGGATGCCGGTTTTATGCCTATGACTCTGTATCCTGCTTGTTTTCGAATCGTAAAAGAATTTATAAGGTGTCGTAAACATCACGTCGAGAAAAAATTGGGTGTGCAACGGGAGGAACAAGAGGGTGGGTATAAAATGTACAATTTACAGGGCACCGTAAATGTCACGGGATTAGGCACAAGTATTATCATGTTAGATGAACTCTCAATGTCAATAAACATATGCTGTAGTGATACGAGAAAGATAAAACGTTCTCTTCCTCGCGTAGAATATATTCACTTGATCGTCAGACAATGCTTTTCGCAACTGTTATCTGATTCACCAGTCAATCCAATTCTTCTGAATTTTTTTGAACAGAATTTTTTTCTTTCCTCGTAAAGTTTCTTTTCTCTAAAAAGTTTTAGTACTGTTAAAATCAAATACGTACATTCATATTTCACGCCTACCAAAAGTAATTATGTGAAATAAGCGAGCCTAGGAGAGCTTGAACCATAGACTTATACTCATTAACTGCTCCTCTCTATGGGCGCGTTGAAACTACATTGGAGGACAGAGATAGCAAAAGTGAGGCCTTCTCACTGATTGTGAGCGATGCATCGCCATCCCCAGAGTGAAAGCAGTCGATGTTATGCGGTGTATTAGACAGAAACCAACGAGCGACTGAAAGAGAGAGAGAGAGAGAGAGAGAGAGAGAGCCGAAAAAAATGATACCCTCTTGGCGATATGGAAACTCTCGTGGAAAATTCATTTCTATAAGCACGACGTCGCGCGGTCGACGAACGAAGCTCGAGGCGGTGACCCCTCGCGTCCGACACAGAGAGGTTTTAATTTGATCACTGAACGAGGGCCACTTCTTGTTTCTTTGCCGTGCGATCGTTAAATGTCACGCCAGGGTCCACTGCCGGGGTACCCAGGGGTGGAGCATCAAATTTACATACGGCACAAACTTGTGGTCGGGCCTTACTCGCGCCCCTGGCCGGTGATTTCGCCAGTTATCTCCTTCGAGGGAACTATACATACCCGCCAACCTTTTTGCTCACCCCCACAATCCTTCTCTCACGGCTTCCTCCTTTTTTTCTCTCTCTCTCTCTCGGACCTTCGACTTCTCTCGACGGTTCAACATCGAGAACATGTACGAGTGAGAAGAGAAAAAGGACGGAGGGATACGTCGACCAGAAAATTCGCAGCCAGTTCATCCTCGGCTCCTCTCGTCCGGAGCAACGCGAAAAGGATGATTGGATCAGTTTTATGAACTCTCGCGGGATAAACAAGACGCCGATCTCGAACCACCAGGAACGACCGCCCCGAACAACCCGAATCCGTCCTGTCACCGCATCATCGTCCTAGTCCGCATCCTCGTCGGACCGCGCCGGCAGCACACGCAGTCACACGCTCACACGAGCACCGAGCCCGATCGTGTATGTGCAGATGTGAATTCCGAATGCCAATAGTAGGGCACCTCTCGCTCGAACCAATATTTATCAGGGTTGTTTCCAACGATGGCGGGACATGTGCGCACGGATCAACGCAACGTGCTGGATTAGTTGTTGAATCTTTTAATGTGATTTCCTCTCCCTTTGCGTTTTCATTTTAGTGGTTGACCAATAATACTCTTGACGGGTCGCGAATGCTGGGCCCCCATTTAAAATCGTCCACCATATGTGTTTCACTCGGCGAGCGATTGTTTCGTTCATTTCGCCTTCTACATACTTCGTAACCTCCGACCAGTGGCGCTGGCTGGCTGATAGTCTCGAGCTTCATTCGAACTTGATTCGATTCCATCAGCGATGCAATTTCGCGAGTAGTATGGTCATGGCCACCCCCGTCTGGCTGCTCCTTCGTCGGACTCCCTGGTTATTGATATGTGGATGGATGCTTGGAGACCGAATTTGCAGCTCGGGACTAGCCGTCCCGCCGGCTACTGCGTTCGGGATGCGTTCGCATGCACAGTTAACCCGGATGTTACGTCACATGCGTCAGTTAGGACCAATAGAAAACAATTCATTATTTATATTTATTGTTTCGGTAAACCTAAATCGTTTTTCGAGACTCTTGATTTTTACCTAATCGGGCTTCACGATTTCACGACGGTGATGTGTCGCGTGCATTGATTTTTATAGGAATAATTAGCTTCGATAGCATTCGTCAAAATTAGTCGAGACAGCTGTCGTGACGACGATTGCCAACGCGCTTACGCGCGTCTTAACGTGCGCTTGACACATGACGCAATCGGGAAGGACAGCTCGCGGGAAGGCATACCGACGAATGTCGATGCTCATTCGACCCGGCGCGCGTCGGCGGGGATTAAAAGCCCGACCACCCGCCAATTTTTGCTCACGGATTTGATTCGTTACCGTTGAGGTGATTGGCCGTTTGAATTGCCTCGGAGCGAAGCCGATTTTGCCAAAACTTGTGACAAACGTAATTTCAACGAAAGCACTTTATTTTTCCAGATAGTAGCGCTAAGCGAATGATATTAATCCTCTAAAATATTTCTCGACCGGAGTGCGCGCGGGAGAACAATTTTTTGATATCGCTCGGTCAATTTTTCCCTCGCTTCCATCGCGTACAAAACTAGGTGTAAATACGTATCGATTATGCGCGAGATCGATGAGAACGGGGAATGGCGGTTGAAGATTGAACGAGGCTCTGAATTATTCAAAATGCATTATGCATGTTGTAAAGTGAAAATTGCTAACGGCAGAATTTAATGGTTATCAATACAACGGACTGTCCATAATAATGGATCTATTCTTGATTTATTTTTTCTTGCACTAATCATTTCTTTTTTTTTCATTCGGATTCTTTACTGTGAATTTCTTCTTCCACAGTTGTCTTTCACTCACTTTCCCCCCATTGTGACTCATACTCTCAGTTTAAAGAATTTTTCACGCTATTATAACGTAGAATGGTATTCATTTTCAGTAAGAAGCTTCCTAAGTACTTTATGCTTTTGGCTTGCACCTCGCTAGTACACTTTAGATTATGTTCAATGTTGCGGGTGATTAGTATTTTCAAACTACCCTAAGTTCTGTAAAGTTTTTTCAAGCAAATTTTAAAGACTTCTCGTCCAACGCTCTGTATTCCTTAACCGAAATAATGAATCGACGCAATTACAGTTAATTTGCGCATTATTTAAGAAACACAACGCAAAGCTTTGGCAATTAAAGTGGGTCATCCAAGAAGCGTCGACTAACTAGTGTCGTGTACCATCGACGCGGCATAGATGGGTAGAGAGTTTGTTCCGCAATGCCTTTCGCTCCGTGGAAATATTAATGAGAGTTTCACTCCAACCCCCGACTCGACGGAATACATAGTTTAGTAATTGCTCGATTTCTTCGCTGTGAATTCGATCGGCCGGCGGTAGCGGAAAGTACTTATTAGATTCGCAGAGTGCAAGATCTAATTGTAGGTATCTTATTACATTATCGTGAATGATATTCGCAGTTGCAGCCCCCAATACAGGTCGCTTAAGCGGAAACATGTTTATTAATGAACGAAATTTTGAAATTTTAATGCTCTTAAGATTAGAACGTCAGCGAAACTTGACAATATTTGATTCAAATTTCATGTCCATATTTCTAACATACCTACAGAATTGTGTTTGTCAAGAAATAATTCTACAGTTCTACAGACATTTACTAAATCCTAAGTATCCGTTGGCGTCTGCAGGTAGCGAAGTGATCATTAAGTTAATAATGCCTTTTAATTATGTCAGGAGGCGAAGCGAGTTTCGAGGAAACATTGTATTAGTCATCAAAGAAAGCAAAGATACTATGCAGAGATCGCCTCCAAAGATCTGCTTGGTAATATTTTCTTTGATCACTCTCCGGTGTCCATATCATCCGGCTTATGTGACGTGTGATAAACATACGAATTTGGCGCGAATCAAGTTTACATTCAGTCCCGGTTGCATGTGAGCCCGACCGAAGAGAGGAGAAAATTATTTCGTATCTTCTAATTTCTGCATGGTCGAAAACGGTACGAGGACTTGGAAAACCTTGATTCAACGTGAATGGAAATAGCTATAACTAGCAACGTTCATTAACATTTCCAAAGATCTCGGCGACAGATATCATAACATAAAACGCGGCCAAAACTTATCGATTATTTTATTTCTGTTCTACGTGTTATATCGAGTATTCGACCTTCCAAAATATCACACTCTGTATTTTGCGTGTGTGTTTTCACTGCCATTGTTACGAGAGAAATCCTGAAGTTTTCATGAATCAAGTTCTTACCGATTCTCATCCTTGACATCCCTCCCCTCGTCTAACCGGTGCCCACAATTGGGGTCCGTCGTTATCACGAACGAGACACGCTTAAACGGAAACGTTAAAATCCCTTTCTCGATTTAAGTTTCGAAAGTTGGAAATTGCTGAGCGCAACGGAAGAAATAAGGGGAGACTGTAAAGGGGGAAAGTAAGCGAAAGGTAAGAAGAAGGGAGGAAACAATTGAACGAAATGGCACTGGCGGGACAAGCAGGGGTAGGATCTGGTATACTTTTGTATTAATGTATCAAACCTCGGGCTCGTTAATGTAAACGCGGTTTACATGGGACAATTGGAAATGCATCGCCTATAAACGTGATCCGAGAGGCGGCCACTAATTTTGTAGGAGATTGCCGTGGCTCGATTTAGCAGGCGATTCAACACCCGCAAGCCATTCCCCCGTGTCACCCCTCCATGCCCCTACATTCTCGAATTCTCGCGTGGCATAAAGCCGTAATGTCGACTTCGGAAAGGTAACGTGCGCCTCGTGTACACGGTTATACCTTTCTCCCATCCCTCATCCCTTCGCGCGCAAAGTCGTCTACGCTCGCACCCGCACCACCGAAGATTCCTCTTCGTCCTACTACTTCTTCGTTCTCCCATTTTGCGACCCTTCCCATTTCATTCCTTATTGCAAGGCACAATGTACGCCTTATGCAGAGACAGTAGACGCAATATCGTGTTTTATTTAGTATTTTATTCGATGCCGTCCGAGGCGACGCGGGTAACTGTTTCTTATACATATATTCACAGTAAAATGTGATGTTCGAGCACATGATTTAGTTCGTTTGGTTGTCCCCTTGCTTGCCTCATCTTCGATTTCGATATTTCTCGGTTGGAATCAATATTTTACAGGCCTATAAGGGTTCTACTTTCGTTGTGTTTCACTTGAAGATAGAAGATATATCGTGCAGGAAGAAGAAGTTGAAAAATGTCGTGAACTTGTTTGGACATATATTTCCTGTTTATTTGTATTACTCATATAGGAATCGTCTATCATTTCTTTCTTGCAAGATTCGCTGACCCACTTTGTCTCACGTCGTTACACATACCACCCAAAGATCTCGTTCTATTTGTCGGTCTTCGGATCAGCGACCTTTTCCAATACCTTCTCTCGGGGGACACGAAATTTATACACGTACGTACGTATAGTTTACTGTGTGCGCATGTTTCGCTTGTTCCTGTTTCGTGTACACGTTTGGAGCTTGAAGCATGCCATCGGTATTGGTAAAAATAACGTTTCATCGAAATACAACAGATCGAGGATTGTCGTGTTCTTTTATTTGACATAGCACAGGTAATACATTTTAGGCGCGCGACCTGCTTTTGGAAGGACTTACGGATGCTCCGCATCATAAAAAAATTAATGAAAAATGAAATCAGCTTCGATTATTTTAAAGACAGGAGACTCTCTCTCTCTCTCTCTCTCTCTCTCTTTATCTCTCTCGTAGTAAGGAAATTGGTTTATGTGTTCCGATCAGCTACCTTCTAGAACTATTTTCAGCTAAAAGTGGCCTGTTTATAGAATTCCCTTCTTGATAATATTAAGATAGCTCATCAAATTTTTAGTTTTAAGCGGAAAGCATTTGATTTTTTCCTTTAAGAGTAATGTGAGAACATTCTAGATTGGTATATAGTTTATTTATTTTTTTCTCTCTCTGTTTTCGGCTTCTACTTCTTTTTTGTTTGGCTGTGAGTGTGTCACTATTATTATTATTATTTTTGGTGCATTTCTAAAATGTTTGCTGTATGGTCTCAAGGATATTCGGTTCACACCTGAATAATAAATTATCTATCTATCCATCTATCTATCCCTCTTTCTCTCACCCTGGTACCTTTAATTTTCCACTCTGTGCGCGGAAGCAGTTTGGCAAGTACCACAAATATGACGGGGACAATACCTATACGCGGAAGAACTAGCGTCGCGGGAAAATTGAACGCATACGGGGAACTTTGTATGTTTCCCAGAGCTCTCTCTTCCTCGCGTGGAATTTACCCGGAGAATTAATGCGGAACCGACTGACGGCAGAGGAGAGTATCCGTTTGGTGTGCGCCGCAAGACCTCAGGGCACACAGAACTCGGTAGTAAAAACTATACGATCGTTGCGAATTCGGTGATATTTGTGGATGGGGTCGGTTCTGGTGGAAAAGGCAAGGGTGGAAGATCGTGGAAGGCGCGCCACGCCACCCAAGCATTAAATCCCCGGGAATATTTTAGGTTCCACGATGCTCGCTCGGTCTTACGCAGGAGGGAACGTGGGAATGAAGGAACTGGCGAGCGGAGAGGGAAGAGGCGAGAAAGAGCGAAAGTATTTCGTGATTTATCGAGGCAACGTCGGAAAAGGCTTGCCAGTAGCGCGGTGCTTCACCGCGATTTTTAATTCTTCCCTACGGTCTCACCGCCTCTCTTGTGGGACTTCATTTGTACTGGAGGATTTTCCTACAATTTATTCTTGCTCTGATTCGGGATCTGAGATGCCTCCGTTCTCTTAGTAATCTCATGTGCGATTTTTCAACGCGTGAAGTTGTTGTCGCAAGGGCACTTCTCTTGGCACTCGTGATATCTACGCTACGTCCTACAAACTTCTTCAGAATTGGGTCATCGCAGATGTTAACATTTTACTACGTGAGTTTCTAAATACAGTAAAACCTGTTTTTGTGCGAAGGATAGGGACCGCATAAAAGAAATCGCATACAAAAAAAATATCGCGTAAATTCATAAGGTTTTCGTTTGCAACACATTTTAAAAAAACTTTTTTTATGCGGTAAATGGAAAAATCGCACATTAAAAATCGCATTAAAAAACCGCAAAAAAGGGACCGCATAAAAACAGGTCTTACTGTACCTAGCGTTTAACGCAATGTTTAACATCCTGACAGACACTACGACGGAATTGCCGGACGAATTCATTGCTGCGCGATATTTTCTTATGGGCGCGTCCCATCACAGTACTACGGTGTGCACTTCAAAGTGCACGTGAGTATGCGTTGAAATTATCCCTGGTAGCACGTGAATGTGAAAAGAGGCGTCGGCGTTGGCGTTGTCCTTCTCGTGTAAACAACGTTCGTTCGTAATTCTTAATTATTTATCGAATGTAACGTTGCGATCGCACGCGTTGTTCCATCTGTTAATTAATCTAGTGCATCCGGAGAAATGTAAAGTTTGACATAAATTACATTTTCAGGGGCGCAAAAGTTGTCGTTCTAAACGTCTCCGCTAGACGTCGAGGGCTTGCCGGGGGTGTCGGGCAACAAAGTTTCAGATTGCGTCGGAGCGTAAGAAACTGCGCGGTGAAGGATTCTACTTTGGTTTCGTGGAATTTATTTTCTGACCCACACTGTAGAAGGACCTGTACGGTGCATGGTGGCTTGTATATCGTCGCAGATCAGGGAATGGTCGATTATGACGATTTGGGTGAATTTTTTGCTGCACTGCCACGCTGAAAAATTTTGTTACAACTTTAAAAATTCGTTTACTCGGATTCTTCTCGAAAGGAAACTACTGAAATTCAGATTACGTATCTTGTGAAAGATTTTTTTCTGGGCGACATGTGAGTCGTCGACGCCATCGTCTGGATGACAGCTTTCGCTCAAGACGATTTTCGATAAATGCAACCTGAAGATTCCTTCTTATTTTCTCACCAATAAAATGTCATGACACGGTCGAGCGGTGCATCGAACGGTCTGGATCGAACCTCCTTCTGATTATAGACTCTTGTGGATTGAATTAATTCATCGGAGGCACTCTAACATTTAAACAGCGCACGATTGGGCGCTCTGCAAACCCCGGGTCAACCATGACAATTTTAACTCGCAACGCTTCTACAGGCCCTAGTGGTCTTTGCCATTTGCAACTCGCGATCCTGCTCAGAGGAGTCGCAAAAAGCCGGCTAACTCTCACTGATAAGCTTAAATTTACTTCTCGATGGGCAAATGTGAAAATCATTATCGCTTCTGTGTGATTCTAATGGAATCTGAATTTTAACGGACATTTTCGGCGAAGAGCAGGAAAGAGAAGAGTAACGACACGAACATTTCTCATGACATATGGAAGCGCCGACACGTCCAACTCGTTGCCAAGAGTCTCTTAATTGGCATCCGGCGAGTAAAAAGTAGAAGAGAAAGAGGATGAATAAAGAAAGAGGCGAATGCTTAGCGACGTGTTATACGAGAAAAGACACGAATGACAGTGGGTGTAGGGGGTGGAGAACGAGAAAAAAATAGCGAAAGTAGGATGTACCTATGTAAGGTGAATTCTTAGGGATGGGAGGCGGCAATTATAACGTCGGAATGCGAAGTGTGGACGACGCGTCTAGCGCGCGCAAAATAGTTTTGTAATTAAAAGATGTTTCTTGAAGTTAATTAAACGCGAACCCCGCGGCGTTGGCGTCGCGTCAAAGTGTGCGACTATGCACGGACATACATACAGCGTCCTTATGACGACGCGTACGACGTGCATCCGCCATTTCTCGCGCAGAGGCAGAGGAATAAAAGGTACGGGACCGGATAATTATTTTTCGAGTTAATTGTCCGCATTACAACGCGCGTTTCCTTCTCCCCGTTCTCCCAAGTGGACGAATTCTTTGAGTTCTTCGGACTGGCGTTCATTTCGGCCCGCGTCACGAAGAGAATCTTGCCCGTGAATCATCGTGGGACACTCTCCGTCACGCCCGACAACCGTATGAAAGCGTCTCTGGCCTCGCCGCCATTTCTTCAGCTTTTATACTGTTTTCGCTCTTTTAATACTAGACCAATTGAGTTACGTCGGACTGCCGGAGAAGCGTCAGCGAGCGACCACGTGCGGCACCGTGCCGCACAACGTATCGGGCAGTTTGACTATAACGTGGATTATATTGGCGTAAAAGCGTCGGTTGATCGTTTTCCAAATTTCAGTATGTTCTCTTTGGCTTATCTATCATGGTTCTTCACGGGTTTGAAGATTGAAGTAACTCACGTAGAACCCGCTTTCCAACTTTAATTGTTGAGGGAGAATTAGGTGAACCAGCGACAAATATTACAATGCGGATGTATACTTGGTAGGTATTTTTTGATACGTATAAGGTATAAGGTACTTTATTTTTTTATACGTGCACTTTTTTCTTTATTTATTCTAGGCATTTGAAACTAGAAGAACTTAAAGGCATCAAATACTCACCTTGAGAAAAATCCGTTCCCGTCTGACAATGAGCACCTTTCCAGACGCCTCTGATTGAGCGTCCGTCGCGTAACAATGTGAATGCTCGCTCGGAGAATTCTTTTATCTTCGTTTGTGCTTGGAGGGGGGGGGGGGGGGGGCGTAGAGGAAGAGAATTGAAAGGGGAGGGAAACGAGTCGGAAGTGGAAAGTGAAATCGGTATCACGTGTAACCTGGCTCGACGTATTCCTCTTCTCCAAAGTGTGCCTTTGTTCCTGCCTTCGTTCCCCAAAGAGGACTGTCTGCCGAGAGCAGAACGCCATTTAAAAAAAGTCCACGGTGTTTCCCGGGAGTATCTTATTCTTCTAAAGGAAGAGAGCAATTGGGTTGGCACGTCTTCTACTTTGTACGAAACGCGTGCACACGGGGCCCAACTATCGCAGCGAATATTTTGCGAAAAGTAAAGAGTAGACGACAGATTACAATATTTCGTTGAATATTTTTGCATACGCAAAATTCGGTGACTTAATACACTCAAGGAAAAAAAAAGCGATACACTTGAAATCTGGAAAAAAATCACTGAATTTCAAATGACGATAACTTTGTAAATAATGAAGATAAAAATGTGTTTAAAACATGATAAGAAAGCTTGAAACCTCAACTTAAAGAATTAATTTATTTCAATGTAGCGAGATAAATTTATTTAAAATGGCGGATAACAAAAGAAGAGCATGCAAAATTGAAAAATATTTTTCCGACTTTGTCATAGCACATGGCGAGAGTCAAGTGTGGCAACAGAATAGGATATAAAGCATCCGATAGTACCGAGTTTCTTCTTTACAATGGTTTTTTCAAAGTTGCAATATGATAATTTTTCACAGAGTTATTCGCACTTGAAAAAAAAAACAGCTTTTTTTTTCATATGCAATTAACTCGGTGAAAAATTAACATATTGCAACTTTGAAAAAACCATTGTAAAGACGAAACTCGGTACTATCGCATGCTTTTTCCCCTATTCAGTTGCGACAGTTAATTTTTGCTTAGTGCCGCCGCAAACTTGGACGATAATTTTCCAATTTTGCATATTTCCGCTTTATCAACTGCCATTTTGAAAAAAAAAGTCGGACATAAGTGTGACACAAAATTTCGAAAAATAGACATCCGAACCTTTAAAAGGCTTTTTGTAACGTCTTGCTGGCTGTTTTAGGAGCTGAGATATTCAATCTTGAATTTTTAAGAACGCCGAATACCAAGAATAAAAATTCCGTTTTTCACTAGTTTCGCGGTATTTTAAGGCTCCAAACTGTTTTGTGGGTGCGTGCGATGTTGCACGAGGTTGTAGATGTGTGTGTGTGTGTGTGTGTGTGTGAAAGTACAGTTTAATTGTGTGCGTGCGTGCGTGTGTGTACACCCGATGGTTCGTTAGTTCCACAGTATTTAAAAATTTCAAGCTTTCCTTGTGTGCTCTTACAGGCGCATCCTAACAGTGGGTATTCTTACAAGGAATGATCCCCAACCTGGAAATTCAAAAAATTCTGAAATTTTGTGGAAATGTAGAGCAACACGTCCTCAATGCGACACTATTTTTTGTTGGTGCGGAAAAACTGTTTAAAGGGGTGAAAACCTCCCTTAAAGAAAAGTCGATTATTTCTTCCGCGCCAGTTATCTTCGAAACGGTAAGAGATATTGAAAAAAAGTTAAATAATGTTTGAAACGATTTTATGAGCACTATAACGTAGCGTCAAAATTATTTCCAAAATTATAATCGTTTATAAAATTGTTTATAACAGTTATAATTTTGGAAATAATTTTGACGCTACGTATAGTGCTCATAAAATCGTTTCAAACATTATTTAACTGTTTTTCAATATCTCTTACCGTTTCGAAGATAACTGGCGCGGAAGAAATAATCGACTTTTCTTTAAGGGAGGTTTTCACCCCTTTAAACAGTTTTTCCGCACCAACAAAAAATAGTGTCGCATTGAGGACGTGTTGCTCTACATTTCCACAAAATTTCAGAATTTTTTGAATTTCCGGGTTGGGGATCATTCCTTGTAAGAATACCCACTGTTAGGATGCGCCTGTAAGAGCACACAAGGAAAGCTTGAAATTTTTAAATACTGTGGAACTAACGAACCATCGGGTGTACACACGCGCACGCACGCACACAATTAAACTGTACTTTCACACACACACACACACACACACATCTACAACCTCGTGCAACATACGCACGCACCCACAAAACAGTTTGGAGCCTTAAAATGCCGCGAAACTAGTGAAAAACGGAATTTTTATTCTTGGTATTCGGCGTTCTTAAAAATTCAAGATTGAATATCTCAGCTCCTAAAACAGCCAGCAAGACCTTACAAAAAGCCTTTTAAAGGTTCGGATGTCTATTTTGCGAAATTTTGTGTCACACTTATGTCCAACTTTTTTTTTCAAAATGGCAGTTGATAAAGCGAAAATATGCAAAATTGGAAAATTATCGTCCAAGTTTGCGGCGGCACTAAGCAAAAATTAACTGTCGCAATTGAATAGGGGAAAAAGCATGCGATAGTACCGAGTTTCGTCTTTACAATGGTTTTTTCAAAGTTGCAATATGTTAATTTTTCACCGAGTTAATTGCATATGAAAAAAAAAGCTGTTTTTTTTTTCAAGTGCGAATAACTCTGTGAAAAATTATCATATTGCAACTGTGAAAAAACCATTGTAAAGAAGAAACTCGGTACTATCGGATGCTTTATATCCTATTCTGTTGCCACACTTGACTCTCGCCATGTGCTATGACAAAGTCGGAAAAATATTTTTCAATTTTGCATGCTCTTCTTTTGTTATCCGCCATTTTAAATAAATTTATCTCGCTACATTGAAATAAATTAATTCTTTAAGTTGAGGTTTCAAGCTTTCTTATCATGTTTTAAACACATTTTTATCTTCATTATGTACGAAGTTATCGTCATTTGAAATTCAGTGATTTTTTTCCAGATTTCAAGTGTATCGCTTTTTTTTTCCCTGAGTGTATAATTCTTAATATATCCGTGACGTATTTAATCTCCAAGATTAAAATTGAAGATGTATCGCGGCGAGTAAATTCGTATTTCCATACAATTTACTTAACGACGGCATCGATACGTCGATATCGCAGGACATATACATGGTTCGGTCCCCGCAGATTATCGTAATTCGGTTTAACGCTGATGCCTCACCTCGAGCGCGGAACTATAATTTACAAAGGCCCTTCCTCGCAGCGCCTTTGCGCCCAGCGAATCGTGTTGTGAATAAGCGACGCGGCAGGGGTTGGACAAGTAGAAAATTATATGTATGGGGCGGCATCCCGATGGAAATCGTTCGCAGTGTCGTCCTCAAGAATCACATCGATGTTACTAGCGATAAGGAAAATACAAGATTTCGATCCAAGAATGCGGCTGCTTATATTAGATATAGCGAAAATAAATGTCATTTTTATATTAGGTACCGAAAAGGATAAAAAAGTACCTAATATTTTGTGCAAACAGATGTAAGTAGGCGCTAGTGGATTATGTACGAATGAAGAAACGGATAGCAATTACAAGCAAAATTGGCCACGGTATAATCAGATTTCAATTAAAATTAGATCATGGCTGTTCATCAAATAAAGCTGTTTATCACTTATGTTTATCGTCAATCGTTTATCGGACATTTTGAAGCAAATTGAAAGCTGGCGTGTCGTGTCGTCACTTAAGTCTATTACTCGCCGTAACCTCTCCTGGATTGTATTTTGCATTGCAATTGTTTTCCACCGATATCACAATTTGATCGAATTTAGTACTTTAGTTGTTTCTTTTTTATTCTCACCATCTAGTCTTCCTTACCGATTCCCTATCGTCAAGATTATGGGGAATAATTAAGAACGGGATGAGTCTAACTGGACTGAAATTCGTGTTCGTAACCGAACGAGGGTCGTTCTAACCACTTACGTATCCTAAGCTCCACTCTCTAATTCCTTCCCATGTGTATACTGCTGAGTACGTAACACCGTAGAAAAGCGGCCCCGACCTCTCTGCTGCCGTACAACTTGCGTACGTAACGGCCCTTCTCAGTGTGTCTCGTAAACGCACAAAGTGGACGCAGTCGGCGAACAACGCGACATTCTTACCCGAGATCTTACAAGACGCCTTCAAAGTAAGAGATACTGCGTCATGCGTACTCACATTAGATTTAATAAAATTAACAATCGAATTTGTTTTTGCTATTGAGCAAGGCTAGCGAAAAAACCGCGTATTCAAAGTATGCTTTCCCTATAATTCTTTAAATAATTATGTGTAATCGGATGGAATTTCTGTACTGTAATTTCTACGTGATTAATCGCTTCCACGAACCTGCGTTTGAGCGTATTCGGTTCGTTCCAGTTACTTAACTGTTACGGCAGTTTACTGTCCGTAGTCTCTCTCCCCGCTCGATGCTGGGCCAACCACCAACCCTCTCCACGATGCAACCTGCAATCCCCGGACTTGGCGCTCTCGATAACGGCCACCCAGAGCCACTCGAAATTCCATTATTCGACAAGTAAACACGAGCGAGGCGTCGAAGCTACGACAAGGCCACGCCTGACATGCTTGCGCGCACGCACGCTGGGCTCGTGTGCTCTGACACAGGCGCATTGTACTATGCGCGCATACAAGACCGAAGAACATTCTTGTCGCGTGCACTACACGCGGCGCTCTACGGACGCATGCATTACAATTGCGGGATCTGGCTATTCAGCCTCGCTCCGCGCCAGTGATAGAAGAAATTTCGTACGATAAAGTGGGTGGCCTGGGCGGACGCAGTCGCATCGGCACATTTCGGAGCGACTCATATTGCCACAGTGGGTGAGCGCACACGACGGCAGTTTCTGAGCTTCGAAGTTTCGAGCACTGACAATGCACTTTAATGCACCTGCCGCCTAGCACCCCCGTGTCAGACTTTATGCACTCGATACAATTTCACCCGGATACGGTTTTTCGTCGACGCCGCGCCGTGACGTGATGTCGCGTCGGTTCTGTTGCTGCTGCTCGCGCATTACAATTCCATTCTAAATGCATTAATCTCTCTGGGATTGCACGTGGGGGTTGGTTTGCCTGTAAATTTTTCATGTCATGGGATTCGGTGATTCGATCGGTTCAGTCCAGTGGGAAGGTGGAAGAATGTGGGTATCCAGGTGATTAACGTTAAAAGCATTACTCTGACGCACGGAATTATAAATGTTACTTGTGAACAATGTTTTGAGAGAGTAACTGGGCGAAGTAATCCAGAAAGGATCACAAACACGTGTCAGTTAGATAGCACACGGGCGAATGGCGATATAACGGCGTGTAAAAGATATTTGTCTCGTTTCAAGGATCTGCCTATAAGCTTCCATCCGCCAACCGTTTCGCGCACGACGACGTTGCTCGTCCCACTCGCAAATACAAACAGGCTGTACGGAAGAGGTTAACGATTTACTCGGCATCGGTGCTAGTAACGATCTCATTCGATTTACGAGGCACGTTGCTGCCACCTAATTTCGCGTAGCTCGTTCGGATCACCTGCTAAGTGCCCATGAAGATACCAGGAAACGGTACCCTCTTTTAATTGCTCCATGACGATATGTACTGGTAAATGTCCCGCGGTAATTATCCATAACCAGTATAGCATTCTGTTCGTTTCGAATCGAACTTTGCTCGTGTGTCGTGAAATTTTCAGTATACAATTTCCATCGATCCTCCTTCCACAAAGATTGGAGAACGCGTGCGTTCGACGTAACAATTCGTGAGTGAGAAACTCTGAGCAGACGGTACTGGAAGCACGATTGACTTATAACCGTGCCATAAATTGCTTGCCGTCAACTGTGTCGGGAGGACACGACGAGCATGAGGGAAGGATCCAGAGAGAAAAAAGAAAGTTTCAAGGACGTGGTTGGTGCGAGTGTAATGCTAGCAGGCTCCAACTTGTGCTACCGATTTATGAGAAGGGGAGTGCAGACATCGATTGCTAATCTCGAAGGGTCCATTCCATTTCGACGAAGCGACCACCCTCTCTTCGCGAAAGCGTTTCTTTCGCGAAGGAGCGAGAGGAAGGGTTAGAGTCGCTTAACGTGTTCTCGTAAAAATAACGATTGCGCACGTAGCCGTAAGGTCATTAAAGAACTCGTGGGTGCAGTAGTCGAGGTCGTCTCAGTTGGAGAGAGCGCCAGAAAAGAAGAGAATATGTAAGAGAGAGAAAGAGAGTGAGAGTAACGGAGAGAGAAAGTTGCGTGTCGCTTTAACGTGACTGCTGGAGGCGTCCCGCGATGGATGTACAACAGGACCTGCTCTGGACCACTGCCGAGGTAAGCGAGCGAAGCCTTTCACCCCCTTCGTCCTCTAGCCCCGCTGAGCCAAGTGGCAGCGTTACTATCACCACTACCGTTCCTTATCCTACCTCACCCCGTCGCCCCTAGCTCCGACGAAATTCAAAATCTCACTCGCCATTTGGTTTACAGCTGGACAAGATAAGACTGTTTTATGGCAGCTGGCAATGGTTTCTACCCAGTAGGCAGGTGGTAGAGTCCGAAGGATAACGTGCTGCAATTGTGGGGATTGCAAACATTGGCTGCGTCAGCTGAAGTTCTTTGGATCTTTCTCTCTCTTTCTTTTTTCTCTCTCCGTTTCATTTTTTGTTTTGTCTATCTCGGTGCATCAGACACACTCTCAGCCGTCCTTTGGCATCGTCAAACGGGACGGCGCGGCGTTGATTTAGATGAGAGTATGCGAGCTAGTCTCATAGTTCATTGACGATCGTGCGCCTATTCGGGCATCGCGCAATGCCTCCAAGGTTGGCGGTGTGTGACGCGAGCATGCGGGATCCGAGATAATATCGTGTGTGAATTCGCAGCGTGAATTGCTCAGGCGAGAATTCATGCGTAACGCATGACAGAGTTGGGCGTGGGAGCGTAGGCGAGCAACTGACCTGTTCCGATTGGCGAGACTTATTGCTAGAATAGATCGGCCTATTTCTTTCGGAAGAAGATTGACTTTCTTATTGGTTATTAAACTTTCGCTAACTTACTAGATCTCACTTTACAACTTCTTACCTCCGTGTCGTTTCTCCATCGCAATTCGCATTTCATTTTTAAGTGTAGCATCGAGTTGCATTTGTCGGAGCACAAAAGACTTAATAAGCGTCGTAGTATTACCGCGGCTCGCCAGTATTTAGGGAAACTTTCGGAACCGGAACCCCTCGCGGGCGAATTTATCGTTACAAATTTCTCTCTGAGCGAGGAATATCGCGAAACGCGCCCCGGCTTTCCAAGTTCAGGATTATTTAATTGGCCTTAAAAGTCAGTTCGTGAAACGCAATCTCAATATTTATGAAACAGCACTGGGAAAAAGAGCACATCTGTCAGTAGCGCCTTCTGCGGGCCAATTAAAGCGCTCACCGTTGACCGGAGTAATTATTATTCGTGGGATATTTTAAACGTTTCTGCGTCCGATTTTGTTGAAAAGTATCTCGGCGAACCATGACAACTTGAAATGTCATCAGCGGAATCTTGAAACTGTGACATATCTCTTCCACGGAGGATCTCCAGTCTTCATTAGGACGGAATTAGTCGGTTGCTAAATTTTTTAACAAACTTTTTATTTGCGTGTATCGAGAATGCGTTACGTTCGTCCGGTTTGCTTGAGAAAATTTTCCAAACGAGAGCCCTAGCATGCCTCCTTCCAAAGGTTGCTATATCCACCCCCCTGCCACGTCTCCACGACGATCCCTGGTTTACTTCATATCTTCTTTATTATCTACATAAGACTTTATTGTAAACTGGAACGAAGTGCTCGCGGGTACATTACAATAAAAACGTTCTCCTTTTTCGCGTCAATTTGGGTCTGTGGGCACAGCTCACTCTCTTGCCGTGGACTACATCGCAAAAAGGAACTTTGCGCCTTCGCTATGGCTTATCGCCACTGTTATGTCTTTTTATGGAAACTCTACGGGCGACTTCACGCACATTACTCGCCGAATCTTCGACCGAATGGTAAATGCGCATCGGCATTAAATTCTAATAAGCATCTGACAAAATCTCGTAGACTGTTTGTTGCTCATGGATTGAGAATTGAGACCCCGAAGTAAATTAAAACGGACAATAAGAACAGTGGAGAATTGTCAATCGGACGAAATTTCATGCGCACAAATAAAGAAACCTAATGAGAGGGGGTTTCGATCCTTTCACCTCGATATACCGCGGGAAGAGATTAAGCGTAGGTAACACGTACCGGAGAAAATTTGAAACAAAAAAATGCAAAGAAGACTTTTCGCCTTTTACGTTTATAACTTACTTGATAAATTTTAGATAAATTAACATTAGGTCAGAATAACTTCTGTAAAATCTACAAATGTAGGGTGTATATTTCAATTTGCGCCACTTGATAAATTTCTCTTATCGAATCTCTTATCAACGGTAAGAATGAGGTACGATCGTAATTATAAAAATACTGGAAAAAATAAGAGGAGGAGGCGTACTTTGGTGTCCGCGTGCTAGTCCGCCCTCTTTCCTGGCTGAGGATTTCCCTTATCGATGCTTCGCAGAGGGCGGGCAGAAGCCACGTAAGAAAACGAGCGAGCGACGCCGACGGCGGTCTGGCACGCCGCGCGCCGGGCGGAGAGTTATTCCGCTTTAATGCATTCCGCTTCCGTAATCTCAGCTAGATGAATCGCGTGCTGAAAAGGTGTGGTACGTTGGCGCCTGCCTGCAAACCGGTCGACCGGTTTAGCTCGTTCGAAACGACGAAACTGACGGTGCTCGTATCTGCAACGCGAACGATCCCACATAACACGACGTACTATTATTTTTCGAGACTAAAAAATGACGCACCGAAAGATACGGTTATCTACTTAATTGAACTGATGCATGTGGCAGCATAATATTTCTGTGATTTAAGGGAGCAAACGTTTCTAATCTCTTCTTTCGCGTGTCATCATATGCTTAAGATGTTCACGTAATTTGTAAGCGTCTCTCGATAATGCGTGGGAAAGGCACGCGCGGTATGGTTACTTCGCATTTGGTTTCCGCAATTTCGACCTGGTAAACACGGCGCGCGACGACATGTGTATCCAGGAACAAACAAACTGGAGTAGACACACACTTCCCAGGTGGCCTTATCCACCGATGGTATTCGTCGAGTTACGACACATTATGTGACTTTCACGTGTGAATTGCGCGTCAATGTATGCGTGTAAGCAATCGAAAAGGAGGAAATAAACCCTTCAGCCCTGCAAAGACGGTATTACGTTAGACGTCGTTACAGATAATATCCGATTGTCGCCCCAACGCCAGGCACTCGCGTCGAAGTCACGTCGAGGCTCTACAATATTTAACAATGTCACTTCTGTATAAACGGGGATGGGTCGTCACTACAGAAAGTCTTCCGCCTTCGATCTAAAATGATATCGATCAGGTTGCTGCTCTGCCCGAAATTTTCAAGAGCGGTCCAACTCCACTGCATGCTTGCCTTTCGAGCCCTGATCTGCATCACGGTTAATTTGTCATTAATTCCAAAACGTATCGTCGCTATTTAATACTCAGAATGCGGGAATTTTCGAGATGGATGGAGCGAGCTTAAAGATAGAAAGAGAAAGGAAAGAGGGGGAGAACGGTATTCCACCGTTAATGCATTCCGCTTCCGTAATCTCGACTAGGCGAATGGCGTGCGGCGTAAGGTGGTACCTATAAACAAGCCTAGTAGGCCTCCTCTAGTCGTCGGAGCCACAAAGGCGGCTGTGTTATAATATATTATGGGCCAGAGCGGGAACGGGGCTTCAGAGAGGAAGAGAAGGGGTTAACTGGGGCTGGGTAAGGGGTTGGAGTTGGAGGGGGGTGGAAAACGAGAAGGTGGTAGCGCGCGACGGTCTACGACGCGGACCAGGTGAGCCGAGGGTGAGGAAACGGAAAGGGCAAAGGGCCGGAGGAAGCCTAAGAAAGGGGGACAGTGAGAGAGGCGATGGCGGGAGAGTACCGGGAAGGGCAGGAAGAGGCGGTTACGTCGCGCGATGGGGGCGGCAGTGTGCCACACGCCGTTACAGATAACATCTCATTGTCACAGTACTGCGCGTGAATAAATCACACGGCGACGCTACTGCCGCCACCGCCATCGTCGCCACCCCCGACGACAACGACGACGACGGCAACGACGACGATGCCAACGCCGACGCTGCCTGCCTGGCGTATCCTTGCACAGGACTTGTGCGCCAGGAGGTACACGGGGATTGTGAGGTGTGTGGCACTGCCATGGCTAGTGGTGCCTTGGTAGCAGAGGCGTATCGCTTCGGGGCTTGTAAATGAGGGAATAACAATCACGAGATGGAGGAAGTGGGACGATGAGTGTAAGGTGCAACAGGATAGGGGGAGAGGACTAGGTAGAGAGAGTGAGAGAGAGAGAGAGGGATGGAGGGACAGAGAGAGAGCAGAGCACTAAGTGAGAACGAAAGGAGGAGATAGGAAGAAGGGAGGGAAGAGGCAATGCTGCCGCGCGGCGCGCCGTTCTGCGCGCGGTTGAGAGTAAATTCTCCCCAATTACGGCATTCCCTAGGAGCCGTACAAGCTGGCTCCTTGTATAATAATGTAACTGGTGCCCTAAGGGTCTGCGGAGACTGTGGCAGAGCGTCCTTTCCCCTTTCGGTGCCTTGTACTTGCTCGGAGCCCATCTCGCTCGCTCCTTCTCGCTCTCTTGCACTCTCTCCCTTAGTCCGTTCATTCGCATCCTGCGTGGCGCTTCTCGGCTCATATTTCCGTCATTCTGTTTCGTTTTACTTAAGTATACTACCACTTTGTACCTACATCTTCCCTCTCCATTACTTCGACTGACGTCGGTCGGTTCGGTCGTCGGTTCTCTCGTGACTTGCGTTTGATCGCGGCTACCCTATTACCAGCGAATTGCGTTTCCCTGCGCCCAGCCGTTTAAGTTAGTATTTGATATTCATCAAAATTATTTGCGGAAGTCCTTTCCGGAAAATTATTCCATGAGCCACGATTTTAGATAGAGAGCGAAACATTCAATGTCTTTTTATCTTCGAGGATCTTGTAGGAGCTTGTAAAATGTTTGCACTGCACTTTGGGCGGATGTACGAGGTGTTGGTGCACAGTAAACGGTAGATAACTTCGCTACGCCATCTTTGACGTTCCATAATTTCTGCCGAAATGACTTTTGCAGTTCCTAGAGCCAAAATTAAATTTCTACAGTTCCAATCACATTTTCCCCATAAAGCTTTAACGATCCCAGGCGACACGTGGCTCGCCAGTCAATTTTCTTCCAATACGAGTCGTTCGTCAAATTTCCAGAAAACGACGAAACAACGTGCCGCGAGACTCGTCGCTCGTTCGTTGTTAGGGAAACACGTGGAAGTAACATGCCGTCGATGCGCACGTTACTCACCCTCCACCCAGCTGCCACCCGCTGCAGCCCCACCACCCCTTTACGTGGTACGCGATTTCGTGTGCGCAACGACGTCGATGCGCGATGAAAAAATTATGACTTGTACTTTTCGCCATATAGTTCTTTATGGCTCAACGCCACGGTACCCACGGCCAGGCAATTTCGTAGTGAGATATACGGGCAGGGCACAATCCATTAGCATTATGTAGGCGTTACCGATACTTGGCATTTGTTAGAAAGTAGCATATATACATTTGGTAGTTTAATTATCGTAAGGCAAAGTTAATATATGCCGTGGTTCATGTTACGCCGCCGCAAACGCGTGCTTACAAATAAATATATGCGAAGCGGGACGATTTTACAATTGCAAACTTTGCCCTAGGGACGGAACAGACTGAAGTCTGCTCGGTGTATGCTCTAGAGGCATCTATTTGGGTTAATAATTATTACTTGAATACATGTAACGAAATGCTACCGCGTTACATAACTTTTATGACTAACCGTTATTTATGGGAAAGGTGAAGCGCACGTGTTCGTGGACTCCGTTATATGACGCGGGCTATACGAGATTTCTCTTTCGACCGGCTGTGCATACGAAGAAAATCCAGTCGTGCCGTTATAAAAACATACCTATGCAAAATTTCGCTTCACCATTGTAGCTGCTGTACGACTAATTTCGTTTCATTATTACGGCTTCTCGTTACATTCTATTGTGCGGCCACTGCACTGAACACGGACTCCTGAACTTTAGAACAAAACCGTTTCGTCGAATTAAATCACACATGTGTATACACTCCATTGCAATACACGACGGAATACTTATTGACGACAAGTTCAGTGCCTGTTTCGCCCGTCGACGCCATAATTATATATCCTGTCTCCGTATACCACGAGGGACGAACGGTATCGTAAGTGCCTGCCCATTATGCGGATTCGTGTATCCGTGGCGTCGCCGGTGGCACTTGGTGACATCGCCATTCGCAATGGCACCCTTAGAACCATTCCCTTCCACGCTTCTACCCCATCCCCTCCCATTTCTCCACTCGCTTCTTCCACCTCCCGATGTTCTCTTCCTACCTTCTCAGCGAACTGGCCCGTTCCTCCTGTCGACACGATACCACTTGCCACTCCACTTCGACCCCTCTTGGCTTCCATGGCCACCGCTTTAATTACCAGCAAAACGTTTTCAGTCACGTGCCCGTAATTATCCGCCCGTAAATAACCGCTTGATGCGCCCCATGCGTTCACGGGCGATGAACTTCGTGTAGAATTTTACACCATCTTGACAATAGAAATTTGGTGCCTCCGTTTCTCTCGCTTCTTCGGTATAATTCGCGCATCAACGTGTTCGGTTGCGCCCATAAACACCTCTTGTACTGCCTGCAAAGACTGTCTTTCGGCATTTCACGTGTAGACTTTCATCGATCGGAACGAGTTTCGCGTCGCGTCACGTCGTTACGACGATATTCTCCGAGGGATAAATATTTTTCATGCCATAATGTCGGAACTAGGTGCGCTTAAAAGCTATAAACAATCGTTCCAGGAAAAACGTCTTGTAGCTTCATCGGAGGGTAAACCTATTCGGGTCAACAGTATACGGTAAGAATGGCCGAGCGATAACAATACTCTGGCTCGGAAAATGACTTGTCGCGCAACCGCACGGTAACTACACGTCGTGATGTAATAATTTTGCTCGACGTCAGAAGCTCCTCGGAAATTTATAACAACGAATATCTCATTTGTCAAAGTTTATATTGCATCCACGATCGCAGAGAAACAACGTACAAAAATAGAAAAGGAAAATCCAAAGACAAGGTACATCATGGGGAAAAAAGAAGGCAGAAAGGATGACGAGCAGTCTTGCCACCAGCATGCTGCTCTAGGCAATTACGCGGCGATCACAAACGTTTCATCGCTATAACCACACGGCATCTTTTACACTCCCGCGGATTTTGATTTCCGCCCGGTGTTACACTGGCGGAGGCCGGAAATGCACGCGAGATGAAAGGAGAGAGGTCCCGGTAAAAGAGAAGAGAGAAAAACAAGAGAGATGCTCTTTTAAAACGGGCCGTTCCCGTTAACCAGATTTCGTGTGATATACCGTTTTAATTTTCATACGCTGACGGCTGCTGCGGAAGCAAACGCCTATTGTCGCAAGATTGATTTACAGTGGCGGGCTACACCGACGACGTGAGGCGTTGCAGCGAGGCTGGGGAGAGAAAGGAGTCCGTGCATACATACGCAATCATTCACCGCAGCTGGTCACCAGTCCTTGGCCGACGACCTCGCGTTTACACCTCGGAAAGGTCGCGCACCGCATCGGACACCACCTCCATCTCGTCAGAAATTTTCATCGAGGTCCATCGAAAGTTTTGTCTCCTGGTTTAACGTAATTAAAGTGTAAATAACGCGTATATAGATAACGCGTAATAACGCGTGTGTATATAACGTGTAAATTATACATTTTCCGTGAATAATGTTCGTAATTCTTCGTTGACACTGAGTTAGGGGGAGGATTACCAAAAATACTTCTAAGTTTATAGTGCCACGTCAGGCGGTAGGGTCCTACACGCTGTTATTCGACACGTCTTGTTATAATGCCCAGGAACTTTTCCCTTCTCTGTCTTTCTCTTTTCTCGCTCCCGATTTCACTTTTTCTCTCTCTTTCTCAAATCGAAGCCCGTCTGTAGGGAATTCGATGGTTTTCGCGTTAACGAAGCTTGACGGTCAAAGTTCACGAGGGACGAACGAAAGGCTGAAGAGGAACGATAAAACCGGCGCCAGTCGATCGATGTGTGCGTGTACAGCGTGGAATCAAAGCAAGTCGAGGTAAAAAAGTAGAGGAAAAAAGAAAAAAGAAGGAAACTAGTTAACCGCGCAAAGGAGTCGGGAGGGCTCTCAGCAGAGGTTTGTGTCAGCAAATCCATCGAACGCGTAGGAATTCACGGCCTATTTGTCTAGTGTTCTCTAGAATGCGCGCTATTTTCTTTCAAATGTACTTCCGCATTGCACGCATTTAATGGTATCGGTTCTGCTTTGTTAGCGAAGAGGAAAAAATTGAAAACAAATTGAGAGGAGAGATTCCGGCAGAAACTTTGGTATAAATTTTGGTGAATATTTCACGAATGCTTGAATATTCATGCTCGTATAATTAAACCTCGCGGTTCAAGAGGGAAAAGGAATTCTTTAATTTCACATATACACATGCCAATACCAATGAAGCTCTCTTCAATAAATGATAGTGGAAAGGTCGAACTGGTTTTTTAATCAGATTTCACCCACAGATTCTAAAGTGGCCACAACTCGAAGAAAAATTCATGAGATTATGGGGAGCTTTAGATCCGCCGTAGCAGCTATAATAATCCTGTTTTAATTCTTGGAAAGCTCGGAAACCAATTAAAATTTTAAAGTACGTGGCTTACGCAAAAACTGACATACGTTGAATTTTTATTTATCCGAATCCGAAGAATAATTTATAGCATAGTGTGTTCAAAAGTGTGAGACGGTTAACTTGAATTCATAAAAAGTGGATAACAACATGCTCACGAAAGAAGGCCTCTGGTGCTTTTCTATTCTTCCGAGCGAAAGGCGCGCTATCGGTGGTTCCCAGGACGCCCTAAAGCTCACCGGGAACCGTAAAGAGAACGAGCGTAGGGAAAAGCTGCCAAACTGAGGTGAGTCGGCGGGTGGCAAACCGAAGTTCGCTCGCCCGGGACGACGAGCCGTTCAATCAGGAATCAATCCGAGGATCGGCAACTGGGAATAAAAATGGAACTGTACGAGAAGCAGGGAGGAAGTGCACTGGCCAGGTTCAGAGTCCGCCAACCTCACGCGGGCGATGAAGAACGAGCTCGCGTTTCGTGGTACCTACCTACACGGATTTCCTGCTCGCAGTGGAAGGAGCGTCCCTGGACGTCGCGGCGTCTTTAGACCGAAGTCTCCGTTTGCAACCCTCTTGTTGAATTAATTTATCCTCGTGGGAGAGGATAGCTTCCTCCTTAAACGTTTTGGGCAAACGAAGCAAACAATTTTCGGTGCTTTTTGCCAACTAAGTGACTATTTGCGAAGTAAAGTCAATGTAGTGCAGCCACTCTTATGGCGTCCACCGACTTTTCCAGCCCATCCATAATGATGTGAGACATAGTTCTATCCACCTAAACATGTTATATCTCCTCCTCCGACTACACGGTCGCTTAGCCCCCACTCGTCCCTCGAGGGTTTTCCCTCGAGGTCATCGGTCTGCCGTATTTTGCAACATCCTTAACAAGCCGATAAGTCGCAAGAAGCACGAAATTAAATTCTAATCGCGCCAATCGCACTAACGCGCATGTCTCTTGCGAACCATGCTGTTAAATCTTTAAAGAATCATGCGACTATTTTGTCTAGCATCTCGGAGATGGCTTGTATTTGACACGGTTTACCCGCTCGAAAGTATATTTCCGTCCGTTCTCCCCTTTACATTCTCCACTTGCACAATCGTAGACAGAGCGATATACGATCTTATCCCCGAGATTAAAGTCATCGCACCAAGACATTTACCGAAGGTTGGAAAGTAGTTTCTGCCAGTCTTTAATGGAATTCCATTCCTGTGGCTATTCCCTTCCCTCACTTCACTTCACCTTCTCCCTTCTACTATGCTCTATGGTGAATCGTAGACTTACCGATGTCTACTTCTTAAGCTCTCTATTCTTTATGGTCACTTATTATTTTCTCAATTCTGTCGGCAGACTGCTATTTGCCCTATCATGGCGCTTTACGTCACTCTATGGCTATACCCTGGTCCTATTTAAGCATAGTCTCGTCCGTCTATTCATCTAGGAATCCTAATGATGATGATCCTCACCGTTTATTTATGAGTCGCAGTGATTATAGGCTTTATAGATGGAAGTAAAAAGATCCTTTACTTTAATCTATAAGAAAGAGAGCTCATTACAGGAGGATTTTTAATTTAACTTAACAAGCTACGAAAAATAAGAATAACATTTTTGAATTTTCTTGTCGCCCAGGGTTATATGATGGCACGGTAACGTGCAAGGAGGCCACCGTCATCGGCACTCTGTCGCATACAAGTGTGCGAATTCGCCACCACACACCCACCCTACTTATCCGTCCATTCATCCATCTCGCCATCCATCAATACGTCCGTCTCATACTCTTATGCATTACCTGCATTCTACGATTCGATAGACCAGCGCCAAATCGATAATGCATTGACATTTATAGGCCGGGCGGTGTATTAGGAGGGAAGCCGGATCCTCTCGGGCAATGCACGATCTTCGGAATCGCAGCCCTGCCCGCGGTTGGCAGCGACCGATCGTGGCCACTCGTCGAGAAGGTAATCGGCCGGGCGATTTCGAGATCGACTCCAATCGATCGTTTGGGTTCTTGCATCCTGGGGTGGAGAAATCGTGAACGGTGACGATGAATTTCGTCCACGGGCCCGAGGCACTAGAACTTCGTCGTCTCCATCGGGTTCCTCTTGATAAACGAATATCGAGTACACACGCGAGTAAAAGGCGAACGGGTAAATAGACGCGGTTTTTAAATGTGATTTTTGGAGCGTGGCCTCCGACGGAATAGACGTTGCGGCAGGTCGGAATGCGGTTCGGGCAGGGTATGAAAATATGGGTGAACGTGTGATTTGAATATAGTCGGCGGCAGTATGAAACCTAACTCACATGACGTACGATTCAATAAAGATTTCATCGAGTTACATTGATGTATGTGGGTTGCAATCGGGAAATATGAGCCACGGGGTTATGGAAGCCACGTGGTTTATGAAGTAATCCTAATAATGCAAATTATTCGTTCAGCATGGATGCAGGGGTGAGGTAATTGGTGGATTTCTGTAGGAATTGGGACAGTTATTAAAAGTCGAGGTTTGTAGAGATGGCTTCAATGGAACGTGAAGTGCCGTTGTAAATCAGATTGACGCTCGTTCGTACATTAACGACGTGAAGGGTGACAAATTGGACAAGATCGCCCGATGTGATGAGATTAACTAATCGCGGTACTCGGGGCTATTGGACACGTTTAGCAATAATTAACACGCCTCCACGGGAAGTGATCCTCTCATGTCAAAGGGCATCGAATTTATGTAGATTGGTACCACACAGGGGGTAAAATCTTTTTTAGTGTTAGCGACAAGACGCATCAGCGCGCGATCATGGATCGAATTAATTATCGTTCCCTATCATTCGGATATAATGATAACACTTGCCCTTTATGTCCGATTATTGCCCACACACCCGTCATGCGCCCGGGTTTAATTAAATCACGAAAAGCTAATTTCATCGGGCAGAACCGAATTTATCCTTGCTCATCCGAGCTTACAATGAATGACACACAATGCGTAGATTGTAATCCGTTGCGCGTGGCGTTTAATTAATTGCTTAATACTTCATTAATTAATCATCGTAATCACTTTGGGACGCGAGGCCGACGCGCCGCGCCATCGATCGTACTACATTCAATTGCCAAATGACGTCCCCCTACGCCCCCCATTATCATTTCGGAAAAGCTCATCCCACTCGAATCTCTGCTCGAGCTCATTTCGTTTTCGTTTCCTGTATTTAATAAAATGACGTTAAACGAAAACTAGTACTAATTGTACCCGCAAATGATTGCGATGTCCCAATTAAAAACTTTTGAACGAGTACCTGCTATTCGATCGAAAGGAGCCAGGGGGATTGAGGCGAGTTTTAATGAAAGTGAAGAACTTAAGTCATCGTCTAAGATAGGGAACCTAATGAAAGTTTTCTCAATCCCTCACTTCTTTTTCCAAATTATAACAATCGTTTTTCTACTTACCTTTCTCGTCGCAGACTTTGCTCTCACTAAACCTTCCCTCTAATAGCCAATTTAAGGGCGGGAATGGGTATAAATGTATACGTTGCAGTTAATAGAAGTCGTGAAGCTGAAGAATTTGTATGTAAGCAGAATTCCTCAATCCTGTTTAGTTCTTCTGTCGTCATTTTGGCCTTTTCGCCCACTGGGGATCACGTCTTCATCATCGCACATCGTGAACGCGAAAGACTTTAGTGAACTGAAAATCGAATCAAAGTTTCCTTTCGTTCGTCGCAGTTCTTCAGCGTCATAATTAACGTTTCGGAAGCAACAAGCTCCTTCCGCCTCTTTTTCTCTTTCTACTTCCTCAACCACCAATAGTCACACGATCGATCAGCCCGAGTCGAGCCACCTTGGTCGTTCAGACTTCTCCGCTATAATTATTGATCGGGACAATATTAATCCGCAATAACTTTTCTGGATCGAAAGAAAGATATCGGTGGGAAAAAAACTTTCTACGCTACATCAGCCTTGTCGTCTATCCCCTCTTCGTTCGATCGTCAGCCCTCCTAGTAATTCCCTGCAGCGCGAGGGGTACGAGAAAACCGATTACTCGCTTCATCGGGTTTTCAAGGCGCAAGTGTGGAACTTCGTTTCAATGTCTATCAGCGAGCTCAACTTTGGTATCTCGCATAACCGTGGTTCATACAACCGCGGTTTGCATAATGCGATCTTAACCTTGGCTCTCCCATCCCTCGAGGTGCCCCTCTTGTCTTACCCTCTCAACTCGACCATCCCCTCGCACCTTTCGCTCCCTGTGCGCCCTATTCAAGTGCCAAAGATTTCGGAACTCGGCAGAGGGGTCTGCGCGATGGAAACTATGCGGAGAGTTCCGACTCCTCTTGTGGTTAGGGTTATATGTGAACAGTACCGGTGCTGGTGATGGTAGAAACACGGGGAAAGGACAAGTTACCAGAAATATTCCTGCTCCACTGCGAAAAGATCCTCGTATTCGCAGAGACGTGGAAAAATGATTTTTATAGTTGTACTTGGTGCGTGCTACGTTCTGCCAAGATGTTGTAAATTAGTGAATCGATCGTTGGGATAGAGAGTTGATTTGATAGGTGTTAGTGTGATTCGAGGGTAGGTTGTAGTGTGAAGCTCTCTTAATAAGAACGGACTACAATTCCAATGTTACACGTAAGAACTTTGAATAATATTCGCCAAGGTAATTTTTCGTTCAGGACAGGGGCCGCAGTATTAGCCCATTGTTCCCCCTTTCCTTTATTCGCTATCTCCCAAAGAATATCACAATGGAGCACTATCTTTTCCAAAAACATTGAGTCGCCTTTCCACTATAGAAATATTACGAATAGTTAAATCTTTTTTGAATTTCCATTATTCTGTTCAGTAATTTCGAGTCACTCGAAAGATCCGTATTGTGGGCAACCGATGCGCATCTGTACTACGGGCTCTCGAAAAACAATGCGCTCGAGCCAATTAGAGGTAGCAATGTGTTCTCCTTTGTGTGCATAATACGTATGCGTGGACACGTAGTTAACGCTAAAAAGGCAGAAGAGAAAGAGGCATGACGTATAGTTCAAGAGCATATAGGTGCACAGTGCGTACCAGACGGGTCTAGCAGACAGAAAGATTTTAATGGCATTCGAGACGCTCACTTCTCGAGATTCTATCGTGCAATATATCGAAAGTACAATGCGCTCTACGACATGGCGTGAGAGTTTGGCAGTGGCGCGAGAAGAAGTAGCAGTCTAATTGGATTGACTTCTATTGTGCATTCATGAAACGTAGGGGTTGTAGGAGCGATCGTACAGCGAAAGACTACCCGTAGCAGCGTCGGTTGATTTTTTCGCAGGAAAAGAAATTGTTCGCACAACGCAAAGCTCCTTTTTGTGTCGAGACATGAACATAAATATTTTTTTCATGGTCAATTGTCGATTGCAGTACGACAGTGAGAAACAGAATTAGAATTTGTACACATTTAAAGGACTTGACACCGCACCCACTAAGTTATCGCGCGTCAAATATACCAGTTGTTCGACTTCCACTTTTTACTGTTTCGATAAATCTTCAGTGCATTGTGACTTCGAAAATTTAGTTGCAAATTTTGCAAGGAACGATTCTGCCGTGGAGGTTCATTTATCATGTAATGTCGCGTGTATCGTTCCTAGACTGCATCTCGTGCTTCTGGAACATCGATAAGCATTTACATACGTATGTTGCGGAAGGGAAGTAAGGAAAAAAATGTTCGGTGAACGATAGGTAGGTCAGCAAACATTACATATGTTTAGTTGCATCTGAGACAATTTATATTATTTATTGGAACAATTTATATGGAATTAATTGTTGTGAAACCGATCGATGCTCGACCGGCAAACAAGCATTCGCAAGGCGATGTAGATGGGTATCGTTTCACAAGATCGAAGGCATTCGATGACGTTCAAGGGTGCTGGATAACAACGCGGCCACTCAACGCCACCACAAACGTATCGGTTCGACATCGTCAGTTGTACCAGTGCTAGTTTAATTAGAGTAATTTCATCGAGATAGTCGACGTACATTCTCTCGATGAGCTTTGCAGGGTTCAACTAGAAATTGCAGACATCCATTCTACAAAGTTTCGACATCACAAATGTTGTCTTCAGCCTGCAACGCGAGCGTGCTTATTAGGCGCAAGAAAGAGATCACGATTCCATAAATCGCGTAAAAAGAAACAGAATCAACGTCGAGAAATTTTTCCTGCAAACGTAAGAGAAAAGATAATGTCACGCAAACTAAAGAAAATCTCCGTTTCTTCGGTCTCCTCGATAAAAGTAAATCGAACTTTTATCCCTCGCTCGTGTTCCCGCCATTCTCCCAGGGAGTGGAAATGTTGCGATGTAAAATACGAAAGCGTCACGAGCGCCATTCGCGGGTGCTCGCTCGCCGCGAATAAAACTGCGAGACGGAAGCAATTCGATGACACTCTCGAGATGCACGTTCGAGGATGCGCGCGCGCACGCCACGAGACAACGCAGTGGGTACGGGACGTTGCGCGAATTCAATGCTATTATGTTGAAGCGCGCGCATGTTGACGAGAGATGCTCGCTCTTGCGTGTGCGCCTCTGACCCGCGAACGAGTGAGCGGACGCGGCTGGGACATGAACTGGAACTTGGAACTGCTGCGGACGGTGGTGCGACTGCCGGCTGCGAATTTCGAGCCGCAAATGCAACCGCCTTATAAACGGACGCATGCGAACCGCACGCGGGGGTCTCATTAAACGGAATGCATATTTATGGAGACACTGCGGGAATACACGAGGTGATTCGGGGGTCTGAATTTGGCGGCTATGAAAGAAGGGTGAGGGCGCGCGCATGTGTGTGTGTGTGTGTGTGTTTGTCGGAGGCAGGGGTTCCCGTGGAGTGACGAGAAGGAAGAGCAGAAGGGGGTTCCAAGAGCGTACGAGAGGGTGGCGAGTCGGCAGAGTCCGCGGGGGTAGAAAATGCAGCAGCACCCTCGACGAGTCTGGGTACGCCGTCAGGCGTCACAAATCTCAATGGACTACTCCATGCCCCGATTGCCACCGCGCGCCTTTTCCTCTTAACCCTTTAACGACGAGTCTACCACCATGTTTTTTTTCCCTTCCCCTCTCGATTCTTCCGTTCGCCCTTCCTTCGCTCTTGCTGTGCTTTTCTCCAATTCTCTCCGTCTATCTCCCATGCTTCGTCGTCACCCCTTCGGTACGGGTGCACCTCTTCAACACCGACTTCGAATTTGTCGTGAACCGTTGATTGCGATTGTACTTCCTTAGGAGACCGTCGACGGATCGTTTGATAGGGGTGAAAAAATTTTCGGAAATATTTGGAGTGTTGCGGATACGGGAATATTATCGCTTAAAATTAGTACGAACGACGACAAGAAAAATCATACTTTGCTAGATGAGTGCATATGAGTTTCGTCACTGCCATCTCAAGAAGTCACCTCCTAAAAACATAATACATCGCACGTCGCCAACGCTGGCGCCACTTCTTTTAGTCGCGATTCCGCACCAACGATTCATAAACACTACCGTACCACCTGTGTCCGTTCTACACACGGCCGTTACTTGCCTGTTGCTCCGGGCGTATTATAATAAAACTGGTCTCATGCAGCAGAAACGGCATTTCTGCCATACGAGTGAATGTATTTTCGCGTAACGTCGAGCAACATTTTTTATCGTAGTTTGCAACGTAAAGTAATCTTATTTCGAGATGGCATTTTATGTGAATCCATGAAATTTTCATGTAGGCATGAATAAAAATGATAGTTACTTCCAAACGGATTTATACATTGCAAGTTCGAAACAATAGCATACATTTTAGCCAAGCAAATTAGCTTGACGTAACGCAAACAATTCGTCCTTACAGTCTGTTCGTTCATTTACCATTATGTTTCGTAAGTCACGCAATTTTTTGTTTCCACAGACAGCATAAAGTACCCACCCGCTAACTATCCCTAAATCCATTCTTCACTCGCCACGCGTACGTACGATGCGCCATGGGCATTCTACGTTTGCATTGAATTATTGTTGCATGTCTAGATAATCCTGCGCGCATTCATTGGGTGTTACGCCGATATTTCCAGCATCAAATTGACAATCTAGAATTTCTGCTGTACCATCCCCTTTATCATCGTGTTAGACGATTTCAAGGATATTTGCCGATTTGCTAATAATCTTAGAGAGAGTTGCTTCATGCCAAAGAAGTATTCGGTACTGAAAAAAAGTTTCAAATCGCCTGCACAATCGCGGACGATCGATTCGGCACGCCCGTCGAGTATCGAGCTCTATTGCCACTAGTAAAGCTTACGTAATCGCCAGAGTAAACAAAACTCGCGGATGGTATCCGATAATGCCGAAAATCGTTGTGACAATACGGAACGCGACTTTCTCCACTGTCTAATGGTATGTTATTTTTTCTGATAGCATCGCATATAAGGGAGAAGAGGGACAGAGAGAGAGAGAAAGAGAAAGAGGGAGAAAGATACGCATTTTAAATTATTGTCTTGGCTGCCTACGGGCTACAGGAAAATCAATATGGACGCTGAAATGACAGCTGCGTCCGTAAAGCGTCGGTCTACGCTGTTCGGTATCGCAAATTGAAATGACATCACGTCTGAGCCGATTACCAGTGGGCGCCTTTTAGTTTTCAAACCCCTAAAACCTATCGTCAACTCAAGCCCGTGACTGTCACCGCAATGATCGTAGGGGTTTTACCATCCGTTTTACGTTCACCAACCCCCATCGCACTTCGGCGAGTGAACTATGATGCTTTGTGTGATCTGATTGCGATCGCAGGTTGTCACGTCCTGAAGTTTTTACGTCTGGGAACGTTCCTTGTGCACTTCGTGCGGGAAAAAAATTGCAAGATAGGTTAAAGTCGATGGCATGCCATTATTTTTTTTCTCTTTTCGTCTGTATCGATATGATACGATTTCTTGATATAAATTTCTTGAAAAAATTTCATATAAATACTTTCAATTCGTTTTAAAGCAACGATATGCATGATACTTACGATGCGTTTATGCTCTACAAAGGAAAATATTCTTCTCGTTAGCTGGAAGTGTTGGAACAGTCGCGGAATGTGAAAGTCGCGAGATTCGTCTGCGAGCGCACTTGAGAGAGTTGTTTTCCGTTTGAGATTTGATCTCGTCCTTCCTGTCGTCCAATTTGCCGTCGATATCGAGTCGAGAGACTCGCAATTATAGTCACCACTACAAGAAAGACCATTTCATTTTCAATTTCTAAGACAAACTGTTACGTGGGGGCTGGTATTTCGCCGAGATTAGCTTATCGGCGGTACGGTCGCGGTCGATTCTAACAATAAGTAGGTATTACAACGGCAAACTGTACAAGCCCGCGACAACCGTAATTGCTTGGGATATTGCTTGGTACCAGAACTCCTTGCGAGAATGCGACTTTCCACGAGCAATTTTACGACCTTACAACGACCATCATTCATGCCCGAAGAAAATCATTTTGGCACAAACACAATCTCCTCTCATGCCCTCGTTCAGTTTGGATTTTTGCGCGAAAATCTCCACTTAAATTATTTTTTTCTCACTGCAACGTTCGCGAGTTGTTTTTGAAGTGAAAAACTTCGGCAAGTGGTACGCGTCGTATGCTCATAACTGTGCAGCCTCCGCCCGTATTTTCAAGCGTAACAAACAATCACCCGTATTATTTCACTCGTGAAATATATTCCGCGAGGACGACCGTTTTTCATATTATGTTCTAGCGAGTTCGGTGTCGTCATGACGAAGGGAAAGAAGAGAGGGAGAGAGAGAGAGAGAGGGAGGGAGGGGGAGGGAGAGAGAGAGAGACGAGAAAATGTAAGGCTGATATCGTGCTCGAGCGTGAGCAGCATTTAACTTCCTCTCTGGTCTTCTTCCGCAGAGGAGGTTTGCGGACTTGAAATATTGCGAGCGGCCTTTCAGCATTTCTCTCTCACAAGTTCTCGCGGTGCTGATATACTGAGCAGTTGTATCTGTTGTTTACTTGTAAACGCTGCGTAAGTCGGAGAGGAGGAGCAGATGTGCCCGGGCGTGTATGACGCACGAGAAGTGAGCGACTCTTGAGGTTTGCGTGCGAGGTATTTCCCTGCGCGAAATTAGTGTATTTAGAGATTAGGAGCTGTTTAGACTAATGTCCGGTTTAAAAGTAACGTTGTATCGGTAAATAAGATCACGCATAGATCAATATCGATTACTGGCGACGTTTTGATTACGCAATAAGCGACAGGTGGCACCTGTCATCTGCACGTCGCGGCTATCGACGTCTCATGGCGTTAATCATTCAATTTCGCCAATCACGCCTTAACAGTCAATAAGCACCCATCCAATAGATCACGTCTCTCACAGCTGCTTATAGCCTTCTCTATTAGTGAGTTCGTTTTCTGAACGCGATCGTTTTCTCGAACTAGATTCCGTTCAGTATCTCGTTCCACTCGGTACTTTCACGTTTAAGTAAACGCGAAAGTACCGCGCAATGTTGTGACGGTCGCATCAAGAAGAACGTCTCCTCGTATCGTGTAGTCTACTCTACTGATCGTCTCAATACACATTCTCGTGCGCTTATTGTACCGTTCTGTAGTCTCAATTGTCGTGCAACAAACGTACAACCAATGAATTTTCGTGTCTTTTGCCTGTGTTCTAATCTATCCGCCTTCTTTCTCTGAAACTTTGTACCTCTCTCAATAGGAGCTGACGAAGAGGTTTGAGATGTCGCGTTTGTATTTGTTCGGTGTTAAAGGTGATCTGTAGAATGTGCGTATTTTTGCAAGAGGCCTACGTTAAGCGAAGGATATTACAATTGAAGAGTACGCGCGACTTACACAATCGCATAACCATTATTTCACTCAATTTCAGCGCTTCCTCGAAACGCGATCGAAATTTCCACGTCGCGTCGTCGGACCTGGCGTCACGTCGCCGCGACCAGTTAGACGCACCATTCGTACTTTAATACGCTTCTACCGCGGTCTCGTGATTCTTTATCGAACGTGAAACTACGATGTCTACCCACTAGTAGGTTATCTTCCAAGAAAATCGGAAAGTCATCGATGCAAGTTACCGTTAAAGTATGCCATTGCTGACCGCACGTGTATTGATCATGATGTCGAAGAAACAGCGGAGGATATAAGCGCGTCGGCCGAGGCGAACAAAAAGTTCAGGACGTCCGACGCGCGACGCAAGAGACGTGTAAGCAGAGTCTCTAGAGACCGTCTGATGGATGAATCGAGTGTTCCGAGTATTCGATTAGGACGAAAACTAGAACTTGTAATTCATGTTTGATTTAATAAACGTGCATGTAAACACAACGGCATCTATTAGAAACGTTAATGACGTTAAGCCATAAAGTGGCTTGTCATTTACGGATAAATGAGTATGAGGAACATCTTGAGTACTAATAAGTACTCCTATATCGTTTACACGGGCGAAGATCCTATAAATATTTCAGGCCTTCGATAATTGAAATTCAAACACTCCCCGCACAAATTATCGAAGAGCACGCAAATTTCTGATATACCGTAGATGGAGATTAATTTACTTCTTGCGGTGGTGGCAATAGTTGCCAGCGTGTAACATGGTAAAGTGAAGTTCGATGAATATTATATCGTGTATTGGATTTTTCTTCAGGACACGTTTGTTAGATTAAATTAAATATTGGTTTTCCATCTTAATACAATTACGGATGACACAATTCATTTGACGCATGAAATGCAATAAGGAACAGGGCACACAGTAATGAATTCGTTAACATGACAAAGTTGTACCGCAGTGATAATATTGGGATCGAATCATTGCGGGGTTAACTTAGAAAAATGATACGTTTGCATATTGTTAATATTCGAGTTTTCAGTAGTGAGTACAATTCAAAGTGTACCTACACGGTTTGTTAGAAAATAATCGCATAAGTGGTGAAAACTGCGAAGCGTGGCGTTCGATAAATAATTTGTATTGTCAGGCTGAAAGCGTTTTCGAGACGGGGACTAAAACAATCTGTGCTCTGGCGGGTCACAAGTGGCTCATTCCATAACTTTCCATGCCTCTGTTGGCCTCCAGTGAAATTTCGATATTATGAATTTACGATAAATTTAAAATTAATAATGCAAAATACGCGAATGAGAGCGAAATATTCAGAGAGATATCTATATCAACCGCTTCGTCGAATTTCTACTGCCACACATCTACTTGTATTTTTATTCATCTCTGAAGTGTTCTTTGTCTCTTGAATATTTCAATTCTATATATGCCCTGACGAACATTATGGAAAATGCGGGCAATGTTATAAGATCTCGATGGATCAGCAATATTTTAAATATGGCAATTGAAAAAATTGTCATCTTTTTAACAACCTTGGATTAGCGATAATTTGCGAGATACAATTATTCTTTATCCGACCTCAATGATTTTGTGTATTCTCTTCGACTGTTCTCTCCTTATAATAAATCACTCCCCTTTCCGGGCATGCATAACTAGTACATTGCCCCCCCCCCCCCCCCCCAAAGTTCTCTACTAATAACTTCGTCTCGCAATATATATATTTTTAGGCACGACCGTAAAGGGAGTGACTTATTTCTTATACGCTTACCATCTTCCAAATCGCCCACACCAATTTTGCCCTAGAGACAAAATTGGTGACCGGTAGATCTCAACCGTGCATTCCGCTTCATAAATATGCGACCATTATGAGACCACTCGGACGCGGGACGTTTAATGTTGTATATTTAATTTATATTTCCTCATTACCATCGAGTTTCGCCGAGGGGGTTACCTACTACCACCGCACGTCCAAGTAAACTGCGTTCCACAGTTTAAGCTGCATAACTTGTGGAAAATTAATCTCGGGAATAATTGCTGGCGCACTTGAAGGAGGCCCGGAACCTGCAATCGTGCGCCGCCATTTAGCTAATCGCATTTAGTAATTGTAACCACCACTACCGCAAGATTTCCACTCTGACTCGATCAGGTGGGCGGGAGTTTCCGAGAACGAAGAAAGCGTCTTATAGCGGGCCAGGAGTACATTTGCCTGTTAATTCCGCTAGAGATACTGAGACGAAGGGATGCCGAGACAACCGCGTAACTACTGCAATCGCTGTATTATTAACGTCGATACCCCGAACTTTCTAATAATCGTTGCGTCGAATATCCTCGAAAGATCATAGAATTTCTAAACGAACGGATAGCATCATATTTGGCGATCTCGTACTACCCAATAAAACTACAGTCAACACAACGTACGGCAATCACCCTCGTCGTTGCCGAGCCCATTGAGCGGAAACAATCATCCCGGCAACGAGCGTTGCATTCATCTCCAGTTTTTAGACGATTTTTACGTCAGCGCAGTTATTAAAGAGAGGAATTGGCCGCGAGGTCCTCGGGGAGCGCGGAGGCTTGTTATCCTCGTTTCAACGTTTTCCACACCCCCCCACCCCCTCCTTCCCTTCATCCGTGGACATCCACTCACCCCCGCGGTACACTCCGTATGCGCATCGATGCAAATGGTCTTCTGTATGAACGCTGTTAATTCGCTTACGACCCATTCGGCTCGGCAGAAAGGTAATTATTTTCATCCGAACCGGGAAGTGCCTAACGAAGCGGACTCTACGCTCGATCATCATCGGACTGTCTGCTTTGTGTCACTAACTAGACTTGTTCGACGAATCGCGAACGATATGGAAGGAGGCCAGGTGAAAATCCTAATTTTCTTTATTCGGACAGCAGAGCACGATTAAAGAGGAGCTCTCACGCGACCGTGGAGGCCTCTCAAATTTCCGACTATGTTTCGTGCTTTTTAGAATACGACAGTAAACTGCTAGCAATAAATAAAAATCCCTTGCGTAAAGACAAATGAACACATCATTATTACGATTATCCGTCTGTGCCTCTTGACGAAAAATCGTTTTGCCTTTTATCTACGGAAGATTCAATCATTGACTAAATCCACTTCCTCCAATGAGTAACAACGATTACATTGTAACGAGCATTTTCTGGTGCGTTCGCTTTGAAGTGCTCGAAATTATTTCCGAACGGATTATCCCGGGATATACAGGAAAGGGTTCGAGAAGGAAGAGACGGATCGTTAGCCGTTCCCACGACCAATCTCTTCTCGATGTGCCGTACCGTCCAGACAAGAACTGATGTCTGCCGAGGTCACGTGTGAAACGCGCAATACCTCTTCAAGCTTTACCGAAATACTACGTCCCTTCAAAACAGTTACACGGCATCACCGCGCACAATTTCAATTCCCCATGCTCCAATCGCCCTTATTTTAATTCGACGTTTCATGTGCTGGAAGTTACGACGAAAGTTTTAATCACGTACCTCCATTAGTCATGTACTCCATTCGACGCGTGCTCGCACATACGAGTATCCGCAAACTGGTCTGCCTTCCGAGGATCTGATGGGAATGGTGGCAGTGGTGGTGGTGGTGGAGGTGCTGGTGGAATAGCACGAGGGGTGACCCTAGGAGCACGTATGCAACGTACATACGTACGTACACCACCACTGCATAATCTCTTGGGCACACCGTGGATTACTTTAATTTCATGCGGCTCCCCCCTTAACGGCCGCTTGATATACGGAAGGAGAGACGCCCTAACGAATACAAATAAATCGTGTGCGATACTTCGATACGTTTAATCTAGGAAACCCGCAATGCCGTAATCCACGCAATTAAAGTCAGCGTAATTGGAAGAGTTTGAAGGGTGTCGGAGTACACGTGTAGCGCGACGGGGTGTCTCTGGCCCTGTGAAATTATGAAATTGTGATGTATGCGATTTGTGAAGATGGAAGGAAGTCAGCCCAGGATGAAAGTTGCGATGAAGCGGTACCGGTACCTAAAACGGTACCCGCCAACCGTTTTGCATATCTCTCGTATTTCCCGTATCATAGAGCACGGCAGTCTTAAATGCGCCTACTGCTCCTCTCTCCTGCTTCTCCGCAAATGATAAGAGAGGAGTCTTATTTATAGCGCAAATAATGGGCAGAAATGGCACTCGCGAAAATGGTCGTCGTCCCCGTCTTTGAGCCTCTTAGAGAACTGCTGAAGTACCTCGTTTTAATGGTCTCAGGCAACTCATATTTTTATACGTATACGACGATAGACATATATATATTCCTCTGGATCCCACAGATCTTATCCCAAGAGTAATTTTGCGTAATAGCCGCGGGGACTTTACTGTCTATTTTCACGAGGCATTGCGATCGCGAGATACGCGGAGAACGTGGACTTCTTGCGAATTTTGTCGCGCCGTGAAATCGATTGGGAATTCAGGTGTCCTGCCAATTTTGGTAAGGAGAAATCGCCTCTCGATCGAGGAGGCACTGTCGCAAAAACAAAACCAGCCCGTATCTCTAGTGTGAGAACAACACCGCACTTACTGCAAAGCTATTCACCGCCCGGACGGAGTTTCTTCTCGCTCGTTCTCATTAACATTCCCGGACTATCGGGCTAGCACGAGCTCCCACGCTACCTGCTTACATACCTCGTTACATACATATCCTAAACTCCTTGTTCACCACACTCAACTTGCTCGATCCGAGGTCACTCCGTGGTCGCATCCCGATCGGTCGATCGATTTCTACCAATCGACTCACGCCCTAATGACAGAAACCCCCACTTTCGTACGAATCAAAGAAGAGAAATGTGGAGGAGGGGCCTCGGATACCGACGACGATACACATTCGCGTCTACACTCCGCTTCTACGCGCATAATCATCAACGTCTCCACGCTAGCGTCGTCGGCGTCGTCATCCTCGTCTGGCTTCGCGAGTGCCCTGGAAAACGGGGGCCTCGTGTTCCAAGAAGTGGTCAGAAATCGCTCCTCGGTAATATCGGCAGAAGCATTAGTGTGTTTGGCAGGGGTGGAAAGGAACGAACGACGACGGTTGGCATGCCGAAGGTAATACAGGCCTCGTGCAACGGCACACGCGACCACAAAAATCACAGTGCAATACACTGCTGTGGGGAGTGTTTGTGTGTTGCTAATACACGAGAGCATCGAAGGACGGAGGATAAGGGGGTAACGTTACACGTAGTCGCCAGCAAATACGCTCCTGAACATCGGGGTCGGTTCACGTGAAACACCAAAGGGTTGTGTCGGGGTACCCACACATTGGAGGTGGGGATCGGGGAGTGTTGAAGAGGTTGAGGAAACTTGGGGAGAGAGCGGAAGGTAAGGCGTTACGAGGGATGGGGGGAAGGGAGGCAACTTCGTCGCAAATCATAGGTGTTGCGACGACTGGCCGCACGATCTAGGCAACGATTTCTTTGTAAAGCACTGTTGTCGCCACGAAGACTCATTATGTACCGACCCAGATGGCGGGGAAGGAATACAATGTGGTCGTTATTTTTAGAAGCCACCGAAATCGGAGGTTAAGCGATGATAAATCGGCGAGGCAATGAATCACGGGGGTGGTTATTAGGAGAGCCATAAGAGACGAGAGGAGAAGTAAAGAGGGAGAGTAGGGAAGACGAAAGGGGTTAGAACAGAGATAGAAGTGCTGCCTCCTTATTTCTGGAGCACCCTAGTGCCCGCGCCTTTAAGCTCTGTGAGTTATAAAGTGTTCTTCCACCGTGGCACATCGGAAATTTTTCAATATTCGCTGTGCCACGGGGAACGGTGCCATGGTAATTGGCCTTCCGCAATGCGGATTTATCGGTCTATCGTAAATTATGTGCGTTTGCCGGGGCTTTTCCCCGAAAGTGAATAAGCCGTCGACTTTGCAAGCTCTTCTCCAGTTGTCTACTTCGCCGATCCCTCCGGAATTCGTTTATACTTTTCTTAACAAGAAGATCGTCGAAAATATATGTCGCAGATGAATCGATAAATCACAATCGAGAAAGTACGGCGCTCGTGCAACTTTTGAAACTTTCTGCTGGCACTCCCGATTTCGCTGAAAATGTTGCGGTGGAATGATGCGGCCGAGCGTGATTATCTAGGGCCTCTTCGGTCGAAGAATATCGTCGAAGGGAACAATAGTGAGGTCTTTACACCGTGGTCGTTGATTTAATTACCGCGTTGCCACCGCGGTGATACCGGCCATTGTGGATCAATTTTTTCTCCCTATTTTTTGTCGCGTCTCCACCAGGGGGTGTCGTGCCATCTACGAGCAGAGCACTCGCCCCCGCGTGCGTATACCGGAGCGATACATTAATTTAGTTTATCGCCGCGCTCGCCACTTCGACAAACCGCTGCCTGGTTTGCTGGTACCGTCGCAGCGCGTCGCCACCAACGCTAGGTTAAATGTACTTTCCGTTCGAAATCCAATACAGCGGTGGCCATTTATTTGCATGTTCATATTTATCAATGCGTTCCAATTATTGCCCAGTGACCGTCAATTTTGGTCGCCGAGACTTCAAACGGCACGGTACGCGTTATCGATATTGCAGCGACCGTCCAGCTCTGCCCACCCCATGCCATGACCATGGCGCGCATACCCTCGAAATCCAACTTTTTACGAGGCCTCCCCCCACCTCCGTCGCAGCAGCCTGTACGTATGGGAATCGTTTTCAGCTTCGTTGCGTCTCGTTAGTTTTCGGCATATTGCACGCCACCGGATGGGTGAAAGAAAAGCCGGAAGACTCGCGGGACCCTTATCGACGCAGTGCCGCCTGACACGCAACTTTCCTTCAGACAACGCTAATTGATAATTTGTTTTCAGCGCCGGCGCGTGGTCAAATCACATTCGAGTATCGAGCGTATATGTATATTTCTGTCTTTCTTATGCTAATGCAATACTCTTTCTCACACGGCAAATGAGTACACTTTCTCCAAAGCAGAACGTCATTTCCTCTTCCTCGCGATGCCGGCGCCGCCGCGGACGGCGATGGCTTTACTTACAGATTCTCTTGAAAACGTTCACCGTCCATATCGGTCGTACATTGGGATATCGTCGAAGCGAGGAGATAAAGATATCGTTCCCACAATCAACCTTCGACTCGGTTAACGCCCCGTTAAAGGCCCCACGCAAGCGGCGCGGGTACTTGTGCATATACAGGGTGCCCCGCAATAGGTGTAATCCCCGCGAAAGGGTTGTAGCTGAAATAATTCTAAACAACATTTTCCTTTGCGAAGAAGTTGGACGAGGCTTAATTTTTGAATTATTAAGGAAAAACATAGGCGAATGAGCGCGCCCGTAAAGCCCGCGCTCAGGGCCGTCATGCTCGCCACTCACCGCGGTTGTGGACGGGCGCATCGCGGTGGTACGGCACGAAGCGTTGGACAGAAATTATGTCGAATAACAAATTAAAATTCCAGAATAACTTCAGATGGCGAACCCCAGAAGGCGAGGGGATGCGTAATTTGCATTTCCCGATGCAAAAAAAAAAAAAAAATTAGGGTTAGGTTAGGGTCAGGGCTAGGGTCAGGGCTAGGGTTAGGGTTAGGACCGGCGCTCCGGAGGCGGCAGAGTCCCACATACCTCGTCCTCCGCCCCGGGAGACGAGGCGAGGCGTAACACATTTCCCCATGTAAAAAAAAAAAAAAAAAAAAATTAGGTTTGGGTTGGGTTGGGTTGGGTTGGGTTGGGTTAGGGTTGGGTTGGGTTGGACCTAACCTAACCCAACCCTAACCCAACCCAACCCTAACCCAACCCAACCCAAACCAACCCTAATTTTTTTTTTTTTTTTTTTTTTACATGGGGAAATGTGTTACGCATCCCCTCGCCGCCCATTTCTAGGTTTTTAGTGGGTAGGCCCGGCGCTCCGGAGGCGGCAGAGTCCCACATACCTCGTCCTCCGCCCCGGGAGACGAGGCGAGGCGTAACACATTTCCCCATGTAAAAAAAAAAAAAAAAATTAGGGTTGGGTTGGGTTGGGTTAGGGTTAGGTTAGGTTAGGTCCAACCCAACCCAACCCTAACCCAACCCAACCCAACCCTAATTTTTTTTTTTTTTTTTTTTACATGGGGAAATGTGTTACGCATCCCCTCGCCGCCCATTTCTAGGTTTTTAGTGGGTAGGCCCGGCGCTCCGGAGGCGGCAGAGTCCCACATACCTCGTCCTCCGCCCCGGGAGACGAGGCGAGGCGTAACACATTTCCCCATGTAAAAAAAAAAAAAAAAAAAAAATTAGGGTTGGGTTGGGTTAGGGTTAGGTTAGGTCCAACCCAACCCAACCCAACCCAACCCAACCCAACCCAACCCTAATTTTTTTTTTTTTTTACATGGGGAAATGTGTTACGCATCCCCTCGCCGCCCATTTCTAGGTTTTTAGTGGGTAGGCCCGGCGCTCCGGAGGCGGCAGAGTCCCACATACCTCGTCCTCCGCCCCGGGAGACGAGGCGAGGCGTAACACATTTCCCCATGTAAAAAAAAAAAAAAAAAAATTAGGGTCAGGGTTAGGGTTAGGGTTAGGGTTAGGGTTAGGTACATAATTTTTTTTAACCTTAATTTTTTTTTTTTTTTTGCATCGGGAAATGCATTACGCATCCCCTCACCTTCTGGGGTTCGCCATCTGAAGTTATTCTGGAATTTTAATTTGTTATTCGACATAATTTCTGTCTAACGCTTCGTGCCGTACCACCGCGATGCACCCGTCCACAACCGCGGTGAGTGGCGAGCATGACGGCCCTGAGCGCGGGCTTTACGGGCGCGCTCATTCGCCTATGTTTTTCCTTAATAATTCAAAAATTAAGCCTCGTCCAACTTTTTCGCAAAGGAAAATGTTGTGTAGAATTATTTGAGTTACAACCCTTTCGCGGGGATTACACCTATTGCGGGACACCCTGTATACCCAGTTGATTAAATCACTCTGCCGAGATTTGGCGCGGAGTCGAGAGGGCGCGATAATTATCGCTCGTTAGCTCGTTATGTTATCTGAATTTGTAATCAATACTGTCGGAACTACGAAGGTATCGGTCGCACTACCGGCCATCGGGTGACCGTCCGCTTGGCGTCTACCACCCCGTTGTACCTCACCCCGTCACCCACCCCAACCCCGTCTCCAATGCTAGACGGTAACCGCGCGGCGATGCAGCTGAACGCGTTAATTAGAATTAAATGGCTAATTAAATGGCTACTTTGCTGGTTCCACTGAGGGACGAGCGGCGAAGCGATGAAATATAAAGGTCCCTCACACCCTCGTCGACCGCGACTCGCCATGCCCTGTTCACCAATCGAACATTACCCCTCCTTTCTTGCATTAACATCGACTTTATGCAAATGGACGTGAATAGGCTCGGACCGCCAACTGCCGTCTGATAGAACTGTGAAATGTGTGACACGCGCACGGATTAACTCGTGCGCTTATCTCAAATATACGTCGCGTAGTGGTATATACGTGCTATTTATTAATTCCTGGTAGTTACGTGATTATTTCGGTACGAGAGAGAAAGTAGAGAAAAGAGAGTACGCGCACAAATGTTAATAAGAATGCAAATGTGTTTACGCAGGAGCACGGCGCAAACGAGGTTTGGTGAATAGTGGAACGGTGGAGGTTGCCGGATAGACGAAAAAATCCCGAGTAGGTGGTAAACGCAGCGAGTCACGTGCACGTAGTGCGCGTTGTCGAGTTCGGTGCCCCCCCTCCGTTTGCGCATTTTAAGAGCTTTCCGGCATTTGCGATTTAGTGCAGTCAGCATTAGGAGGCGATCGTTAATTTTCAGTCCACCTGGCGGTCGCGCGCGATTTTCTTTATATGGGACGAGAGAAAACATTATGTGAGAAAAGTCACTCGAAAAAAGTAGAAAAAGGTGGTGAGACAAGCCCAGAGAGAGGGAGGTCGAAATATAACTAGTTGGAGTAACACTAACCGTGCACTTTAATATCACTCTAATTAAACGGTGAATTTGTCTACCAGGCTCCGGTGACTGGACCCAGCCGTCGGCGTCGTTGCGAATGAAATATGAACGACTCCTAGAAAAGCACGAAGTGTGTCGCAGGTGCACGAGAGAAACTTGAAAGCACGTGGAGACTATGAAAAGTCATGGGACCCTCTCGCTAACTACCTCGATCACCTGTGCCGATGTCGCGCGCCGCGCCGTTGCAATAAAGGGAAATTAGTTTCACGATTTCTGATTTTCACCTTCGCATTGTGTCGACGTTGACTGTCTTTCGATACGGTCTCGAGACTTTCCAACGAACATGCCCCATCTCGTTACGGACCGCGGCGAGGTACATTTTTTCGGTCTCTACTGAATTATTTATAATAAATAAAATGAGACTGCAAACGTTTGCACGACGTCATTAACTGAAGCGTTCCGATCGCGTGACTCGATCTCGCGTATTAATGAGGTATCACCACCACGATGGTTAACAATTTTAGTATGCAGCTGGAAAGTCACACGAAATATTAATCGACATTTTCCGATCGAAAAGAGAACTTCAAAATGTTTTTAATTAAAGCGCGCGCGGACCACGCTCGCCTCTCGGCTGGCATGCAATATTTGACCATTTCATTAGTAATCAAGTGTGAATTTGCGTTTGACTAATTGAGGAAAGGATTTGAGGATTTTCAATAAACCATGTACTTATTTTTCATCGGTCGACAAGTGCTTTGATGATTACGTAGGGGTCTACATTTGCTGAATTCTGTATGCCGAAAAAGAATACGATTTGTCAAAGCATGTTATAAGTAATTTATTTATTATGTCAATGTGTGTGAAAACGTTGATCAGCTTACAGGTGTGTAACCATCTATCGCGGCATTCTGATTTAATAGCACGGCATACATGATTTGTAATACATTGGTCATGATTAACCGAAACGTTTATACGTCATCGTCGGCGCGTGAAGAACCGATGTGTCAGTGTGCATCAGTCCGTTTCACGTAACAAGCCCCAGCATTATCAATTAAACAGTGGATCGGCAATATTTTGCAACATAAGCGAAACACCGTGAAGCAGTACCTAGCATCGTACACATTTCATTCTTGTAGTCCGCAGTTTAATCGGAATGAAACGAGGTCGTTCAATGTGCAGTAACGCCCAGCTTTGCAAAATGTGTTGGAAGGGTTAATCTTTGATGCGGTACATTCTCATGAATTTATTTTAATCCATCGATCGACACATAAAGGCATTTCAAAATATTCGTGTATCATTGCCAGTACATTACCCGTTGAACCGTCACTTTAATGCCGGATTACAATGCACTGTTCTGGTTACATTCACATTACAGTAAAACCTGCCAGTATGTCACCAGTAATGGCCTGGCCACTATGTCACCAGTGCTGTTCCTGCGCCACAGCATACGGCGTTTCTGAGCCCATGTTATCTCCAGCGGAGTCGGTCAAGCGTACAATGTATATAATTTAAATGTCTCCGTTCCCTCGGCTCTCCTCTCATTCTTATTTTGCATTCGCTGTCCTTTTCTTCATTTGGCGCACTATAAAGATGAACTGCGAGGATCGGATTTCGATTCCTCTACCGCCATGATCTCACCTTTCGATTGCGAGTTTGGTGACATCGTGGCAGGTTTTACTGTACTTACGCATAACCTGATCGATTTGCTACATTATACATAAAAATAATGTTGCTTTATATTTCCTAGATGTTTACGCTCGTTACACATTTGCATTTTTCACGCAAAAGGGAGGGCTCTATTCTAACCAGCATCGATTTTAATTATCCCATGTTCAAGGAGATACCCTCCAACGACGGGCAGTTCCCTACGCACACCCTAGACAATTCATTTTATAAGATTAATCACTTATACATACATATATGGCACTTGAAAAGAAAAGCATCGTGGCGAGCTTTAATTAGACGCGCATTAAGCGACCAATTTGTCTTGCTACAGAGGGTTGGCTAGTGCGAGCGGGCGCGTGCAGCGATGAAATATGGACCACCTTAGAATAGTGGAGGGGCAGTAAGGGGGCAGGGCGGGTGGTGGAGGGTAGGAGGGTAGGAGGGCTGGTCGCAAAATATTACGGACGATGCAACCAAGTAGCTCGAACCTACGAAGCTGAACGAGAAGGCATTCGCGTTGCCCTATCATCCAGCAGTCTTCACGAACAATTTTTCATTGGTTAAAGGATACGTTCCTGTAGGAAATTTATGGTTACCTATACGGCACAGCAGTGCTTTTATTTGAGAGTTATCTAGAAGAGTCAGCCGCCCGTATTTAATAGTGCATCCTTGATGCATTCACTTAATTAATAATAATTCCTAAGAGGCAAATTCTTTATAAGAACAGCAGAAGAATTGAGTGACGTGAGTTATCGATTAGGTTCAGCATTGTGTACTTGTATAGGGTTAGGGTACATTATCCGAATATTGAAGATGAAATATTGTGAGATGAAGACCTCGGTATTACAAGCTCCAGCGATGCGGTGGTACACCGTGGATGGATAATTGAGAGGATGAAGAGAAACGTGAGATTAATGAGTCCTCATAAGGTTATCATCGACAAGAGAGGTACATTGTGTTACATATAGTTTACTTCATGATGCAGGTTTAAACGAAATCTTTGTGCACCAAATAATTTCGTCCTAGTATTATTATTATTAAATAGTAAGTTATAACGCATACCATTAAAAAAAACTGATTGTTCCTGGACCGAAATGGAACCCGAGTTTTATTTTTACACTATCTCTGCAAGTGTCATAATCTAATGTGATCGATGACCCTATAATCGCGTGATCGAGGAATTAATCATACTGCCGAGTCTCAACATCATTGAATGTGGAGCGTGCCGCGCGAAATGCATTCCGCGTGCGGACGAGCGGAGGGTGGAGGAAATTCACTCTGTCTTGTTTAAACGCTAATTGAACGGTTAATTCACCCGGCCGACTCGGTCGGTCGGTCAGCAGTAATGTAATATGCATGATGGTACGAACGGCACCCGTGCGCGCTGCAGCCAAACAGCTGGTCTGTATGCAAAAACTCCACACGGTCAGTCTGGGGTTGGACGACGGGAGGTGGTACGCCGTGAGTAAATGAGGGAGACCGAACGTGCGGCACGGGAATTCGCGGTGAAATGGAATTTGAATTTTTGTTTTGAATTTTTCGCTCTCCCCGGTTGGCTTCGCGATGCATGGAGCGCGATTAGTTCGTGGATCAGGGGAGCGCGAAGAATAAAGAACGATAGTACTGATGAGATTTATTATGCATTTATTTGGCGAGAGAGGTGGAGGTGGTCGTAGATAAATTAAACTACTAGGAAAATAATAGCTGTCGTGACGAACTTTTGATGCGTTGGAGACTTTAAACGACAAATTTATCTTCACGATTCGAGCGTTGCGTTGTAGCGCAAAGTGTGGGAACGAGCTAAACGAGCAAATGTAGCAGTAAAAGAAAAAATTTAGGGACGTATTTTAGTATAAATGAAGCAATTGTTTTACGTGCACGAATTCATTTTAAATGTTACACACTTCAGTCGAAGTAGTATGCACAATATGTACATCCTGGAATTTCAATTGGACGTCCGTTTTTGCTGAATGGCGGCTGCGTTATAATTGAAAATATATCGCGGAAATTTACCTAGGTTCTTGCGCTGAGGTTTTTTCTTTCTTTTGTACAATCGAAACTTTTTAAGTGCGTTCGCAATTTCCCGGGAGTTCGAACAATGTACTATTGACCAGCATACAGAAAGTTTCCCGAGAACATCACTCGATCTTTAAGAATTTACAATGGCAACTGATGAAATAGACGAAGGAGCGAGAGAGGGCTATTGGAGTGTCAGCGAAGTTGTTGAAAGTTCGAGAGAAAGAAAGGAGCCGCACGCGAAGAGCATGCGAATTCCATAGACGCTTGAAAATCTGCCTAGGGAGGGACTGAAGGTCTCCCCGCTTCTAAAGACGCTTTGGTGTATCCTTGAACTAGCCGTAACTCAAGCTGGCTCGCGAGAATAGCGGCGGCGGCGTCAACTTAACGAACCCGCGAAAATTGCAGGAAATTAGGGAAAATATTCATCTCTCATTTAGATCATATGCGCGTAAAGCTTGCGTAGTCGATCGGTAAAAAGAACACTGAAAAAATTGTATTCTTATCTTAAGAATTTACCACTTAAGTGTAGAATATTTCCTACTAAAATAAGCAACAAGAGGATCTTCTTAAGTTAAGAGTAGAATGTTCTAAATAGATTCCTCTAATCAAATATATAATTTTTTAATCAAATATTCTTAACAAATATTCTTATCAGATATTCTTCACGTAGTCTGGTAAAAAATTTGTATGGATATATTTTGTATATAATTATTGCAAACAAAACTCTTAATTAAATGCTTCACTCTTTATATTGTCGAAAATTACATTATCCATATCTTGATATCAGAATTAGTTGAGAAATGTAGTCAGGAGAGAAGATTACAATTCATATATGTATACGTGTATTTCTATCACTTGGTAAATATCTCCATTAAATCGCCCAAATCCTCTTCTTTTAGCCACTTCGTCATTTCCTTATCCATACTTTTTGCACAACACAGCACACAAAATAATACAGAACTCAAAATTACGCAGAATTGCAAGAGGAACAAAATACAGGCATCGACATGTGCCGCACGCGATGTGTAACCTAACTTAACCGAATACCGACACATTCAGATGGATTATTAAGAATATATTCCAAAAACCGTCATATCGATAAGAAAATATTCTTATCTATTAAGAAGACGTATTAAGATGAATTATTAAGTGTGTATTTTAAGAATACAATTTTTTCAGTGAACCTTTTACAAAAACTGCGGTACGGGGCAGTCAAAGAAATGTTTTCCTTAAATTTCCTAACATGAAATAGTATTCTCAAGAATGCTCCTCGTTGCCTATCAAATCACTTAATCACCTTAAATCACCTTCCATGCAACACCTCGTCACCGTCTCTAAGAACCATGAACTCTCCATTCCTAAAGAATTAATGAAAATCCGATAGAGCGGGTCGTATCTTTCCCCGTTATAAGCGGAATCGTCCGCGTGGTTCATCGGAGCGAATCTCGTCATGCCCAGCGGTAGAACAAAGTTCTCGTTCAGCGGGGGTTTCCTAGGCGCTCGGAGCAGCCGCGATCTCTCCACCACCTCCACTCGGATGATCCATCTCTTATCCTCTCGTATGACATGTTACAGCCTCATAGGACGCTCCTTTCAGGGACGACGTAGGTAACGTATGTGCGCTCGACAACTTGAACGGACATGCGCGAGGCGCTTGCGGCAGAAGAGCCATTCGGATTATTAAAAATTACTGGGGCGCGCTATACGACGAATAAATTTCTGGGACATTGAATGCTCGGGGACGTTTTCAAGAGCGGAATAATTAGACAGGGTTTGAAAAATGTATTCGGACGGTGTACCCATGCCATGCGCGAGCCCGTGCCGTGCCGTTCCGTCGACCCCTCGAGACTCTGCATCCTGACACCGAGTGCACGCTACCCGAAGATGCCAAAAAAAAGAAATTTTGGGAGTCCATACTTTTCCTCACATTCCAAGAAATGCGTACAGGTCCGTTTAATCTCGGAAAATTTCGGATGAATGAAAGCGGCGCGTTCGCTATTTCAGGCAAATAGCTTTGTGAATAGTCGGACGGGTTTACAAGAGGTGCTTAATGTTTCGGAGAATGATTTCGTCAATTATACTCGAGAAGCGAAGTTTCAATCGTGAGACGAAAATAAAAAGGTGCATTTGATTGTCGTTGGTCAACGTGAACACGAAACTATTGCCTTTGTAACAAACGCGAGTGTTGAGAACGCATCTCCGCCAGCGGCGGTGCTCACTCGACGTCCTTCGTACGGCGTCTGCCTTCCGATCCGCTCCAATTTCATTTCGGAAAGCATCGAGTACGTGTTCCCGTACTACCGGTGCGCCTGCCGGTAGACTTTCCGATGCTAAACGCCCCGGCCCTGCTTCAGAATTACGCGCGTAACTGTGGGGATCGACGACCTTCGCGGACGATCCCTCGTAAACTTTATAACGTTTATGAGCTTTATAAACTTTATTCCCTGCGCGCGAGCGTAACTTGGCTACGCCAGCCGGGAACTCTAAAATCTCCAGCAGCGTGGGTGCATGGCGCGACCGAGGTAGAAGGAGGTAGAAAGGGTGAGGAAAAGGTGAAAACGTTGAGATAGAGCGTCGGCGGATTGGAAAATTTTCACGGAGCCAGCCATCCGGCGAATCCTCCCACTCGTTATTGATTAATTTCGACGCTCGTTGCCGAAAGGCGTTCTTTTACGACCGATTTCTCGTCGCGATCTTGCGACAGTTTTCATTTTAATCGGAATATTGTCTACCTAGATAGTTGGAAAGGAGCTATGCTCGTAAAGAGGGCGTGTATGCCAAGGGGACGATTCCACCTGCGAAGGGTTGGTGGGCGAGTGGGTGGGTTTAAAGCAGATTGGCTTGCATGGCAGAAACTCCCGAAGTCGGTAGCTCGTTATGTGCAGCACGCAAACATAGGACTCGAAATTATCTTCGTAATTAACTGCACTTCTTAACATAACGCATGGCGTGCCAAGCGGGCCAGACGTGGGGTATACGTATTTGGCGAAATCTACAAAGACGATATGTAACCTGAAACTGGCACCAGCTGCTAGTACGTCGTTCTGGGCATCGCTTCTGTGCACACAAGAGCTTGGGGAGGTAAAGGTTGGACGCGTGGGTACACGTGTCTTCCTCCACTTCCTTCTTATCCCCCCTCGAGTGTATAGAGACCAGAGTTAGGACGCTCTCGTAATTAGCGATTTCGCACGAATGCTGGAAGCATTGGAACGGAAGAGTGCACAATCAGGAGGTAGGAAAAGGTGGAAAAGGTCGCGTCCGTCGGAGAGTGCTGCGCGTTGGCGTCGCGCAGAGACGCGCTTCTTGCTCGATGAATGGGGCTAACTTGGCGGCATAAATGCGTGGCGTCCATGCGATTAATGCCGCGCAATTAGCGATGTGGACGGGTTGGCAAGTACAAGTGAGATAAAGGTTAAAGATTAGGCGAGGAACGGCGAGGAAAAACCTCGAGAGTTTTATCGTATATTCGTAAGTGGTATTTTCTGATCCTCCGATGATCCTTGACCGTCGATTCCTACGCGAGCTACGAAAATATTCGAATCTTAAAATTATATTCTATGAAAACTGTGTATAATTGTTGAATCGTGTGGTACGTTCTAACGAATTTTTATGTTCCGAGGGACCGTATAAAATTTGAGCAAGCAAAGTAGATATGTAGGTTCAACGAGAGTAATTAAAAAAATAAGTGGATGAACGGCCAGGAGATATGCCAGGAGACATGCCCCGAAGGTGACAGATGACGGCGCAAGTCGTATTTGTTGTTGTAAATAACACGAAGTCATGCATCTGACTTTTCTGTGCCGTGGTCACCTCTACAGCGTTACGTCCGCGGTGCGGGGGTTACATGGCACAATATAAATTATACAATAGCTATCGCATATCTGAATTACAATGCCGCCTGAATACGTATGAGCACAGGTATGCCGAAACACGATACTACGTATTTACTTATTCTTTCTTTTCTCTTGGCCACCGTGCCAAGATCGATGAACCTGCTGCTGCTGCGGGATCTCATGATCGTTTTTTCTTCTTTTTTTATACTGCCTTCAACCGTTTCTCTTTCCCTCTCACTCTGTCGATCTCGCTCGCTCTGCTCTTTATCCTTAGTCCCTTTCGGATTTTAATTGCAAAAATTTGCGATTGCCAGAGGCGCTCTCGAATCAACGCGCGGGGAGAAACCGACTACCGTTTTCCCTCCGGTATCCATTACCGAATTTTCCTTCGCCTTTGACAGCCGAGCGGAGCTCTTTCGACTCTCAAAAACAGCCGGTGCGTGCTGCGAGGCGAGTAATCAGTGTAGTCCGTGGCACACGGAGCCGCACGTCGGAGCTTGTATAACATGTTAAATACATGCTCGTTCACTCACTCGCTGGCTTCTCTCCCAAACCCGCTCCTATAACTGACAAACGTATCGTCGCTACGATCGCGCGCGCCCAAGTTATTCCGCAGATTCTCCACAGCTGCCCGCAGACGCGAGATGGCTGCACCGGCTTCGTATGAGAGAAGCGGGTAAACGGTTATTCGAGGGTTATGGAGTGTGATATTTTATGTATTTCGGATGAGGAATTAAATTCGTTACTCCAAGCGACTAGGTTCTACCACTTGTGGATGTTTAACGAATTTTTACTGGCCAGCTTTTCTCTTTTCCGCCCAAGCATATTATTATTAGAACGCTAATAATGTATATGTGTGCATGTTAATCTTTTATCATTTTACCTTTGCGCGAACTATAATTTTTTGCATATTTTTCGCTAAGTTAGTCTCTTCGATGGAATCGCAAAAGGAAGAGACAGGATTTCTCACTGTATCAAAACCATCCTGCTGAATTTCGGGCCAGTGCTGCGGCGTACCGCTTTACCGTCGCGTCAGGATGCGCGTCGAAATGCTTGTTCTAATTTCTTCATTCCGCTTTTTCTCTCTGGCTTCTCGGTCCGTTCTCTTTCCTCTGTTTCGTTCCATATTTTTTGCACCCTTTCTCCCCCCCCCCCCTTCTCACTCTCTCCTCTCGCAGCACTTTCCCCAATTTACTGTGAACGCTGCCAATTTTCACTCATTACACGCGCAAGAGCTAGGCGCGGAGCGTACCCTCGCCGGGGAAAAGGTCGCGCGGCAACAAAACATGTTTGCTCTTACCGCGCACATTGTTTGCCGAAACTTGAAGCGATTCTCACTTTGATTACTTTCTTTTCAAGCATCCTGGAGTTTCCGCGTTAATGGCTCGCCAGTGAATTGACACCTTTCGCGCCGATGAAACTTCTTGTTATTTATTCCGCCGGGGCTCCGCCGTCATAAGTGCCGGGGAGTTTTACGAGTCGGAAAAAGTTTCTAATCTCAAATGCGGATAACAGCTTGCATAAGGCACGTATAAATATACCGTTAATCGAGTTTCGAAGAGTTCGCTTTAGCGAAAACCAATAATGGTGCACTCTCTGCTTTTTCGCTCCTTGCTTGAATGGAATCTAATTTCTATTTTCGACTAATTTTGTTTAGATGCCAAAATTAGTAAACGTAAAGTAAGGCCGTGCTTATGATTTTATAAAACCAAATCAAAAGTGCTGCCACTTGTGTTCGTTTGAACTAAGAGAATCTATTTTCCCCGTGGGTCCTGTACATACACATCCATGTGCACGTATTTTCCACGCTGAAGGATGGAAGGATTGAATGAACTGCTCCTCGAAAGCTTAATAAAACTTAACATTCTTTGAAGATGCGTAGCTCGTAAGAACGCGAAGTATACTTTACCTCTGTTAGGAGAGGACCATACTCTTTTTCTGCTGTGAGAGGACTAGATATCTCGAAAGTGACGAACGCGATGCAGGAATCGACACGTTTTCTCGACTGCTCAAAGAGCGATCGGACGACGTAACTGGAGACGTCGATTTGGGGAAGTTCTCTATCGCGCACATGTCGCGTCGAACTGTGGGCTAGAGCTTCGTGCCCTAAAACTCGCGTAGTTTGCGGCTGATATAGAAACGCAAAATCGTTTTATGATGCCGAAATCAAGACGGCATGACCGTGTGACGGTCGCCACAACAACTTGTTCCTCGTTACAATTTTTTCGATCTTGAGTATCGAACATCTTCGTTCGCTCCTTACCCTCGCATGCGTTAGAAGGTACTCGAAAATTGGTCGCATCACAATTCATTAAACGAATTGGGAAACATTTGCCTTCCCTATCGCTTTGTTGTGATTACACGGGAGCGAGGGCGAAACATAAAATCGAAGAAGGGAACAAGAGAGATGACGATGAACACACATGAAAGAAAAGAAGGAAGAGTGTACAGGAGAATTGAAGTTGGAGGCAACGATCTGGGAGGCCTAGCGAGGAATGGACGCACGAATGGCAATTCTCTGTACAACCTCCTTTACAAAGATGATTGCGCCGATCCAATTTCTACGATCGGTACGCGATCGTTTCCACGAATCGCAAGTATTTTCAGACGTCCTATAGAATCGCCTGTGGAAAAATCGTTTTAAATCCGCATCGCCCCGCGCCGGCTACAACATGCGCGTGATCGCCTCCGCTGTGCCGACGCCGACATGCAGGCCTTCTCGTCGTCGTTCTCCCTCTACGTGCACCCTCCTCATGCTCGTCATGCAATCCTTTCTCGCCTTCTGATTCTCGGAATAGTGTATCGACAGAGCCAGGACCACAGTCCTACCGCGAGCCCTCACCCGTGTACCCACCCTCTTTCAACCCTCTTGTGCCCAACGTGTCCCGAGCGTCTTGTATACACACTTCACCCCGCATCTACGCTCAAGAATAGGAGGATGGAGACAGAGTGGGGCGGGCAAAGTCAGTAGAGGTTGGTTAGAAAAGAAGGTGCCATAAATTACCGACGTTGTAAATCCGCGACGTTCACGCAGTACACTTCTCTCCCTTCTCGGACTGGAATAGATTAAGCTTCTGCGAAAAAGTTGTATCCAAATGCGAGAAACTTCTTGATCTCCGTACTCCGAGCCGGTTCTCTCCGCAGAGGGAAACTTTTACGGCGGCGGCGCGAAGTCGGCATGCGCATTTTATACTAATGCACCTGTGCTACACACGCGTGAGGTCGCACCGCATGCGCGTATAAGCATGCGTTTTATTTCCATTCCAGCGAAACCCTCGGGCCCATCTTCGGTTTGTTCTCACAACGCCCACCGCCGCGGTGGAACAAGCGCGAGAGTGGTGGTGAGACTAGGGTGTGTGATTAGGGAGGAGAGAGAAAGGAGGACAGAGTGAGAGAGAGAGAGAGAGGGGGGAGGAGGTGGGTTGGATAGGGAGAAGTCACTACGTAGAAGGGCGCAAACTCTCGTCGAGAGACACTCGAGGGTCGGTCGTGAGTTCTCCTGGATTTTTAGTCGTTATTTTCACTTTCCACATTGTCATGTGGGAGGTTGTTTCACGGCGAAGATTTTCTTTCCTAAGGAAGGCCATTCAACTCTGAATCTTTGTATTTTTGAGTGCACGTATTTACTTTAGATATTTTCGAAAGACGAGCGGAAGTTACATTTTGAGGGTGCTGCGCACGATACTCGATCACGTGTCGTTAATCTCTGAGTGACATCCGTGGTAGTACATACATGTAAGTTCTTCGGATTCAGTGGACCGTATTAGTGCTTCTTAATTATTCGGGTAGAATGGCGAGGGATGCGAGAAAGTTGTTTCTCAAAATTCATTAGTAGGAAACTGCTATAGATGCACCAGAAGCTTTCCTGGAAAGCTTCCACGCACTCCTGAAGAACTCGATACGCGTCGCATTGACCGTAATGCGCCGAGTGGTCTAAAGGTCTCGACACACGGTATAGAACAAATTCCCAGGAATGGTTCGCCTTAGGAACAAGTAGAACCTTATAAGCGGGCAAACAGACGTGACGTAAGAGCGGAGATGAAATAAAGCTGAAATTATGGATATGTCTTCGGCGGGTCGATTCAATCCGGTCAGTAGTATTCGTTAAAGTATGCTCGACAAATATTAATTTTTCCCCAAACGTAATTCTTTCCTTTTATTAATTATGTAAAACCGTACGTGACGAGCTTGAAGAGACTTACTGAATCAACAGTAAGAAATATTCACGTGGAATACAATTGCCGAACGAACTGCCCGATAGTCGGACACAGATAGATGGGAAGGTTTCTCAATCTTGTGACGTCATGGCCCTGCAGTCACGGTCGAACTTTCAGAACAGCAAGTCGCGTTGTAACCTTCCATTTTCTTTCCTCGAAGAGCGAGGACCTATCGTTTGTTCAGACGAAACAAAATTTTCTTGCTACTTCGACTAACATATCACCTTCGTTTAAGAAGATCTTTGTAGAAGGGGAAACAATCGTGTGATAACTGCAGCGTCGTCAACAATGACAGAAACGAATGTGGTATTTCGTTAAACTTAAATATTGAGATAAATAAAAATTGTTACACACTCTTTAGCTCATCTTTTGTTCCTCCGTGAAAGCAACTTACGAGGTCCCGCTCGCGGGTGGAGGTTTTAGTACAACAGAGTCACAAAAGACGAAGATCTATAGACATGCAACACGTGTCTGTAAGTGTCCAACATATGGACAGACAAGGGAGTAAATAATTTAGTGTCAGTGGCCGCCCGGCAGTCTGCCGCCCTGTCTGTAAATCCGTCGAGTGTAGGCACCCCCTCCCTTCGTTCCCCTTCCATCCTACACGTGAGTCAATTACGATCCCCTCACGGACATACTTGTTCCCACACGCGGGCGTGTAATCACGCCAAATAATTGACCGCGGTCGGACGTAGCATTCGTTTAACGACGTCAACGGTACCATCTCCCCCCTGACCTCCTTGCCTTCCCCTTGTCTCCCTATTTCTTCTAAGCTTTTTCGGAGACGAAGCCTAAACTCCGTTGAGACTACCTCCTCTACCCGCCCACCGCATCTCAGCCTTTTCCTTCTTCGGCCCTTTTTCTCTCCTATCGATCGTGAGCAGCGAAAGAATTGAAGATAAAGAGATGGAAAGTTTTCGGGTCGAAGATGGACAGTGTTGATCGCTTTGGAAGCGGAGAAAGAAGTTCAATGTGGCGATGCTGCTAGTTAAGATTTAGCGTGTATCTTCGTATCGACAATTGGCGAGTTCAATTCTAAAATTGCCAAATAAAAATGTTGTTCGCAATAATTCAACATTGGAAAGTACAAACTGTGAAGCTACTGAATTATCGTTGTTACTGAACGTTATCTACGTAATGTGCTGAACCTTTTAAGGGTTTTTCTTTTAGGACTGATGGTTGAAAACGGCTGTTTGCAGTTTTTTATAAAATAGATGTTACTTATTAATAATAATTTGATTGGACTGATAATGATAATTTTTGGATTAAAAAATTTTAGAATCATTGGAATAAAAATAATATCAGGATTATATATTTTTACGTAAACTGAACTAAGTTAGTATATGATTCTTCGTCTCGTGTACGGAAGTAGGGACTTGGCTGTCTAAAACCTTCCCGCTCATCCTGTTAACGACAGTTCCATATATCGATCAGTGAAAGTATCGATCTCACAATCAGTCAAACTTGAGGTATCTGCCTTCCCTGGTCGAATACCTTCCCTTCTCGCCTTCGCCATGTCTCTCGTCGTTACTCGCTACTATCCTGAAATCCAGCTTCGGTTAACATTAATTTGCCCAGGTGTTCTGCAAAATTCGGTTCGAGATTGAAAGTGGCGTTGATAAATTACGAGAGCGAGATAAGGAAGGTACCAAATGGGCGGCGGCGGGGCGACGGCAATACTTCGTTGAAGTCTGCTGACTGATTCTTTTAAGGAAAGTTAGCGAAAGTTTTCGGTTCGTCGCTGTCGATCCTTGCATCGCGCGGGTGCGCCGATAATACCGCGTCGAACGATCGATGCAGCGAAATGTATCTTTAAAAGCGAGAGTCTTGTTTCAGGCGGAACAGACTTCCTATCTCAAATTACCATAATAACATGACCGAGTTGAATTTCCGATGAAAGAAGTAAATACGCCAAGATCCTATTAACAGAAAACTACATTGATGGGCAAAAGTACATGCGCCTGGGAGAAAACTGATGCAGACCATATAATTGGAATTGATGAAATTTCGGTAAACATCCCTATAAGTTTTCATTTATACGGATACCGCCGCGACTTTAGCGTCGTGCACTTTCCGATATCGTTCACTGTTGGGGGTTTCCCAATTAAAAGCTGAAATTAGAGTACATGCCGCCACGCCGGGGCGGTCTCAAAGCCAATTTTACTAACAACGCCAATATCCTACTTTATCTTTGCTCTTCTCGCAACTTCACGCCAGAATTCAGCTTTCCTACTTCCGAAGCGGAATAATGTACTAATTGTAAGTGAAATAGAAGGCAGATAAGAATTGGTAAAGATACACTGAAAAAATTGTATTCTTAAAATGCAAACTTAATAATTCATCTTAATAGATGTTCTTAATAAATAAGAATACTTTCTTGTCAGTATGACAGTTTTTGGAATAGCTTCTTAAATTAAGAATATATTCTTAATAATCAATCTGCATGTCGCGACACAGGGTATGTTAAGAATACCTGGTAAGAATGTCTGTTAAGAACATTTGATTAGAGGAATCTGTTTAGAGCATTCTATTCTTAAATTAAGAAGATCCTCCTGTTGCTTATTTTAGTAAGAAATATTCTAAAATAGAGCCAGCTAAACTCGTCGCGCGTATATCCCTCTCCTTCTAGACACGAAACACGCAAAGTCGAAACTCGAAATTCCTCGGGAGAGAATCGCGTCGAGTTTGAGATTTTTGTCAGTTCAAGGGTCGAAGACAGAATCTTGAGAGCAAACGCGTTACGAGGACGCCCTTAAAATGTTACTACGCGAGCGGTCTACTACGAGACCCTGTCCCCTTTAATGTCAGGGGTTGCACGTATACGTCCCTCACGGTTGACTCATTCTCATGGGCATCATTATCGAGTGCCGACCCCACCTTCTTATCGACGTGAATCTTCGGATTGCGTATCGTTCGTATCTCCTCCCTTGTTCGCCTCACCTCCTCCATTGCTTCTACCTATAGCAATGTGCCAGTACGGTCGTGCCTTTTTCCGCTACATTGATTGTCTCTTCGATTCTTCTCTCCCGTGCCATTCCCTCTGCTTTGCGTTTCACTTCATTGACTATCCATTCGATTCCTTTGTTAGGCCGAACGAATAGATTCTACGCGTGCATTGCGAACGAAATAGTATCTTGTTCTTTGGAGGAATGCATGGTGAGAGAAAGTGTTTAGATTTCCAAGAGAATTCCAAGCTACGCTGAGAGAAAAGAAATCCGGATTTCGCGAATCGGAATTTCAACCCAGTACCGTTCCACAATTATTTTTGTCGGTCGTTAGTTCGAAGCGCGAGTTAGCGAAAGCAAGGTGCACATTAAAAAAAAGAGAAAAACAGCAAAGAGAGGGACAGACCCAGTAAAGTAAAGGAGAACGTACGGCATGCTTGAATGTGCACGACTTTCCTTACGAGGATTGTAATGTGCTGGGTAATGGTGGTCAGGACGGTCTAACATGGTTAATTCGTGCACGCAAAGCGAGAGTGGTGGACCATCTCCTGGTCTCTCTGTTACCGTAAAGCGCGCGGTGGTATTCCCTCTAATTAGTGGTTCGTTTCCGTGGCTAGCATTGTTTCTGCTAATTATTTTCAAGTGAGGAAGACGAACGGATATGGACAAGGCAGAGATAATACTTGGGCGGAAGAGGAGCAGGTGAAAGAACAGCGGAGAACAAGCAACGAAGGAGACAGGAAGGGGGAGATATGATAAAGATGGATTGAAAGAAAGGGAATAGGGAAGCCTGAACAAATCGTCAAAGAATATGACGAAGCGGAGAAGAGCGGATGGAAACGGAGAAAACCTAGAAAATGGTAATTCGTAGAAGATAGGTCGACCTGCATAGGGGTGATGGTGGTAGTGGAGAGTGAAAGAGTGATAGCGGACGGGGTCGAAGAAGACCAACGAGTGAAATAAAGAGGGTAGAGAAAGGATTCCAAAAGCAGGTAAATAATAAACCCTTTGACTCGGTCCTCCGTTCGCGTTGCGACGAAAGAAGCTCGCGAAGCGTTCGCGGGAGTGTATGGAGCCACACAGGAGATGGATTGTGGGGAGAAAGTGCGGTGAAGGTATGCCAGTTGGAAAAGGGGGTTATAGGAGCTTGCAGCGAGTGACGGCAAGCGACGGGAGACAACCACGTCCGATTAATTGTGTCCGGAGGACTCGGCTCGTGCAGTCAAAGAGGATAATTCAACCGTGCTATTTTATTCCCGGGTAACGTGAACTTTTACCGGTATATCGACGATCCACGGGTGAGTATTCACCGCCGAGTGGCGCACCTCTCTTTGGATACACTCTCCTTATCCACCTCCTCTGTCATTCTCACTTTCTCTCCCTCTTCAGCTGTTTAATGTAAACAAGTATTGCATCTCACGTACTATCCTTTATGTTATGTTGTGTTTGTGTATGTTTGTATCGCCGGTCTATGCTTGTTTGATACCTACATGGGACCTACGGTTTACGGGCATGGACAAATATATATCATTTCCTTCTTTCTTCCCCCCCCCTCCTCCCCCTGCCCCCTCCTCACCGCTCTGTACCCACACCACTCTTTTTAGGAGTAGCGAATAAGAATCCACGCCATGAGGATATCGTGTGTGCCGACCTTTGCAGATGTTCTCCGGTATACAAATAGTTGTAAAGTATGGCAGTAGGAGACCGTACGATGGAAGAAGCATCGTGCGTTGCTCGAAAGCAAGTAAGGAAGGGGGATGTGAATGCAAAATTTATCGTTCTCCGTGCTCGAGATTAATCTCGGCAGTCTCGACGGTGCGATGGTATCGTTGCGATCGATCGGAGCTAATTATCTTGGGGGCTCGTTAATTTATGCGCGAGGAGTTCTGCGAGATCCAAGAACGTGTGAACATTCTGTAAACATTGTCGTAGATTGCACTTACTAAAATTTTGTAGTGAACTAACTGAGGAAAAATCTAGGTGATCGCCTCACGATTATCTTTGAAACGTGAGTGCGTTGGTTTAACCAGTGGAATCAAAGCGCGAGCGTTGGTTTAATCTAATTTGCTGGAATTTTTCTAGTTTGGATAATTACCTTTCACAGGATAAGGATGCCGGAGTAATAATTATTCATAAAGTTCGCTCTCATTTCTTCTGTGGGGTATAAAAGTTAAATTCTCAAGCGGCAATGGATCACGAAATATTGCCTAAGTTAATAACTGCCGCTGCCTTGTAAAACTTGGTAATTTTTATTCGGTCGGTGGTGAGGCTATGGTCCGCCTTTTCTTCCACCTTCTTCGTCGTCCGGGTTCTACTCTTTGAGTACGAGTTTCTCGTTAGCGTTCACTTCCGGCTCGCTTTATTGCGCGACGTGACGCTCGCGGATCCCCTTGCTTACTTAAAATATTATGTTATGGCGAGCTAGATGAAATCCACTGGTCCACGACTTACAGAGACCATTTTTTGAGAGATCATTGCTTCGTACAGGTAGTTCTAATATTTCATAAGGCATTTGAGACAGTCTTCTTCTTTTTCCATGGTATAAATTTCGGAGGATACATTTCGTAAGGCGAACCAAATACGAAGATCGCGCACAATACTCCGCGCCGGTGATATATTCGTGGAAGAATGAGAGACACGATGCAACTCCCATAGGATTCATATTAGAGCATCTTGTGTCGGAACAATGCATGCCAAGACTGCCTGTATGAGAAGACACTCATTCCAAAAACGCCGCATATCATGAATGCAAATTCACGATAGCCTGCAGGACAGAGTAGGAAACTCCATTTAGGTTGTCGCAAATACTTTAAATTTTCGTACAAAGTGAATATACACGATTCGTATGTTACTAGATTTTCATCGTGTTTTACATTTTATGAAAAGTTTTCTTTAATCCTTTTACCACTAACCATTTCAGGATCATTGCTGCGCAAACCATTCCAATATGTATTATTTGCAAATTCATATGCTATTAGTAATACCATTTGTTCCGTGATGAATAGTCTGCGTATCACACAAGCTGTTATGGACTATCGGGGACATACGATCGAAAACAAAAATATGATACTGCCGCTTGTCGGAGAATCGATCGCTTTCGACGGGCCCGTAATAGTAGAAGCAATCGATGAGGGCACTCTCCTCTGACAGATAAATTCCCATGGCTGGCCGAATGGCGGAACATAAGTGACCAAGAAAGGTACGATCGAGTTGTTCAGTCGAGACAACGTCCTGTTAGCTGAAACTGACCATTTGTCTTTGCCAAAAATCTCTTATTACCTACGCACGTGTTACATCTCATGTGGACCTTGGTGCATACTCCTCTACTTACGTGACAGATGACGCTAACTGGAGAGAGAATAGGACGATACCACGCGCAAGTTGTTATTCGTATAGGCAAATAAATTCAAACGTAAGTCAACGGACATCGGTGCAAAGGTTTAAGGCACATTGGCATAAGTTTATTGAAAATGTATTCCACATGCGTACCCGTGAAATCGTGATGAAAAAATCATCTTTTTCAAATTCGCGTACGCGCAAGTACTTTTATACGATCGGTTCCAGCAGAGTTCCCTGATTTTCTACATTATCTGCGTACCCTTCGCCAACTACGCGAACCTACGCCCGCTTTCGTTCCTCATTATAGCTTCCCACGTGGACTGGCCATTCTTCCTCTTCGAGAAGCATCACGCGTCCATAGCTCCACGAGCGACATAATAGAAGAAACTCTTTTATCGGCTCCCTCCACTCCACTCCCCTAACCACTACGGTCTCCCTAACCCCTACCTCATTACTCATTCATAATACATGCAATTTCCATTCACCCCCCATTTTTCTACGCGGTACTTGAGATATCCACGTGTTGTAGATGGAAGAATGCTGAGAGATGAAACGGGGTGGGTTGAAAGTATGCCCAGCCGTGTACGAGGCGTTCATTTGTGAATTTATCAACCCTCCTATGAAACACACAATAAAGCATTATTATATTATGGGTTGTAGAAAAGGACGGTACGTGCAAATAGTTGCTGTAAACTCATCTTGACTTAGAAGATTAAAGGTAGGAAGAGTACAATAAACCCTTTTTCCTTCTCACCTGTTTCTTCTGTGTGCGTTGGATGCGTATATGTAAGGACCAAGAGAGGTCCCCAATGGAGGTCGTGGAACGATAGTAGTAATAGTGGGGGTGGCAGCAGCAAGGATGTTCTGGACGATGGTGACGGGGCGGTAGAAGGGCGGTGGGAGAAACTGGAGTTAATGGGCGTACATAACGAGGGTCTGAATTATGCAAATACTCTTGAACGGCCACCGGTCGTCGACTTATGTATATCTTATCACTTTGACTGCCCGCTCATTCGTATGAATATCGCACCCCCGGGAAGATGCATCGAGCCTCGTTGTTGGCGTTAGGCGATGGTAAGAGGGCCTTGGAAGTAAAGTGGATGAAGGGCGCGAAATAGATGGAAAACGTCCGACTGGTATACGTCGTTATTCCCTTTTGTTCTTAACTGGTGTTTTCCTGGCGATGAGTCACTTCAACACAATTCATTCGTGTTTCTGGCAAATTGTGTTGTATTTCTGATTTTTGTAAGATTTTTAACTGCCCGTCTCCATTGGCGTTGTTCATCAGTATTCGGTTCATCTGCTGACTCCTCAAACAGCCGATCCTTCAGTTCCATAATGGAGGATATTGTAAATTGGTCTCTCATAAGCCATAACTATGTATGCAGCGGGCAAATGTAATCATATAAGGAGCTTGATAGGGTTGATTATCACTGACATGAGCGTATTAACCAGTAATTATGTAACCCTACTACGCAATCGATAGCGGAGCACCGTGAACTTGGAACGGCGCGGCATACAAATGGGTACTTACCCTGTGTAAGCGATGACAGAGCGCATCTCAGAAACATCGATGATCAACTAATTCTCTGCCAAAGTGCATAATTATTTTTTACGCATGAAAAATAATATTTCGGAAGATGCGGATAGAATATCGAAAGCGAGTATTAATGATCCACATGTTTCCTTTAATTAATTTGAATTTTATTTCTGCGATCTCCTTTCTCTTCGGTGAATTTATACGAGAATTTTACCAATACCCCAACAGAAGCGTAATTCAATTTTAATAGGATCTCGGCATATACATAACCACAGCCGATCGTTTTATCTACCTGAACAAGAGATTTCTCTTCTCATCCCGGGTGCCTTGGAAGGGGATTAGTATTTCATTTATTTTCGGAAGGATCACGATATGCGAATTTTCACACACGTGATGCAGCGAATGGCGATGCGTCACATGATCGATTTTATTCCCACTCCTTCTTTTCCCTAACTCGCACGTTCAATCCATCCATTGTTTCGCCAGCCCTTTACCCGAGTCCTCGCCCATCTCTGGTTCGCACGTTGAATCGGCCTTATAGATGCCTTCTGATTTTCAAAGGCTCGACAACGAGTGCCTGGAATTACCGTCGGAACACGGATGTTAAGTCTCGTAAACCCCCGTGCTTGCTTCGAAGAAATGCTTTTCTTCCCTTTTTGCGTTTCTCCTGCCCTTTCTTTTCCGTTCACCCCCCAGCGTCCATTGCGACGCTACATGCCTTTCGCTCCCTCGTTGTGCTCACGAACGGTAATTTCGTGTCGACGCTACGCGACGATGGGTGCGTGTGCTGAACAATTGGTTCCTTGTACGAGGACGAAACGATGGAAATAGAGGAAACGCGACGCTGCCCCCCGGGGTAGGTAGATCGGGCGAAGAAAGAGGCTACCACACAATGCTCGACCAAGGTTAGAGTACATCGAAAATATTTGAAGATGCATTAACTTTGCGTGCTTATTTTTTCCCCTTTTTCATTGTCAAATTGATTCAAGCGCCAGAGGCGCCACGCAGCCTGAATCTTTTACGTCAGTAGCGTAAAACCTCCGCGACTTTAAATTCATCGCGGTTCCATTGAAAAGCGCGAGTGCACGTCGAACAAAGGTTCGTATGGCTGCAGTCTGATGCAGAGCGATCTGGAAATTCTGTGAAAAGTGTTGATTAATCCTTGAATGGAGATCTCGAATTGATCTCGGATTGCCATGGAATTCTGACGTGGATTGGATCGATTAAAACGTCAGCGGCATTACATTCAGATCACCCATTTGGTCAGTGGACACTTGTTTAATCCTCCTGGTACCGTTAGAAGCCATTTTGATCCCTAGATGAACGACAGAAAGGAAGGGAGGTGTCCCGTCCAGGTGGAATGATTAATAATGTCCTAGCTGTGGATACTCGAAGGTAGTTTTGCTTTATTCGTAGAATTCGTTGCTTTTTCACCAAGAGAATCGCAAAATTGTTCTTTTGTGGACATCGAAGCGATGTCTTTCTCTCTCTCTTTTTCTCCCTCTTTTTCTCCCTCCTTGCCTCTTTCTTGCTGTTTCCCCTCCCATTCCCCTTGCCCTTTTTCTCAATGGTCCAGAAAACACCAAATCAAAGCGATGTATCGCGAGTGGAGTTATGCAATGAAAGGAGTCAAGCGTGGGAAAAAAGGCGGCAGCCGGTGATTAATTAACAACGGGGGCGCGATATTTGCGTTAAGATCTCGTTACGTGCCACCAGCTCGCGTTTATACCTAATTAAGCGTCGAGTGGCTCCGCGCACGTCGTGCGATTGACGCTTTCGACGATCCCCGCCCCATCCCGCGGCTGGCCTCAACCACCGCCCCCGCCTTTCCATCCCCTGGGCGCGCTTACCGCTTGTTAATCCTCGACCCCTTCCCTCCTCGCCCGACCATGCTAAACCTCGTTATCGGAGGAAAAACAAGAGTACGGAGATTGAGATACACCGCGAATTTATATTCAAACGGCGCCAGTGGTGAGACGTGGCGCGACGCGGTGGCCAGCGATGTTTAATGGTAAACTCGTAATTATGCGGCCGATTTCGCGTAATACCACGTTACCCGCAATATGGAAATCCTGCTGGTGCTCTGCGTGAGGATAATACCCTGTCATACCATGAGTGGCGCATAATATCATATTCCAATATATTATGAGCGTGGGTGCCACGTTGGCGCGCCATTCAGCTACAATCCCAATCTTCCTGTTCCTTCCCCTAGGAGGCTGCTCACCCTCGCTCCTCCCTCTTTTTCATGAGCCCATCATCGGCCCCGGCGTCCTTCAACCCTCGTCCACTTCCCCCTCGATTTCGCTATTTCGATCTGTTCCCATGCTCCTCCGTTCCCTTTTATTGTTAGTGTCCCCTTTCTACATACCTATCTCTCTCCATGGGCCTACAAATCGCAACTCCGTTCGTGTCTCGAAGAAATGACAAAGCTCGATGCGAAACATTCGCTGTGCTCGTTATCGCGCGCCCTCGTAAATGCGTGCCAACTACCTCACCATTCTGTCGGTTTTCACGCCCTACCTCCGCTTCCTCTTCGTGAGAGTCCGTTATACGGACCATACAACGCGATATGACCATAGGCGAGTACGGTTGCCATCGCGTTGCACTTTGAGGGTGGATTTTAATGAATGAAATGTGGAATTTTATTGCTTTGCTCAGCGTGATTATCGTCCGGTTCGCCGCATGGTTCGAAGTTTCCGCCAAGTTTCTTGGTAGTGCGTGAATGACGTCGCAGATTACCAGCAATTTTGTTTACGAGGCCGGGTTCGTTGAATGCTCTTTGGAATGCGTGACAAATGCAGTTGATGCCGCGCAGGTGATACGACATAACGAAGGAGAATGGAAATGTGAGAATTACCATTGCCAAGGCTAATGATCTAAAGCAGGCCTGGGCAAATGCTGCTTTCGATGCTCTTCAAGGCCACCGCCGAACGAAGGAGAAATTTCACCTTCCACCTACGTATCGCATCGTACTCATTTAGGATGCACACGCGTACACTCGCTCATACATAGATACTACGCTGTGGTTTCGGGACGTGGCACGTGCGGGCCGCGATAAACAAAAGACACCGGACAGCGCGTTAGGTAGATGGAGGGGGACATTTCTCCTCCGTTCGGCGGTGGCCTTGAAGAGCACCGAGAGCAGCATTTGCCCAGGCCTGACCTAAAGTATTTGGTTAAAAAACGCAGAAAATGGTGTAGTTTTATATTTGTTCTGTGATAAAAACGCATTCCATTCATCTTTAAGGTAACAAAGTCTTTACTTCTACGGCTTGACAAGACCTTCACAGTTTCATGTCTCTCTTGATTCTCACCTTCTTATCACACCGGTACTTTTCATACATCTCCAATGTGCATGGGTTACCGCGAATGCGGCAACTGTGTAAGATGGATGGAGAATTGTGAAAAGGGTATTTCCTTTTCCGTTGAATAGTTAACTCCCACGCATATGTTCTATGTTTTTTAAGTAAGTTTTATTGGAACATAGTTCGATCAATTGATATTTCATGCAAACGTGCAATTATCATTCTTTCACCGAGAGTGAAAGAATTGGGAATATGAACAAAAATACGAGGAAAATTTTACACAGGAAGGTTTAATCGGTTAACATAAAATTTTATTTTCCTTTTTATTATTCGGTGATTTCATAACGAGCAAACATTGCAAACTATAAAATTATTTTGTGCACAGTAAGTACTCTCCTTTTTCATCACCGATGCGAAAGCAACATAATTTTACAAAAGTGCCGGGGTAATACTCGTAATAATATAGTATCGCCATTCGTTCGTAACAGTCGACCGAGTGCCCACAATAAATCGTACAGCGAAATTCCTTTATCCGCAGGGGTGGATGCGCCGGGAGGATGAAATAGGGCGAAAGTAGAGCGTATTTTTTACTATACGTTGAAACAAGGGTATAGTTCATACATGTACGTACCGCGATAATGAATTACCTAGGATTTGTATCCTATTTCCTGTTCATCTCCTTCGTTCTCCATTACCCAAATATCGTTGAACCGTGAAAATTTCGAAACAAGCTTGACGAGTCTCGTTTAATTTCAAACTCGACTGAATCGAATTCAAACATTCATTTTCTCTCCATCGTCCTCTTTTATCTCCTTCCCACGCCAGAAGCACTTGTCATTCAATGTTTAAAAGCACAGAGATTGTTTGTTTTGACTAACTTATATGATCCCAGAGTGCAGAGCACCGGAGCGCGCGGCCACGCGCGCGTGTGCTATACAGAGGGAGAGAGTGAGGGAATGAGAGAGAGAGAGAGAGAGAGAGAGAGAGAGACTGCTGTAATTCGAATGCATGTCATTTCCGAGAACGCTTGAGGCCGTTCGGAATAAGAGACTTTCGTCGTGCCTTCCGCTGATTCACTATTCTTTCTCCGTTAGCTTCGCTGACATTCTCTCGTAAGCGTTGTTTTAAGAACTGTTTTTTTCACATGATTTGCTGTGTAATAATAAAAATAATCCGAACGTATCTCTATATGCAGCGAATTCGTGACATGGTTCACCTTCGATATATTCGGTATATTAAACTTTTCTTAATGTCGCGTCCAGCAAACGTTCTTAGGCCAGAAATGAAGGAAATACTTAATGTGGAATCTTTGTGTAAGGACGGAGTGCCTCCGACGGGATAAAACTGAAGCATTGATTGTTAGTATTTACTAACAAATAATACGTTTATTTTTCATTGACCGTAGGCCTTCGCACGAAGCTTTGCGATGCTTGTCGTAACTGACGGTCAACTGACTACAACGAAAGACTGTTGTCGCTACGCATCTACGCGTGTTTTGTTTTTGAGCGAACACATGCACTTGGGCATCTCGCTTCCACCTATGCCTTGGCTATTCCTTACATTTGTTTCAACGTGCAATAGTGTGGAACATGTGTTTACCCGGAAAACATAAAACAGTCTGACTGGTGTAAGAGGAGGCCGGGGGGGGGGGGGGGGGGCGAAGAAACATTCAAGACACATTGCGCCAACGAAAACGTTTAAGTCAGCTTATACATAATATTGTCTCGACGGAAAACAAGGGGAATTTAGTGCCGTTACGAAAATATTGCCTCCTTTATATTTGAAGCCATAAAAGCGCCACTTGTTCTTTACAGTCGAATATTAAAGCACAGATATATGTATATGTAGGTGCGTCCAAACCGTATGCTCGGAAGCCGCGTAAAACCTCTCGTTGAATAAAAGGAAGGAGTGCGTTGGGCTTGGAAGTTGTGTTGTAACGAAGAAACACTACTGTGAATTACAAATTCAGTCGTGTTTCATTCCGTCCAACTTCTAAGGTACCTTCGCTCGTACTCCTTCGAGGAAGTTAATGTCTCGGTTTCCCACGCATTAAAAACTTTTATTTCCGGCGATCCTCGCGCTTTGTTGATTTAATTCAATTCTTTAAAATTTGCCAGTTGTCATTCTTATAACCCTACGCTACATACATATACACGCTGTTATCCGATTATCTTTCGATCTTTCGCGGAATAATCTGAAAGGTAACCCGCTGCCAGAAGTTATGCATATTTATGTCTCGATGACGTGCACATTTTCTCGTCGATATCAAGCCGATCTATGTCGCCGCTTGTTTCCCATACGGTTACATCGAAACCCTCGACTTGCATCAGAAGGCGCCAGAAAATTATATGGCTGATTGTGACGCGTAAGTGAGGAGAAAATAAGTATTGTATTTGAAATCATTCAATCTCGCTATCGTTATTATATTCCACTTTCTGAATGATACTTTACGATACGACCACGATCTGTGTTTGAACAATAAAGTCGAATCTCACAATCAGACGATCAGCCACAACGACGGGGTCACAGAGTGATTTATCGAACCTTTCCGTCACCAGGTCGTTAATCTTCCACGACACTTTACGGTCACTACCGTACATGAAGATGTGTATTGCTAATCGATCGCAGTTATCCGATATTTTTATTCTCCAACCCACGATTTTTCAGTCGATTATTTGGATGATACGTGTCGGTATTTGTTGGCAATGGCATGTTAGTAATGTATGATATTTTTCGGTGGTAATTCAAAGAATCTCGTAATAAATGTTAAGTCGAGTTAGTTCGTATCAAGAACAGTTTATTCGTTCACTTCTGTTTCGCAAGTAATTGCGCGAGGTAGCCGTTAAGTCTCTTACAACAAGTATTGTAACTGCAATTCTCTACATAACCACAACGGTATTTCATGAGAACACCTGCGAGATTACTTTCTAAGATTAACGGAAGCCACAAAACTCGAGTGTTGAGTGTTACAGCTTTACATAATAAAAATAAACGTTTTTGTGAGCTACATGCCGGGTAATGTACGAAATATACGAAAGCTTTGAAGGAATAGAAGAACGACGCAAAAAATACAAAATAAGAACATGGTTAGTCTTGCGTTGTGTGTGGGAGCACATTGAATAGTTGAATGGTGTGAGTCGCGTATGAAATTCAGAAACATCTATAACGTTCGGTTAGATAGGATAATTTTATATTACTCAAATGCAAGTACGTATTTAAAGAGCACAGATTTCTTTGCACGGAATTCTCTGAACATTTTTCACCGTCTGTAGCTCACTGGAATTTAACTTTGCGGAATTCCGCTCGTGTTCCACGTAAAGGGACTAATTACAGGGAGGACGCATCCAATTAACGAAAATCTCCATTAGTAGTCGTGGCGAACCTGCCACATTGAATAATCACCTTTACATGTTCTGGCGATAATTGCATCCCTTTGAGGAGAGCACGCCGATTAATTTGTGAATGCGTCAAATGTCATTTACCCCCTCGGAATTCAAATTATTGATCCGCCATTTCAGAACGGCACAGTTCATAGGTGGCTCGGAGACACGCGCGATATTCGTCAAGTAATCTTGGCATCCTACAAAAGAGAAAGAACCTTGAGTACCCATAGTCTTCCGACGAAGACAAGAAACGCAGCCTTCTTCTCACTTCTCTCTGCACACCCATCAACTGCTAGAATCTTGTATAATTGGTTACCGGATATTCTTGCGTAGCGCGATACTTAGAACCACTTTTTGCGGCAGGACATTAAGGATGAGGGGTAATTATTTCCTGGCCTTATCGTTTCGTGCAGGGTGTCCGGTGACAGCGCACGGCGGGACATTTATTTGATTTATTCACGCATAACAGGGTGCTAATTGACGGTACGACCAAGCATTCAGAAAAAATGTTCGTGATAGTTCGTAAATAAGTTTCACTAGCATAACGTGCACATGTCAGGTTGTAAGAAAACTTGTACATATACGAGTGGACTTGTGATGCCGTAATGCTACTAAATCACTTCATTTGTGGTCAGAGCTAGAAAAGGGAAAGGGAAATTCGCATATATTTTCTATTTAGAAAAATCCTAAAACTGCCATATGATGCGTTTGGACACGCTGAACAGGCGCATTTATTAGGGTTCGAATCCTTTCTAGTGGTGAATCCAGCATGGCGCGTGCTGCGGTACACGTTTACATTTTACATTACGCGCATAAAGTATGAAACGCGTTTTCACATGTGGCCGTCCAGGCGGCATTCGCACCTGTTTGCAACACAAGCTCCGAATTTATGCAACCTGGAAACGACCGAGCGGACTAACTTGAGCCCATCGTCGCCTACTGTCCTGCGAAATAGAATTTTTCTCTTCATTCCTCTCTAAGGAAGAACAGAATTATTTGGCGGATATTTATTTTTCCTGGGGTGGATGTACGATCTTAATAATTCAAGCTATAATGACCAAGAATTGTAATGATCGACGTGAACCGACGGCAACAGAACCTCCGCCGCAGCGTCGCAAGGAAACGCAATTTGATCCCGAATTTTTCATTAGCCTTCGAACTGCTAATGTAATTTAAACGGAGAATCTCCTTAAGTCTCTCCACCCCTCCGCGACGAAACCTTCACGGAAACTGCACATTCATAATCCTGCGAACGGAATATTTCCTGAAACGCGACCGGCGCTGCGCCGCCGACGAGACGATCGGATCGACGACGTCGCCTGCGTACCCTCTAATTCGAGTCTAACGCGAAGATTAATTATGCAGAGTGGCTGTAATACGCCGTGCCGGATATAAGATCTTCCTCTTCCTTTTCGGTCCCTTCTTCCTCGAACTTCCGTCCTCGAGAGCGAGCCGAGAGAGGGTGTCCCTTGCGATAATTAACCTAATTAATTCGATTTAACGCGTCGGCGTCACGTTGCGGTCGCGATTATTGAGCTATAACGACAGATTATTCCCCGCACTCCGTATCAGAGGAGAGCTGATCCTCCCAATTCGTCTTATCTATTCGACGCTTCCTCCTTTAACCACAACCCGTCTGCACCGCGCAACCTTGAGCGTCACAACCAACCGCAGCAACGTCCACCGTCCCGATATTTACCAAGCGCCGTATGTTGCCTGTGGGACCTCTCCATGCCACTCCATCACTTAGCCTCGACCTCCCTGTGGATTTCCATCGCTTTTCTCAGGGGATTGTTGCAGATAGGAGGCAGAAGGTCAAAGTTCGTGTCTCGTGCAATAGAACTAGGGGGCAGCTTCGCACAAGCGCCAACCACCTCAAGATGGCCGTGTGCTCGCGCTTCGCGCTCGCCTTAACGGGTGCAGAAAAGCTTCGCTTTCTACAATAGGCGCAAGTGATCAAAACCGGATAATTAAATGCATCCGAACAAAAATCTGACATGTACATCGAGTATACACACCTTTGCTACTCGTTTTTTTCATCATCCAGATCTCCAGGATAATTTCGAAGTAATGCATTTGAGTCGCGTCCTCCGATGTTATCCCTTGGCCGTTGACTAATAACGAATCTAATTAATTCGATTTGATACACGACGTTGTACTGCGGTCGCGATCGCCATTATCTGTCTATAACGACAGATCAGTTTCCATCCCCTAGATCAGAGGACGGTTCCTAGTTGGCACCGGACGTCATTAACCCTGTCTCCGCAAATCCTTATCCGCTGCAATCTTGAGTGTCACGATGCGGGACCAACCAATGTCAGCAACATTGTCCATTAACCCAGTATTATTATCCTCCAAGGGATAATCAACTAAATTCGCGAACGTTTACCGCGGATTCATAATTTGAGAGTATCGGTGTCATATATAATTAGTCCGTCCGCACCGAGGAGGCATCATCTCGTCGTATTAAATTCAGGAGTTTTGAAATGTGGATAAAAACGAGAGACACGCCGATATCGTATGCGCGCTTGAATTGAGTTATGATTCATGCGGAAAGATCATGTTCCACTTCAACGTCATTTGGCCAGTCGTCCGCGCTGTTATTTTTTTCAATATGCCCATTTACGGCACAGATGAAATCTCGGCCGGAACAAATACCGTCCTGTCGCTGCCTTTGTCGATATGTTCAACTTGTCAGTCTCGTTAATGACGAGTAGGATGATAATGGAGAGAACAGAGAAATAAAATAAAATGATGATATGCGCCTCGTTAAAGATACTGTGACAAAACACTGCGAATAATTTGTCTGCTGAAAAACATAACATTTCAGTTTTCAGAGGAAGCAGATTTGACCATTTTAGTGTCGACTAACGATCGTCGTTAGCAACAATTGCAATATACGCATACCGTTGCGCGTAGTGCCTTTTTACATACTTCTCGCTTAGGAATAATTTCTTGTTCGACACCAAAAGGATTAACGAAACAACGCGTGATGTGGGCTCAAGGGGTCAGTAGCAGTGAATCAATCCTCTGGTAAGACCGCTGGCAACCATTAACTAACATCGTTTCGACCTCTTATCTATTCGGGCGATCGCTCGTCGTTTCTCCCCCGTGATGCTCCGTAGATGCATGAGATTCGTCGTCCTGATACGCGTGCACACAGACGGACAAATGGCCACCCACGCGCGTTCATGCTCTCACAATTTTTCCACGGTGGCGGACGCGTAACGAAATATTGGTTTCAAGAGGATTTGATGTGCGATTGGTGGGCAAGGCCAAATATAACGTACGAGAGGCGCGTCGAGTATGAGATTGATGATAAATAAAGTGAGCCGTCCTGATGATTGAAGAATCGATGTTTTCGTTTCTTTGGGGGCAAAGCCTGTTCTATTGGGATGGACACATTTTTTTTAAGGATATTGGAAAAAGATTTCTTTCCTTCGAGAGTGTATATAATATAATGAGCACGTCTTACGGCATATCGCATTGATCTACTGTACGGAATTCGTAATAAAGTGAGCATTGTGGATCGATCACCGCGCAACGGTACCGTTCCAATTTAAATCCTGAACTGTCCCCAAATTTACAGCCCTTATCAGATAACTATGCGATGGATATCTAGCATGCACGTTTGCAAGCGTGTTGCCGCAATATGGACTATGTTTACGTAATAGTCAAATGTCAGGTTAAATTTTATTCTCGATGGTAAATATCTTTAGCGTGGGAAAAGCCCTACAGATGCACGCGTATGGGAAATGCGCGTTCGGTTTGGCCTAGAGGTGAAAACTATCGAAAGTTTTTATTATCGATATTTTCGACAGTTTTGCCAGATACTGTCGATACTACCGATATTATCGACATTCAAATTATTATGAATTAAATCATTAATTTCTTTATTAAAAACAGTATATACGCGTTAAACTACTAAAAATATAAAATAATAGAATGAACCTTTATCAACATAAACAAAAAATTGTACTGAGCGTTAATTATTAACTATTTGTGATCATATTAGGTATAACACAGAAAACGTCTAGAATAATATTATTAAGAAACAAGTAAAACCTATGAAAATTATACAATTAGTTTATAACCGTATGTTTTGGTTAATAAAGGAAATTTGATGAACCACGTCTGGTTTCAGCGTGGTTCTACGATTTGAACTTATTAAACCGGTGTTTGAAAAAAGTATTTCTGACAGAACTCACTTTGCTGGTATCCAAAGAATCTCAATTTCCTGAGCAAAATCTTCTATCTCATTTTCCATAAGCAATTTTTATATTTGATATTGATTTGATGTATTAGTTATTTATTTATTGCAGACTTAGTGTATGTCGAAACGGCAATTTTCCTATTGCGGAAACTATCGCAATAATAATTCCTATATTCTTACCTACCCGTGTAAGAAATACAAAATTTGAAACACCTCTTGCAAAAGAAGAAACCCTCCATTAAGCAGACACAATTGGTACCACACGCCACATGTGTAGCCTAACAAGTCGTTTTCTACGATGCCTCTGGTTTGGCACGCGTGCAGCTGGCCAAACCTTCGTGAGAACTACAAACGGACACATGCGCACATGTGAAATACGTGCGTGAATGTGAGGTGAACACGAAGAATCCGCATGACGGAAGGAACCCACCCCCAAGACTTTGGGTGGGACCACAGTAGAGAAAGGCCAAGCAATGGGGTGCGACGTGGGTGTGCGGCGAGAAATTTAAATCAACGAGCCCTGACTAGCTCAGCGCCGGCCCATATAGATAATACCGAGGAGAGAGTAGCGGTACTCGTAAATCCTGGCAAAGAAGTTTTATTGCAGGAGAAAAAGAGCGTTTGGTCGACGCCACACGCGATTGGTTTACGAGCGGTAACTTCCGCCCGCGCCACCCCTCGCGGAGTAATTCCGCGCGTTGTGCGTGCCACGTTTACTCCTCGTCGTCGTAGTACTGGGGAGTCCCTCGAGAATTACCACGCGGCGATGCTTTACGGAGTCAGCATTAACGTTAACTTAGCGCGCGTTTCTAGTGAGCGAGCGAGCGAGCAATACGATTACCAGGCGAATTGGAAAAAAATTCCCCTTTCTCCGGACCCTACTCTCCCGTCCAGAATGAACTATTGTTCGCACTTGGAACGCTCAGAAGCGTGTGCGGGATGTCCACATGAATCAAAATTCACGGTCTAATTCTGAAGAGGGTAAGGATGAATAGGAAAGTATCCTGAAATTGGCCACACTTGGGGATTTCGCGATGTCTCGTCTGCTTTTCTCTCTTTATTTAGCTTCTCGCACTCTTCTCTCTTCCCATCCCCTACGGTACACCCGGCGCGCTTCGACCGGAGGGGCCATTGTTATTTTTACAACCGCCCCGCTCATTTATTTGGCGTCTCGCCCCCTACATGGTGTCTTTGCACAATTCCATCGTAACAAGGTTAATGCGATGTATTTTCCCTATAAGCCCGTATCCGCTCTATGCCCTGACTTCTTCCATGCGTAGCTGCGTGAGTGGCGTGGGCGAATGGATACGTCGCGTCGGTGTACTGGGGGGGGGGGGGGGGGGGAGAAAAACGAGAAGAGTGAAAATCTCATTTTTACGGTACGATCGCGCGGCATACGACATGAACCGAGTATCCGGGTTCAGCAATACCCAGACAATAGAGGCCAAACGAGTGTCCATTCCTGGATGAGTCTCTGCCCTCTTTCGTTGTTCTCCCCCACCTACACGCGCACACGCACACACCTTCTATCTGGTCTGCTCTCTCGTTCTGTTTTTTTTCTCTGCTCTCCTCTCGCTTTCACTCCTTCCCCGCCGTCCCTATTATCCCTGCGTTTCCCGATCTTTCTCCCTTATTCGTGCATGCCTTAACCATTTTACCTGCCTCGCTCTCTCGTACCCTCATCCAAACTGCCAACAAATAGATTTGCGTTTGATGACTGAAGAGATTTTAATGAACGCAATACGAGCTGCGGTATGGACCTCCGTGAACGCGTACGGCATACATATATTTGGCGCACAATGTGTCTCCGCTTCTCCTCCACCCTCCTGCTTTCTCCTCGTGTACGATAATTTTGCGACACGCAATTATTCCGAGGTACAAGCTGTTTTGCACATGTGCTAATAAATTACAATGCGCTTCCCATGCCCAGGTCGGAGGCCAATGTAAATACCATCGCGGCGCCTTGCCACCAGGTGCTTTACCGGAAGTTAAGCTAGGGATGCTGGAGTGTAAGATCGTGAATTAATTATCGTTAATAACGTGATACATGTCGTGGGGAATATTTTTTCAGAGAACCCTATATTCTCGATAGTTTTCGTGTGATACTGCCAGTTGATAAATTATTTTCCAAGATGTAAATTTCTGCTAATCACATAAATTGGGACAGAGAAAGAAATTCATTCTGTTCGGGAGTTGACTGATTATTTAAAACGTGATTTAAATTTAAGAAAGTTTCTCTGAACAGATCGGTCAAGTTTGAGATCCCCGCGACAGCTGCTAGCGCCGAGCACTGTGATATTCCAGGCCCATCTGGATTTGTTTCAATAAAGCGGAGCAAGTTTTAACGTAATATTAACTTCTGCCAGATGATGTAGCATGAGGTAGTTCAACTTATTCCGTTATCAAGATAGGGGACACAATTTAAAATTTAACTTTTCCACGCAACTGATAAGTTTTCGATTAACGTATGAAGGCAGTGAACTTTGAGCAGAGTTCACTGAAATATTCAATTTGAATATTTGTACTGACAAAATTGAGCGGTCTCTTAATTTGCATTAGTTGAATATTTCGCAGAAACATTATACAGTAGGGACGAATTCTCCTGCGTCGGTGCGAACATTCCATTGTATCGAGTATCATGCCTGATCGACATTCCATGAATTTTATCAATCGTTTTACCGGAGTCACACATATCAGCGAATTCTGGCGATTCAGTGATCCCGGCATGCAGATTATCGTACTCGAGTTCTCAACGAAAAATTGTCGAAAATAGAGAGGAAGCGATCCAATTTGGGCCCGATATCAGAAAATTACGTAGTCACTCGATCCGTTCTATGGTATCGAGCTTTGTTTCCGTGCCAGTGACCGTCGATTTGCGATAACGAGAAGTGAGACGATAAAGCGCGCAGTCGCATATAAAGGAAAAATTTAATAATTTTAATAATATGCGGGACGCAATTAAAACGACGCGTCCCGAGCTGCGGAACAAATAAACTTGCGAAAACGTATCGAAATATTTCCCGACTACCCTGCACGTAAATATATCGGAGGGTAACTCGTGATCACACATTTACTATTAGTTCGGTTAACCAGAGAAATTCCAAATTGAAAGAAAAGTTTTCACTGGTGTAAAAAAATCATAACCGGATTACACGCCTGACAAACGTCATTTCGGTCCACCTCGTTAGCCTCGTGACTGTTCGAAAGTTTTGCTTTTACATTTCACGCGCGTACTGCGAGCGTTCGCTCGTGACCGACGCGAATTAAACCGAGTCCCTCGCCCACCAAACCCGGTCGCGCACAGCAGAACCTAACGCATCGAACGATTTAACGAATTTTTCTTGTTTTTCCACTTGTAATTCGAGGCTATCGAATTTATTCTTGTCGCGTGCGATACGCGCGCGGCGCTTGCACGGATTTAAATTCAATCGAGGACTTTGCGCGTATCGCAAAACGGCTGTGTATAAAAATCCGAACAGTAACGCCGGCACAGCGGTGTCCCTTCCATCGACTTTTATTCGCGTAGGTATAATATGCTTTTTCATCTTTTTTCGCATAGTTCCAGATTCACCGCGTTTGTCTCACTCGATTGTTGTTTTCAAAGCGGATTCCTGAAAGAGGCACATTGATAATTTATATACTCGAAAATTGTATTAATGGTTATCTACCGATACGCGTACATTTAGTGCTCTTTAGCCCGTTGCAAAGAAACATAATTTTTCGACGTAGCGACACTTTGAAATCGCTTGTTTACAGTAATGATTAAACTTTCTCTTGCAAAGTGGAATCTAATATCCCTGCAAAAGCTTGTTCAAACACACTCAGAATTGCTTGCACGACTTGTGCGTGGGAAGCTAGGGCAGAGTCTGGTTGTAAACACCTTTCACACAATAGCTGTGTCGATGCCTTGAACATTCCTGTTATGTTTCACGAGTACCTACGCACTTTTCCCCCCGAAACATGGCAATCTACCCAACGAGCGTATTACTTTCGAAATAAACGTCATCGTAAATGTCGAGACTGCCCATTGGGCGTGAGTGGGAGCTGAAATTTTCAGTTCCCCAACGCTGGAAAGCGTTTCGTGGTGTACATATGCGCGCTATAGGACGAACCCACGAAAAAATGGATGAAGCACGGGTCCTCGAAAGCTTCCCCGATGCTTCCGATCAACTGTTCGCGCGTCAACTTTTCCATTCTCTTTTTCGCGAGATGTCAAACCAGATTTTCATCGCCACGAGCTTTTCTCCTCCCACCCGTAGCGCGGCAGGATTCGCGGTTGAACTCGTTACATACGCGAGACGCATGGATGCTTGTAAATCGCGACTTGCTATAATTCGTGGAGAGTAGAGAGAGGAGGGTGTCGCGTGGTATGGCAAAACAGGCCATATCGAGGAACGAGGGCGGCACCGTCAGCAAATGTCCATGCGACGCCACGAAACGACGCCGACGTGACACATACGCGGTGGCCAGAGGCTAAAGGGGAGAGGACAAGCGATGGTAGGCAAGGATAGACAGCGCGTTGGGTGGCAGGGGTGAAAACGGAAATGGTTGGAAGAGGGAGTAAGGGTGAAAATGAAACGCAGAAAAGAGGAAAAGAGAGTGAAGGTCGAATGGAGCAGAGGCGCCTCCTTCAACCTGTACCCTTTTCCTCCTGAACAACTCCCCGCAGGGGGTTGAAGCAGTCACGGGTATACGAGTACGGATACGAGTGAATGCTCGCCAGAGTCTGTTCTATTCGTCAATAAGCGATGTGTTAATCATACCGCGAGAATGACACTCGGCGGTTTGAATCGAGCAGCAGAGAAGAGGGTTGTGAGAGAGGAGGACGCGAGGTGGCCTGGGAGGATTTGTTGAGTTTCGTTGGCCGGGCAGGCAGGGACTGTCCGTCACCGAAAGGGGACAGCGCCGGCGCCGGCGCCGGTGTGCCGTGATTGTAAGGCCGCTTTAACCGCGCCAGCAAAGTCAGGACTAGGGATGTCACCGGCCGTCAGATTCAATGTAATCAAATGAACGAACGGGACCGGCCTATGTGTGAAAACGTTCATTTGGTTACATCGAATCCGATGGCCGGCAACCCCACTGGTCCTTGTTTTATCGGCGTGGGTAAAAGCGGCATAATCGTTCGCAGTGTTCCTCGCAATGTTCGACATCGATGAGATGCGCGACACGATTCGACCCAAGCCTATTACACTCTCCCTCTTTCTCTCTGCGTTATCTCACCTTTTCGTCCCTCTTCGTTCGGCAGGAATGAGTGGGAGCTCCTCGGCTGTGAGGTTAATCGATGCTCTCGTCGTGAACATCTCGCTATTTGGAGTTTAATGCTTTTTAGAGTTGGAAGGGGATGCCAGTGGGAATTTACGATGATACAGGTTGCCTGATACGAGAGTATGGGACAATAGCAGGTTTATGACGCAGGGACGTTAAATGGGTGGTGGAACAATTGTAAGTTCACTTTACATTAAGTTTGTTGTTCCGAAGACCAGGCTTCTGCATTCACTTTGTTACTTGCAGTTTTAAAAGATAATTGTAAGCAAAGAAAAATTGCCAGTAAACGTGCTTTCCCTAAGACCGATAGATCTGTATCACGAACTACGAAATCGTTTTCCTCTCACGCCACAATCTCCATCGAGCATGTATCATACTCGAGTCTGACACCCCACGATCCGCCCCTGCCGCATACGAAACATGATACGCGCATACCGATAAATCCAATAGTAGTCCGAACACCCCCTGGAAATGTATCTTCCCAATGTGCAGAGGATCCACCCACTCGAGCTCGTTTACCTCTCTACATTCCTCGTTCAAAGACAATTCCTCGCGGTCGCGAAATCCACTGTAAATAAACAGAATTTTCCTCACGAGGAAAAAGTCAAACGGCCTTGGAAGAGGAAGGACACAGTTACGCGTTCCTTTTTATCAACCAATTTAATCGCTTCTTTTGAATTGCGATAACAAAGCAGGGTGGCAGGAGCCCCTGAGTCTTTTCGTTTTTCCCCTCCCTTCGATTGTATCTACTGGGGTCTTTGGGTTTCCGTTTCGATATCAGAGGACTATTGGGATCCCCCATAACGGTTGCATATAGCAGAATTGGAGGGACGGAATCTGATGGGGAACGTAGAAGTGGTGGACGGACCAACAGTCTTGCGTAACGAACTGAGCCACGCCGGCATAAATAATGGAGGTTTTGTTTGACGAACGGGGATAATTCGTTTATCTCCTTTTTCCAGCAAACGGGAAGGTTAACGTTGGTGGGAAACAGGCGCGCGACCGATGGCAGACAGAACTAGGGGGCGGAGGAGAGAGGAGAATGTTTCGGCCCGCCTCGAATCAAGCAGGATTACGTGCATTCGTTTCACCTGATCGTAAACAGTTACGTGTTAACATGGAAGGACTGCGAGTCGTGCGCTTGCGCTCTCTCTTTATCTCTTTGTCTCTCTCTTTCTCTCTTTGTCTCTCTCTTTCTCTCTCTCTTTCTCTCTCTCTCTCTCTCTCTTTCTCTCTCTCTCTCTCTCTCTTTCTCTCTCTCTCTCTCTCATGCCCCATTTGTTTAGCTGTCCCTATCTGTCTGTCTCGTTTTCTCCACCCCTATCCACCACTTTGTTCGACCCTCCTTCCCCTCGGGCGGATTGCGCGTCGGATACGCGTATGCATGGCGGTACCGTTTGATTGAGCAGCCGATGACAATTTGCAATTGTGACGGGACTTTATTGTTCTGCCACTGTCGAATTGGTGGACCGTGTGATTTTAAGAGGGACGAGATATTACCTGCTACTGATTTTCTGCGGGACCTGATTACGCATTTATGCTGACGCCTGCTCGTTGGACATTATCCGCGACGCTGATGCGCTCTCGCATGAATTTGCTCACCACATGCACGACTGTCCCTCAATGTTTAATAGACGTGATATTGGAACGTTTTCGGTTGAAAGTACTGCCAGCGCTCAGTTTCTCCCTTCCCCTTTCGTAATTCGTTCTTTGCCGCGGACTTGTCAGTCCGTTTCATACATTGCGAATTTTTCAGACATATCAATTTTTTAACCAATCGTACTCGGGGAATCGTACACCGCAATCGTGCCTAAGAATCGTGCTTCTTCGCATCTGCCGATGTCACACACCACCATGCTGGTATTATACTTTGTTCCATAATGATCTATACCGTTCGTCAATTTGCTGAAATCAAAAAGGGGCTATAGCAACCGTGCACTATTGCCATAAGGACGAGGAAATGTCGTAGAAAATCGTAGGAGTAGGAGGGTAGCAGGATAAGAGAGACGGAGAGTGGCTGTGAGAGATAGACGGATTGAGGCCCTGTGTGAGAGAAGGAGAGAGAGAGAGAATGACAATGAAAGACAGAGAGAGTAGGTCAAGGGGGTGCGGGGTGGCGCAATCTGGACTACTTATATATTTTTAGATCACGCAAGGGAGGAGGGGATCCCACTGCTAATTAGCCACTCGATCTCTACTTACGGGCGGCGTTCTGTTTTTTTTATCATTCGCGGATGGCGAAGAGCGAGCGATCGAAGACGGTCTCAAAATTGATGTAAGACCCTCCAGCTAACCCTTCGCCGTCTCCGCCACCCCAAAACTCCGAGTGGCGTTGTGGATACAGGTTTTAATTAAATTTTAACAATGCGATCCTCCCTCGTGGTTTGTTGACTTAAGTGGGTCTCCCGCATATTATTCTCCCGGGGTACCACGACAGGACCTTCGAATGGTACTCGAGATTTAGGAATAGCAGAAATTAAATTAATGGAAAAGTTTATTCCAGGCTTGGAAATAAATGAGTTACGAGTCCTCGGGTTAGGGGGCACACGGACCTTTGGAAAATTTGAAAAGCCTTGGTGTTGTTTGGTGGCTTCCCTGCGATCGGCGACGCAATTCTAATTGTCACTGGAACTTTGTTCACTGAACAGTAGCATTGGTAGCCGTCGAACATGGTGTAGCTTCCACTATTTATCGATGGATAGTTTTTCTCGATAGAGGTCTCACGATGAATCGACTAACCATTAATTAAGGATGCCAGGGAAATAAAGCACCGGAATGTTCGAGTTATCGGGGTTTCGCTCGATCAGATATGTGGCACAGAGTTTTGGAATTGCAACCGCTTGGACTGGCGAGAATTTCGTGCTTAGTAAAAATGTTCCTCACCCCATGGAATTAATCATAATTTCTGCTAATGTAAATCCGATTAAATATGTAGGTGACTGTAATTTTACGTCATTCTCCTGTTCGAATATGCCCACGTGAGGCAGCAAAGTTAATAGCGTTGAAAACGAATGAAAATTAGGTCGCTGGCTCACTCGAGAGCTTCGCGTAGGAGAAACGGTGCAGGTCAAATTCGCAATTTGTAAGCCGATCACCGTCCTCGGGACGAAATGACAAAATTATAAGGTATTTGGCAAGATTGCCAGCGGCCTGCTGCTTCTGCACCACGAAGAAGCTGAGGATTGATATCAATCTCCTCTCGAAGCCACTCTTTTGCGGGCAATAGCAGGTAACCGCGTGGAACGATCTTATCGACATGTTACTCGCGCTCGCTTCCTCTTTAAAGCGGTTAATATTAAAAACAGTGGACCCTGCTTCGTTTCGTTTGCATTATTGAGTAATTAAGATAAAGTAACATAAAATGACATACGAAACGGCACTCCAACATTTCTCATTCATATTGCGATTAAATGAGAGTGACCCCTTCCATCGCGGTTGGTTCTCTCACTTTAATGGATTTTCGAACTGCGGGAAAAGCCCTGTTACAGTCAAATATCTCGTAATTACTGAGTACCAGCCGGTTCACTGCGCTTTTATTTCACAATCCCTTCGTCGAGCCGCTCTCCGGTAACGTGATACATTTCCAGTGAGTATCAATCACCCTCGAGACCTATTAAAATAGAAATCGGCAATTCAGTCGCCTCTCATTCACCGCTACCACCATCGTCACCATCCTCCATTTTTCAAACAAAGCGTGATAGCTTTACGACGCAACAGAACCCACCACCTCTTCACATTTTACTTTTACAACCTTATCTTTATTTTTGCCTTCTGTGCCAGTCCTCGGCACGGTTCCGCATATTTTAGCGGAACGTAACTCGACAATTCGCAAGCCGCTCTCGCAAAAAGTGGGAGGAGCTTGCAGGAAGAGAAAGAGGAGGAGAAGAAGAAGAAGATGGTGGGTGACAAAATGCGGCGTATCGGCAGCAGGTGAAAGGCGAGGGTAGTTGGCGTGGGTGACAGGGGGATGGGTGGAAGAGGGGATGGCTTAATTATTACGAGGCTGTGCTGCAGCGCACTGCACTTCGGTACGAGCATGCTGCAGTCTGAGGACTCTCACTTACCGCGGAACCGTGATAACAACTACCTGCGCAACCCCTCTCCAACTCGCGAGTGTTCCACCGGCTCCACCCGCCTAGCATACAACACTTCTCTCACTCTGTTTCTCTCGTTTCTACGCCCCAGGTTCACCCCCGCGGTCTTGCAGTGTTTCGACCTCCATATATCCTGCGCCATGCCATATACGACGATCCTGTGCGGTCCTCAGCCTTCTCCCTCATACACCCTCGCGGAGAACTGTACATTATACCGACTACTTTACGCGGGAGCTAACCCTTTCCTGCAAGTGCGCACGCATGCGCACACACCGTCGCCCCACTCTTTTTTATCAGTCTACCTTTACCTGCACCACCGTAAAATTATACGGTCGAAGTACCACGCTCGCAAATCTCAGGGAGACAATTTGCCGAACTTGATATAAAATCGAAAGAGGAATATCGTTTTCTGTATTCGGGCACAAGCAGAGATGGAGAGAGAGAGAGAGAGAGAGGGAGCGGCCCTCCTTGCTTGAAAGTTACTATGGCGAGCTTACCGATCATGCTGCGCGTTCCTCTGTCACGTCGGGGATCAATTTTGAATTCGAGTTGGAATATTGGAACTCTGAAATAATATTTCCCGAACTTGTAAAGGGTGAGAGAGTCCTCGAAAGTAAACACTTTCAATCTCGACGTGCTATTGCGACGCTATGTCCTACTTGTATAAATTTAACGAGAACTGATGGTTTCGTGAAAGCAATCAAATCTTTATCTTTGCGCATATCAGTTGTGTTTTATATTATGTTTTCGTTTGTTGCGTAGAAACATATTTAAAGACAAGATTTCTCGAAATTCTTCTCAACGACCAATTTTCACGAATCGTCATCCGCACCCCGCGTTGGGGGACAAAACGATGAGACAATTAAATTATTTTTCTCGTTCCTCTACATCTGGATACGCAATTATCCCAATTATTATTTCATCGTGGGCGGGATATGGGGTGTTTGAACACGGGATCGTGTAAATGTTCCGCCGATCGGAATATTTGTATTGATGCACCGCGGTCGCGCAAACGCCGCGGGAAAGTAATCCGGTTGCGCGGTGAGTATCAACAAAAGGTGCGATTTAATTAGCTTGCCTGTGGAGGAGAGAGGAATCGGGCATTGGTGAGAGTGCGCATCGCGGCGGTGGCCTGCACGCCGGAAGCTCAAATTCACCAATAAACCGACCGTGCATCCGGCTGCCTTCCTCGATAACGCAGGCCGGGGTACAAAGGTGGTCTGCAGCTGCGGGAAAGCCGTGAAAGAAGAACGCTGAAGAAGAGGATCGGAGGGAAGGAGGAAAGCGAGGGTGGTGGGTGGTGGGCGAATGTAATGCCTCGTACCCTAGTCGGCTACTTATTCGCTTCGGTTTAATTAAACGCACTTCTTTCACGTTCGACGAGTATTTTCGGTCGACGTCGACGTTTCCACGGGTAACGCCCGTCGTCCTAGTGTGAGCCCGCCAGCCACGTTTCCGGCATTCTCGTTATCCTTCCTGGTGCCCTCACCTCTCCCTTCTCCCATCTTCTCCCCTTTTCTCGTTTATATCTTCTTCTCTCTTCGTCGCCCTTCTTCTCCTTTATCTCCAGCCTTGCTCCTTACCTTTTCTTCGATCCTCTTAAATTCCGTGACTACCCTCTTGGATTTATAACGGCGTGGCATCGGGGGCAGCTCTGCCCCCCTGTAATTCGTTAGAAACGTTAAGCTTCGGGTAATTTTGGCGGACGGGCCAGTTTGGCCGTGTACTCGCTGTGCAATAATGCCCGTTATACTCCCTTACGTCGAAAGAATAAATTACGCTTTGAGTGCCATCCGCGCGGAAGAGTTCCTTCGGACGCTTCAGCTGCATTAATTAAGACTGAATTACAGGGTCGGGCCAACGGGAGGGGGGGGGGGGGGGGTCGGCCAGTTCGCGAACTCCTGTCTCCGCTAATTTGGCCAGTAACGACGGAACGATCGGGCATACTTCGCGCTCGCGCGTGATTGACGTCCGATAAATCTATTTTTCTCTTCTTTTCTCTTCCCCGAAGGAAGTGGTTTACGCAGCCATCATTTTCCAGCACTTTTATTCGATGAATGCGTGCTTAAACAAACTTAACTCCCTTTTTCGTGTAAATTCTCCGCGTGCTCTAATTTTGTCTTCTTCCATAAAAGAGTTCGAGATTAAAGGTTAGGTCTCCGTCCACTTCGGAGGAGGGTAAAATAACGAAGAGCTGAAATCACCAGAAACTCTTCTGTCGGATTATCGGCCGATAATTGAAGGGGCGATAGAGCGCTTCTCTGACGTGCGAGGAGTTGGACATTGCTAATACAGGATTGATCTTGATTAAACACCCAAAAAAACCATACACTTTTATCCGCTTTATTTTTAATCATTTGACCATATCCCTCAGGTATTTTGGTAATTCGATTCCAACGTCAGTCAGGTGAAATCAAATTCCCGGGAAGGTAAAACGTCGAGGCAGAAATGAGAATGAAAAATAGCGCCCTGATGAAATTTTCGTCGCTCTGTAAATCCACGAGGATGAGGAGCGTAAATATCCTCTTGGCCACGCAGATGAAGTACGATCATATGACACAGAAATCGGGTCGATATACTACATATCGGTTCGGATCGTATATAAAGTAAGAATACAGAGGCTGGCGTAGCTTGTCTCATACGATAGAAGATGAAAACTTCGGGACATGGGCACAGGCGGTAAAATGAACGAACGAGCAAATTAAAGAACTGGGTCAAACTCGACGGTGAGTATGTCGTTAACGAGGAGTCAATCGATAATAAGGAAAGGATGGAAGGGGCAGGCGAGGCTATTTGACACTCCGTCTATGACGGCCGATAACGGCCGTTACGTTTCCAACGAGATAATCCCAATAAAGCGCCGACCATGCCTTCTTCTCCCCCATTGATCGCGTTGAAATGACAATTCAACTGGACAAAAATAATTGCTCCCACGCCTCCTCTTCCCGGAGGAATATATTGCGCTTCTAATCGTTCCGTTGACGAGATTCGTCACTTTTCTCAGACCGCATTACAGTTTCACTAGAAGAAAATCAATGATCTCTCCAATGTCCGTGACTGATTATCTGTCTCGATTCATTTTGGTTTATTGTCCACAGTTCGTCGTTCTCGCGAGTGTTTCGAATGGTCCGCATGCCCTCTCGGCAAAGGTGTACGCCACGGTCGATAAACATATTCGTGTTTCCTTCATGACGCATAAAACATGATACGTCGGAAGGAAGCCAAAGTAATTGCAGCCACAAGATAATCTCCTTCGTTTCTTGCCTTCTACCTCTCCCTCTCTACGCGCGTCTTCGCGACCGCACGAGTAAAGCAACACCGCCGCGCCTCTAGAATATCCTGCCAGCTCGCTTCCACGTTCACCGTTTCGTTGGACAACGTTATATATTTTGATCAAATACCCCTGGTGCTTACCGCGCCGGTAATTTTTACGACGATGAATTTTAAAGTAGTTACAAGCTAGTAGCTAATTCCATGCGTTCGACCCATGCGAACTCTCTCCACGCGACCATCAACAGTCAAGGACGTTGTAAATATAGTCCCGATGGACGCCTGCCTTTTGCGGTTTAAATACTCGACTATAAATAGCATCGTCGTTTTTTATGTGCAATGCTTTGTGCTCCGTAAATTTCTAGTGTTTTTGTCTTTTGCGGAGGAGTGTATGAAGTGCACATGATATGACCCGTTGGTAGATTCGACGGATACTAACCACGTGTGTCCATTTATCTGCAAGAGCTGCAATTGAAACAGAAAAGAAATACGAAGCTGTAGGGCACGTGGGAGTTTGCAACCGCAACCCTCGCTAGAAAGCATTGCGTTCTACGGGTGCTTGGCTCAACGTCGGAGATTGTAAAACGATACGAGTGAAAGGGAATTTCCTCTGTCTGTCCTGTGGACTCCAACGTTTCGCGGCTATCAAATAAGTTTGACGATACGGCGGAAAACAAAGCATTTTGTAATGAAAGGTGAATTGTGCTTGGAAGAAACTCGAAAGAATTCAACAAATTTTAATTTTGTTATGGAAATTTAGACATTTCCCTCGTTTATAGATTTATTGATTGCACATCTGGATGCTACCCTCGTTAATCCATCGCGATGCAAACCGTATAGTTGACGTTATCGCATATCCCTCGATTGAAAACAGATCCCGAACGTTATCGGCGCCGCGCCGATGCGTTATCACGCCCGTATAAAATCTAGCGTCATGACTTTACGTCGGCGTTGGTGTCGGTGGCATTACATCTCGGCAACTCGTAAACCGCGGGGCGAAGCGGTACACCAGCGTCATATCCATAATACGTTTACTGTTATCCCTGGAACTATAATTCTAGCATCTCGACTAATGGGCACCGAGTGCCATACCTACATGCGGCTGCCGGACATAATGAAATATTAGGACATTTATCTGAAGAATATATGAATATTCCCCTGAAAATAAATATTCTGCCTGTCTACTCCCGAAATAAAATCATGCGATGTAGTTGCCAAAGTAATAATTGGCTATTGCCAATTAATCGGTTTTATTCGATCAATCATCGGCTTACAGATAGAACAGAAATAACCATTTATTTGTTACATATCGATACGAGGTATTACACGTCCACTCGGAACTAAATAAAACATCATTTACCGAATCTGAAGACAATTCTGTGCCACGGAACAACTTGTTTATCATCGGCTGTTCCAGTGACACGAGCTTAAGAAACAAATAATGAACGGCGGTGTTCTTAAATGTTTCCAATAGAGTCTACGAGTTCGTCTTAGGTCGCTTGAAGACCAAGTGGCTTGCGAATAATAAATCTAAATCCGCGCGAAATAAGAAAATGATTATTAATGCATTCATTATGTATCCATTACATCGAATTGGTCTACCGGTTCACCCTCACTTGTGGTTAATTCCAGATTCTCCCCACGTTCTTTGAGGAGTGGAGATGCTCTTCCTCAGAGGCTTTGGTTCTCGCCCCTTCTGTCAGAAGCAAGTGCGCTTTCGGGGAGTACCCTTAATAAGTACCTCTTACAGAGAGGAGATACAAGGCTCGTACACGTACGTCGGTTGTATGTGAAGTGTCAACCTCGTGAACGACGCGTCAGAATTTTCCTCTTGGTAGCGAATAAAATTCATTTATACTGGAATTTACTAGATGAAGGCTGGCAGCGTTCCTCATGCTACTTGGTTCGCAGGAAACATTTAAATGGTAAATAATCTTTAAGTAAATCTAGGAGTTCTACCTCACAAAGGAAGAAGAACACATGATTTTTCTCCTTTTTCAAGCCTAGATTCTTATCGAATGCTTTTTTATTTAAAATTTTCCACCGACTGTCAACAAAAACAGGCTGCATTACGCTGTCACAACCGCAGATGTTTCATCTTCGTTTAACTTTACCCCGCATTCACCGTACTTTTCTCACTTTTGCCTAGTTTTTTTATAGACGTCTCATCCTCATGATTTGGTCGAGAGTGCCACCTCCTCTTCCTCTCCTCAGCGTTCTCTTCTACGAACTATTTTACAACGAATCTAAAAGCAGCTTACGGCGTCCTCGTATCTCGTCGTAGTCAAACCTGATACCGTTATGGCCCGCGATTTCGGAAGAGAATGATAGTTACGCGGGGTTCGTTGATGACAATATGGCCTCGCCGGACCGAACGAGAGAGTAGTTTCGAAAGTAATCAACCGAGACCAACGCAAATCGTCCGCGAAGACCAAGACGCACGAGGGAAGCGCATATTTGCATCGCTTCACTCTGATGACCTCAGATGCTTGAGATCCGCAATCGCTTCACTGCGATTGCGCACATAGCCCAAAGTGTAACGATTTCATTTAGTCAACATTACAAGAAGTGCTTTGCTCATGCTTGAATAGCAGTTTTGCCGTCAGTAAAGTTATAACAGATTAATTTTAGGGTTTCATATAAGTATACCAAGGGAGCTTTATCGTAAATGATTCCGTTTCCATAGATCTAGTTTGTACAGTGAATATTCCATACACCTCCTTGGTGATATTACGTAATTCCTCATGACAAACGATTGTTTTAAAAAATCTGAAAGCATTCTGGGACTTTGATCACTGTACCGCGTTTACAACGTTCTGAATTAATTGATTAGAAGAACAAACCGTTAATCGTAAACAAACTGTTAATCAGATTATCTGCACTCGAAGTAACATGCCTCGCAGTTCCCCAGTTTCCAGGAGCATCTATTCCTTCTTTCCATTTTCGCGAGCTTGCGGAAAGACCGAACGACGGAACAGAATTTGAAGAAAATTGTTAATGTAATGTGTGTGACCATATTTTATAAGTATGGTACAAGATAATACTCGGTATACGGGCAGGCATAATAACCTGTCAGCCACGAAAGGGACGATACAAAGCACAGCGGTGAACACAGCAGGTGTGCGACGACCTTATGGCTTGGTAAGCAGTAATGCGTAGCATAGATGTGCGTTTAAAAAACATAGTCTATGGAGGACGGCTCCCATTTACCCACGTACGTTCATGTACCTTTCCCTTCTTGCAAAAAATTAATGATTCTTTGCGACTATTAATTTTTACGTACTCAACGAAATATGATCACCTAGGACGATCGTTTCGCGAGCTTCTGTATTGGCTCCGAGGAATTAATGAAGTTCCACACCTATCTTCTATAAAAAAAGTTAATCGTCTCATCTTCAGATCGTGTGTAGGTGAAAAGACGACAGTAAAATTTTACCGCTTTATCGACCGTTGTTGACGCGTCGTTCCTTCGACAATGTTCACTTCCAATGTATTTTCGAGAAGAGAAGTTTCAAAAGAAATGTTGAATTTTTCATGAATATTATTCACCGTGATATACGTATATCGTTGAGTATATTTATTAAGAATATTAATGGAATCTGGAATTAATGGACTTATTTTATATGTATATTAGAAACTTTATGGTACATCGACATTTTATCGAGTGACAGCGATTGTGCGTTGGCCGACGCTTGTGTCAAATTCTCCTCAGAATAGTTTCGTAATAACCGTAATAATTACTGTACTATCAATACCTCTTAAAAGATCGGTCATGCTTCAGGATCAAAAGTGAACGCTGGATAGCAATTTGGTCTTTACGACTGTCGATATGAAGAATTACAACGCAGTACCTACTTCTAACAACTAATAGTTTCACGCTTCGTGGAGAACGATTGTCAAGGAAATATTAAAACGATACTGCAAAATTAACCCGTTGCCTAAAATCTCTTGCAATCGAATAATCTTTTATCGTAATTTCATAATAAAGTTTAAACTGTGTGGAGAAGTTGCGAAGTTCGTAATTACAACGGTATTTACGAACTTTTGTTACCAACGTTATAGGAAGTTCGCTTCCACCTTCCTGTTCTCTTGTATTGCTTCTTAACACTAATGAAGTTAACGCACACGTATATCTATGTAGGGGAAAGTGGGGCACATTGGGACTGTTAAGGATTTTGAGCCTGTATTTTCCACAATTTTCATCCAATTTAAAATTTGTAAGAAACATAAGATATGTTGAGGTTTTAGTTAAAGAACGATACCGGCTAATAGGCAAAAAAAAACCGTCTGTATTGTTAATGAAGTAATTTGTTAATAAGTGCAAAATGTCCGAATCTGCCCCACGGTGGGGTAGTTTGGGACTGCGGTGGGGTAGTTTGGGACTGCGATGGAATTCCTTAGAAATTACAGTTAGAAAACACACGAATCTATTTATTGGAAAAAACTACCGTCCACAATTTAATCCTTTGCATTCGGTTATCCCCTCTGAGGGGACAATATGAAAGGCGCCGGGAAAATGCCGAGTGCGAATTGTTAATAAACAAATAATCTACCTTTTACAGATTAGGAATGTTAAAAATGTTACTGTACGTTATAATAATACTTCTGGATGTCTTCTAATTCAAAATTATTTTCGATGTCTGAATCCATTGCTTCATCCTTTTGCATTTTTTAAATAATTTCCTCTGTCTCAGTATCCTCATTTGTTGAATCTAACTCTGCTCTTTTTCTATGACGTTTTTTTATTTGTATTTTCACGGGTGCTATTTTCTTCGAACTTTTGTATTAGATCTGTGTGATCATCGGGATTGAGAGGACAAGCCCAATCTGCCCCACTTAGGTTGTCCCAATCTACCCCACAGGTACTTCAGGTGGAAAGCGCATCTATTCGACTATTCCTTCTGTGCATTTCATAAACATAACTTGACTGTATAAAGTCAATACAAGATGGAATATGTTGAACATCAAACAAAAGCTTCATTATTTATTTTACTCAAATTATAACCTTAAGAACAGACACAAGAAATGCTTATGTGGATACCCGAAAACACTAAAACTTTAATATCTTGAACAGTTTTTTATCTGTGATTGTGAAAGCGACTGACATTGAAGGAATTAGTGTCTAACTGATTCTGACAAGACAGCCAACTGCTAAATCACAATAATTGCCGCAAAAATCGAAATGTCCCAATGTGCCCCATGTCCCAAACTACCCCACTCTCCCCTACATAGAAGATAACTACAAGCGCACCCATCTTCGATGCTGCTCTAAACGTAATACATCGTAAATTAACACAAAGGTAACATGAGCGTAAATCAATTGCCCTAATACTTTAATCCTTTTCCCGATTATGATCACAATCGATCTAATTTGGTAATCTACGGTGATATTATTGAACGTTGCAAATGGTTACTCTCCTTTTATTATTCTACTCTCAACTTTTTTAACCGTTTTCTTTTCCTTTCATTGAGCCCCACGATTGCGCACACGTAGCGTCAAACGTTAAAAAATATCAACGAACAGATTTCACTAGACGGCATCGGTTTTCATTCATGTACACTTTCGTTGATTTTGTGTAACGCGGGATTTCACATGTTTGCACTGAAATTGAACGTGGACGTTAACCTTTCAACGGCGGGCGCCCAGTTATTCGAATGAATTTTAATTACGTTAACAGCTTGCCGTATCGGAGATACGTACGATGTTTCACTTTCTGGGTTGGATATTTATGCTCAGTTTCCTGTTAGTGTGTTACATACTGTCAATGGACCAACCATATTGGATTACCCAACAAGCATGGATCGGCAAATATTAACCTTACTCGATCCTCGTGCGTCGTTGTCTTTAAACCGCATCTACATGGGCGTTTTACACGTCGCATTTTCTGTGCTTCTACCTGGATGCGCGCTTTTCAAACGCCGCGTGTAAAACGCCGGTGTAGCTGCCGCCTTAATTTCTTCGGTATGGTTATAGAGCAGGTTAATATAATAAAAGATGCTTGTGCGAAGTTGGAAGGGGGTAACGAATGCGTAACTTAACGAAGCGCGAACGAGGAAAGTTATTAATTAACTGAAGTGCCCGACGAAAGTTTCCACTTGTTTTCAGGGGAAGTAAACTGGGCAGCACCAAATTGTGCAATCTCGGAATCTGTCCGTAAATGTTCATGTTTAAGCTACGAAGGCCATGAAAGATGCGAACGTTGTATCACATATTTCTTATAAGGTGTACATACATGCAGCCGTTAGAGAAATAGAAACAGGTACAGGTCCTTGTCGATAGTGCACTAGGGGTCAAGGATGAGCCAGCCGAGCGCCAGTGCGGAAAACAGGAGACGCCAATACCCTGCGTATCGGCAGTGGGGGAACTGGCCTGGGAAGATTCAGCGCGCGAGAAAGCAAGCGCCGCCACACGCTGCCTAGCAGCACCGAGAAGAGATTGTTAAAGAGGGTCAGAAAAAATTGAATGGAGCGAGTGAATAAGGAGAGAGAATGGGAGAGACAGAGCGAGAGAGGCAAGTATGGGTAAGATCGTTCACCCTTAATAAATGCTATGCGTCTATGGAACAGTTGAAAAAGGGTAAAATAACTGTTTACAGTTGATTTCGTCAATGACTCCTCATAAATTACGCAACTTTATCTTTCGTTTTTGCTATTCTTAATTGAGTCCTCTTGGTTTTCCTTCTTCGCCACGAGATATACACTGAAGAGCGAAAGTCTCGCGTAACTATTTAATAATCTCTTTTATCGACACCAATGTCCCAGCTACTTTTCTCATTACGCCTTTCGTGCTTCTTGCCTCTTCTTGCTACTTTCTTGCTCTCTCGCCTTTGACCCGCGCCACCCACCGCCTCTTGCACTTTAACACTTCTTTACGGCGCACCGTCGTAGTAACATCCGCTGATCGATTACAATACAGAGGCGTCGTTTGCCGCCCCCGAGTTCGTTCGAGCGATTGCAGACGCTATAAATCGATTGCTTTATTCTTAGTCTGACTTCCTCTTCGTATATCGCTGTCTCGCTAGCTGAGGTCGTGTTCGAGTTTCTCCCGTGTACTAGTGTACTATGACTATCCAGTAAAAATAAATGGGACTTGATCAGTAGAAATTACAGTGCATACAATTTATATTAATTAGACAAATTTATTTTCTGTATCGAGATGAGAATAACAATTATTGATAATCTATATCCGTTAGATTCTGGTGGGCTGGGCGAAACGAAACAAGGGCAATGACGTTCGGGGCTTTTCTTCTCATTCTCTCACTTCAACCTCTCTGCCTGGTTTGGTAGAGCTATGGATTCGATGGAAAGGAAGAGCGGTGGAGAGGGGGTTAAAGTGTCGTATAACCGTGTAATAACCTCTTTCATGGGCAGTGTCGACCATGCTGTTACCTTAGCCTTAGGTCTTCTCGAAGGAAACAGTTACTGCCTCCGTCGTTACTCAGGTCAGTTCTCTCTCTCTCTTCCTATTCCATCCCTCTTTTCTTCCCTCTCTCACATGTTTCGTTTCGTCATGTCTCCACTTTCTTCTTCGTCTGCTCGAGCAGTTATTCAACGTGTGTCGTCCATTTTTGTCTTTGCTTCGGCGCCTTGTATATCCTTATCTGCCTAATTTCCTCATGCCTCACTTCTTCCTCAGCATCTTCGAGGTTACTTCCCTTTTTAGTCTATCCGCCTCTTTCGTTGCCACACCACCTTTACCGCTTCGCTTCCCCATCTTCCCTCTCGTTTCGCTCTTTCTTACACGTACATCCCCTCGCATCCACCCCATCTCAGTCCGCACCTTTCTTCTTCCACCCTCAGTCGCATCCTTTCCATTTCTATCTCTTTCCACCTTTTACCCCCTCTATTCCCGCGTCATATGAACGAAATGTCGCTAAACGTTAGAACACCAGAGGGCACTGGCCACATCCTGGCCAACATCGGGACAACACCACCAAAGCATTCATGCCTACCTTCAGATAGCAGAGACTAACACCAACGAACTGGTACACCGTCGTGGACCTTAGGAGAAACGAGCTTCGGGACTGCTGCCATTGGCGCGCGTTTTATTACATCAGCTGTACCAAGCAAAAAGAGGCCGCGAGAGGGGGGGTGAAATAGAGAGAGAGAGAGGGAAACAGCAGAGTGGTACATCGAGTTGGAAGATTATTTTACAGTATTGTAAAATTTTCTAACGTATGTATTTTGTAGCGTGCACGTTATCATTCATAATAACACACCGTGAGAGAGGAGCTGCACATATGCTGAAAGTTTGTCGCTCTTTTGCACGAATGCAATGGAAGTGAAAAGCGTGTATTTATGTGTATGTGTGTGTCTGTGTGTATGCTGTGACATAGTTGCTCGATCTCATAAAGCTGCATCTCCGGAGATCCTTAATATTTTTCTCTCTCAGATATTGACGTTTTCTATTTACGTGCATGGTCTATAATGCACGCGTACTAGCGCAGATATCCTCATTGTAAAATATATTGCGATTCGGCCAATCGATGAAACTTTATTTCTTTTGCTTCTTCCCCTCGGCGATGTCGTATTGTGTCACGTCTCTCTCGCTCCGTCGAATCAATAAACTTCGTAAAAGCGAATTGAGCGGAGAAAACTTATATCGCTCGATCTCCGTACCTTCGACGGCGTGACAGTTACCAATAATTTGAAAAGCGCACCTGGTTGCATTATGGTCCAGTCGTATCTGCACTTTCTGAAACCTTGATTGGAGGATGTATATCATATATGCATCCTTGCCCACAAAAATGTTCTTTTAGCTTATTCCAGAGTTTAACAAACATTTTCTCTGGCATTTGGATTAGAGAAAATTCTTCGTCAGCGTAAAATCTGCCATCCCGCAGGCGAACGGAAGGAGAGAAGATTCTTTTTTTTAAATCCTGAAGGAGATCTTTTTTCACTTCCCGTTATCCTTGAATTAGTAAGACGCGGCGTGACGCCAGTTCCATCGGGGAAATACTGGACAAACTTCGCATAAGAATTCACGGACACCAAGAGAGATAATTCTCATTTGACTTTCTTATTCGCGAAAGGAAGAACAATTACAAGTACTTCTTAACTTTCTTAAAAAAATGCTCTCCTTTTACCAAAACATATCTCTTCTCGCATTCCTTCATTTTACGATTCGCCAAAAACGAAAACGACGATAGCAATAGGAAAATCTAAACTCGATACAGGATTTAAGAGAATGCGAGCGAGCCACAAATCTGGAATACTCCTCTCCTCACCCACTTCACCCTTTCCTTCTGCCACTCCTCCTCCAACTGAAAGACAATTACCAATAATTCTAAGAGCATATCCGTGTTCCGTCGTCCATTCTTTGGCGCGTCTACTCCACGACGAAGGAAGGAAGAGGTGGGGGATTGCATAGTCGAGGCGAAAATCTTCAGATGGGAAGACTTGTGGCGGAGATTTCGCTGGCTCTCCTTCCTCGACTCTTCTGCAACATCCTCGTCCGTACGCTCGCTCGCGTGGCGTGTACTTACTACGTACGACGAGGTGCTGATGTATTTGCCACGTAAACAACAATTATCGCATGCAATTAGAAGCCTCCTTCCCGCGCACCTCGAAGTGACGTTTGACTGTGATTCTCGCTTGGGGGGGGGGGGGGGGTCCAGAATGGGCTGAGAGAGAGGAGGGGAGGAAGAAGGAGAGCGACTAAGCGAGTGAACGAACAATCGTGAGAGAGAAAGAGAGTAATGGAGAGAAGACGCTGGGGTACCAAATGCAAGAGGGTGCTGGCGGACCGAATCTCGGGGAACTTCTCGCTCTATATGTATATACTTGGGGCGAGGCATCGGAATGGAACGTCTGCCGGCGCGGCGAACGGCGGGGGCGCGTGTCGGCACGCCGGATGAAGAGATTCATGTAACTCGATCTCGTTACTCAAGTCGAGGGAACGGCGGCACACTTTGCACGAAATTTCAGTTGGCCTCGTTATTCCTCCGTGGATCCTTTCTCCCCACCTCTCACTCTCGCAATCCCACGAGCACTCGCTTTCCTCGTCGTACTTTGTACCACTTCACCACCACCTCCCCCCCACTGCTTCCCAGTTAGCGTATCTTCCTGTGTTTCCGAAGCGAGGAGCAATGGCAGAGAAGCGAGCGTCAGTGGTAGTCTAAAAACGCTGATGGATCTCGAGATCGCGAAGCTGGGGTTAGAATGAGTTAGAATTCGGTTGAGTTGAGCCCCTGTCGCGATTGGGTGATCCCTCGACTGCGTCTAGAGTAGTCCCAAGTGCGGTAGCGAAGGATGAGACAATCTGAGATTGCAGACGTAAGTTGATATTAATTTAATTCACCCTTCGACGGTCTTAATTCTATTTCCGCAAGAATGAATTCAGAATTATGGATAATTGATTCCGTCGAATTCGCAGTTCACGTCGATTACAGTAATGCACATCTAGCTGGACCTAATTCCTCTATCGAGAGAACTTTCCATATTGTCCACCTCCCTCTCCCGCGGAAATCCACAATTGTGGACTAATGCCGGAAGCACGTCCAGCTTGACTAGCATTAACGTGAGTTTGCGAGTGCCGGTCGCCGCATACGGATGTTAGAACTGCATGGGGAAATTTCGCGATGGAGGAGATGTAATTTTGTCTGTCCCGTGAGTGAAGATATTTTTAGGAAGGGGCTCCTTCTCATATTCCTAGGCGCTGTAGTGCCTCGGCATTTCGGGAATTGGTTCGCCGAAATGCGATATTGGTGAGATAATGTTGAATGGACGGACGTTCCGCATTATGTTTCTCAGGTAGTGATCGAATAACTCCGTGCAATTCTCACGTAGATATAGGACGACAGCATGATTTTAACTTAATGTAACTCTATACGTATTTACATTACTCGGAGCTTGGATTGCACTGAAGTGGGAGACCGCAGTTTAGGATTCAGGCAAGATGCGACGCGAACCCGAGCGCGTTCAATGTTTGGATTTGGCGCATTGATTGTTTAAGGAGCATATCTCCGAGTGTTGTCGTTACCGTTTCCCCCCTTACTCGAGCATTGAACGCGTCAATATGTGCGCGGTGAACGATATGAGTATTTCACAAACAATTCGTATTGGTAATCAGTGGTTTTTACGATTGTATGTTTATATGTGTTTTAGATGTTTTATTTCAGTCTACTTGCACTATCGAGTTTGCGTACTAAATTCAGTTTTATAGGCACGTCGAATAAAACAAATTGGAACGCGAACATCCCAACAGCCCAAATCCGCGGAAGTACAATGGAAGCAATGGGGTCGGAAAATTTTCTCTACGCAATCAGAATTGAACGAAAGGGCAGAATGCAATTTGCATCTCGTAAGTGCACGGCCAGCATCTGCTTGCGTCAACACCTTTGCTCTTGCATTTTCATCTTACTGTGAGAATATCGCATAATTGCAAACGCTAATTTCCACTTTCGCAAAAGTATTAACGAATTGCTAATTAGATCGCAAAGCAATAGAGTTTATCGAATACGAAGTTACCAGAGCGCCCAGCGCTCTGCTCGGATCGTTTTGTCGGCGCTGAAAGATTCCGAGACATAGAGACAAGTGGGAAGTCAAACAAGTTCCGGTCGGTGCGGAGAACCGACTCCAGCATTTTTTGTTGCTGAAAACCGTCATTAGGGACGCAACCACTCACTACCCTCGGCAACGTAAGAAAGTTAGCCATAGTAATGTCATGCTAATGACCCACGACAAGAAATCGGCCGCAGCGGTACAAAGATTACACGGAGACATTTGCAAATTCAAGACTAGAGAGACCAAAAAGCATCTGGAACATACCTACTACGCCTATCTATATTATTTTAGTCTTCACTTTCCCACATTAATCAAAGTGTAGAAAATACTTTGTGAATTAAAACATACAGTGTCAATGCCGCAAACTCGACTAAGCAACCTTAAAAAACGCACGAGCGCCTTTGAACATTCTTTGATAGAAATCTCAGTCAAAAGATTTCTCCTACCTCTCCGTCGCTCAACGCGAGTAACTGTAACTTACGACGTTACCTTCCCCGAATCTTGGATATTCGAAATTCGTGAAAACACGCAACGCGAGCAGCAAGACACTGTTATAGGGTGGGGGCGCAAGGTTTCTCCCGATATGAAAATCGTTCGACCGAATCGCAGTCCGGAGGGAGAAGTCTAACATATTGTGCGAGTGTTGGCGCACCTCCTTCCCCAGGCCTCTCCCATTGGGGGATGTTTTAACTTATTGTACGTAATATCTGGCTCGACTCACGCACACACATGTGCGAGTACGTGTGAGAATACTGTACGACCTGGTTTCTTCGTACACTAGACTGTGTAGCGCACGTGCGTGCGCAGCTACTTCCGCGCGCCATACGTTCGCCGAAAGCATTGCGCTCGAAGCTCATAGAATTGGATAGGATTAATTCCGTTCCACAAGAATTCATCCGCGGACCAAAAGACCGCCATTTTTGTACGATAGCCGAGTGAAATGCGGAGCATGCAGGTGGTATGATCACGACGGACGACTATGCAACGAAAGTTCGTAGTTGTCGTCGCGGTCCTTCGCTTCTCGACGGCCCCTGTCCGTTACAGTGGAGAAAAATTGTAAATCGTTGAAACGCCAATGTTGCGAACTTTCGTATCGCGCATATTCTCCCGGGAATCTTCGTGCAAATTCAGTGGAGAGGAGGAAGATACATTTCTAGTGCTACACGAGGACTTTCTCCGAATATCTGTAAAATCGAGATGTCATCTGAAACGACCATTGTATTACGCAGCGCGAGGCAATTCTGAATGTTTTAATGCAACTCGAAATTTATTCGAGATTTCGCAACGACCGCTTCCACTCTCGCGCCAATTACAGACGGATTAAAATAAAATTTTCATACGCCCGCGCAGTCCACGTTGAAACGATTTCATTTATTACACATGCATTTTAACGTTGCACTGTCACTTCCGTTTTTCGACCCAACTCACCCGCCCGAGCGATGGGGCGAGCAACCGTACGCGTATGTAAATACGCGATATTACATAAACTCGATAATTCTCTTTTGTGCAGCGCCCCGTCGCAAATTCGTGTCGCTCGTTAAGCTGCAGGCGGATTTCGTGCTGGCGCTCGTTGATCAAATTGGTTCACGCTACTCGGCCAGCCAGAGACAGCTATCTCTCGTTAAACGAAAACAATTTCATTTTCGCGTAACGTTAAAAGTTCGCGCTTCCCTTTGTCGCGATTCGTCCTCTATATGTATGCGTAAATGAGATACAGTTCCGATTTCGTGTTCGTTACTATTAAAAATAGTATGCTATCTTACGTCTAAAGGATTATACTGGCATGAATCTTTTGGTGCACTATCGCACTTTCATTAGGAACACCTTATTCGATGCTATCAGCCGATACAGTCGGTGATAACTCAATTTCGTCGTCGAGCGCTCATTGATATCGAGCGACGCGCCCAGTCGGGTATCGTCCGTATCTACTGAACTTAAAAGAAGCCTTATAACACGACAAGGCGCCGCCAGGAGAGACCAAATGGCCAAAATAAATAGAGAGGCGCACCGAGGTGGGATACGTGAGGTCGCTTCTAGTACGTGGAGAGTGTAAACCGGGATAACAAAGCGTGTCTTGGCACGAAATGCAATCTGTTACAAGTATCGCAGCCCTGCTTCTTTGCCAACACGTCTTGATGGCAGTAAACTAGGAACGTGGCGACAGGCAATATGACGGGGACATCCACGGTGTACATACGACCTAGACAGTGAGAGAGTATCATCGGGCCAGCAGGTATCTGGACTCAGGGGGCTTCCAGTCCGTGAAATCGGCGGGACAAATCAGGGAAGGTGTTCTGAATTACTGCACCTCGGAGAGATTCACTTTTCGGAGAGACTTGCCATTTCGCGGACGCTAGTGGTCTTAATTAAGTGTTCAAGTACCTAATTAATTATTTTTCAGTTACTTGACAATTGTCGGAGTCAGAGGTGATATTATGGAAGATTTTGCGATACTGAATATTAAGACGTTGCGCTTTGACCCATTGACAGTGTATCCCGTGACGGTCACGGGCAGAGCGTCAAGTATCATTCAGCTTATTTCGTGCCACACACGGGCAGGGTAAGGCGTTCCAATTTTTTGGATCAGAATTCGCAATTTTACCACACTGTGAAAGGGTTAATACGCATTGGACTTTCGCATAGATACTTGATTATACCTTACAGTCTTTTACGCATGATCTTTTCTCTTCGAAGGGCGACATTCTGACTACACTTTGCACTAACCACTCGACGACGCAATCAAGCAGAATAAAACCGTCTGCGCTTGCCATAACATACATATTATTTTCTTGATTTTCAGTCAGGGAGTAAGGTTCTTACTGAAGACACGGGAAGAAGGAGGAATTTCGCGGATTTAAAGACAGATATATTTGACAAGCAATCAAAATTGCGTCAAGCTTGTATAAGATATTCTATCGCATTAAATTCAATTGAATGTGCTTAAGTGTTTTCCGAATTCTAAAAAATTACCGTGTAACGAAGAATCGTCGGCCACAAGTATAATTCTTTTTGACGCTTTACCGCTAACCTTTCTACCTCTGCATCTTTGAACGTTACACAGTGAACTCGGGAGAGCGTGAATGCTCGAAAGAAATATTTAGTCGGATGAACGGACTGGTGAAGAGGGCAAGTGTAGTGGAACAGGGAGAAGCAGAAGGCCCGGGCGGTTCTGAAGACTTTGCCTCTGCGGTCTCGTGAGCACCGGATGAGGCAGAGGTAGTTGGGCGGGCAAGTAGGGAGGGGGTGGCGCGCGGACGTACGAAAGGAAAACACGAAAAGCACGGGAGACGCGAGGGATGAAAGATAGAAAACGAGAATGAACGGTAGAAATGCGGAGATAGGGAAAAGTGTACTCGAATGACCGGTAGGATCAGGCGAAAGTAAACCGGTATTTTCGCATTGATCTAAATGTGCAAAGACAACCATGAGGCGCTCGGAAATTTTTTAAAAGCTTAGCTAACCGATTGAGTAGAGTAGAGGAAGAGAGGGAGTGCAAGTTTAAGATATGTTGTTTAATTATATGTGATCTTACACGTTGGAAGTATTTGTTATAATTTCGTAATATCCTAAAACACCATTGGAACGGTAAATAATCGAAATCGACTAGTACGTATCGTCTCTTCTAAGTATATTTTATTGAGTGCTTGATCAAATATTTACCCAAATATCAAATTTGTAACAACTTGCTCCCCTACCAACGGTATTTTTCATTTTTATTAAAGTGGCACGTCGCATAATGTCATGCATTAATTCGATAGCGTATTCAGAGATACTAAATGCGATGTTACAAATATAACATGGAAATGACGGGGAAGTGTATTTCGACTCGGAACATTTAGAGAATAATGGCCGAGAAGAATCCAATGCGAAATCTCTTTCGAAGGATAAAACTTTCTACGAAATCCACCGCCTGGAGGATTGGAGAAAATACTTTATCGGGCGAGGGCAGGCGACGGTCGGGGAGAGTGGGAGGACGAGTGACAATACGAACGGATGGGGTTAAGGATAAAAAACGAAACAAAGGTAGAACTCGTTTGCTAATAAATCTCTTGATCTCCGCCCGGGACGTACCGATGAAGAAAGCACGTCTTACCGTTTTCTTTCAGTCCGCGCGAAAGAAATGAAAACCAGGTACAGGTTGATAGACGCCGCGTAAGGGAGGAAAGAAAAAATCAAGGGAAGAATTTAAGGGTGGACAGTGAAGGAATTACGACAACAAAAGAATTATGATAAGCATCGAAACAGCAAAGGGTGGATGGAAGGGTGATGATAAAGAACGGGGTTTGCTCACAAGTCTAAAGCGAAGGAGCGAAAGTTTTGGAGGAGCGTGTGCAGAACTGTGAGAGAGAATGGGAGAGAAAGAAGGCAAAGTGAAAAAAGGAGAACAAACAACGTGGTTGCAAAAGAGCTGCTGAACAATAAAATCTTCCGTGTCTTCTGAGGAAGAAAGGAAGAAGGGGAAGCGAAGGAAGGAGAGGAGGCGCGCGCATATTTGCCACCGACCGGTCCAGCCGGAAACATAAAGATCCTGAGATAGTGTCGCTATAAATAGAAAGGTAAGCACCCGCGGGACGATGCGGACCAAATTCTTATTATTTCGCTCCATTATGGTGTGCCAGCTCGACCCACCCTCGTCGACGGCCCCATGGCGGTTTCCCGATGATTTCTTTCCATTTGGAGGAGAACCTTATAGAACCGCGCAAAGGGCTCTTCTTTTCCGCCTTCGCCTTTCACTATTATTATTTATATTTACTTATATGCAATTTTCTTTCTCAAATTTATTTTTACGCATCATTCGCATCTCATCCCTCACATGTGATTCCGCCTCTAAAAATTCCCCGGATCTCGTGCTGCGCTCCTTAGGAAACGACGAGTGTCCCCGCGATAAATTATGGATTACGTTGTGTGCACCCTTTCCTTTCTTACCGCCTCTTCCTTTGGTTTTTTCGTTGTGGCAATCGACACGATGCGAGAAAGTGAAATGTATGCTTCTGGATTGCAGACCAGGTCTGGTCATATATTTTTTTAACCGATTTTTAACTGACAGGTACAGATATTAGGTTGTTACCTGGGGACTGTAATTTCGTAGTAATAGCGTTCAGTGGCAAACAGCATTGAAAAACTTAAGGTTACAAGAAGGACAGTTATAAAATTACGGCAACTGCCACCGTACTGGCGGGAGAGGTCCTCTAGTTTGCATGTCAATGGATGGATTTTTGGAAGCGTTTAGGTTTTTTTTCTGTACATCGGGGCAAGTTCTACGACACGATTTTCCTTGGCCCAAATTTTTTCGCAGGACTTGTAATTTTGTATTTTTGAAGGGAGATGTTTCTTGCAACGCGATGCGTTTACATTGAAAATTGTACGGAATGTTTTTTCGATGTTCTTAGATTGGAGCAGGAGTTCATTACACTTTATTGAAACGTATAACAGCAGTTCCTTCTAACAGAGATGAATGAGCTCGTGTTTTATAATCATTTATTCCCACATGTTTGCCTACCGTCATAGAATTTACCTTCGGTAAATCTTATGGAACGCTGAACTTTTTCCGCCGCCATAATAGCCCTCTCACTCATTTGGTATATGCGATGTTACTGATTGTAAATTTATTCTCGCGTGGAAAAATTATGTGAATGTATAAATGGTTACCATTGTTAACCGCTAGTAAAGGTGCGTGCGTTCAATACATTTCTCGAACGAAAGAAAATTAGAATATCAACCTACCCTGATTCAATATACTTTTTTCTTCCACACGCTCATGAAAAATAAGCTTTTCCCGTTTTTCAACAAAGGGAAAACTTTCGCCGATATTAATTTATTCCAATTTATTATTTCGCGTAAAGTCCATAGTATCATCATTATTTACTGTCAATCGGTAGAGAAACCAGGGAGAGTGGGTGATGCATAGGAGAACTGGGAATCTCAGAAGGGAGGAGAACGAAATGCATTTATCAAATGGTTCTGTGGGAGTGTAATTCTCTTCAAAGTACTTATACTTTTATCGAGCAGTGGATATCGAATGTTGCGAAAACAGTTGGTCGTAATTCTTAGAAGATATAAAATGATACCCGTGGACGCGAGAGCTGTGGCGAAGACCACGGGAAATCAAATAATATTCAACGACGTGAAAGAAACACGTGAAGAGATAAAGTAATGAATGGTGTGTTTGAACCTGGTACGAGAGTTACCGAAAAGAGCATAAGGTTTTAACGTAAAACACTATATTTTTTTCCTTAAGGTAATAGGAACATAAAACCCACTATTTTTCTGCAAAAACATTACGATATTTCAATCGTAGCAAACCTTGCATCTCGCTAATACGATTGACGTACAAGTTGCTACTAAATTTGAACATTCGCGATTTCATCATTCGTTGAACGCCTGCCTTTGCTCTCTAATAAAGTCCAGAAAATTCGAAACTTTCTGATTGGGCCTCGAACCGCAAAAAGCTCCCGTAAATCCCGCACCATGCCTGCGCCAAATGGCAGCTACGGGGAAAGGGTTTCGGAGCAGAGAAGTACCGAGTAAAAATGACAGAAAACATAAAATGATTTTGCGAGGTCCTCCTCCTCCGCGCCGTTCACGCGAGCGCGTCAATTACGTGCCCTATTCACGGCCATTAATTACTTCACTTAGCTGGGGGGGGGGGGGGGGAGAGGAAGCTTTCTGATTAAATAGCGAGTTATCGACTTAAGACCGTCGCGCCGCGACGGACGAGTCTGGGGGTACCACCCGACCAACGCTTCCCGGGGTTCTGGGCACGCTAGGCGCATTCGCTCGCTCGAAATGCGGTTTCCTTTCAATCCAAGTAATTCCTTCTAATTAATCACGCGGGGACCCGTGGGGTCTTAACGAGTTACCTTCGCCAACCGTGGCCGCACCTCTACTTCGGTGAGGCCCTCCTTATCCTCCCCTACCTGTTCCACGTCCTTCACCTCCTCCGCCTTATCCCCCACCAGCTCGTTTCCTCCACCTTCAGCTTCTCCTCTTACATGGCTTCCACCGGTCATCGCCGGGCGAAGGGCACTGGCAGGCCGATCCGTCATAGGATACTGTTTGATGCTTTGACGTGCAACGGGATGTGCTGTTCTGTGTTACCGCGCACGAACGAATGCGCGCGCGTGCTCGCTCGCTCTCGCGGCCGTTACGCCTGGGCATGCCTATTTCGAGACAGGCGATCCATCAAGGCGACCCGGGGACCGAGAGTCTTAATACGCTCGAATTTCCCGCGAGAGTCGCACCGGCGTGTATCGCCGATGGATAGGCACGTACGATGGAATTATGGTTCCCCTATGCTTCCATTACGAAGCCATCTATGATACGCCGCGTCTCTGCTTCTTCATCCCCCCGCACGTTCTCCGTCTCTCTCACTCCCTGTAAGTTACTCACTGTAACTATCATCCCTCTTCCCTCTGTTTTGGACTTCGTCTCTCATGCGTTCACCCGTTTCCTCCTTTATCTACATGCACCACGTGGAAACTTCCCTTTGTCCTTTTCTCTTTCGCGCTCAAGTGCGACCCACAATCCTCTTCTCGCTCTTCTCTCCCACTGCAACTTCAGCATCGTCCTATGATATTTTACAACAGCCCCCCCCCCCCTCCCCTCCCTTCCCGCAAGAATTTCCTTCTCCGCAAACGATCTCACCAAGCGGGGTTGACAGGCGAGCGCAAATATTTCTGATATGGAAACACTGTGAGCCGGTGACCTTTTTCACGATGAGTCAGGAGATTTGCAGCGTGGACGACATTGTGCGAATGTGCCCTACTGTGGGAGGGCGTGAAGGAGATGCTACGTGAGAGAGGGTGGCGAAAGGTTATCTTCGGGAAGAAACTAATTGTGCGGCGTAAAAATCGTCTCGTCGAAGGGCGAACACTCGTCTCCCTGGAAGGGACATTGAAGGGAGGAGATTGTATTCTGCGTTTATTGTTGGATACTGTTCGAGGGGGATTGTGAGGAAAGTTCGCAATTTATTTCGTTCATTTTGCATTTCTGCATTTGTAGAACAATTTAAGTGTTAAATTACGCGGATAAATTTATCCTAATGATTGGGGCATAATTGCCACACTAATGAGAGTATTTTCAGCCCAAATTAGTGGGCATGACCCCGCGTTGGTATTCAGACATCGTCGTCGATTAATTGAATTACGATGGCCGCCATGCGACGTCTCTGGAACGAAGAATTCGTACGTATATTTAATCCCTTGCCCTACGATTTATGTCGCGACGATACCGGCCACAATCAACAATAAGGCCTGGTAATAACAACGCGTTTGGCCCGGTATACGTACCGCGGTTCTTGCCCGCGGTTTTTATAGCTGGCCCGAATCCAGTTACTACGAGTCTTATACGGTATTGTAGGCGAATGGGATAACACGTTCCGTGCCACGCGTGGTACACGTATACGCCTGGTATACGATCGGTGGTACGCGGTGGCACGGAACGTCCTAATGAGTCGCTTTCGAGATTATTAGGTTAGAATTTTTCCTGAGAGTGGTTTTATATGACGACGGCTAAATTGCAGATATGTACAATAATAGAAAAGCCGAACGGACTAATTAGTTTGCTCCATGCACTTCTAAATGTGGAAGTTGCACGGGCGGAAAGCACTTTAAATGATAATTTTAAAGGAATTTAAGAATATTTCATTGAATGTATTTTCGTTTTTTATGCGCAGATCCTAACTTTAAGGGGCCGATAACAAACGTAACCGCACCAATGGGAAGAGAAGCTATTCTATCCTGTATGGTTCAAGACCTCGCAGGATTCAAGGTAATTTGCAATGTTATAAATCGGAAACACAGTCATGTTTACATTTACAAGCAGCAATAATTGAGATAACGGAAAATCGCGGGTTTTCACAGAAGAAGCAGGCGCTGTAGACAGGTAGAAGCACATGATTCACTTGACTCTACGATTATTCGGCGATGGTAAGGAGCAACTCGTTGGGCAGGCCTAGCATAGGGAGTGAAAATTAAATTCATAAATCAAATAAAAATCTCTCTAACTTTACCTTCACAAACAACGTGCACCGACTCTTCCGTATAATACCCTATTCACATTCCAGCTCGTAGAAATTTTTATTGCAGGGCTTATGCGAAGCAGCTAATAACTCAGAGTTAAGTATATAAAAAACCGCTATTAAATTTCACCTGCGGCTGCTACTTTACTCCCGGCGTTCTTACCCCTTACGATAAAGGTATCTACATTACGCTGCGTTGCTCGCAACTGTAGGTAGTACAGGTACATCGCATTTTTGATGGTCATTTGCGTTTGAAAAGGTCCTCGTATAAACGAAACTCCTTGCGAGAACACTCGTCCAAAAAGGTAAACAGGACAAATATGAAGCTGTTTCGAAAAGGACCTTTTTGATCTTTTCACAGGGCTATATTTGAAAAGCGATACTCGATGTTATATTGGAAAAACGAGAATTAAAAATTTTCGTCGCGGAAGATTCTTCCACTTAAAGCAACGGTTGTCGTGTCAGGCCAGCCAATCGCGATACTTCATTAATTTTCCCTCTTTCCCAACGGACTTTGTCGATTCAGCTCCGACGGAAGGGTCAGCTGAACTACGCAAAACTGTTTCCAAGACGGGGAGTAATCGCGTCAACTTTTGATCGAATCCCATCGAGACGTGGCCGCATTCTCGTTCGTCGATCTCATCTAATTAGAGGTGGTTCCGCGGGAACGATTACCTTCGACAAACATTCTCGCGAAGAAGAGCACCAGTCTGCTGCCGGTCCCCACTTTAGCTGAGTCGGTAAAAGGAAATTACGAGTAACGTTTTCGAATAAGATTGCCAAGCTCATTTGAAAGCGACGGGACAAGGGAATAGGAACAGAATATTCGTTTTTAGTCGGCGCAATTTTGTTTAATTAATTAACTAACCGCTTCGGGTTCCGTAGGATGAGGGAATGGAGTCCTTGAGATCTTGGAGTTAAAAAAATGAAGGAGTCTCATTTAAAGTCTTTACCGTTCCCTCCGTCGAACCGGGTCAACAGGTTAAGCAATCATCGGACTGTCCACGCTTCGCGTTCCACTTTGTTCCTTTTGGAGTACTTCTATAATTATTCCCCCCGTATGATTATCGCCGAAATAAGCGTAGACGGATGGTCGTTCGGTGAAAATTTAAATTCAATGCCGACTGGATTCCGATTTTTTTTTCCACCTCGTGACCGAGTATTCCGACTTTCTGCAATGCACTGTTTGGGAAGAATTACAATTTTCACACGTATGCTGCTGATTTACATTTTATTGGTTTTAAATAGTTTGTATTTTATCAACGCTCCAAGTAGATATCTTTTCCACGTTTCTATAGTTTCCAGTTTTCAAGAAATTTTATTTGGATACTTTACAATGCGCAAAATGTCTGGGGTGGTTGTACCTATGTATTCCACGCCTTCTACATGCGCATCTTAAGGCGCAACGCTCGATTGAGTCTCGCTCACGTCACATTAAGTCCCCTACAGTTAAACATCGCCACACACGTCTATGTACACATCACACATTCCTGTTCACACGTATTTGTGCATGCTCATTCTCGTTCTAGTTGGAATCGTTTGCTTTAATCAACTGCTAACCATGATGCACAGCCTCGTAAGTTGCCCGATGCGGGGAATATTATTCAAGTCTGAGACGCCATCATTCGATTAAAGAAACGTTGATAATATCTCGAGCAAGGGCCGGAAGGAAAGAAAGAGAGAGCGCCGCTTAATTCACGCAGGCATTCACAGGCTGTTGTCGCGGTTTTTGGATACGCCCACGTTCGCGCATACGCGCAGCCACGTGGGGCTGCTGAAGCATAAGAGCATTCTTGCATGCTGAAAAGTGAAGCCTGCAGCGTGACCGAACTCCGGATGAGGCAAACTCTCGCTGGGAATGGTAACACACAGAGGGCATAGTTTCCATGTTTAGCGAGAGATCAAAGCGGACGTATCGAATGCGATACAATTTTAGCGCTGGCGGCAGGCGAATAGTTTCTGTGATACCTGTGTCAATTTGAAGATGGTTGGGTGAATAGGATTGTAGAGGTCGAGAAGGCAACGAGCGAATGCCATGCTTAGAATTTGCCGTGGTCATTGCGATTTTTCAAGATTTTTTATTTATTCTTACTTTAATTTTATAAAACAAGAAGCCGTTTGTGGGCCTCGCTTGGAAACACGTATTCCCAAACCACTTCGGTTCAGCCTAGTTTACCAAGAGCGGCCGTAAAGGTAATATGCCACGAGCAGATGTATCCAAAGGGTGTAAAAGTGACATTTCGCCAAGTTTCACTTTATATTCGGTGTATGCCGCTTCCGTTTACGTTGTCTTCCATTTGCACGGGTTCTAAATATCACTCTAAAATCATCCGGAATCAACCCTAATTTTATCAATTTGTTTAATGCGTATATATTTTTGCCTCCTTAAATACCATTTGCGAAATCCTTTGGATCATAAATACCCTACCATGCTTTGTTTAGTCAAACCTTTTGTATTGTATAAGAATGGATCGAATCTCACGAGACGTCAATAGCGACAGCTTAATTGCTCCTTTATTCTCGCTTAACTCCTCCGAGATACCATCATTTTCCTCTAACAACCGTGGATCCTTCAATTCTTTTCACCCCCCCCCCCCTCCCTTTAACATCTAAAAGACGAATGTCGTTATCTGCATGCATCGTTATCTATCTTTCACCCCCGATGGAATTCACGGGATCACCGCGCCGAGGACGGATATTGAAAAGTATTCATCCCGTTGACTTGTGGAGCATGAAATTCAAATCGATGTATTTACAAAGTCGACCGTCTCTAACGCAGTGGTCCACATTCGCTCGCGAGGGGCTGGTTGGACAACTCGGGGGTTGCTTAACTGCCACCACACGGATGGCGAAGCGAGAATAGGAGTGAGTGGGTAGACCGGTGGCGGGCTTAGGAATGGGAAGAGGTGCGAGGAAACAGAGAGAGACAAAGAGAGAGAGAGAGAGAGAGAGAGCTAGATAGGAGTACGTGAAAGGAGAATAGGATAGCTCAGAATAATCGGACCGTTTATAAGCCGTGCCGGTGCGTCGCTCGGTGTTCCGGCTATGCATTAAGATGACGGATAACGGCTGCAACTATGCCGGAAGGTTGGAAGCGTCACGATGATGCGGAGATAACAACGTCTCCTATAACCTCGTTGCTCGCATGTAGGTTTACATGTAATATACGCTGGATACATTAACGAGTCGCATTAGACACGAGGGAGAGAGCGAGCGGGACTGAGTTTGGGGTTGCGAGAGGTTTGCACCGAAGCCGTGAACATTCGTCGCATCGTCATCGCACGATTACAAACCCTTAACTACTTCTCAGTCAGCGCGTACGCGTAATTATTGCCGAGGGCAGTCAGGAATTTGTAGATCTCTCAGGGGTGATTGAATTTAGTCGGTCAATTTAACGGATAATTAATTAATTGTGATACTAATTTATTGTGCGAATCACAGTGCGATATGTCAAGCATGTTTCATTTAAAAATTGTATAATTTTTAAGGACTTTGTCGACTTAAAAGTGAACAATTAAATTGTCAGGAATGTTGAATTTGAAGCTTTTGTGATACGAAAGTTTCACGGCGGGAGAACATCCACGGGGAAAAACTGAAATCCTTAGAAAAATACACATCACGCCGACTATCTTCACTTCACACTCCGACCTTTCCCTATGTAAAATAGTCCGAACATATAATCACTGCTTGCTTATGTTAATCTCCTGACACATACCTAAAACCCATTCGCCGTACGTTTGCTTTTCCACGCTTAATCAACTTTATTATCTTGAATTTATTATCTCGAATCTTGTCTAGAATCATTAAAATTGTGGAAATGATTGGCAAATGAATACGTGAATTTCAATATGTACGAGAAATATCAATAATTCAGTTGCCAATATAGTACATGCACATCTCATCCTAGACGGCCTTCTAATCACGAATTCAGATTCGAGTATCAGGCCGGAAGTCCTGCATTAAATGATATTTTAAGATCATCTTGCGGGCAACACTTTTACGTCCGTGGCAAGCGGCAAATGGAAGGAAGATATTAAACGGACATAATGCCGTGGCAGATCTTAGCTCTTCTGGAAGTTTCTGAAAGCGGGAGCATTAAGCGCTCGCTTGCTTTTAGAACAAAATGATTTGTGTTCAGTATTTCTCTGTGAACATATTTTTAATTCAACAATACAATTTATATTTTTACCTTACACAACAAAATAATTACTATAATTATACTATAATATTGACCAATAATTTTTTAATAATAATATCCTGTATGAAATTTCTCAAAACATGGATACACACATAAATTTTAGCTTCATTTTTGTAGCGGGTGACTATGGTCATCCGTAGTAGCGAAAGGGTTAAACTATTGTTGCGCTTTGAATTTGAAATGTGGAGTTACACTGTGGCCGGCTGTAGGTGTGTCGAAGAGCATCCTCGGTAAACAAGGGGTGTTAAACTGTGATTAACTAGGGCACACGCTTTAGTCGAAGCTCCGTTGACCCTCGCGTCCGGTAAGTTATCCTTTGATTGCAGCCGAACGCGAGCAGGAATGTGTGCTCTCGCACATACCCGAAGTACCTATTGACTTTCGATTTAGATCCTCTCGAGGATCGATTTACGAGTTTACAGTCGCATTATCGAGTTCATCGGTTCTTTCAAATCACGATGGAATCTATTCATTGCCTGATTGAACGATAAAATTCCTTTTGCATCTCTATCGGCTACATTTTTTTTAAGTTCTATTTTTCTATTTGTGTGTACGTCTCTACAACACAATCTCCTTTGAGTCCCATACCAGAAACGTGTGCATCATCGAATCTTAGTCGACGTTAATGAAATTCAGGCGAGCATCACAGAGTCGCTAATAGCAATGCATAAAGCATTGATATCCAGAACGATGGAAACGCAGCGCAGCGTGTAATCACTCGCTACTGCTCTCAAACCCTCCAATCATCATTGTTCTGCGAGCGCGATCATCAAATTATACGGAAACGATGAGGTCTCTCATCCTTCAGCTTCGCTCATCTCGCTTTACAATTCTTCTGAAATTCGCCGATCCACGGGACGATGTCTCTACCTCGTTAAATACCAACCACCATTCCACGACAGACACGAACTCGACCATAAGAAATTCTCGATTACCCGCCTCTCCACCCATTGCTCAAAGCGCAGTCAATTGAGATACAATCTTTTTGCTCGCCTCGCACCCGTACAATGAAGAAACGAATCTACATCGACGATTCTATGTCAAGCCGAATCGAGGTTGCTGGAAAGGGCGTAGGAGAATGAGAAGACGCGCAAAGAGATGAGCAAGAGGAGATGGAGGAGAAGAATGGGAGAGGAAGAGGGGAGAGAAAGGGAGAGAGAGAGGGAGAGAGGGAGAAAAGGGAGCAGAGGCTAACGGTGCATCCGGCTGCCTCAAATCGATCTGAATTCGCAAACAACATCGTTTCCATTCCGTCTCGCCTGCAGGCCGTTCGACTCATCGGCTTTCGGACTACCAGGGGCTGGATTAATCATGACCCTCTGTAAGTACCGGTGCATCTGGTAATCCGAGAGCGTAGACGGAGAGAGATGGTGAAAATTGAGGGGAAATAGTGGACCAATGAGAAACGGGGAGAGACTCTTCTCACTCAATTCAACCGTTTCTCCGTTTCTCTCAAACGATCTACCTCTGCCATTATATAATGATAACTGCTTCCGTTGGATTAAACCTACAGACGATTAGCACTCTAACTATACAAATGAGTCTATCTATCTAACCATACGCTCTACATCACTCCCCGTTAACATGACGCATCCGTTGTCCACCTGTATCTTCATCTCCACCTAAACATCCTTCCTCTTCTACGGTCCGTCTACAGGAACGTTGTAATCAGGGTCGGTCACGCGAATATTCTGGTGTACTGACATCTCTTACTCTCGAGAAAGCTTTTTCCTCTCGGCGTTCTTTTCTTTTTGCTTTTCCCTTCGTTTCTCTCGATCGCGCTTCATATTACTTTGATCACCAAAGCGCGTTAAGGTCCTACGTTAAAGATAAAGTGCACGATGACGTTCCTTTCTTATAAGATGACTTCCGTGGAAAGTTATTAAACTTAGATAATATACGCAGCCGCGATTCAAGAGTAAATGCATTATGGTAAATTTTTGTGTGAATACTTTTTTTTCAACTTCGGCGTGAAAAAATTTGAGTCAGCGAAGATCCAAGAAAATGCGGAACACAATTTCTTTCCGCGTCATCATAGAGTTGGCCATTATCTCCGTGTGCGATGCGTCGTGCCGCTTTACAAAGAGCACGCAGTTGCAGCCATAATTATAATCGATGAGGCATGTACGTCGATAAAAAAGACGCGGGCATTTCCGTGACTGTACCAAATATGGGCTAGTTACCTCCGTACTCATTATGGATATGGCAAGTTTTGCCCTGACCATTATGGTTAACGCGAGTTTCCCCGAGGCATTTTAATGCACGAACTTCACTGTGCTCCGGATAACATTTTCTCTCTTTTTACGACCCTCTTATGTTAATGCTCGAAAAGGTTCTGGACGCGTCGAACAGCGCGTTATTTACAGGAGAAAGGAATTACTGCGACTTTTTCAACGACGCATATTTACTGGTGTATTTTGGAGGATGCTTTATGCCGTAAAATTATGAGGCTCGTGACCCTTAACAGATCGAAAGAACTGGTGTGCCAATCGTTCGTAGGCCGTTACTTGTGACGTAACGACGAAAAGAAGAAAAATCTGCGCGGTAATGATGGGAGAATGGAGAGCCTGCTGGAAGACGAACGGGTGGGATGGACACGCGTGGCGCAAATCACCTCAGCTCTGGAGAAAAATTCAATAGTCCAACGTAACTTTTGGCGTTAGAGTGGAGAGCAGATTTGATTTCCAATGCACGAACGCAGCGTCGATTGATTTACCGGTAACGAAATTAAGAGTTGCGTGAAACGAACCCAAGCTCGTAACCGCGCACGTTTCAGTTCCATGCTTCACTTCACGCAGTCAGGTGAAATTCAACCGAAACGATGATGACTAGTGCAGAACACCTACTTTATTGTCCTCGCTTGCGGTCACGCGGATTAATTCACCGGACGAAATAATCGCAGAACCCGAATGCGTGGAAATACACGATGATTCGCATGGCAACGCTGGCCGTGACTAGATTTGCCTTTGGAATTGGCTCCTTTTCCTTACTCACCTATTTAGCGAGCGTCGCGATGCGATAGGCATTGAACTTTGCACGGAGCTGGCGTAGCTTCGAAGTAATTAGGCGAGTTTGATCTTTATCCTTTCGCTCTCGTTGCGAGCAACAACGAGTATAGTGAGGGTTTTCCCAGTAAAGTCGACGTCGGAATGAGAGAACATAAAGGAAGATTCTTCCAACCGATAGGGAGCTGCCTAAACGCGGCGTCGGACGAGATAAGGCGCGGTGCGAGTGTAAGGCAGAAACGTGAATGAGAGGAGGAAGGACAGAGGTGAGGGAACATAGAGGAACGGGGGTAGAATATCTCGCAGGAGTGAAACATACCCCCTTATGACATTTCGTAGTGACATTTTGGGAGAATGCCCCTGGGATCGCACCTAATGCTCCACCATCCGTAAACTACTTTGAAGGCTTTAATTACCTTAATATCCCTGTCATTACTGCGAGTTACTGTCTCTTGTGCACCAACCTCTCGCACTAATTGCGTACCAGACATTTCGTTAGCACGTGGAGGGAGAGGAAAAGGGAGTCGACCTGCTGGATCCTTCCAGACATTTAGGAGTTGCCTATACTGATGACGGTTGTGGTAGTGGTGGTCATGGCGGCGCTGTGAATACGGAAAGTGGATACCCATAGGAAAGGGGTGGTCCACCCGCGTTTCGCATTATAATCCACTCTTCTAATGTCGCGTCCCGAACAGGGCACCAGTCGGCACCTCCTCCTTTTGCTTCTATACCTTTCGTTTCCCTTCTCCCGCTCCTTCCACCTGGTGAGTTGAATGCTACGCTTCTCCGGAGCTTTTAGCGAGTATTAAAGGATCGTTTATGGTCTCCATTTCGTTTCCACCCTTTCTCTTTCCCCCCAGCTACCTTACGAGTTTTATTGTTAGCGTTGTGCGATCGTGTTTCGAATATTGGATGGCCATCTAAAACGGGACACAGAAAGGGGAGAGGGAGGGGGGGGGGCATTCGTAAAAATTAGTTGCACAGGTGATAGAATTAGAAGTAGAAAGACATTGTCAAAAATAATGTTGGCAAATTCGATAGTCCTTGAACAACGTAAATTTCTTGCGTTGCCTCTACGCCTAGACAAGCGCGAATCTACTATCAGTAATATTCCTCTTCATTTTAAAATTTCGTTATCTCTCTATTCGCAATGAAATTTAATAGGTAGAAGGAGATAAAATTACATCCGTTGGTTTAACGATGAACGTGGATTGAATTAAGTGCGTCGTACTAAATTTAGGCAAACTCGATAATAGATGACGCATTCCACCGAAATGGATATTCGTAACAGCGGGACGCGCGATTAGATCGAAAATAATCGAGCGGAGATGTGAAACGAGGTCAACAGAATGCTTTTAGACGTCTCTAGATTATTTCAAACTCTTGATATTATCCGTATTATTCGCATAAACACATTTCTTCTGTATTGATTATCTCCGCACCCCTTCTCAGACAATGTAATAACATCAATCCCCGAGAAATATTTACAATACATCACTGCTACCTTCCTCCCCACCATTCGAAACGAAAGAAAATATTTCGTGAGCTCCCTTCTTCCACCAAACGGATCCTTGGTTCCCCTTTACACCGGGAGCCGTCGAAAACGCAAACGTTCGCCTCTTTATTTGTCTCGTTCCTGCGCTTCGATGGAGTCTAAAAGAGGAAAGGTTTCCCGCGGTTTAAAACCCGCGTTTCGTGTAGGCGAATGAAATGATGGGGCGCGTTCGTGGGTGGGACGAAAGGAGTGAGAAGGTAAAGGGATGAGACGCGTATCCGGCATGGATAATTCAAAGCGGCGGCACGAGAGCTGGCGAGCGAGGGTGATAGCGAGCGAGTGAGCAGGAGAAACGTTCTGTTTCGCGGTATTTACAGGACTCTAACGAAGTTACGATGGACATCAAGAAAGGGAGTGACTCTATACCATTAGGAGTAAAGAGACGAAGGGAGAGAGCGAGAGACAGAGGGAGAAAGAGAGAGAGTGGCGGGCATACGGAAGAACAAGACAACGAGCACTTTGTGGGGTGGAAAGCCGGGGGGTAAGGGGGTGAAACCGATGGTGGGTTGACTGAAAGTGGACTGACGCTCTAAGGGGTCGGTCGGCTCGCCATAGTTGGGCAAGGAGTTACCGGGGAGCTGAGGGGATGGTTTCACCCAGGGTGAAGGCAGAAGGGGGATGCTTCGGCTGTGGTTAGCGTTTCGCTAACTTTATTTCAATGCAGACCCCCGCTCCGCTGCCAGTGAAATGGCTATCGCCGTACCCGGCAAGAGCGAGGCATCGATCCATTGCATCCTCGTAAAGTGAAACGGTGTTATTGAAATCATCCTCCTTCTTCTCCTCCTTTTCCTCTCCCTCCACCGTTCTCTTTCACCTTCCTCCTGCGCCCTCAGACTCGGCAACCCCGGTCTGTATGTTTAGCGCAATGAATCGAATATCGAAGCGTACCTCCGAGTAACGGTGAATCGTAATGTTCTTCAGAGTTTATTTTCAGTTGGATGGAATCTGTGGCCGCGATGCGTGAGTAGCCATCCCGACACAATCTCAATGGCTTCGATCTAGTTATTCGTATTTTAAAAGTGCTGTTGATCGACGGTAATTACGAACGAGGAAAACCAGTGGCCGCTAGATTGTTCCGCTGTACAAGTCGGGAATAAAAATACCTCCATTAATGTGTTTTATCGACATTGCATTTACGGGGCAATTTGAGTTTATATACCCAGTTTCCAAAGATAGTGAGTCGTGGAAATAATCATAACTCCTAGCTAGTACTTCTGTTGTTTCGAGGATTGTTTGCGAGAACGAAACAAGTAGGGCGCGTGACTTTCATTTTATTAATTTTCCTTAGCAGAACGATCGTTGTTTACTGCAAGAGCAATTCGTGGTAAGAAAATCCTGATGCACCTCGATCATTTTCATCGCCCCGTGACCCGGTGCAGTTGTTGGCGTTTACCTGACGTCATTAATGTTAATGTAAAGTCAAACATTCGTAGCCTGCAATCGATTCGCACGCATTTCACGCACTTCAAACAACGATACATTGGCAAACCGCGAATCCTGTTCTGCTTTCGTCATCCCTGCCACGCTTTCTCTCCATAAAGCTTTATCGCAAATTCCGCATGGCACACAGAAGAGAAAAGATCATTAAACGCGATATATGAAACTTATTCGACTGTAAAATGCATCGGATACGCACAGACCAGCTCGTATGTAATACGCATTAAATTATTCGAGAGAGAAACTGAGTGTGGACATGACCTAGTATCGTTTGATCGCGAATTTGTCGAATGCACCTCTACATGTAAAAGCGACTCATCAACGTCATGAGGTTGGCGCACTCCTCCCCAGGTCAGCATGGAAAGTAAACGGAAAATCGAAAACACGATTTGTCGTCTGTGGAACTCTCCATTTTTCTTGGTCGCGTTCCAGGAAGCTCAGGGCGGCAGCGAAACAAGAAACTAATCGATTTGCTACCATATCTCTTCTTCCCCCCGATGCACTCTTTTTTCTTGTTCTCTCGTTCTTTCATTGTCTCTCCTTCACTTCTGCGTCTTGCATATCCGTTCACTCGGCGTCCGCGTTGTCGTCGAACGTGCACGAAAGAAGGACCCGCCGATGGAATCTAATCGAATCAGTGCTCGGACGCCATTGATTTAAGGATCAATTCGAACGAGTATTTTTGCTCCGCGCGTTTCAGTCAGATGGCTTCGATAGCGCGGACGATGCACACATCCTTTCTCTTGGCCTCTGTGTCTTTCCTTCTTTCCTTTCTCCCTTCGTTCTCTCGTACACGAGGAAATATACGCCCCATGATGGACTTCTCGTGTACCCTCGTAAAACTCCTATCTCCTATTCGAAAGCGTGCGACCGCGCACCCCATTCGCGGAAGCACCAACGTCCACGAAAATTAATCCTGCAGAATCCAGTCTAATCTCCGCTCTAAACGAATATAACCTGCACTCGCTTCCCTCCTTCGCCTCTCCTCATTCGTCGACCTGGTACGATGCTGCGGACGGTTGACGGCTTTGGCCGAGACCCTCAGCGCGTAGCCCGACGATGAGGATACGCAAACTTCGTCCTTACGAGTACGTCTCAGCTCTCCCTCACCCTCCTTCTTGCCTTTGGAAATTCTGCCTGCCTCGGCTACTAAGTGACCTGTCAAAAAGTTTGGCTCGCCCGGAAATTGAAAAGTACGAGTGCAGGTAGGATATGTAGCGTGGGTCTACAACCACTGGGTCCAACTCTCTTATGGTAGGAGACGACGATCAGTTCGCGGAAGCTGTCTTAGGCAATACATGTAAGTGGAAATGTATGGATTTCGAGATCGGAGAATAAGAATAGTGGAGCAGCGAGGGCTCTCCAGTGATAAATAAGATTCCTAGAGTTTTTATTCCGTCGATTCAATATTCGAATAATTTCCGAGATCAAGAAGAGGGTCAAACTGTTCGGAGACCATCACGGTTATCGTTTTCACCTTACCGCGGTGCATTATTCGCGTTAAAATTTAAGTCCGACACTTAACTTCAAGGATTATACCGTAAAAAACTCTATTCAACGGCAAGCAGAAGTTTAAGTCTTACTGCAAGTTTATGTGGGGCCAGATAACTCCGTTTAAATTACATCGCCTTATTGTTTGAAAAACTCTCGACGCTTGAAAGGATTACTTGATTTACTCGACGGCATCGCTTACCAAAGTGGGCCACTCACGAGAGCCCGATGAAAGCGAATGCGAGAGAGAAAGGGACTAGTTAACGACGACGAGGAGACGTTTAAAAAATTTTCTTTCGTAATATTGTAAAATTCGTCGACATCGCCTGAGCGGGGTGAATCTTTCGGTGTGGTAGTTATACCTGGCTATTCACGAAAAAGCCGTATTCACTCTCGCCGTGTGAAGAGACACGTAACACAGTCGGAAAGGGGTAGGTGGTGAGCTACCCCAGTGTCCCACGCCTCTTCGTAAATTACAGATATTCACAGGGCGGCGAGCCGTAAATACTTGGTTATCATACTTAGCGGAAGCTAACCGAGGGCATTATATCCAGACTCACGTGCACCTTCCGGAGTAAGGGATGGTGGGGTACGAAAGGGGTGACTGAGGATGGGATGGCACTAGACGCTCGAAGGGGTGAGAAAAGGGGGTTGCTCCGAAACATGTGGATATGGCCACACAGCCTCACGAGTTTCCATTCATCGGAGTGGATATCAAATGCAATAGTTCATGGTGCGCTTCCGACTAGGTGGTCGACCACTCCTCGACCTCTACCTCCTAATCCGACCGGCCCCCGCCGTTTCACACCGGTCTCTGGCAGATTTACAGGCGCGGGGCTTGATATCTGCATCCGAGAGACTCGTTTCGTTCTCCGTCCCCGACGTCCCGCGTGGTGTCACAGCGGCGGTGACTGCGGCGATGCAAAACACTCCCGCGCGTCTCTCTTTCGCCTCTACTTTCGTGCAACTTGCGATTTCGTAGGGCACCCCGCAACCAGAAATAATCGTTTATTGATCGCGGTAAACGTGTAGGTCCATTAGTCATCTGTGGAGATTTCGTGGCGAATCGTTCCACCGATCTATCCGAGATTTGGGTAGAAGCAGGAGAACGATGATTTTTGGAGAATTATCTCCGACGTTTCTTAAGAAATTCAAAGCTTTTTTTATTTCGCCAAGAACTCGACAATTTTTGTCGATCCGTGGCAAAATCAACGCCATTCTAGATTCTATTTCAGTTTTACCCAACTTTATTACGAGCAACGATACGCGGCTCTCCGCGATGCATTAAATCCAATCGTGACTTCCAATTTGCTTCCGCACTGTCTCTGCCAACGTGACGCCGTGTGTCGACATCCACGTTGGCATCTTCTCGCGGTGCGCGTATAACCAGCGGAATTTAATATTTTCCGTCCACCGTAACATCAAAAGGCAAAGTCCTTGCCCAAACGGCACACACACGTATGCGTAAGCGTGTTCAGCCTGGTTGGCGAAGGAAAAAAGGATGATCGCTTCATACCTTTCCCGAAACAACCGAGGTTCTCTCGTCTCACAAAACTTGTGCGCGATTGGACGTTGGGACGATGAACATTCGGCGGCAAGAGGGGATGTGCCTCGGGGTCGGAGGGTCCTGGGCATGTCACTTTAGAAATTATGCCGTCAAAGGTATTCACGAATAAATGTTTGCACGCCGAAATAGCAATTCCATTATCCCTCTGCCTTTGAATGCAGGGTATACGCGGGGGTGCGTCTGCGGCGCATCATTCTCGTCGCTTAATCGAACGCGCCTGGCTGAGACACACGAGCGTGGACCAAGCCATGTGTGCTTCTACACGAAACAAAACTCACGCGAGGGAGTGGCTTTCGAAGAGCTTTCGATGGATACATCCACGTTTTTTCGAAAGCCATCGAATGTTGTATCTACTGGACGGAGCAGGAAACTTGATTCTACTCGTTTCTCTTACTGGTTAGGCAGCTAATACATTCCATTTGCTCGTCTACCGCCGCGGGTGTAGCGAGCAATCGTTTTGTGTCGCACACCACGACGAAAATTTAAAATACTCGTGCACCGACAGACGGTCATTTCGTGTTTTCCGAGTTCGTTCACTTAAAACCTTTTCTATTTAATAACGTTGGATTAATATGCATGAATTGATATAATCATATGTATTCTTATCGACAAATTTGTATCTCGCGTTTCGCAGCCTCATTTGTCATCGCCCCTTTTCCACTTTTTTTCCCTTCCTCCTTTCTTTTTTGCCTTCCTTACCAGCCAACTTCGCTTCCTCATGTCACCCACCCTGTATCCTCCACCCTCAACGTTCTCACGGACTTGGGGGCGAAGCAAAATGTTTGCACTTTTTCACGTAGCCGCGGCGCATTATTTCATCCAGATTTCCTGCCGCAAAGCTAATGCGGAATATGAATTGGTTGCGGGATATACTTCTTAGCCACGGTACGTTAGCGGCGACGCCAACCGCGACGGGCCCGTTACGCCTGTAATAACACGAGGGGAATGAAGTTGGGTTATTGCAAGGAATTCGTTACTGGCTGCGATCTCGAAAGTCGCGAGAATATCGAACGCAGAACGCATTGCAGGAAGGGAAAAAGCTCGCGCGAAAGGGCGAACTGGGACGATAAGCCACGACTTCATGTGCGAAGAATTAGAAAATTAATCGCGAACTGTTTCTTATTTACTAGTAATTCATTTTCCGTAAAAAAAATATGCTGTGAGAAGCTATGTACAACTTTATAGAATTATGGAATAACGTTAATCGCCCGTCTGCTTCCTCTGTCTCTCCTACTCTTGACTTTCTTTTCGAACGCTTGTTTTTTTTGCGCGATGGTACTCAGGCGAATCGAGAAACTTAAGTGAAACGGAGAAATATAAACGATACTCGACACAAATTTGCCGAGGCAAGCGTAGATTCGTGAAAGTGGAGGGAAAGATCACACACAAGTTGAAGAGATAGGAAGCCATGCGGGCATAATAGAATAATAGCATAATCGCATGCGACTGCTCTCACATTTCGCGGCTTATTTCTTCACGTTCTCGAGGCCACGGAAACGGGTGACGGTGTGCGAAAAATTATAATTGATATTCGCGTAACGAACACGTGGAGAGATACGAGTAAGGCAAGTATAAAAGTGTGAGTCCAGCCTGGAGAAAGAATAACAAAAAACGTTGAATTTGCGGGTACTGTAGGCCGCAACTAAAATTTCTGTTTGGATACCTAGTTTCACGTATCGTGATGTGATCAGGAATACTCATTGACAGGCTAAAAAGGACATTCTTCTAGTTAACGAATTCTTTAACGACTGTCGATTGTCGAAGAATTCTTTTTTTCGTTCTTTTTTCCGAGGTCAGAAGAAATTTTGTTCGTCGAGAATTTCGTGTCCACGAAAATCCTCAAACACCGATCCGTCATCCGCGAAGCAATTTTATGTAACTTACGAGCGTAAGCCGATCCTATTGTCACTGTGGACCGTGGTCAGTTACCGAAGTTGGTAATACCTCGATATCAGGAATCGGAAGTTCAAGAGGTTGTAGAGGAGTGTTGTGTGGTCGCGTGACGACGGATACGAAACCGACCGAAGGGCGGAACGAACGGATGATCCTTGGCAAGATACACACTAGCCTATCGCACACGAATGACCGAGAACCGTTCGAGGGTAGCTACTGTAAGTTCGAAAAGTCAACCCATTGAAGCCGCGGAAACTAAATCGAAGGCCCGGGGATGTTCCACTTTTAGATTTATATATACATATATATTGCTTTGGCACGTAGGAGTATGAGTTCACCGGACCATGAAATGTTAAAATGAAAGTGAAAAATTCGTGACAAATATTGGAATAGTTGATTCGTCATCATCAAATTGTTGCGCGTTTAAAGGAATATTGTCTTTTCTTCTAACGACGTGATGGAATGTCTTTCAGGTGGCGTGGCTGCAGGTGGATACGCAAACGATTCTGACGATAGCCCATCACGTGATAACGAAGAACCACAGGATAGCGGTGTCTCACAGCGACCGTCGTACGTGGTTCCTTCATATACGCGAAGTAAGGGAGACCGATCGTGGCTTTTATATGTGCCAGCTCAACACGGATCCCATGAAGAGCCAGATTGGCTATCTCGAGGTTGTCGGTGAGTATTGAGCCAACCTCTCTTCGATTCCACCAAGGATCGGATTCTATTCTCGTTCCGTCAAATTTTCAACGTGTTGGCAAAATGATCCATCTACATGGTCCGTACAAGAGAATGTGTACGTTCGAAGGGACGCCGGTCGCCTATAAATATGTCACTCTATTCGTAGTCCTGCGTAAAAATAGTCGTTTTCGAGTAGACCGAAACGTAGATGCAAAATTCTGTACAATTGTAACGTACGTTCACGTAACGCAGAATTTGGAAACCCTTTTACAGCGAAACGCGCTACAACGTCCCGCACGCTAATTCTCCAAATCCACGTAAGCGGACTACCATGAATTGCACATACCTCAGAACTACACAGGCTTCTCGAGAAGCCGATTATCAACATCGCTGTTAATTCAACTATTTGACTATTCCTAAAGAGTAACGCCAAATCCTGTAAACCTCTTACTATAGTAATTCCTATCCACGCAACGCATGCCACGTGCGGACAGTATCGCAAGCGAATTGAGAACATGGAAGAGTTGACTCGACAATTAGCGAGTCCGATTAAACCTCGATAGTTGGCGATTGTTTTAAGAGGGTTCGACGCTCCAACTGCTAATCCAAGTGGTCCATTTACATCGCAACAATCGTGTAATCCTCTTATAGCACTGCTTTCCATTCCCAATATTGTAAACGTGGAAAACCTCATTTTCAAGGTGTGTAGCGTAAGACGGTTTGACAACTAGATCGTTGCGTAGCCCGTCAATGCTGCACGTTCTCTCTTCACTTCCACGAAATGCGAGGAATCATCCAATTAATTTGCGGAACATCGACAATCGCTGGCTCATTCGACGAAATAAGCTTATTCCGGCACCCACCGGTGAAGCGACACTGTGTGCCACGTGTGCCCATCGTCTGCATCCGGTTGGGGCCATTGTCAGTGGAACATGCGCGTCATGTTGATATCGCGCAGTCTGATATATGGGCGTAAATTCGTGATATCATCCGTAGCGACGAACGCGTCCAGGGGACGTGAGAATCGCTTCCATTCCGCTTTCGTTTCACGGGTGACCTCGTAGGAAATTAGGACAATATCTGCTGTGTGCCGATAAGGAGAATTTGATGTCGAACTATTGTGAATTGATTGGTAAGGATCATTAACTTTCTCGTGTGGTCCAGAATGATAAACTGTCGATTGTGATTATGCTTCGAAAAAATAGGATGGGTGAATGGGTTGGCAGAAATTGAATGGAAATTTCTCAAAAAATCATGAATCTACTTCCAATACCGTTTACACTTTTGTAAAGCGACTTCGCGTTTAGATATTTCTGGGTTAGTCGAATCTTTAGCATTTCTCTGCGAGAAAGAAAATTACAAGTACTACTTTGGATGTACAATTTACATGTTGCGCTTGGGCGGGCATGCGGGATTATGCCCATCGTTATTAGCGCGGACATTATGACCGAGCGACGTGGACAGTGAATTATCGATATAGTAAGGAGCGGAAAAAAGTTGCACGCAAATCGAGACACATCGCTGATTCCTGTCGCGCTTTTAACCAATTCCCAGGTACGTTGCTCGGTCGTGAGCATTCATTTATCCACGCCTATATTTACCGCCCCTCGTGCCGGTCTTATCGATCTTTCTGGATAAAGTCATCGACTATAATTAACGAGACATATCTCTCTATCTATTCTCCGCTTCCTCCAACGAGACCTTCTTCCTTTCTTTGCGCCTCTCGCGCCGTTCGCAGTCGTAACGAGCATCGATTTTCCGGAAGATGAATTAATTCCTTTGTATCGTGCCCGGTGGCTTACGACTGTTTGTATCTCCAGAGCTCCATTAAATTGTTGCAGGACCGCCGGCCCTTCGGAGCATCCTCTTCCCCCGCCCCACTCGCCCACCCCCTTTTCGTGCTTCCTTCTACCCTTTCTCATTTCGGCCGGATGGGAACGCTCGCGCGAGGCTAGCTTATCGCAACGGTAATTGCACTACTACGACAAAGATCGGAGCTTTGGCTTTTAAATGAACATAAAACCACGCAAGGGTCCTTTTGCGTTCGCTTAATTTCCAAGGCATTAACCTTATTATTATAGTGGTAAGACGGTACGCGGGTGTGCGAGTCGAGAGAGAGAAACGGTGGTAGGGTCTCGATGTAAAGGGCGTTGAAAGAGAGATGGAGAAAAGGAAGAAGAAAGTAGGAAGAGAGGGCGAGAGAAGGGAAGGAGACGCGACGAGCTCATATGAGTGGCTGCACGCGAGCAATCTTTACAGCCCGCCTCGGAAATGAAAAGTCGTATGCCCTTCCACGAGCTCGCGAGCGCACTTCTCCTGCCCGCTCTCTACTTTTTGCTCTCTCCCTCTTCCTCTCTTTCCTTTCCTCATACAGCGCCCCTCAACTCTCACCCTCCTTCCTACCGCTCCTCTGCGTGTAGCCAAACTACTGCGCTGCGTGCTCAAGTTTAGTGCTTGTTTCTGATGTCTGGATTTACTGTAGGAATATGTTTATTCTTAACGATCATAAATTGTATAATCAACGATTTACATTCATTCTCGTTAGAGTGCCTTTCATATTTAATGCGCCGATCGAGGCCATTTAATTTTGGTTTCATCGAAAGGGCAGAAGAAGCTTTGCGCGCGACAGCGTAGTGCTTCAAATTCTCATTTTTATACGGTTCCAGCTCGTGTATCCAATTTTTATACAATATCTACGTTTTCGAGCGGTGCGCGAATTTTATGTGTGATCTTCGTTCCGTAAAAGATCGTAGTGATATTTGCTTATAATCTTGGAAGAATGTAGTACGTAGAAGGCTTGCTTTCTCAGTAGCTTCTATCTTGAAGCTCGCAATTACAGGTATATTCTTTGTACGGCAGCGTGAGTCTACGTCAAGTCGAAAGAGATTATTTTAAATACCGATCTAAGATTTTCCCTGAAAGTGCAATATTACGAGGGGAAATTTACAGTTTTACATCCCTTCCGTATTTCGTTCTCCTCTCTTGCGCAGTGCACTTAAAATTGTTTTAAGACGAAGAATGTCGCGCGGCAAATATGTTTTTAAATCCCTTTCAGAAAGATTAATTCGCTTCTGAAGGTCTACAAAATTCGCGATTCGTTGGCACGGGAACTTACAGTCGCGTAAAAGCATTCTTCACGATCCTTCCTCGCTTGTTTACCGAATTTTTACGAAAGAGGAAAATTAGTGATCTGTGAGCCTACACCGCGTCTAAGCCTAGAATAGGGAACGCTCGGTTTACATCTTGCACTCTTCGTCTGGCGCCCGTGCTTCCAACCGAAAATGCGCGCAGCTCTCTCGGAGTAAAGATACGGGCGACGTAAGGGATGCAAAATGATTTCACGGGGGAGATGAACTTCCGCAAGTAGACGGCTACACGTAGAAGTGCACCAACGGTTTGGCGGGTTGGACGATCCCGCGCTTGGGCGGGGTAGTGGCGTCGGAATGGGCGGGTGGACGAGAGGAAGTCTTCGAGAGCAAGAGTGCGAGAACGAGAGAGGAATGGCAACGAGAAGAGGGAGTGAGAGTTGCACGGATGAAACTCACGGGATTAAATTGCTACAGATGGGATGCAAGAGCCCCCTCCGTATCTCGAGAATACCAATTTGATTTCGGTAGGAACGGCAGAAACGGAGTCGGAGGATCGTAAAGTATATAACAAACGCGTGCAACGAACCTTACATCGTGAAGGGGGAAAAGACATACCCAGCTAGGAGGATACCCGGAAGTAGTCCCTTTAGGAGTGACTAGAGCTTGCGAAGGGTTGAAACAGCCGCGAGAAATTCTTCCCTTCCTTTCCTTCTCCGTGCACCACTTCGCAGATGTGTAGTTTTTTCGAAATGACATATCGGCCCGGAACGAGCCGGGTAGTGCACGCTTTCGAGAGAGTTAACTGGCTCGGTTTACGAGCGGGTCGAGCAGTTACGTTCGCGTTACACGCGGCGGTAGTCACCCCGTTAGATGACTTTTGTACACCGTCGGGTCACAGTGTGAAATGACGTTCGCCGAAGTGCATCTCACGTGCATTCAGACTGATGTAATTTGAATTTCGGTCCACAAATATCTGTACTGGACACTTGTCGAGGAAGTTTGAGAATTCTGGAGAATTCGAAGGAATATTGGATCCCACATTCATTTTGAAGAATTCTTGCTATTTTCGTCTACCAAATATCTTCTCACTGAGTTCGATGTACAACGAAGACAAGATAAGCGAGCTTCAATATCGGAAGGTGGACGATAAGTTTTTGGGACACCCGATAATTTCAGATCTTTTGCGCAAAACTGTTTTTAATGATTTACCTTCTCTTCGCTCTTCGTTTCTTACAAAAGAGCGCTAAAATACCGACTAGCTGATATGGTGAGCCGACAGCTGGGAAGAAGTGGACGACTTCCTGAAAGAAAAACTTTCTTCGCGTTACTACTCCCTTTGTACGGCTGATACTGGTCCACTTAAAATATCGTCAATGTTCTTTCTTCCAGTGCAAATCTCACGTGCACGAACTTCGCGATGGTATCCCGCACCGACAGCATTTGTCACGAAAATTCTTAAATGATTGTCGAAGCTTTGTCTTTTTCCTCGAAAAATTTCCCTCGTCGCTCATCGGTAAGTAGAAAACACAAATGCTTATTTTATATGAAGGAAGTATCAGGCCTCATTTACGCATTAATGCTGGAAATATTTCCTGCAATAATAGCGTACAAATCTCTCGTTGTACTATTTTCGAGTTACAAACGCGTCGCCTTACAAATCTCACCTAGTTTTCCAGATGAGAAAACATCGTGGACTTTTGTTCCAATCTCTCCATTCGCACCTTTCCCATCACGCTTCCAGGTACTGTACGAAGATTTCGAAAAAGTCTCACACATCGCAGTTCCAATCCTTCGAGAAACTCGGACGATCTTGGATTTAACAAAAAACCGTCCTGGTCCTGTGGACGAAGAACCAGGTTAGACCGAGATAAAGGGGGGATAAATTTATTCGGCCCAGCCACCAGCGAACATCGATAAAACGATGATATCGCCCTTCTCATCGCCCGTTACATTTTACCGTTCGCTATCTCTTTCTCTTACTTGCCACTTCTCCGCATGTAACCCGAAGTTTCGCAAACGAAGGTCTAACTTAAACTCGCCTTTTTCGCATTCATTGCCCCTGTAGCCTACTTTGAAGGGATGAGCGGAACAGACCGGTGGGTTGGGGATGAATGGATATGCGAAGAGACTAAAAGAGCGCAACGGAAGTTACGCTTACCCTTCACCCTCCCTAAACTTTTGCGCGGCGTGCTTTGCAAGTCCATTTTCGTTTCACGTCGGTATCCTTATCCTCTATCGGTCGAACCGGAAGAGAGGAAGGTGAGTGGGGATGAGTAACCTAAGTGTCGGCAATACGATTTCATTGCACGAAGAGAACAGACGGCTACCAGCAGCGCATTACTATTTGCCCATATCCGATAAACTCCTTAGCACTTTCTCCTTTTCTTTTCGTCCATTCCTTCCACAGGTGTCGCCTTGAATCATGTAAATCGTACTGAGAACTTTAGATTCGGAACAGTGCACCTCCTCAACTGCTACTTTGAGATCTCCCTAGATCAAAAGAAATTTCTTCTTGAATGTCAGTAACACGGCGTGATGTTCTTACGGTTGGAAAAATTAAGGATAGGGTACTTTGTTACACGAAAACATTGATAGCTGTGATAAATTAAATTCCTGATATCCTAAACCTAAGTTTTATGACGAATTTACGACGTGGTAAGGGTCAAGAAGTGTTTAGGTTGAAAATGAGACGCAATATTTATACCCTTAGAACTCCTCCAGCTTTCAGAATTCCAATTAATTGGCAGGGACACCATGAATTACAGGCCTTTCTTCTTGGTGCATATCATAGAGTTTTCAGGATTGCGGTTAAGATTTTGTGATATTAGAGAACACCTAATGAACACCTGGCTCTGAGGGGGGTCGCTAAAGAGTTGAGGAAGGGAGGTGAGAAAATGGACGAACAAATAAAAAAACAGGAGAATGAAAAACTGAACGGAAACAGAAGAGAGGAATCTGCGAGGAACCAACAGAGGGATGAAGGGAGAGGAAGAGGTAGAAACGGTAAAAGGGTGCAGCAAGAAAACCAAGCCAAGTAGCGGTTGACGAAGTGGAAGTAGATGGGATGAAAGGTGGGAGGGGAGTAAAGCTGGCTCGGAAGATGAAGGGCAGAAGTGGTTAGCGAAAGCTAAAATCTCTTTGGGCGCGTAATGAATAACAAGAGGCGTAAGATGCCGGCGCGAACCGCCGAGGTAGAAAGAACGAAAGAGAGATGGTGCTGAGAAGGAACATTGGATAAACAGTTTTCTTTTGTGCTGGCCTTCCTGAATTAATGCGCATCGTCGTTACCGGCCTACAAAATTACATCGTTCCACACCGACCCCTCATTTCCATGGTTCGTCGGTGGACAATGATGCACGAGCGTGAAAACAATGAAAAGAGGTACGTCCCTCACGATAAATTCGGGCGCGCGGTCGTCGACTGTCAAAGTGCCCTCGGGAGTGCACCAACTCGCTGAATGCTCGTTGAAAGCCCATTGAGACATAGTGAAATAATTCAATAATCGCTCCCGCGTCGAGACTAGACGGAAATGGACAAGAGTCGGCAGATTCGTTAAAGTTAAAATCGGTTCGACTTAAGAACACTTTTTTTCCAGTAGAGTCGTACATATTGTACGGTTGCATACCGTTTGAAAAGGCTTGGCGGTGCGATTATTTATTCGTCGTATCCTTTCAAAAAAATGTCGCTATTTTTAGGCACGACCGTAAAAGGAGTGACTTATTTCGTATTCAAATTACCCTATAATTTATAGCCGGGTGACATTCGGATTTTTCAAAATATGCAGGGAAATTACGTTCGAGAAATACGGGCGTCGGTGTTACAGTAGTACGTTTTTCAGTCAAAATGGTAGAATGGTAGCGTTTAAGACTGTAAAAAGGAACTTCGTAAGTCGTGGGTCTGGAAATGTTATATGTAAAGTACGTACCTACTCTTGCATCGTAAAAGCTAAGTGCGCGAATGGTGTGCATGTATGTAAAGCAAACTTTATTAGTTCTTGCCACTGAGTTAGTTCGCACTACGCAAACTCGAGCGAGACTATTGTGCCGATTTTCGTACAAAGTGGAGTTGAATTGACGGAACTTTTGTCGAGTGCAATTTGCGAAAATAATATAGTGCTCGCCGATGGTATCGTATCCGCGGAATGTTTTCGCAATAACGGACCTTTCCAAAATTTATTTACAGATTACCGTATCATTTATAAACTAAAATCCGACGTTTCACCTAATCCAAAATCTTCTTTCGACGAATTTTTACACGTGAAACCCACGCCCTGTCCTCGTTATACACGCCCCCAATTTGGATTCCCCCTCTTCCCTCCTGAACAAACAATGCCACCCGAGGGAGGGAAACTTTCTAAACCGAAACTCCCCTGCAAGAAACAGCCCCCGAAGTTATAAACCTCAACATCAGTCTGTACCGATCGGTGTATTGTTATTCTGATCATATTCCACTCGCATAAGGAGAAGCTGTGGAAACTATGAAACTTACTTCAGTTACGCGTCGGCCACGGTGAGTCGTAACCGAACGAGAAACGATTCAATCAGGATCACCCGACGAGAATGGGGAATTTCACCGCTCGCTAATACTTTTTCCGCAGACAGGCGGTCCGATCCACAGGTATTTATGCACCTAGGGGGAATAAAAGACGCGCCCTCCGGGGATGGCAGTGGTGGTGGTGGTTGGCGTGTCGATTTTGCCTGGGAATCGTACGGTTTCGATTAGGGGACCCAGATTGCTCTACGGATCGCGTGTCCCGGGCAAAGTGATCTATTGTTTTTCGAACTGCACGCCTGATTTAAGTGCCGAAGCTGCTTCGCGCAGCTTCTACTGTGATCTTGTGGGAGGCGGCGCTATTTCCTTCCGTCTTCGTTTCGTTCCACCAGTGCAGCGACCATCCCTTCTCCGCTTTCCCCCGCTTCTTGCATCTTTTTTCTATTTCTACGTCGCGTCGCATGGACCCTAGCGGATAACAAGATAGCAGCGAACCGTGACGACAGATATCCTCCACTGGAAAATTGTCCGGCTCTCGTCACAAGGAAACAAGGAGATAGATAGATACTACCGCAAGAAAGGGAGAAAGAGAGAAAGAAAGGAAGGGCTAGTCTTTCCTCGTTATCCGTTCGTGCGCGTTGAGAGCGAGGTACGGTGAAATAAATAATAAAAGTCTTGTAAGTCGTCGATACTCGTTACACGGTGGACAAGGAAAGAAAACCGTCAATTTACTTTATACACTTGTTCGGTCAGCGACTTTTCGCTTTACAGTTTTTCTCTCGGCGTAGCGCCGCGGCCGGTGCGCCTCGTCGGCGTCATCACGGCCAAGGGAAATTCCCTTCCGAGTCTTCACATGGATGCCCAAGGAGGAAAGGAAACTGCTTGGTCAAACGAGAGCTCGCGAGGGCCTTTTCCTCCATTGCGCGCCCTGCACTCAGCTCGAGAAGTTCGCGCTGTTGTAACTAACCCCGAGGACTTTGAAGAGCACGCCCGTAATAGACTTGTACATCCGGTTCCACCGATGAATACAAAAGAGGATTTCATGGGCGCTTATGGTTCGTGAGTTTAATGAAGTTTGGTTGGAAAAGAGGATAATTGCGAAATAAGAAATTCTTTGCCGGGATCGGTCGAGCGAGAGAAATCACTTACAAATCCAGCAATTTGTAAATTGGAGGGAGAATTGAATTTGGTGATTTTCTAGGTTTAATTCAGAGGCTAATTACACGTCCGTCTGGACGCGACGTCTCAGAAGAAGTAAATAAATATATATATACAAGTTGGTTCCGACCCATAAATAAAGAATCCACGGCGATGGAGAAACATGAGTGGCTGGCTGAGTTAAAGCGGTTTACGCATGGGCTTCAAACATTCATGGAATCCCGAAATAAGTGTTTCGCAAAAGTGGCAACTCACACCGACGAGAGCGCTCGCTTGTTCGATCGGTGAATAAATTATGGCAATTAGTCGGGAGGCAGAGAGGTATTAAGCGAAAATTGCGGCTCTTAACGAAATTAAGGCGGAAAGGGGAAGGTTGGAGCCAACGCAGACGCGGCGGTACCCGAGTCGTAAGAAATTCTTCTCTCCGTCGCAAAATAGCTTAAATGTAGCCCGTGCGTTGTCACGTAAAATTCCTTCGAGGTGTATACCTCTTGTCCACTGGTTTTCATCTCGACATTCTTCTTACAAGCAAACCTTACGAAGTGTCCCCCTCCGATTTGCTTGCAATTGAAATATGTTATTAAGGACGAAAATCTAAGGGACACGTATTTTTTTATACGTGCCAGATTTCAGTTTTAGGGGATGAAACTACCCCTCGGAAGTTCAGCTGAAATGTGCTATCTCGGAAACTATATTAAATAAAGTAAAACTTTCAATGGGTGGAATGTATGGTTTTTCTCATACACATTCACCCCCTAAAACTGAAATCTGGCACGTATAAAAAAATACGTGTCCCTTAGATTACCCTGCTTAATAACATACTTCAATTGCAAGCAAATCGGAGGGGGACACCTCGTAAGGTTTGCTTGTCAGTCTGAAATGCAGTGTTCATTTTAGCGTGAGAACGAGATAATTTTCCCTCATGCTTGTGCACCTTCGATGAATTTGGACACTGACCGCCATTCCCCAGAGGAAGCGTGCTTGAGTTGCATCGAATTGTATCGGGTTTGGTTTTGTTTGTTGCCATGCGGAAAAATCGATGCGCCTGCCGAAGACGGGGACGAAAGTTCAACGGACTTTGCGCCATCCATGTCAGGAGAAAATTGTATCACTTTCCTTTCTGCATTATTCATCGTTCTGTCGTTTCCAGAACCACGTTGAACACGTTGCAGATGCTTGTACGACGATGACGATCGGTAGAAACACGTGCGCGTCCGGGATGCGCTTTGAGAAGCTCGATCGTTTGTCAATCAATCTGGTACAAGCCAATCTCGTCTCATTGTCATACGCGTTTCGCGTGTCGGCAAATACGACGCGACGCGTCTAGATTGCGCGGGTACGCGCGCAGTCAAATGACAGGACTAGATTCCAAACCAGTTTTTAGGAAACTTTCAATAATTCCGTCTCCCTGACAACTGCCTCTAAATGTAAGCCTCCCTCAAAGATAGTTATCTAATTGTGCCTGGTATAGCTCTTGGACGGTATAGCGCTCACGTGCGTACTTTAGAGGCTGCTCGATATAACGTGCACATTCAGCGGAGTATGTATATCAGTTTGGAACAATGTGTGGGACTGTGTGAAGGGGAAATGCTGGAAACAAGAACTCCACGCCTCTACCCCCATGTGAAACAATGCGGTTATATCATGTCAAAAATAAAGCTTAAGAGCTTGTTGAAAGTACGAATATACATTTAATTTGTTTTTCATCCAAGTCAAATATTTGCACTGGCGATATATGTATACGTGGACGCCACGTTTCAGAGAGATATGTCGCCATTGTAACATATGTTCGGCTATAAAGGAGTATGACATGATCGATTGTGTTTCGATAACGAGACAACAACTGCAATGCGTTGCATTTGGTAAGGCGCAGTGTTCACCATAATATGCGCAAGTCCCATTTGCAACGCGTGTCCGTTATACAATTTTGGACTGCCGAGCGATTTTGAATTTAGACATCAGAAGTTTCCGTGTACTCTGATAAACTACTCGCCCTCGCATGCACAACGCGTAACCTCCTCAGGTAAATACACACGTTAGTTTCCAACCGGGCTCTTCGTAAGGAAAATTGTGCTCGACACGCTTTTCTCATTTTGGCGAATAAAATTTCAGATTCTTGAACCCGTGGAATATCTCTGTTACTCGGGATGCAAATGATTCAAAGAGAGGTGCGTTTATCAAACCACGAAGGCAACGAACCAACTTCGAGACGCGCACGGAGTCAACTGTCGAATTTCAATGTTCAAAATGTACACGCCAGAGGTGTGTGTTTCGTACAAGCTCAGATGCACGTACGACACATGCGAGCATCACGTGTGTCTCACTATCTGTTCCCTCATGTACATATATATACGTGATAAACTTAACTCAAGCTTGGTAGCGAGCGATATGTAGAACGCGAGTGGACGCAAGGTAGTCGGAATTATTCACGAAGCCCGTTTCGAGTTTGCATGTGCTAATTAACTGACTCTGTTGTCACATAAGGTTTCTCATTAAGCGGGAAATTAAGCGTCAAAATTGGCCTTTACGTGGCCTCGAATTACCTTTGCTTGGTAATGCCTTCAAACTAGTCGGGGATCAGCCAAGTAATTAAAAAGTCCCTGAATTTTAAAAATATTACCGAAAATGTCAATCACTTTTGTAATCAAACAATATGTCACACGTGACAACAAATTTCAGAGCGAAAGTAGTTTGTACCGGAATATTTTACAACAAATTTTGTTTATTTTAAAAATAGGATCGCTGGCCGTCAAATTGTGTTCAAACTTGATTTCATTAACTTCCTCTAAATATAAGCTTGCTCGGATGATATGATTCGATTAGACGGAATTAGATTATAACGTGTTATATAGACCAGAGTCGATGTTTAACGAGCTTCGCCACTTCAACGGCAGTCTCCCAATTTTACAGGGACATGGTGCTGACGTGCAATACCATAAGATGAATTAATCCCTCGGGACGAGTGCCTCTGTATATAACCGTTCCGTTTCGGTCACTTAAGGTTCTTACGGGATGATTCTCCAAGTTCCCGGAGGTTCGAGCACGCCGTGTCGATATTTTTAATACATTACGCAATACAGGTACCATGTAAACTTTAAAATTCCCTGGTCTACTACCATATAAACGTCACCCGTTTGTCTTCAACGAGATTATCACTCTAACCGGAGAAAAAAGCAAACATATACACCCCTAAGAATATTATGTAGCAAAATTTTATATGGAGACGGAAAATTCAAAAACGCATTCTGTCCGGAAAAATTATTCTAAAGTCAAGATGCTTGACGATTGTTGAGTTCCGCTCGATCATCCGGGGGGGGGGGGGGGGGGTGAAAGAGAGCAGAATCCATTGCGAGTTAATGTGGCAAGCAATTCTCCCTCGTTAGTGCGATTGGAGCGTGCAAACGATTCGCGTGCATCGTCGAGCGTGCTGAGAGCCGTATGGCGCTACGCGGCCGAGCGAGTCGCCACGAAAAATTCTCTTCCACGTTCTACCTTTTATTTGTGAAAGGTGAAAGATGTGATCTCCCCCCCCCCCCGCTCTTGCTCTTTTTTATTTGATTCCACTTTCCATCATACCACCCTACTATTCGTCACATCTTTGTCCATCGAAACTGTCCGTTGCATTGTGTAATGGTATCCACATTGTAATGCACAATTTACTATCCTTCCACGGCAGTGATCCTACGCCAGACTCTTACAAACTTGCGACTTAGGTAAATTGAGGAAAATCCTATTTAGCCTATTATTAATGTATATTTAATTGAAGCCCCACTTCTCCCGTCTCCAATTTCTGCCTTGTCTATTGCGCTCTCTTTGCCGGGAGTCGATTTATCGACCTAACATTTTTTATCGTGTAAACTGTGAGAGAAAGTATTTAGAGGGGCAAAAGCGAACGAGGCACCATAAGACTGACCGCGAACTGTTAAAGCTGGTCGAGAGTGCATAGTTGCGCTACGATACAAACGGTAAGCGTTTTAATCATCCATTTTCGAGCTGAAAGTTTCAACCCCCGACGCACCTTTTGTTTCCCCTGAGTTAAACGCAGCACGGTTTATTTATAAATCCAATTTGCCCCACTGCGGCACGTGAGAAAGGACTCCCCCTCTCTCTCTCTCTCTCTCTCTCTCTCTCCTCTTTTCCACTTTCGACGTGACGAGCGGGGAAGGAGGCATGGTTTCAACAATTTTCCACATAGAGGGTGTATTGGTTCTCTGAGGGTAGATGTGGAAAGAAGAGCGACGCGCTGATTGAATTCACCGTAGTTAAGGGTGGCGCGCGCACCAACATAGAATATGCATTGAACCCCTTTAAACGTACAGGATTTTCTTGAATTATTAAATTGTTCCTTTTCATTTTATACAAAAAGAGATCATTAGAAATTTGAAAATAAATAGATTCGAGAGTACTTCAACACATATGTTGTAAATATTGTACCGTGGCGTATAATCGTGTTCAATTCGTTTTACGTTTTTTCGAACTTCTTTTCGAGGTATTGCTGCCGAAACGAATATTGCTCCCATCATATTTCGCCTGCTGTTCGTCTCCTTTCGATCCACCCCCTCGACGATTCGACGACCGTCGCGCGCATTCGACGCATCGATGAATCGCGCTTCGCTCGCGAGCCTTGCTCAATGCATTTTCCGTTCATTCTCGCATATCACCGCGCTTCATATCTCTTCCAGAAGAGGATCCGATTCACGAGGACCCCCGGGAGATCCATCAAACCGATACGGAAGAAGTGCGATTGAGCCGGTGTCTCCTTTCCTTTGCATTATCGAATTCACGGTAGAAAACGTAGGGAATTAAAACTTTGCGGAAACTTTGGTTTAGTTGCAGGATTGGGACAAGTGATCCCGTCGTGTTCGTTGGTACCAATTAAATATCAATTCCCATCGTCCTAGAAAATGGAACGCCCTCGCTGGAAGAAATACCGATCCTACCTCCTTCCATTCCATCTGGCCGATTATAAATTACTTCGATAAGCCAAACGGAAGTACTAACTTACCAAGAGATGCTTGGCACAAGCGTCCTTTAATGTCGAAAGTTGGAGGTCTGAGTAGAAAGGAAACTGGTTCTTTCGACGGGGGGATCAAACTCATCGATATTATCGGCGAGGATCTAACGAGGAGTGCGCCGCGTTTTGTTTAAATACCCTCCACGGTTAGCCCCGTAGTTTCCATTGACTTGTAGTACGTCGACCGGTTTGTCGAGATTCAATATTGGGTTAGCCCGTTGTGCAGGCTGGGATCGCGAGAACCCGCGAACCCAATCTCTTCCAGTAATCGTGCCATCTCCCCAAGGGCGTTTCGATTCGTTGCTGGCGCCGCGGCAAAGTTGTAAGCTACATATTTTATCGCTGATAAAGTGCTGCACCTCTCAAGCAGACACCCCCCCCCCCCTTTCTTTGCAAGCTCGCCGCGTCCATCACCGCGTGCACGAAGTTTGTTACGGCAGAGGAACGAGAGCCTTCTCTACGATCCTCTCTATCGTGAGCGATTCGAGGTTTAAGGGTTTCTTTATTACAGTCTTGTTCTCTCTCTTTCTCAGGCAATGAAAACGTTATTAGGTGCTCTGCGTATTTCGTTGTAGTGGGTACGAGGTGATACATTTAATTTAATCGGAATCTGGACAAATCGGTTTCATTCAAAGAAATTAGTTCTCTGCACAAGCGATCACTGTATGATCACGATCTTACTTTGCAGCATAGAATATTTTCCACTTATAAAAAAACTGTATACATATAGTATACTGTCGTAGTTTCACAAATTTAGTAAATTTAATGAAACAAATTTTATCCCGATTTCTTAAAGTTACGGTGTCTTAAATTCACGAATACCGTTCAAAATATGCTGTTACATTCACGCAATAGGACCAAATCTATTTTGGCTCTAAACATTGTGAACGTTAATCAAAATATTTCATCCGCTCCTACTCAAATACTGGTCCTACTTCCCTAAAGGAATGTATACCTTTCAGAAATAAGCACTCGTCAGTTTACATCGGTTCTCCGTGTGGCCTAGCTACTACCTTGAAAACGGTGCTTACTGTTAACGTTCCAAAGTCACTGACTCGATAATGAGACAAATTAGCAAACTACGGATCCATCGGATGCTCGCTCGACCAACGCGAGCCAGGGTAAAGGGCAGTATCTGCACCTGGTTCGTTCGTTCGTTGGTTCACGTGATTTACTAAAATTCGGCCTGATAGTCCCAATGAAGATAGGGAGAGAGGGGGCAGGTTACAGTGCTCGTTACAACGTCGTTTCAATCCTTGGACACGATCAACCCACTACCACCACCCTCTCGCCCTCGTGTCTATGTCCTGTTTCGACGTGTCTACCTCTCTGTGCCAGTTCGATTTACGCATCGAAATTAAGCTACGCTCGGCTTGCGGCGATCGTTCGATGCACAGCACTTTTTTAACCAACCTCACTTCACCCGCTTCCTCTGCCCGTCTTCCACCCTTTTCCTCGGCTGCCCCAATTTACCTCATCCCGTGGTGCATCTGCCTACCTACTACCCCCTTCCTCTCGTTTGCCACCCGCCTACACCTTCACGTACACCATTTCAACCATCACCGCCCCGTCCTCCGCCGCTGACCACCGCACCCACGTCGACTCTACGTCAAGCCTGCAGGCAGAAACGACATTCCCCACGAAACGAGTGCATGGTCACGTCGAAATGGTTCTGAATCCAGGGAAATGTGGAGAACTGTGGTGGTACTGGTTAAAGTGGGTGGCGGCGGAGGGAGGAAGAAGCGGAATTGGGGCCCCTGGGCGAATCCAGAGAGGGAGGGGGTGAAGGGAGGGGTAGATTCAGATTGATGCGAAACGCAAAAGTAGTAAGCAAGCACGGAATCAACGAGTAGCGAGCGAGCGAATTGGATAGTATGGATGCACCCCACTCGCCATTATACGCGCCAGTGGTTCACTTCAGGATAAAAGGTGGAGGTGCATGCAAAAGGGTGAACCATTATGGAGGTAAGAGTGTGAGTGTGGGCGAAAGGCACACAGACGGCTGTACGTTCGAGGTAAAAAGTGAGTCGTGTTGGGGGTTATAAGGGGTGGTCGGTCGTTTGGTAAACGACTGCGAGTCGCTTTGCCAGTATAATGTTTTTTGATTAGGATAAAGGTGGCCTAACGACACTCGCCCTTTCTCTCCTCCTTCTTTCCTCCTTCTCTCGTCTTTCTCTCCCGACTTTCGTGCTCGTTCTTCGTTTATTTCCTACGAATAATGGCCGACGATGTCTACCGGGACAAGGGAGACGACTCGCGACATTCTCTCCCGAATGTCAAATAAATTTAAATCCTTTTTTCGGTTCGTTTTTCAGCAACGATGCGTCTCCGTTCGTGTTTTTCTTTCACCCGCGACCCGACTTTTGAGCTGATTTTATTGGTACATACTTGCATATTGGGGGTGCCGCTGTGGGGTGGTAAATAAATATAACCCGGAATTTTAATGGTGGAAATAAAGTATCTTCTCTGTTTCATCGCAAGGTCGATTCTTTTGATATAATTTTTCTATACACGGTGCCTGGGCGTTCCTTCGTGCGAAACGAAGAAATTCTATCAACACGTTGTTCGTCACCCACATATGAATGACGGTTTCAATACGTGATTGTAAATTATCAGAATAGGTATTTGGAAATTTAGTTTACGCTTTAGATAGTTAACTAAGCAGTCAACAAAATTCAGGCTGACGTGGCGTTCAACGCGTTAAGAGGTCTCCACGACACAAAATCGTATGGAATATCTCTGGCAACAGATAGTTTACTATACAAATGTCAAATCATTTGGCCGACAGTCACGACGAGACACTTGTTGTCTAGTGGCTATAGGAACGGACCCATTGATTCTTTCGGACGCGATCCCTCGAGACAAAAACAATGCGAAACGATTTATCGACACGTAGTGCGTCGCAATGAAAACGACCGCTGTTGGAAATGTAAACGTCCAGCCCTCATATCTACAAGCGTGTGCGATCGAGGGCACGTGGGTTATCCACATTCATTGTGGTCGGCGGTTAAGAGTGACGCGACCGAATGGACGAGTCAGTCGCAGATCGATGCGAGACGATGCTGAGCGCATAGATGTCCGGTGCAAGGATCCACAAGCTTCTCCTCCCCCAAGCTGCTACGTGTTGGTGTGACTGACAAACACTGAGCCCCCTCGCTACCTTCTTCTCATCATTCACGACTTCAAGTATCCGTCGAATAGCTACGTATTTCCGAAACCGCTTCGCTCTTCACTCGTTCGGGGAAACAAGGTACGTCTCACGTAGGAATGCGAAGGTCCTTCGACGTTTCGTCCGAATGACTTAAACGAAACCACAGAAAGGGGTGCACAGTTTCGAGAGAATGCGTACTTGAGTAGTCCAAATATTCATTTCTTCAAAAGCGTGACTTCAATAACAGAAAACGCCTTCGCACAAGGAAGCCTGCTCCATAGCGACAAAAACAATTATTCTGGAAGTTTCTGAATGGCCACGTAGTAAGGATCGTGAACTTGATGAGATCAATCACAAACTTATCTATCTCTCCGGTAGGCATCATTGCTCAAAATTAAATCCACGATGATGATGTACGCGGGTGCGACGAATCGCGCGCGACATCCCATGGAATTAAATCTAAGATAATCGCGGGAAGGTGAGCAAACTGCGAAAGTGAGGACGTGGCTGCGACCTCTCAGATTGATGCGAGACTAGGGGAGCAGGAGGACCACGAGGGATGGCAGGTGAGAGGGTGTAGGGTGCGATGGGAGCTGCGACGTTGGTGGTAGTGGCTGTTTGGCCCGACGGGGTCAGATGATAGGAGCGTGGGCGCGGAGTAGAACGAGCGTATGGAACTGCTGCGATGGTGGTGGAGAATGGGCCAGAGGACGAGGGGGCAAGATAGAGAGCGAAAGAGAGAGAAAGAGATCTGCAAGAGAAAAGGAGATGGTGGAGGTCGGAGGTGGCTTTGACCCGCCAATTCAGCATCACCCATACGGGCACTCAACCGCAAATCGAGTTCCTGCCGTAGGGCGGAATAAAATCGACCGTTCTACAGTACTCTCCCTTCAGTTCCCTCGCCCTCTGTGTTTCATCCCCTCACACTCGCGTATCCACACGTGCTTCTTCGTTTTCTTCCTTCGATGCTCTTCCTTCGGTGGTTCTCTCGCTGATCTGCCCGCTCGTTCTTCCTTCACCCCTTTCTCCTCTCGGACCACCTTTTTCCACCTACCCACTACTGCCGGGCCGTTTCGCATGTAGGTGAACCCAGTAAGACATTACTCGCGAGGGACGCGTTCATTCGGCGCTCGGGGAGGGAAGACGTGCGCGGTCTGTGAGACCAGAAGGATGAGGAAGTCGAAGAATGGCGAGGACAATGCTGGGCTGGCTTTAATGGGTCTACCCGTATGCCAAAGGTCCGACTATGCTCGTTGTACATACTCGTCCTGAAATACGTTACGGTGTTCTCGACGTATATGACATACCTATACTGTACACGGAGCTCGTTCACTGTGTCGTCCTTTGCAGATGGAGGATATCAGGGCAAGAGAGGGAGAGGGAGAGGGAGAGAGAGAGAGAGAGAGAGAGAGAGAGAGAGAGAGAGAGAGAGAGATGGGTCATATCCCACTGACAATGAGTTTTGCGCGACCTTAATCGTCTGCGGAACTTGACGACTGCTTACTGTTATTCGTCAAATGGAAGCTCGAGGTAAGATGAAATAAGGATTCAGATTCAGCGTCGAGCAGAAATTTATCGAAATCTCGCTCCGGAGTAATCGATGTTCCCGTAAACTCCCATCGACAAGAAAATTGATGGGTCCGACGGAAATCGTCGACTCGACGTCGGCACCTCTCTCGCCTCCAACTTCCTCTCCTCGACAACAGACAATGGCTCGTTCTTCATTCCATTCGACGTGATTTGCAAGTTTCCTGAATATAGTCTACGAATTTGATTCATGGTATTCGCGTCTACCTAAAGAAACTACTTAGTATTCACCGAAAGACTGTGTTAGGAATGGGGAATATGTACTTCAATTTCTAGGGTTGACTTGTGGTGACTAGTTCTCCAAGATTTGGCACCACAATAGCCGGCCGCTAGGTGGCCTCGCGTAATACCAGGGAATTTTCAACTGCGCTGGTAGAATTGCAAAAGCTTTGGATCGGATAAGGGAAAAGTTTTAATTATTCGTATCGGCGGAAAATTTGCGTGGGTAAGCCGGTGCATCGAATTATTTATTTTTGCTGGGCAGTACGGAGAAAAGGAGACGAGAATTCTGCGAGACGGCAAACGTTTTTAATGGAATATATTAATTTCGGGAATCACGGGAAAGCTGACTTTAATGGAATGTCCGAACGTTCTTGGGCGTTCTAAGGATCCCGCTGAGGGCAATAGTAGCATACAGTGCGCGCGGACTAATACGACGTCGGGCGTCGTGGATTTATCGTTATCGCTCGGTCTACAGTCTGACATCGCATTCTTCGTAACGTAAATCAGCGAAGGAATTCTAAAGAATGACAAATGTAATTCCGTATAGAGCGGGATGACACGCGACAAACTTGCAGTAGCACTGATAGAGCGTCGATTTATCCTCCTACGATGAATCGAAACGATCGTGAGCTTCTTTGGGTTAACTTCTTTAGCAATAAAAATACCGCTTTTTATGTAGAAACAACGGCCTCGCGTAAAAGTCGGACCCACAATATTCAGTTTCTTCAGCCAAGTAGCACGATTGTGAAAATAGCTCTAGGACAGGCGATAGTTAAATTCCAAATCTACTTGTACCATTTGATAAAAAACGATGAATACGTTCAATCATTAGATTCTAATTCGTCGCCGCCTTGTCTCCTCGCCTAAGAACACCATCAATTCCACGTTACACATACCATTGACAAATGGAGATCATTTGAAGTAAGTAACAGAGATGAATTACGAAACTTAACGACCAAATGCCGATGGGCACACAACTGTACATCAGCAAGCCGCAACGAGGGCGACGCGACAGTCAGGTCGCAGGCGGAATGTTACGATTTTCCTTCCGGCGCCGGATATGACATCACAAGCGCGTCGTTATGCGTTATCATTCCTTACTTTATTACTCGCACGCATCTCTGATTCCGGGCCACAGCCCTTGTGGTCTCTACACCCACACACACGCGTAAAAGGCCGCACGAGGCAGAGAGAGTTCAATTGTACGAAAGGAACACTTACATCGAGAGCGTGGGCAGTCCATCTGTGTTGCCTGATTTATGGTAGGATGGACGTACAATGGTTGGAAGAGTAGTAGACTGGCTGATATCGTCGTCGTGTTATTGTTGCGTTAAGTGTTACGACGACCGGTTGAACTTGGTTACTATCCTAGTATGAATGCAAACGTCCAGAACTGCTAGCGCCCCCGAGGGAAGTTGAAGAAGGGGGAAGGACCAGTAGGACGCTGGACCGGGAAATGGTGCAAATTTATCGTGGCACGGATCGGCGACGCGGTTCAGAGTGGACGAATTCTCCGGGCTATCGTAGAATGTTAGATTATACGGAATATTCGCATCGCCTATATCGACCATGTCGCGGCATCGTTCGTCCAGCGGAGAAAAATTTTATCGGACTTCGAAGTGTCACTGGGAAAGCTCGTATGGTTAATGCCTACGTTGCGAACACGTTACGTTGCACATCGATTTGAAGAAAAACTTTGTTTTGTATTCGTTTCGATATCAGTGCGAAAAACCACGTCATCAGTACGCCTATTCTGGTAATTCGGTAAAGTGAATGACGCGAACGTCAGCAGTCGTAATGGCCATTCGGTTCATTTTGCAGGTGACGTGAATGTGTGTTGTGCGATGCCCGATTATCGGTAACACCGTCGAATTTGCGGATAGCTTTGTGAACTGAAAGTCTTCTGAATTATACAGTTAATGAATATTTTATTATGATGCCGGACGATATTTTTTAAAAGTGATACTAACCAGCGAAGCTGCAGTTTTTCTTCGACGGATTTCTGTCTTTCCTCTCGTTTGGCAGCTCTATATTTATTTTGGTAATTAGTTGATTAAATTTATTATTGTATTGCGATAGTAGGCAATGTCCTTTAACCAGCACAGAGGAGAGAATATTGGAGATGAAAGTTCAGATGAAGTTGGAGAAAGAGAGACTGAGAGAGGGAGGTAGAGGTTAAAATTGTTTCGACACAGATACGTCACAAATGATTACTGCGTTGATTCGTGCAGAATCTCGTTAGTAGTACGAGGAGCTTGAAAGGAGGTTGATGGTGACTGATCTCTTTTATTTACTTAAAAAGGACTTCACTATTAAATTTTCCGAGCAAACTGGCACGTTGATATTCCGACGGAAGTCCGGAAAAAGATTCGATACTGTAGAAGAATTAGCTTGCATATGGCTTTAAATAATTAATAGATTTCTTCGGATTACAATTGTACGCTAACAAGCACTACAAGAGGCGTAAGAGGTACTTCTAGATAAGAATACCATTTCGACAATGTTTTAGCCGCTACAAATTCACGCGTAAAACAATTAGACAAGAGCCTATAGTAATTCCGATATTACTAAGCTACGCCGAATCTCTCACGCAAATCTCCCTCAATGTCTGAAACTCGATCTTCGACGTCGATCTCCGGGACTCTCCACTTACGACGCTGTAACGCAAAACTCACAAGCAGAGGGAAAGGAAGAGCGAAAGGAAGGGAGAGGCTCCTGGATAGGGCAGGCGGACAAATTGGATGTTATATCTTGATTCCCTGTCTGCTAATCCTGAAACGAGATCGCCCCGTTGAGTTTGAATCGGCGAGAATGCGCACGCGTGCTTCTTTTGCTTCCCTTCTTCCCGTCCCCTACTTCTTTTTTCTAGTTTTCGTTCATTGTGCCGCCGAACCTTGCAATTTCTTTCATCGCGAATGTCAAAGGGGAGGAAATCTTGCATGCGTTTTCAAAAGACGAGCAAGACACCACGATACGACTGTTCGCGTCGACATCGTTACGCCTGGTGGGTGTCGCTTGCATACGTTTATTTCTTTTTATATTCACTATCACTTAGTTGTGCTTATCAAAAACGTTTCACCCCGAAATTAAATAATAAGCAAGCACGAAACTAAATTCGCGCGCGAGTGACCTTTTACCGACCTTCCTTCTTTTTATAGTTTTCAATTTGAGAAATTCCTTTCTCTTATACGGGAATTCGAAAATTACCAGATTGCGTCACAAAGGATCTTCATTAATCATCGAAAATCGCGGGATGATGAGTAAATAATGCGTGGCAAATAATAGCGACGCATCCGTGAATTGATGAGCGGGGTGGGCTGGGACGTTGCAATATTTATGAAGGGGCCTGATGGCCGATATCGCTGGTATTTTACAAACGGCGCGTTACGATCATATGCATAATGCGAAGGGACTACACGGATGAGTGACCGTACGTTATGAGCATCATGGTATAGCAGCATAACTCGCGTCCCGCATTTATTCCCCTTCGAACCATTGGTTGCCACAGATAGAAATCTGCTTCTTTTTCTGCAGTAAATAATCGAATGTGGTCATTGTATTTCACATTGCAGAAAAGAAGTGAACGATAGTGAAATTTTTTCACCGTTGAAAAAAAACATAGATAGTAAATGAGAAATATCTGCTGAGAGTAATTTCGCACAAACTTGTGCAAAACCGTTAAAACTTGTAAAGAAGATTCGTCGTAACGACACGGACTTTTCACTTTTTAATGTTGGCTGTGATTGAATTTGATGTTTCTGTTTTATTAAAGCGTAAATTATTCGGAGGTCAGAATCCACCTTTCAACACCACGAAAATTCACAGGTACTCAGCGCATTCAAATTAACCACATGGATCATCATACGAAAGTGACTGTGGACGGAATCCGGACATTAGCGCATACATTTTGCAAGATCGTGCTTCACAGTTACACGAATAATTGAAAACCAGCGTATACGTTATGAAAGCGGGTAGGCACTGGCCATTGTAGCAACAGTACTAAACGTGTTTTGATGATACGAGATTTATAGAGGTTGAGATTATTTTTGTAATCGATTAAGGAAAATTAATGACGCGCGCTGTTCGGTAAATGGAATGTTCTTTAACCTGGTTTCGTCGAGGACGTAGAAGAATAGAAATAAAAGGAAGAGGAAAATGACGACATGAATTATACATTGTCGTTGTAATATGAAATTTAGGTTCCATCAAGATGCTTGTGGAGTAAGAGAAAGCAGGAAGATCGAGTTATGGTTTTCAAGGATAAATGGGTCTAAAATGAAGAATGAAGTACCCCTTTGAGGTTGAATCGCGTTATATAAAACATCAAAGGGCCACAGTGAGATCTAAAATAAGACGGGAATAGATGCTCGTGCTAATTTACCATAAGAAACGATAGTCTGCCGAGTATTCTTAATCAATCAATGGCTTACAAGGTTATTCTGTTTATTACCCTACGATGACGTATCGGTTCTTATACTATAACCTTGGATAATTTATTTATCTACTAAGCTTCGAGATATTATCCTCTTATCTACTTGTTAAAATATGATCATTTACTCATAGTTTAATATTTCTATACTTGAATTTTCTACAATTTCGAAACGGTTTGAAATTCGAAAATCTGGAGGGGGTTGGCGCTTCAGCGAAGCGAAAGCGCAGGGGGTTCTGCCCCCTAGTTTATTTCACACCGCCAATCAGTAATATTTTCTCAACAAAGCGCTTCCGTATTCGTCGCAGCGAAGAGTACACTGCGCTACTAATTATCCTTGCGCGCGCACAACAATCAAGCCATTGTATTACTCGGAGCCATGTTGCATTGTTCATTCTCCCGTTCTGGCCATACGTGCCGAAACCATCCATACTCATTCTTTTTGTTGGTCCCTCACGTCTCGAGTTCCTTTCATCTTCGTACTATCAAGTCTCGAACGTACAATATTAACCGTGTTTTCTAATTATTCTGTGCAGTACCGCCGGACATCGTTGACTATCAAACCAGTACGGACATGGTGGTGCAGGAAGGAAGCAACGTAACCTTACGGTGTGCGGCCACTGGCTCACCCCCGCCCACTTTCACCTGGCGACGCGAGGACGGTCAGCTAATTCTCCTCGGAAACGGAGAGGAAGGTTAGTTTCAACGAGTGACCTTCTCCTTATTGCAAAAAAAATCTCCCATGATTTAGAAAATGTCGATTTCCTTTGTCAAAACTTTCTTCAATTATTTACATTCTCTCGTCTGTCTCTCTCGTTAAATAGTTTCAACAATGCTTCTGTTCTCGAACGTTTCATCTTCTTGTCATAGTTGGGTGTTTTTGTCTGTCGGGTATAGAAAATATCTCCGTTTCAATTAACATTTGAATTTCCAATAGAGTCGTCCATGGGAGATGGCGTGAAACACATTATCGGGGTGGACGGATAACAGTGTGATTCCCTTTTTAGATTTTTACAAACTTTAACGGTTGCGCGAGAATATCATACTTGTCCGGTAACGCGACGGATACGATGAATTTTATCTAGCTCGCGCGACAGGTGAAGCCGTGAAATTTCGCCGGAAGGAATGAAAATAATGAGACGCAGAATGCGCGGACGTGACGTTTTTAAAATACAAACTGATAATTGGCAATCTCGATCGCGATAGGCACACGATATCTTGTCCTTTCTCTCTCGCTTCGTCTTTGTGCTTTTCGTTTATTTCGTGATACCGTCCTTTGGTAGAGTACCGCACCGTACCACACGTCATATCCAAATCCGGATTCATTTGCGTACATCAAAAATTCAATCACAAGGGTACGACATCCGCGCAGGCCATTGGTCGGTGTCCCCCGCCACGCACGTGAGAGAAAGAGATAGAGAGCGAGCAAGAGAGATCACGATTTCTCAAAAATCGGCATACGTCAAGCAATAACTCGCGCTTGCACGCGTCAGTATTGTTTACGGGCGTGCGTTCGCGCGATGCGATCCATTTTGCTGCCGCGTGCAACCTGACCCGATCCACGATGGAAGTGATTTTGAGAAGTGTGATGCGAACGAATTTTTCAAACAAATCTACGAGTGGCTCGGACAATTTCATGCACTTTCTCCGGCTAACCAAGAGTGTATCGCGCATGCGCGCAGCCGCGCCCTCGCGAGCGCACATCTTCCCTCTCCCTTGGGATAGGGCAAATATACCGCGTGCTTGGACAAGGCCAACGGGTTAGAGATAGGCGATACGTTTACAGAGACAAGAAGATCTTCTATATTTGCATTGAAATTGGCAAACACTCGGTGAAGGAGGGACAGAGTACGATTTGAGTTTGCTCGTACTAACACAGCAGGAAGTGTGCTGCTACACCGCCCGCGTCCCCGCAAACGAACCCTTAAACCCTTAAATCCCTCGGAAGCATGGACTACTAGTCCGGGGTGTATGAATCTACGATTTCCAGTTTACGCGGTTCTTGTTTTAATTCACGAGCACAGGCGCGGCGATGGTAGTTTGAGGGGGACAAGCTCGCCGGCACTCCCTCCATCTCCCAGGAGAATATCCAGCGGGTTGATTGGCTAACAGTGAACGTGCTTGACTCGTCAAGCCGTGTAACGATTGTTTCGCCTACAATGTAACGACTGCGGATGTAATGCATCGCGTTGTGTTCGGGCGTTCCTTTTGTTCTCTTCCGTGGGCAATGTTAGTTAAATATTTTTGTAACATGACTCCATCGCGAAACACTCATTCGCGGCAGTCTTAGTAACGTTGATCGAAAAGTTGTGTTCATTGTTCGATTCAAATTTATTGTACATCATCCAATTCGAATATTCTTCAAATTATTTTTGATAATGTCGCGTTGGAAATGTTGGTCTCCTTTACAACACGTCAATATTTTGGAACCTGTCCTCGTACTTTATAGTTCGTCACATTATACGCCTTTGGCAAGGAGGATGATTTTATTTCCACGTGCAATTGTCTTTGCAATTAAAACTTAACCGCGGCTGATGCGAAAATCCTAGCGGCACCAGGGTAGAGCACTGCGAGGCTACTTGTACTGCAATCACAGAATATTATCAAACCCCTCGTTCTCGCGCGGTCGTCAACATTTAGTTTGTTAACGGCATGCAAATATTCCGGAGTATTTAATTGTGGCAACAGACACGTCCTCGTGGCCTGGAGACAGCATGGCCTTGTGTATAAGTAAACTAAATTTAGCGTTCTGTTCCCTGGGTAGCATCAAAACTCTGTTACCAGGGTTAACAAGGCCCCGCGGATTACTGTTTACATTTTGGCCTCGAGAACTTAATAATTACCGCTCGTTCGATTAACGCGAAAGGAAGATTCTTTGTTTATTCGCATAGTTAGACTTAATCAGGGTGCCTTTGAAATTGTGTACATACAATAGGCGGCTGCAAACTTTGCGCTTATATATTTCTAACATCTGTACAATTGATTTTAGTGGCGAGCGTGGACGGGCCAAACTTCAACATCACCAAGGTGAATCGACTGCACATGGGTTCCTATCTGTGCATCGCGTCCAATGGCGTGCCACCTTCAGTTAGTAAACGAATAATGCTGACCGTTCACTGTACGTATAAATCAAATTTTCATCTTTCAAGCTTGCGAAACCTCGACACACTTTCTCGGCGAGCGCTCTCACGGAGAGCGTTTTGTACGAGTTAAAAATTTACACTAGCATTTCCCATTCAAACATTCGACATCGAAACATCAACAAATCAATAACCCTTTGGGAGCCAAACATCGCAATCGAACCGACTATTTTATTGATTTGAAATAAAATATTTTTTCCGTCTTCTCAGTTCCACCGATGATCTCCGTACCGAACCAATTAGTGGGAGCTCGGGAAGGACAGCAAATGTCACTCGAGTGCCACACAGAGGCTTATCCAAAATCAATTAATTTCTGGACCAGGGACAAGGACGAGATAGTTCCACAAGGTAAGTGTCATCAGCTAATCGCATCAGCTTTAAGATTTTCAGCAGCCGTTCCTCGTCATTGGAATGATGCCTTGCAAATTAAAAAATACGTATGCAATAGAACTACGAAAAAGAGAATTTTCTAAGTTCCTCTATATTAACCCTTCGGTACGACCACCGGATATATCCGGCATCCATGTGATGCCATGCGTTTTAGTGTTGCATATATAATTAACAGAATTTTATATAAATGTCTTTTAATGTGAAAACTATAAATAACACTTGTTAGAAGAAACCTTGTTTTATTAGGTGCTTTCCTTTTACCGTTATGATCAGATCAAATTAAATCGGATCACTTCAGTTCAGAAACTAACATGATATTTTCGTATCACTTGAGGTTACTCGCTTCCTATTAGTTCATTCTAGGAAATTATTTTGAAAACTATGAGGTGGTTATTTTCGCGTTGCATTTGTGCAATCTCAACGCGATTAATAAACACAAATTGTAACTAAGAAGTTACTTATCGATCATACAAACTAACATGAGCGTATATAGAAGTTTTGAGGTTACTTATATTTTGGTATGAACTGGTGCGAAGCTAAATCCACGAAATACATAAGAGGAGAAGAGAAATCTGACTGCCAGATTTGATCAATCTGATACGTACTTGTTTCATTCACTTACTGAAGTGATGTGAATATTTCAGATCAAAAAATATCAGATCATATCAGATTACTTGTAAAAGGAATGCACTTATTAAGTACAGTTCTTATTTAACGCTTAGGGATATTTTCAAATAAAAGAATACTAACCACGCGCTGTATGTGCATTTTCGGAACGGCGCCTCGGGAGTGTCACTGCGGAGACAGCTCTCGTACCGAAAGAGTTAATGTCCTTCGACATCGATCCACAGCAATATTAGTATTCTCACAGAAACAACTGTTTACCTTCATTCTATACCAGTGAACTCGCGCTTCCCTCCCCCCTCTTTCCACTCTCCAATACTCCTTTCTCGTTGTTTGTCCCTTGTAGTTGACTCAACTGAAAAAATTTGCATATAACCCAGCCAGAATGACATTACCTCCGGTAACCATACGTTTGACATTTTGTTGATTTGCATACATTTCAACCTATCGTTGTCGCGAACCGAGAGGATACCAGAGTAAAGTATATTTACAGAAGTTAAAAAAAAGAATGAAAACAATGACGAGGAAGAAAAAAGGAATTCGAGAAGGAGATCGATAAAATTAAGCGGGATCACTTCTAGCACATCAGAAATATTTCTTTGGCCACAGTGTCGCTGCTACCACCACCAATCGGCTGCTCCCTCTTTCGTTGCTTTTTGACGATTCACGTAACTTCACGAAGCGTAATTACCGCACGTCCGACTGGCTTTCTTTCGCGCCGCGTGCATTTTCGTGGAAGGGAAAATAACCGGATTTAACGAGCCCTCGGGATAATGAAAGCTGCATGCCAAACGCATAAACACGCATGCACCGCACACTTGCCTCGTGCGAGCGAACACTCGCGTCGCGGCAAGCGCGAGTATAAGCGTTCCGCTCGGCTTTATGCCCCCTCTATAAAAGGCAGGTTTAGTACTTTTCATCGATCCGTTCGCCACTCTTCACATCCCACCTCCCTTCGCAGTCTAGTACCCTTTTCGGAATTCGTATATATTTTCGACGGACGGGGAGACCCTCGTCGGGTCCCATCCCCTATGCGTGCATTTTGAAGAGGGAAACCATCGAGCGTTTCGCCTTCCGTCCTTGCGAATGATCCTCGCGTGACGCGCGTTCAAATAAAAATTTCGAAAATTCCACCATTGAGAGAAAAAACATAGAAGACCGTTGTGAAATCGGTCCACTTTTTCTGAATGTGGATGTTGACGGGATTGCAATAGTAGACGTCCACATATATAAATTCTTCGAATGCCAAGAATCTTTTATAAGCTATAAGCAGGAAACCGCGAGGTACTAACCATGGACCATCGAAGGTTTAGGGATCGGGTGAACGACAACAGATGTACACAAAACAGTAAGGGCACAACGTTCGTCATACTGTGTGAATGTATGAGCTACTTTCTCTTTTAAATATACGCTTTTGTGTGTCGTCTTAATATTTCCAGTCATTGCACTGAGTCTTATTTATCCCACAGACATCCTTATACATAAAAACAATTTTGGAGTAATCTCAATGTCGGTAAGAGAGCTCCCAATATTACAGAATGTAGTAAGACGTATCAATGAGCTGGGTCAAATATTACGAACGCACGTAAAACCATCACATGCATTACTCGATCGGATGAATGTGATGCGATCTGATAGCGCGGTGACACAACAATTAGGGAAAATTATTTCTACCTTTCTAGATTGCTACTAAAGAATGCATATAAGTGGCGCATTTCTCATCCATTTCTGGAACGTATGTGTTGCAAATGCCATACCTGGGGCGTTTTCTTTCGGGCCCCTTTACCCGAACGGAATTAGACTCTGAATAATGCATGTCATAGAACTTCAGCAGGACGTTAAAGGTACACCATGATTTTATCTGGCATTTATGAGTAAGGCTGAGGAAGTACATGTGTACACGGGGATTAAAATGTCCTTTCCCTCTCCCACATTCTCCCTCATCTCTGCTGTCTGCCTCTCTCCCCCTCCCTTCTCTCGCTGATCTTCGCTGCCCTCCCTCTCTCTCTCTCTCTCTCTCTCTCTATCTCTCTCTCTCTCTATCTATCTCCTTCACTCACTCACTCACTCACTCTCTGTGTCTGTGTCTCCTGTATCGGTTTCTCTACCTCGCACCGTTATTACAGCCATGTCTCGCCCCCCGTACCGCCACGATTTGCATGTGTATCGAAAGCAATAATAGCACGCACAATGCGCTTCTTGATCCAACAATCGCTTTACCCCATGTAATTGTGTCCAGCAAAAGTGAACAACGTGCAACATTCTCTCAGCGTCCCTGGTCACTATAAATAGCGCGAAAAATAGCGTTCCTTGCGGCACTTTTGGAGGGACGTGGACGAGAAGATAAACATTGAATAAATGGCAGATATTTCTGAAATCGTGTAATTATTTTCTAAACACGAATGAATGCATCTAACGGGTCGTTTGTTGGATGCTCGGCTCGTTAAAACTTACGATTAGACTAGCGAATTCGCAATTGATCAGTTCCTTCAGTAGCTGTTAATGAGGCAATTTAAACATGTGAAACATACCACTTTCCTACGATCGAGAACTTTTGGTATTTATATAAAAATCAAGCTTTCTGCTTTAGTCTCGCCCTGAAAAACGCCTCTCTCAATTAACTGCCCTTTGTGTAAACACGGCCAGTTCTCGAATTTACCAATTTTCAATCTTCAGAAAATTCTGTTGCGACGGAAGAAGTGATTTTCACTTTTGACCGTAATTAAAGGCTTATGAAAGCCTTTACAATTTTTGTTTTTAACAATCAATTCTCCAGAGAAACGTTTCCTTCCTCTTCGCCTCCTTGCGAGTTCGAATCTTTCACCACACGTCCCGCAGATCAGTAGCGTCTTCCGTGAATGGAAATTTTGCGGATCTCACGAGCGACGAGGGACGTACTTGAATGGTGCCGATCGAAACAGAAATCACGTTATCTCGGTCCCGAATCCTGACCGGGGAATACCAAAGCATAGCCGGATGTCCGAATAGACTGGCGAGCGATCTTCTAACTTGATTGAACTATTGTGACGTTCCTTCGGCGGGTGCCACTGAAATTCCAAGAAGTCGACGTTCGGTGGGTAGCTCGTTATGTATCGTTCACGATCGTTTCCCGTCCGGGATAAAGCACAGTCGTCGTCCATTTTTACGTCGATTGTGCTCGCGGTACAATCCATTCCATTCGTCGAGAATCAAGGTGAATTTTTCTGGGAGTTCCTGGAATTCTTTCGAGATGGGCGTCGACTGCCACGACGATTTCTCTCTTCGCGCAGCGCATGACGAAGATCTTCCAATTGTGTTGCTCCAAACGAAAAGACGCGCGCGTGTACGCCAAGAAAGAAATTGGACACGTAGCCCGATTCTCAACATATTCCGCAAGGAATATTCTTTCGGTGGAATACTTTCCCCAATCGCATTTATTTTGATTTTCATACACATCGCCGAAGCTTTGCAGGATTTCGAATGAGATTTTCGTACGGCCCTGAATGACCCACGTTGACGTCTTGAACACAACTTGAATGACCGCAAATACAGCGCGCTGCGTTCTCTTAAAAATAGTCATCGATCCATTAGTACTTCTATTTTAAGACATCGCCTGAATGAAGCAAATCGCGACAGGATGTGACATCTGGCTCGTATGTTGTCCTGGTGGAAGAGTGCACGAAATAGATAAAGCTTAACAACAGACTGTTCGCAACTGAGAATCTCATCGGAGCAAACGCAAATTATTATCAGTTTAGTGACCGAGAGATTGCCAAGACTGTCAAGAAAAGCTCACAACTAACTGGTTTTATTCGTTGCAGGTGGAAAATATGAGCCGGTGCTGATCAACAATGCCTACAAGGTCCACATGAAGTTGACGATACGTTCCGTAAGCGCGTCGGATTTCGGCTCGTACAAATGCGTTGCGAGAAATCCATTGGGAGGCACAGACGGAACCATCACTGTCTACCGTGAGTACCAATAAACTAATGCTTTAACTATCATTAAAGCATCAATTCAAACAAGAAATAAAACGAATTATTTTATTTGCAAAGTAGGCTTTTATTGAAAGTGCATAAAATTAACGAACGAAAACGAGAAACATAATGTAATATGTAGTTTGATGGAAACAAGTCATTAAGTAAATCATTCTCTTTACAATTTTTATCCACGATTTTATATCACGAATAATAATAGCGCGGGGCTGTTTAATAATAATATGCAAATAATTGCTCACTACGTTTACATTTAACAATTATAAAATAATTTATATTTTATAACCTACAAGTACTCGCTCGCCTCTGTCGCGAGCGAAAAGAAATGTTGAACTTTCGAATCTCTTGGTCCCTTGGAGAACTTCCGTCGAGGCGCTCTCGTGGCGTAATTCGTCGTAGCGCGCAGGGAATTAACGTCTTTAAAACTATGGTGCGCGAAATGTATGCTCTTCCCGTGGTATGTTTGCGGTCGTAGTAGCGAGGATAACGAGGAGACGGTCACGCACGCGCACGTGAACGAAACTGGGTGGTAGGACATTTGTTAAAGAGATAGTCGCCTATGATGCTCCTTAATAAACATGAAACGTGAATCATTCTCAAGAGTAAATCGGGACACTTTGAATTTATACCAAGCATTCTCGTAATAACGTCATAACTTAATAATTAATTATCAGAAACTTTAGCACAGAAGCGTGGCCGAAGCATTTCTATATTAAAACGAACAGTGTTTAAGAATCTATTTCAATTATCGCCTGTTTTATTATAAATTACATGAATTTAAGCTACCCCGAGATTGAAATTTTACGATCGCTCGATGCAACGAGCGAAGAATAACAGGAAGGCAGGTGTTCGATGGATCATAAATTACAAAGAATCGGAACTTTGTATGAAAACGATGAATTTCTACTCGGTTCGAGCTCGGGCAATCGAAATACCAGGATATCGGACATTTTACGCAATTGCTTTACCCTCACACATCGTCTCAACGCCGTGTTTCAGAAATACTATCTGGCTCGGGCCCCAATGGCAGTGGCGGCAACGGCACCAATCACAAAGGTAACGATTCATTCATCACGCTTTCTCACCGATTCCTCCCCCCTTCGCCCAGCCGACTCTCACTTTACCCATCTACAATTTCTTTATTACATCCATTACCATTATACCTATTACAAAGATACATTTCATTATTATGTAGGCACACGTCTCTCTGTTTCTCTGCTCTCGTGATCTTTCAACTTCTCCTTCCGCTTCTCTTCTCTCTTTACCTTCCCCACGCACCCCGCCCACCCTGTCCCTCTCTCTCGACCTTTCATCTCACATTTGCTTTCAGGTTCGGAGATCGATACGTGACGGGGAAATAGATATTTTACTTGCCACGTCCCACACGAGTACCCCGACGCTTTTCTCCATTTCTCATTATTGCTCGCTTTGCCGCGAGACAAGCGTACTTTTTCAGTGATGTGGCATAATCCGATTCGACACCACTAGTTGGCAAATTAACGGACTCTCCATTAATTACATCGAGTAGATCACCGACGCTCGCTTTCTCTCTTTTATCCGGGGAGCCCCGTTCTCATCTTCCGCATTGTTCATTCGTCGTTTGCACACGACGAACCACTTGACCGTCCTCGTTCTTGCGACACCGCACTACGATCTCTCGATGCCACCACCACGATTCTCTGCCTTCCCTTATGCTCCTATATCGTAGAGGTTGATTCTCGTTAAGTGCAAGGCTATCTCCAATCATTAGATAGAGAACGAGACAGACGGTGAAAGCAATATTAAAAATGGCGAAAGAGCGGCGAGAGATGAACTAAAAAGAAACAATCGTCCTAGCGGTGCTCAGTGCGGATATACTATTTCCGAAGGAAACAGGAGATCCACGGTGCCCATTAACGTGCCAGATCAGTTTCTTCCTCCCGCACTTTTTCCACCATACCTCCACCGCTCTTCTTTTAGTACTTTTAGATGTCTACCACTCCCTCCCTCTGTTGATCTTATTTCTGTTCAACAGAGTTTTACTTACGCTCATAGGTAGTGACGTAATTGGAAGGAGGAACGGAGAGGACAATAGAAAGAGAAAAACAGAGAGATAAGATTATTATTGGTCATGATTTTATCTCACCGACGCGCCGATGGTTAAAAAGTTTTATACGACGCACCGTGACTAACCCCGCGACCTGAGAGCATCCCTTTTTTTTCTCTCGCGAAACGTTGAATCATCGCGTACGTGCAAGCCATAAACGTCGGCATCGTCTACCCGCGTAGAAAACGTAGAAACGCGAAGGAGAACAGAAGGAACGCTTTAGAAAAAAAAAAGATACGGAAAACACGTTCTGCCACGTTACCAAGCGTAAAGTAATGAACCGCCTAAACGAGAGGCCGGCCGCGGCTTCATCGTCGCAGAGGGTGGGCGAGGGTCTCCCCGAAGCGACCGGTAAGTCAGACTTTTCTACCCCACCGGCTCTTTTTGTCATTCCCTTTTTCACTCCCTATCTCTCGTTCTCTCTCCTCGTCACCTCGTCTCGCGTTGAGATTCCGTGACTCGGGGAGAGAGCCGACACTATTTTACCGTGAAATCGCGAATGAATAGGAACCGTCGGCGCCACGTTGGCCTCCTCAGCCCCGACCGTCTCATTTGCTCTCCGGCCGTTTCCCGCCCGAATGCAACGCGAAAGTCGGAGGCGGCGCGGCGGAAAGGACAGGAATTCCATGCCAAAAAAGGAGAGGTTATGCGAAGAGGAGTAGAAGGTGATTGTACGAGTAGAGCCGCGAGGGGAAGACAAGCGAGGGGTGGCGGAAGTAGGAGGAGAAATCGAGAAAAGTCTTTCTGCGGTGGAGGGAAAGAGATGAAAATACGTGAGGGTAGGCGCATGGTAGAGACGGTTAGCGCAGGCGAGTAGGCTCTGAGAGAGAAAGAGAGAAAGAGAGAGAGAGAGAGAGAGGCAAAGGACAGGCTAGTGGTCGACATGGTATCGTACGTGCGCCAGTCGAGATAGAGCGACGCCGACGCGTGACGCGACGCATTCGTTCGGCATCGGACGAGTTTTTGAAAGGTTCCGCGCGTGAATGGCATTTCGGCTTGAAGTCCCTCCTTACCACTTGGCACGGTGGTGCGGGATGCTCGGAGATCCCACCGCCACCTTCCTTTCTCCTCACAGCGCACTACGCGTTGCTGATCCCTGCGTCGACGTCGCGGTGACACGGTGGGATGCTTTCAGCCGAGCGCATTCTGAAAGTCTCTGACAACACCTCGCCCTCACCTCGTCTGCCTCCTACTAATGTGTAATCCGCTTCCTTCCCTTCGTGAAACTTCTACTCACTGTCTCGCGCAATTCATGTTAACCCTACACTTCCGGTCCTCTGCGTTTCTTGTTCTCCCTCGTCTCGCTTTCTTCACCCGCGGTACGCTTCTTTGCTCCTTCGGTCGATACTTCCGTACTTCTCCTTTCCTTTGTCCCATCGTTTTCCATTCAGACGCACGAATTTCTTATCCCCTCTCTTTCTCCCCTTAACTACTAAATATGTATCGCTCCTTTGCTACGCGGGCGTCACGGCTTCATAAGCGCGATGCCATTCGCTCGCGGATTTTCTCTTAGAACGGAGAAATGAGACAATTGGAAGGGGTAGTTTCGATTCTGCATTTCAATTTCAAGAGCTCACCCCTTTGTGCGATCACGGTCCGTTCCTCCGTCACCCCTCGCCCATCGACTCGTTTATCGGTGAAAATTATCGCGGAACTGCGACGTCGCGCTTGATTAATTGTGCCGTGCGGGGTGGTGGGCTGGGGCGGTGTTAGGGGAGGCGGTGAAATTAAACGGAACGATCGAGTCTTTGTAATTAAATAAAACGGGTGTGACTTCGTGTTGAACGTGCACTATATACCGATGTGTCTCTAGCACCGCTGCGTTTCGACGCTCGTTGCGAGAACAGAGGGGATGGTGATTGAGATTTCAATATTTTAGAAGTAAAATGCATATTGTTTAACGATCGTCAATTGACGCACTAAATGAATGTTGTCTCGCGAGTGAGATTGACCACGTATATTGAGAGGAATTGTTCTTTGTCACCTGCCGTTTAAATCTCGAAAAAATGTATTCCAAAATGTCGAGCGCCACTTTGAAATAACATAGTTTACATCACAACTCCATAACTATCGTTGATCGAACATCGTTCTGCCATTACAAGCGACTCCTCCAAATACATGGGCAGTGATTCTCTTTACGTTTTCTCCGCAGTGTGATTAATTCTGCTCGAAATTTCAACAGACGCTTCACCGAGAACTTCATGTCCCATGTGATTACATCTCTAATTCCTGCGCTTTGCACGTGTTTCTCTCTCGAATGTCGGGACCCACAGCAGGTTAACGTGTCGTTCTCACCATTTTAACTGGTTCGCGTACGTAAATTGTATCGGGCTAGATGAGATTACATTAAATTCCCTCTGTAACATCGGGGCTACATCGACTAGATAAATTGATATACCATCGTCCGTGGACCAGTGTATACCACCCCTCTTCTGGTATACCTGACGCGTCTGCTATTCACCTCCGGTAATACTCGTGTGACGCTCTGTATTGCACTGACGTGTAATCTACAATTCGTTTTGCGGTTGATAGTATTATTCTACAAAAGCTCGTTCGACCCCATTCTATGCCTTTGACCTGAGGATGCTGTTGCGTGGAATATAATAATTTCGCGGAGGAAAATGGGATGAGGAAAAAAACGAGGGACAAGAGAGGGATTAAAGGTCAATTGGAAATATCTCTTCCTAAGAAGGAAATTACACATACCGTCGACCTTCGACGACCATCGCTTCGAGGATTCACCGGAAATTATTTCCTTTGCGCGTATTTAACATCCTTCGGCCCTTCGCAGAGTTTATGATCGCGCGAACGAAAGGATTTGCGATGGTTGAGATATTATTGATAAAGCTGGAGTGCATATATCGGAAATATGAGGAGCGTGCGGTAACTGCGCGGAAGAATTTCAAGCGCGCACAATTTTTCCACTCTGGCCGATCCGTGAAGGGTTCGATTTTTGGTAAAAGCTTCGTTAAAGGCCCCTGGGAGCAATTGCACTTGATTTATGAACAGGGTCAATGTTAACTTTATCTCTATTACTGTGGGAAAGCTCGCGATATTGTACCTGCAACTACGTGGACGTGAATGAATACTATTCGGTATTTTGCGTTGGCGCGATACAATGGACATTTCTCACTATAAATTATCTCTGGGTCTACTAAATCGTATAATTTTCAATGAGTTTTTGGAGCGGTAGTACCGTTTACAGAATTTGCTAAACATTTCGCAAGCAGCGCGGGCCTTCGTGTTTATCGTGGGGGTTGCAGGGTGCAATCGATTAATACCAAACGTAATGCCAATCGAAGCTTTATTTCACCAGTAAATCCTCTACTGATTAGAAAATCAAGCATTCGGTACTATCGGTCTTTTTCCAGAATTTCAACCTGTTAATGGAAAAGAATGAAAATAGATTACAACGGGGGTATCATGTACTTCGAAACTTCTGCAGAGTTCTACTGCAATATGGTGATTCATCATCTTCTGCGTGTCACATTAGTCCGCGAAGCTGTTGTCACGCCATTACACGGCCGCCGATTTAGCTGATGATCATAAACATACACGCCTCTAACATTCACGCCATACGTCCAAGTAGCGTTCCGTTTCACCCGCTCCAGAAAATTCATGCGATCAAACAATCCTTTTCTACGAATCTAATCTATCTCTGGTAGATGTTAGTTTCCCAGGAAATTGACCTCTTCGCGCCGATTAGTTTCTCTCTCTACATCTCTTTCCGCTTTGACGATAGAAATTTCAGCAAGGAGATTTACAGTTCGCAATTTCAAGCTTTACCGGTTGAAGCGAAAACTTTTAATCGCGCCAAGTTCTTTGAAACTTTATTCTGTGTATGCTCCGTGGGGGTATACCTACTCATTTTCGTCGCTCTTGGGCAGGTGAAGAATTTGAAACATAACGGAGGCCGTCCTGTTTGCTTTTACGGCTAATCGATATTTTTACGACGCTAAGGTTCGCGCACGTTCGTTCCTCCGTAGAATTCTGGCGAGAGCGCGAAGGAGAAAGAAGCGTATACTGCTGGCAGCATCTGCTGCACGAACTGCCTCTCGTAATGTGATAAGCTGCACGAAGCATCGCTCTCAATATTTCAAAAATTATTCTTTCAAAGTATTTACTGCTGGACACCCTGTTCAAGAAAACTCACGTGGTATCGTACATCAAAGTCAGTGCCCAAAACCTCAGAGATTCGGAGTGAAACCTGGAAAGCAACTGAATTCCCCACACGTCAAATTCCGGGGAATAAGATACCTCGTCAGCGAACTTTTCCTCGCGATCTCTTTCTCTCCTCTGTTCTACTTCGCAAAAGGTACACGCCGTGTTCACCAACGGAGCTTCTGCTTCACCTTGTTTTATTCATCGATAAGGCGCGCGAGTTCATTGTGCGCCCTAGTCTGTTGGTTTCCATCCTTACATCCTACATGGCAAGCATTTCTTTTTTTTTCACTTTCCTCCGACTACCCTAAGAATGATAGATCTTGGAATTTCATCGCGGGGACCTGCGTTCGTCAACGGAAATCAATATATGCAAAATATTTCAATTCCAACAGATTGACGCGGGGAGTGCGACGGGTTCGCGTCTGTCTATCCGTCCATGCGTTCCCGTGGAAGATTTATAGAGAGATTCGCGGCCCTGTCATCGATCAATTTTATTGAACCTTTTTCTCCACGTTCCACAATCGCCGTTGATGCAGCAGAGCGTTGCGGCCGACACGTCCGCTCGCCGCACGATAAACACGCGGTAATATTCGCGGCGGACAGAATGCGGAGGTAAACGCGAAATACGATGCGAAGGGTATAGGGGTGGTACGGGGACCATGCTCGTGTTACGTGGCCACGCGCGGTGAAATAATGCAGACTTTTTGGAATTTATATTCGAACACGGCCCGCGGTGGGACGAATCTGTGAATAACGGCAAGTACGCCAGAGGGGATGAGTTATTTTTTCGAGGACTAAGAGCGCCGATCTTTCCGTGAAATCGAGAATGAATTCTTGACGCGCAAGATGAATACGTAAGAAGAGCCGGTGCAAATAGTTTTGTCGTACGTTAAGATCCTCGACAATCCGCGTTACTTTCTCCGAGAATGGAGGCGGCGGAGGTAGCAGTAACGCTGCCTCTCGTGACCCGGGAGCGTCCTCATTCGTTCTTCTCATTACTTGGGAAAACACGCGGCGTCTAGCGGCGCGGCGCCGGAGAGCACCTACCGGCATTTCTCACTGTGACAAACGAACTTGCGCGCACCGCGACGAACAAAATACCTGACCTTCCTTTCCTGCTAGAAGAACCTCGGAGGGTGAATGCAGTTTTCTCGCTCTTGGCCATTAAAGGGTCTAGTTAAGGTTGGAAGGTGAACGCGAAAGAAGTGGCGGTTTCCAATATTCATTTTCCAGCGAATCGGGAAATAACAAGATTGAAACAAGTGACCGCGCATTCAAACAAATGCTGTACCTACGTCATATATTAAGATACGTCACGAATAAGATAATTTTCCTTTCGCTTATCTTCGTTGTAATTACTGTAAGTGAAACTCGTTAAAGAATCGTGCGTAATACGAGGAAAGTGGAAGTAATTGTCGGCGTCCGTGTTGACGTTTACTTTCCGAGGCCTCGAACCGTAAAAAAAACTCGCAAGAAAATAATTCCAAGAGAACGCTTCCTCGAACGAGCGCGAGTAAAATTTTATTCACTGGTGCGCGGGGCCAAAAAATTCCTAGTGAAAATTTCCACACGGTTTACCTCCAGCGTACCAGCACGCGCAGGCATTTTCTCGTTACCCGAGTAATTTCGCGTAAATAAGGACACTGAAATTTTTCCGTGCTTCGTAAGGAAAAATTCTGGATTATCTTGTCACCCGGCGTACCATCGTTGAATCAATGAATCGGTCGTTCTTCGAATACGCAATTATTTCAAACTATTTTCTCGGAATAATGGCGTTAACCGATTCACGCACGTGCGAAGATTTCACTGATTTCGCCGTGGGTGTTTCGTGCTATCCGCTCGACGATAACGACGGCTCGTTACGTTGATAAAGCGCCGGGATTAATGAGGGACTCGTAAGTAAATACGAGATCGTACGTCGCATCGTGACGTAACGCTGAATCGCGATCTTCCTTCCTTCCTGGCGCTTCCTCCTCATCCTCTTTCTCCTCATCCGTCTATCATGACCGCTTCCATGGCAATCGATTTAACAAGTAATGTCATTAGTGGATTCGTGACGCTTAACCTTCCCTCCTTCTACTCTCCTTTACCCCCTACCCTCTGCTCTCCTCCCCGCCCCGACCACCTCCGTGCTTCGAAGTAGATTAGTTTAGGTAAATGCGGTAGACATCGATTTGTTCGCGTCTGGAATCGCATAGAACGAAACGAGCCAGATCAGAAACGTACGGAGAGGGAGAGACGAGGATAGAAATGTCTCTTTGATATACCCTTTATTTGAGGAGCGAAGGAGGGAACCCACTTCTCGTGACAAGCTAATTCTCCCGTAACAGTATAAATGCGATAGTAAGACACTTTCAAACCCGTTGTTTCGATTCCGCGAGAATAATGTGAATAGGACGCAAATTGTGGTCTTTGCTATTCGAATGGTCAAAAATTTGACAAGCTCAGGATTTTCGTAAATGTCTGGATTAAGTTAGCTATTGCGAAATTTTCGAGTACTCCTCGCATCCCTGATACTTCTACGTAGCGACATTTGGATCGTTGCATTCACTTTTGATTGGACTCCGACGGTTTGTTAGGCACAATATACACCCGCAACCTTACGATATTTATAAAGCGAAATATATCATCGGTAGGGGCCTAATGATTTTCCTTTCACTTCCAGGCAAGCTGAGGCACGACTCCGGGAACAACATATTAGGGGGAAATCAAGATATGCTAAAAGAACGAGGTATTGCAATTTTTTCCCATCGTTAACTAGCCAATTATACGTGTAGTTTTACCCTGATTCGACAGGTAGGACGATTGAAGCTAAAAACAAAAAAAAATGACTTTTAGCCCTCACAATGGTCATACTTCTATTCACTTTTGCAGATCTGAAGCTTCGCGGCCGCAAGGAGAGTGGCGGAAACGAGAACGACGATTACGACGACTCATCGGCGACGTACGAGAGACACTCGTTTCTATTGCTGACTGTCTGCACGATCCTTGCGATCTGCCATCACCATCGTACGCAACTGAGGACGCTTCATCCCGCTTGAAAATCATTTCCACCCCCACGCTATTGGCAGATTCTCGCCTCGACTCACGATCCATCGAACGTTTGTAAATCCACACATGTAAATCCATCACTCAGGGACTCTAGTCGAAGATAACTATGTATTCGTGAACATGCGCTGACCACTCATATTGTAAAGATAACGTATATAATACGTATATATGTATACGTATATGTTAACGTAATAGTACGATAATAATACAATAATAGGAGGGGGAAGGAGATTAGTGATAAGACGGGTGATAAGGTGCAAGGGTCGAGGTTAAGGTAAAGAGTATTATAGGTGACAACGATGGACACGGTCTACGAGTCAAATGTCCCTTCTTTCTTTCTTTCTTTCTCATCATATTTAAGAACAACAGAATTAACATCCTCCCTCCAGAGACGACAAATTAATTACAGTCGAATGTCCCGGCCATCTTTTCCGCTCGCCAGCGACATATTTTTCTGTTATCCCAGTTTCTTATTTGAAGACCCACGCGCAATTGCTCCTCACATCCCGCGCGATACCACCACCACCGTCGCGGAGAACGAGCGAACGCAGCAGAGCAGCAGCCGCGGCCCCGGCGTACCGTAAATTATTTCACCCTTGCTCCTAGAAACGAGGAGGAACGACGGCGTTGTAGAAACGGCGAAGGAACACCGGAGAAACAGGAGTTTCCTTTTAATGGGCGCACGCCCGATCGCTCCGTCGAAGTAACATTTCTCGAAACTCATACGCGAGCGCGCAGTACGACACAAAGGAGAAAATTTATACGATTCATTTCTAGCCGTTCTATTCCTTCTACGCGAAGAAACCGGTCGTAATTTCTCACCTTTGTCTCAACAATTCCTGCCTGTTCTATGCTTTACGGTCACGCGCCGACGGTAGTCGTTTCCAATGAAATCCTTTATTGGCAATCGGGGCGCCGGAAGATCGTCAATTAGGACAATTCATCTTTCGAATTATAGAAAAATAATTTGTTCTAAGAAGTCAGTTTCTTCGACCATCGTCCTTTCGTCGTCGTGTCCATCGGCCCCTGAGACCAGCACTTAGCCTTTAAACCCCATAAGCCCCTCGAGCCATCGATGTATATGATGTGTATGTACATATGACATATAGTTACACTAACGTCTGCTGTACAATGTAATATCGCGTTGCTACAGGGAATGCAATAGCGAGCGCCAAGAGCAGCAGCGACCGTGTACCATCATCGGCAACGAGACCTTGCTACTCCCGCAAGCATACGAAGGCCCGGGAATCCTGGGTAGGTCTGGGTTGGTAGATACGGCGCCCGCGATTCATTCATGTTTACCGAGGCCAACGTTCATTAGGCGCGCTTGCTGGAGTAACGCGCGTTACTCAAAGACTGTTACAGAGCTGCTCGGCGTATTTCGTCTTACTGTTTCTCTCTCTGTCTCTGTCTCTCTCTCTCTCTCTCTCTCTCTCTCTCTCTCTCTCTCTCTCTCTCTCTCTCTCTCTCTATCTATCTATCTATCTATCTATCTATCTATCTGTCTTTCTCTCTCTCTCTCTCTCTCTCCCTCTCTCTCTGGTTTCCTCTACTCTCCTTATTCCACTCCTTCATTCTCTTTCTCTCTGATTTAACTGTGTCCTTCAATTATTTTGTACGCCAATCGGCACAAGAACGCACCCACGGCTACGCCCCCCCCCCCTCCCTCTCCCTAGCTTTATTATGCTCTTCGTACACCCCGGTACATTGTACATAGTAGAATAGATAGGACGAGGAGAATGGCAAGCGAACGAAGGAGTCGCGATTTTAAAGGTCGTCTCGCATAGGCGTCACAGTCGCGTCGTACTCGCTCGGGAGTGAGGCGAGATTGAAGAATCAATTTTCGTCGGCGCACCGGGTACAGGTTTGACTCCTCACGCGCGAAGTGTATTCGTAAGGATCGCGCGGTAAGTTCGATTTGCGATTTCCTTAAAAGGATGTTGAGAACGAGCTTTTAGCTTTTCGGAAGGAAAAAGTTGGAGTTGGTAATTTTTGGATAGCAACTGTTCTTCGGAGGATGACCGGATTATGAGATTTGTTTTAGCCTTGCGTAAAAGGACCTCGTCGATTTTTACTCGTGCGGCGATGAAAGTACAATTTCACGATATTTCCAATGTACATAAATTGCAGAGCATTCTATCGCGAAATTAGGAAGAAACTGCAAGCCCCCTTAGTCCTATCTCTAAACGTACTCGCAATGCTAGTCATAGAGTTAAGAAAACCGGATTATATCCGTGCAAGGGTACTTTAAGTCTCAAAACTATCTAAGTATAAGTCTGTAGGACGTACTGCCGAACGCAAACCTAGGTATAATATGTTTACGAGAATGTAATTATTCATGCGCCGTTCGTGTAATATAAATTGTCGTGTATATAAATCATACATCTAACGCCGAGAAGTCTCCTAGTCTCGTGCGGATGCAGATTCGTTTGAAGTACTTATGGAAACTAAATAATTAAAATTGGTTGAATGGGAAAATCGCGTTCTTGGCTTTTGACAAGCAAACCTGAATCGCAATAGTCATGAACTTTCAACGAAAAAATTGTATAGTTTCAATTTCTTGAATTCCAAGTAGAGTGCACCGCCGTGCATGAACGCGCAGAAACGACGAGAAAGAGGTTGAGGGTGTTTAGAAAATATGCTTATGAAGTTTGTAAACTTGCAAATAATGCGAGACGAGTTGCGATGCGATTTTCTGACTCATTTGGTGGAGAAGGAAAATTATCAAGGCATATCAATTAATTGTGTTCCTTCTCATGATCACTTGTGCGCTCAGAAAATAAATGGGTGTGGTTATTTTTATAAAGACAGAAGGCTTTTCGGTCTCTGGGAATCAGGTGAAAATTAACTTTGTTCACAGAATTACGTTCTATCACATTTCATTGTAAACTAAAATGTTCAATAAGATGAATATTTCTTAGTTGTATAGCTTTCTAGCTGCATGCATTAAAACCTGACCTATCGAGAATCGAACACGTATCTCAAATGACATATCTTCGTTAATAATAACAATCACACTAATTTCCTAGTTTGCGATTTACTTTTGTATCATTGGCATTGTAGATAACATCATAAGTACGTCGAGGTAGTTTCGTGTTTGGAGTAAGTCTTGTGATGAGTATATGTGAAATTTGTAATAAAGGTAAATCAATTGCGAGTGCTTGTAACAGTAGCGAGACAGATCTAACACGATGCTAACTAGGCTATGCGTATGAGGAATATAAATATAAAAGAGAAACAATAGTGTATAGAGAGATGTGCATTCCCCGTGCTAATTGGTGGCGTGACTGTATTTATCTGTTGCGTGTGCAAATAATTTTGTCACGTAGAACGGACGATGTTCCTGAATGAACCTAATAGATAATTGTTTTCGTGCATTCGTTTATTCGCTAAAATCTTGTTTTGTACTTTTATTCTTTAACTACTTCTATTTTTATTCTCTGACTACTTTCTAAGGATTGTATTGTACGATACTTTGATGCCACGACATTCACGTTTTTCATTTAGTTGCGCCACTGAACGTGCTTCAAGCACGCGACTTTCAATTCCCTAATAAGCACGACTGGTATTTGAGAAAAAAAGATCGTCCGTGTATACATGAAATACAGATTTATCACACAAGCTATCTTGCCATTTTCTTTTTATCTTTGAAGCAGAATGTGTGAGCAAATAATGCGAATTTTCCTTATACTTTCTTAAAGCTGTTTCAATCGGAGAAAAGTTGGAATGAAACAGTTACGAATGATAAAAACAACCAAGCGTATCTTAAGCAAATTCGTTAAAAATAGTAATTTAACATGTCTTACTTGAAAACAAATGTGGAATGATTTATCGACATCCCGTTATAAATCGGACGATACAGCAGAGGATCCTCATTTTAAAAGTGGATGCGTGCGTTACGTTCCCGGACACGTCATAACTCACCAAGGACTCGAGTCCAATATTGCATCGTAAAAATTCGCATCCTTACAGTCGAGCAATTTCAATATACTCAATTTTCTTTCTGCGAACTGTACGGATCGTTCAAAGCTTACTGGTCTGCGCAACACAACGCGATTGCCATTAATTAGACACTGTTAACATAACGAGAATACATCGACAGTTTTATCGTTAGGGTCCGTTATCATAAGGTTTTATCGTTACGAAAAGTGACAATGGGACTTTGGCTATGAAGGAAAGAACGTGATTTCATTTACAGTTTGTTTATGTATTTATAATGCAGTCAGTTCGACATCAAAATCATGTGGTGGACGTATCTGTGTCCCGTGGGATTCGACGAAATTTCGTAACTCGTTCCTTGCTCGTACGGCTCAAATTTGAGTTTATGCATGTCATCGCAAATGAAAGTTTACGGCTCAAGTAACATCGTGATACCTGCGTCAAGAACTAACCGATAATTTTGATCTGGTCCTACCTTTGCAAAATGTTACTCAGCTGACCGTTTAAATGGCCGTATATTTATGTTCTCGGATGTGTAGAACGATATCACTCGATTGCATCGAATCCTAGAAATGGAGATTGTATCATTACGTGAAATTATCACGTACCACACATATGCAACGACATTATTCTCTCATATTATAGCTTAATAATAATATTGACAATAATAATAGTAACAGTAAGATTAACGGAAACGCGCAGCACAGCGCATAGTGCATTAACAGAGTGCGCACATTATCACCTTAACGTCATCCGCAAAGTAGACAGAACGATTTCGCTAAATAAATGCTTACAGTGTATTATGCAACACATAGTATTCATACGGTATTCATAACTGAATAGACTGATTATCGTCGCATACAAATAATAATTCATAACAAAATCCGCCGTGCCGCCCGCGCTTCGCAGAACGCGCGACGACTCGACGCGATGTTGCAGTTTACGCAGGGAAAATTACAATGTTTGTATAGATAGGATTTATATTCGTTCACGATCAGCAGACATCAATTCCCATCGCACATGTACCGCATATCTCTATTGGTTACATCGATGGAAACACAGTTTTCGGTACTAATATTTCGGTAGTATCCCTACAAAAGAATCAATATCTAAACAGTCGGTGTATAAACGTGTACGCCTAGGAAGCAATAGTAAGCTCACAATGAGATCAATTTCTGTTACATGCAAATAGTCACACGACTGGTGCGATTACCAAATTGAAATTTTCAAATCAATCGTATGTGAGAGTGATTACACCATTGCATTTCATTTTCGTTTTATTATATTTACAATATCATCCGTGTATGTAACAATACACCGTGGCCGTAATACGCGTGGAGTTATGCGCTACTTCTTCATGATTCGTATTTACAGGTTCTTGTTTAATTCATCATCGGATCGCGCACAGGATGCAATCATTAATAACAAATAATATTTCATGAAAATCTGGAAACGGATCTCCGTAATTAATCTACAAATGCTTCCTCGATATTCCATTGGTTCCAATCACAGTCTCGGTACTATTTTAGGCAAAAATTTGGTTCGATTTAATTTCTCTAAATTGTGAGCAACGTAATTATCAACAATCTCATTCCACGCGCATCCGTGTCAGTCTAATACATTATATACAAAATCGTACTTATTATAGGGACACTATTGTATGACAATTCATACAATGTTAACATTATTTACAATTATATGCAAAATGCTAACTCTGGAAAATTTACAAGTCTCGACTCCTCCTTCGACACGATCCTGTGTTCCTCAACATCACATCGATATATCCAGTTCTCTGTCGTTTGATACAAAATTTTGCAGTCTGAATCGGCATACTGACGTGCGACGTAAACGCACTCGGGTACTTACAACTTATTGTTAGATATGTTCACAGAGAATGGTCATGGCGATAATCAAGTGCAGAATGATTATACAATCGTCTAGGCCGCATTTTTTCTGTGACGAGAACAGCGAAGAACGCCCATTCGCAAATCCTTTAAATAGGTATTCATTCGTATAAAATGAATTCGCCTGATAGAAAACATGTGACCGTGAACTGACACGACATCAAAGCTATACCAAACGATACCCCGTTAAATACACAATCAATAGTCCCTAGTGAATGCAATTATTAATAGAAGACACGAATAAACAAATATTTGATGGTATTGGAGTATCGGGGACGATTCGCGCGGCTCGTTCAGACGTGAAAGGAAATATGTCGATTTCTTTGAAGAGGAAATAGGGCCCTCCTCGTTTGCCTAACGACGTGAACAATCTCAATCCCCTCGCCCTCAAGACTAAAAAAGGAACGGACGGCGAGGAGCTGTGAAAGAGAAGTGCGGAAAATGAGGAGCAACGTCGCGTCCGTCTGACGTAAGAATCGAAAAGTCGCTGTCTCATTGTCAGTGCCAAGTACAGATATCGCAAGCGCGTTATTCTCCGAAGACGGAAGAAGTTGGAATAAAAGAAAGAGTCAACAGATTTTATTAATTTGCGGCGTCTACGACGCGCAATGATTGCTTGAAAACTGTCACCCCCTGCCCCAAGAATTCTTATTGCACGAGAAATTGAATGGGCAAAATAAAAAAGAAAATCGGCTGGGTGAGCGAGGGGAAATGGTAATAGAAATGTCGCTTTGATAGAAACGATTCCGTTAATTCGTGACGCGTAAAGAAAATGGACTCGACATTCTTAATTATCGATACTCGTGAACCCACCGCGAGTAGTCGACCCTTTCCGTGCAAATCCCTGCGTCAGAAACATTCTCCAAAAATATGAATATTGCGAGATGAGAATCTCAAATTATATATACAAGAAGGTATAATGAAACCATACTAATGGATATTAGGAAAAATAACTGATGCGATCCATAAAATAATGCGTACTTTCACTTCCCACATATTGCTAGGAAATACGATTTTATTCGTATGTATCGTCGAGATATGCTGCCCTCGCGGAACCCGCGTGCAGAAAGTTTCTCGCTTCGCGTCGAGGTTAGCATTTCCAGGGGTCCCATTAACGAAAAATCTGATCGGCGATATCCGATAGTGAAATGTAGAATTCGATATTTTCATTACGAAAGTGCCCACCGAGCTACTCCATCGGAGTGCATTCACTGACTGGATGTAACCAAGTGCATAGTACGGAACAAATAACGTCCTCGAAAAGAAACAAAAGAGAAAAAAAGAATGAAAAAACAAAGGATGTAATCGATCGCAAAAATATTCTATAAATCCTCTTTAGAGAAATACCTATTCGCGCTCTTATAGGAAACGCTGCGCTCTTTTCTTCTTTCCTTTCTTCTAGACCCCACATTTCTCTGATGGCACTCGCTTCTGCGCATCGAGCACAATCCTAGTACAAGTGGATGGATCGCTCGCATCATTCGTCGCGAAGGAATGTCCCCCAGCGGTGCTCCTCGCGAGTGGAACGGTAACAATGACGACGGAAATCGGGACGAATCTTGACTCCTCAACGGGATTATATTGAGAGCAGCAGCAGCAGCGGACGCCGAAGCGACTACGAGAGCAAAGAGAGGAGAATTATGCATATCGCAACTCTCGATTGGATGAGACGGTGACGCGAGGACGTTGAGGCGCCAGCGATGCTTCCTCTCGAGGACATCGATTGCGCGGTGTTGTCGGTCCTATGTTCGCCAGAATCCACTTTTTCGATACTCTTCCTGCTGCCAGACTTGCCCTCTGCGTTCTCCGCGTGTCCTCCCGCGCTGGGCTTACTGCGTAATCGAGCGTCTGAAAGCAGAGGGCAGACATTAGAAAAACGTAAGTTGACACAGTGAGAGAAAAAAATGTTTGGGTTTACTATAATATCAGTATATTCTATTGTTAAATTTGGCGTCAAACATATTTTTATAGTTCACTTAACCATACAAAATATAGTACAATGAACGATTTATACGAATGGTTATATTATTGACTATTACCTTTGTTCTTCTTACCATATGTATAGTAAAATGTGCTATGTGAATATAGTTAGTTCTATCACTATCAAAAATAGCTACTTTTCTTACCATTATATATTTTCAACCATACTATACTTTTAGTTGAAATAACCATAATTTTGGATAAAAACATAATATATCATAGTTGCTTATACTACGCCTCTATCGTAATTATTACCGACATTACGGTAACATTTACCATAAATATGATATTTCCAACTATAATTTTGTTACTAATGCCATTATAGTTAGATATATCATATACTTTTGTCTCAGTGCAAGCTTGCCCTTCTCAACATTGATGAAAGATCGATGGAGATCCCGTAAATGCATTACGGCAGTTCGGAATTCGGAGGGCGGGCGCGGGTGGTCTTAAATCATCGACCATGACGTAATGCGAGAACTTACGCAGCGTCAAGAAGGGGTTTCGGTGGAGAAGTGGAATGAGAAGGAGGCTTTTCGAGGAGAAGGAGGAGGAAGGGGAATCGTGGGACGCGACGACGCGACGCACGGTGGAAGTTTGCGAGAGAAAGTTTTCCCCAGGAAGGCGCGAAGTTTACCAGCGGGAACTTTCAGCGGTGGTACGAGGCATCGCGGGCGTAGATCTCGTAGAGCGCGACAAACGTTAAACTCCCGACGGGATTTTGATGAAATCCCACCGTGCCTTTATGAATGGTTGTCTCGCCCTTCCGATGTAAACGCGACGCTCCCCCTCGTTCTGCCTTCTCGGTGCCCAACCACATTCTCTCCGTTGTAAAGTTACACCGTCTGCGGGTACTTTAGGACGATGACCCTGCGGAATAAGCATCCGACCGTCGGCATCGCGCCGTTTGTTTCGAGTAAACTACGTATACGTCGCTTTTGTAGTACCGTCGCGGCGCTGATAAGACTACGTGGTATTGATAAAGCGCGCGTGATTTAATTGATGCGGACGCGACCGAGTTCGGCGAGGGCGCGAAAACGATCGTTTAATCGAAGGTACTCCCTTAAAGTTCGAGGTTGGGCGCTAGAATGAAACTTTGTGCGCGCGATCAGATTGGCAAGCTATGAAGTTTGGGTAAAAAAGAAGGATGTTGTAATTTAAAGTCACTTTAGGTATTCGCGAGCGTCAGCGGGAGTTATACGTTATTAACGTCTTTCGGCTCGTGCCGTTCTCGCTCCGTCGTCGAAAGGAGGACTTTATAAAACGGAATATTGATTCTGAAGGCGAAGTTATATATGGCGTCTCGTCTCCGTCCGAATATATGGAGAACGCAAGTGAAATTTGAATCAATCAAGCGAGGACAGGTAGTCGCACTTTCCATATCGTTGCGTCAACGTCAGCCAGTCAGTTACCTGCACCCTCTTGAGCCGACGGTAATTCATTCGAAGAAGATCAGGAGAAAGGGTAACCATTCTTTTTTCTCCGATAACTTTTCTTCTTCCGCGTATCATCGGTAGGTTAAAATGTAATACTGAGAGTACAACCTCGCACAGTTCCGATGCGACGAATGACGTGGATAAATGCGTATCACTAAATAGAATCGAAGTTCGGCTAACCAAGAACACGCGTTTTCTTGAGGCGATTCTTTTGACGAGCGGAGATTTTTGAAGCGCGCGAAACAATTGCGTTTTCGTTGTTTGCAGAGCGTCGAAAGTTGCAACAAAGGGCGCATATAGGCTGCTACAAATTTCAATATTCAAACATATTTCAGCAACACTGCAATCGTTCGCGCGTCCTGTCATTTTAACGATGTCGACGTAATGTACACCGCAAAGATATTCAGTACCAATTCGTCACTAACAGTAAGGGACGAACTCGTCGGATGAAGAGATCGAAATGAGTCGCAACATATGTCGGACAATGTTTTCCGAATTAATTTGATTTTTTTCTACCGTTATTTCTCGCTCGCGTCTCGCTAACTGTGCTTGGTGGTTCTATGCACTAATGTCTTTGGCAAAAGGCGCGTTATTATATTTTCGTACAAGAAAACATTGTGAAATTAATTTCCAAGGGTTTGCAAATAAATAGTAAAAGCTACATGTTTCCTGAAAACGTACCGTCACTTCTCACGGATGTCGACATGGAGACGTCAGTGATCTCATTCGAATTCGGTCCCAAACTCGGAACGATTTTCTGTCTTGATCGCTGCATCTTCTCTGCTAAAAGGTCAATGCCTGCCGTGACTAAAAATTAAAGTGGTCCTTTAATGTTCGCAATACCGTCTGATTGGTTTCATAATTTTGCTTACCTCTGCCTACGGTAGGAAGGGGCGTTGTACTAGTCGTTCTCGGTTGTGTCGTTGGCGTAGGGATATCTGAAATTTTGAAATTCAATCGTTAAACTAGCAACTATCGAAGATAAGTTATTAAATAAAAACCTCGAAACGACTGATTAAATAGATTTTCACCGATAATTCAATCAAATCTGACGCCTTAATTCCATTATCTACTACCTCCTAAAATTTCACCCTCCAAAGGAACAACGTGTGGCCGACATCTGACCCTCGTCACTTGGTCGACGCAGTCTACTGCCCGGTGGCTTGAAAATCTTAATGTGCCTTAAATCGTGAGCACAATCGAACGGATGCGGACGGCCGCGTTTAAGCGGCTTTCCGGGTAATCCCGGTGAGTGGTCGGCTTTTGAGCAGAAGCAAGCAACGAAGCTAAGTTTCAATCTCTGCGGGTAAGAAAGAAAGAAAAGAAAAAAAGGATGTGGGTGAGAGAAAACCTACAATTACGGATCAATAAACAGGCGGGTTGAATTTCACCACCAAGAAGAGATTGTTAGAAAGGGCAGATGCTTCTAACTGTGTGTGCGTGGGGTTAGGATCAAAAAGCGGGAGGTGATAGCCGAAAATATGAAAAGATGAAAAAGGGAGAGGATAAGCTATTAGATGACATTAGCTAGGTATAATGATTTCAATCCGGAGAGGAGAGAAGAGTGGCTAATATCGGTTATTGCTAATTCACGAGCTTTTGTAATTTTCTAAATGCGAAGTATCGGCTTGGTGTAGTGGACAGGATCTGTAACGGGGAGAAGGAATTTTAGGAAAGGAGAAGTGGAGGAGAAATTGAGGGGGGTCGCCGAGTAGCGGTTCACTTTGTCCAACGATAAATCGCCATTCGATAACGCGGATCGCCGCGGAGATTAAGCGGAAACTTTTCGCGAGCGAGGAAACGGTGTTGCACTGGGAAATCGCTGCGGGGCTGCTTTCGTTTGGATTACGGTCGGGGCTTGAGTTAACGCTCGAAAAGGTTTCGAAACGAATTTTCAGCGGGCGATTGAATCGAATAGGTCATGTGGCAAATTTGTTATACGAGTAACGAGGATGGATATATATGTATATTAAAACTATAAATGCAAGTTAAGAATCCTTGAGTGAAAAATAATTTTTTTGAAGTCGCCATTAATAATTATCCGCCTGTATTCTTGAAAAATCGAACTAAATGACCCCGACTAGACGCAAGGAGGGATTGCATAAGCGAATCTCGAAAGCACCATGGCACCTGCCTGGGAATTATTAGACGACGAGGAGTCGTTGATGTATCTCTATGAATTTGCATGCCCATGAGATTAGCTCCAAGTTTACGAACGTTGTCAGGGAAAATATCTCCGCCTCGAGACTATGGAAATTATTTCGTTCTCAATGTTAGAGCGTTATTCGTATAATGACGAGCCCACGGCACACGCGTGTCCCGTAGAATTTGCTAATTCAGAGTCGACTGTTGCGGCAAAAGTTTCTTCTTCTTTGCAAAGCCAATTTTAAATAATCAATCGGTGTCACACGCACTAGAATTAAATAACTTCCAACGTAAAATCTTCAACAATTTCAGGCATTCCTATTTCACGCTCCCTAAATTCCCACTTCTCTCTCCACTTCCCACTTCTATCTGATTCCCTACAAGGACACCTTCACACGCAGAATCGGAACTCACATCGACGAGCCGTAAAGCGTTCACGCAAGGCGGCCCAGCTATTTCCAACGGTCCCGATAACTCAGTTGATTAGTATACATAGAAAGTGCATTCCGCCGAGTTCGTCGACGCCCGTTAATGAACCTCGTTCTCTCTCTCTCTCTCTCTCTCTCTCTCTCTCTCTCTCTCTCTCTCACGCGCGCGCTCGCGGATCGAAGTAAATTATGGACGTATTTTGCGATCGGCTCGTTTCGCTTCGTCGCTTACGTCCCGCTGTCGGTGAAAGATAGACAGAACTGGTAAGCGGAAACGAGAAGGACGCGGGGAAATGAAAAATAGGAAGGAAGAAGGAGGAGGAGGTGAAGAGAGGAGGATGGAATCTCGATTATCGAAAATCTTGCCATCCGGTGGAGCACTTTTCCACGAGAGTTCGACCGGCGATATATCTTATTCCCCTGTCTGCGAAAGAAGCAGAGCTCGTTTTATCGCTCCGTGAGCATCCCTTTTCCTCTACTTTCTTCACCAACACCTCCTCCCCGACCTCCCATCACCACCACCCTCGACGATTGGATGCTTAATTTCTCATCCGACGGATACGTTCTTCATCGACGCGACTAACGACTTCTGATAGGGTGCGGGTTAAACTGATCGAAGAAGAATTTCCAGAAGGCTCTTCCATCTCTCTCTCTTTCGCCCTCCCTTGATCTATGTATCTGACTCTATCTCTCTGCGGCCTCGATAATAAGCGCGTCTGACAAATGTTCGAGGAAACCACGCGTATGCGGGATTTACCTCCTTCTCAGGGACGTATCTGATGCCAAGAGTGCGACCTGACACTTTCGCGTAAAAATCTTGCGACGAAAAAGTTTCGGACAAAAATGTATTTAACGAGGAACTGTAAAGAATAGCGTTCTCGACTTGACGGCGCACTACGTCGCGAATGTCTAGCAATGACCCGTTGGGAGCAGTTTAGTGTCGACATTTCGAGCATGGGTCACGAACCGTGCGAAGCGCGCTACCTCGAATTATACCTCGTATTGCTAGATACGCAAACAAGATACCTTTAAACGAATTGTATTCTTCCTCCGTCCTACAAAATTTAGAAATGAATTCTACCCAAGAATTCTGCGAGAATTCGTGTTTCAAGTATAAGAACACGTATATAATACGAGTGGACGTGGTGGTGACCAGAAGCGGTAGTGAGCCAAGCGAGCGGCGCCAGCACGTAGACAGAAGAGGAGGAATGCGGCAAGAGGGCAAGGGCCAACCAGAGGCAAACATTGTGTTTCTTCGACCCTCTCGCCCGATCGTACATATTGCCCTGTGCAGCCATGCTGCTGCTCCTCCGGCAGCAGGTGGCCTGATGTCAAGGTGCTTATTAATGATATGCCACGCATGCCACCTCTCGTTTTACCCCGTGGCTTTCTTAAATTACTGTGGATCGTTTCTATCATGGTATCCTTCCGTAGTATTGTCGTTTGCGAAGTAACGAAAGTGCAATATTACTGACCGTCTATCTATAATCGTTACGCGATTATTTTCTATACATTTATCCTTGTCTCGTTGCACACGGGTGGTCTCACCTCGTGAAACGTTTTATCGCGTGGCGTCCATCGCTTACGTATCGACTAACAAAATATGCGTCAGAGATAAGTACAATTCGTGTAATTACTTACGGTAGAGTTTAATACTGCCGTCCGTTTCGCCGAGAGAATTTTTCGATATGCATTTGTATGTTCCGTAATCCGACATCTGCACCGAACGTATCGTCAGTTTCATGTGGACCTTGTAGGCATTGTCCGAAAATGATGGCTCATATTTTTCACCTGAAATCGAGCACACAGTTTGGTAAAACGAGATAAATTACGCTTAATTAAAATCCTTACAATTAGGTTCATCACTTGGCTTCGTCATTATCCTTGTCATGCATTGTATGCATGACAATGGATCCTTCGATATTCATTTAAAATGAAATTTATGCTTTATATTTGAGTTAACGCAATTTTAGATTTTCCATGCGCGCACCCTCTATTTCCTCCCAATGCAACAAATCACATTTGGTTTTGTGTAGCCGTGCGATCGCGAAAAGGTCAATTAATTTCCACTCTTTGGTACTCGCCGGTGTAATCCCTTTTTTCATTGTCATCCCTCGTCGAATCAAATTTTTACTTTCAACTTATATCAAAAAATGTCTATCTTTCACACGGAAACGAACGCATAGGGAAGTTGCTCAATGGAAAATAATTTACTTATCGCGATATGAAATAACCTAGTTCCGTAAATTTGCGTTGAACGTGGCCGTAATAGAAGTGTGACCCAGGGTGTACGAGGAAGAAGCAGAGGTATTGGACCATTTACATTCTAAAGTAAAAAAATGATGTAAAATAAAATTGTGCAGAACGTAAATTTGTTCTTAACGATGGGCAGTTAAAATCACGCTGCCGCTATTAAAATCGACTACTCTTTACGTCAGCGGTTTTTCGTTTATCGAAATGTAACAGAAATGATAAATGATAGGTTTCGACATCGAGACGGACTTTTTACCGATCATCAGTATTAAATAACGTGCGAAAATATTTCGATACGCATTTCCCCATATTGGGTACATTCCACCATTGCGCGATGAGTTTGGTATGAAAAACTCTGAAAACGTGGTTTGTTGAATATAACTTTGCAAGGATTGCGTAAACCATGCCATACAATATTACAATTTATTAGCTTCGATAAAAAATTCCCATTTTTGTTAAAGTCTGGCGAACTGGAGACAATCGAAAAAGAGAGAAGGAGAGGTAGAGTGGTATTAACAATCGATAGCGATACCAATAACAATCGAACGTAATGAGATTCAATATATATAGTAACGCTATTGTCCATGACTCGTGAGATGTGATATTGTATTTTCTCGAATACTACCGGGCGAACAAGGCGGTCTGCAATATTGGAGGAAAACTTTACGCCTCTTGCGGGTACCAAAAATGAAAGGAAACAAGTTTCTGGTAGCATCATGGAAGCCGATCACGCCATCTACTCGTTATTGCATGGGGCAACGTTAAAGTGGAATCATAAAATTATATATAATTTCGTGACCGGGCGTGAGATATCACGCTAATAATCGTTAAATTTTTCTTAACCGCGGCTACACCAGGGAAAGAGAAGGGAGCAGGCTGTGTTTTTGATGCACGGTTTCCTTCCAGAAAATCAGCAAATTCGTTTTTACAGGAAGGACAGTAAGAGGAAATAATACGGAAAATTCTTCCTTCATCGAGTTACGAATCTGCTCGAGTGAACGATAAAAAAAAAGTTAAACCCCCGCAAGTAATCAGTCGGTGATTTAATCGAACTGTCGATAAGGGCAAGCTGCGAAACAGATTTACAATTCGGTCTTATTTCACCCCAACTTTCTCCCAAGGTTTAGTGCGACTGGGGGAAGAAAAGCCCATTGGCCACTGAAGCAAGAAACGGAAGATCAAAGAACAGGGAGTAAGTTTTGATTAACAATTCGTGGTAGAGAAGAGAATTGGAGGAGAGTGAAACCTATAGGTGCAATGATCCATAGTAAAGTAGAAAGAAGTATTTTCGCAGCTGGTAGGAGATTTTCCCGATGGGTGGGACGGGAAGATGGTGAAGAGAGAAAGAAACTCTGCGAGACGAGCGAAAACCTACGAAAGGAAATGAGAAACGGAAAAAGAGAAACGTCGAGAAAGACAGAGAGAGAGAGAGAGGGGGGGGGTTGAGATAGAGAGACAGAGAGAGACAGAGAGAGAGAGAGAGAGAGAGAGAAAGTGAGAACGGAAAGGAAAAAGGAGAAGGAGAGAATGCATTTATGTAGTGGCTCAGAGGACGGCTCCCTCGCCCTTCTCTGCTTTCTACGCTGCGTACCCACTCCACCTCCTGCCTATCCGACCACCCGTCCTTCGCGGAGGAGCAAAAGAAAAACTTTCGTCGGCTTTGAGTTTGAAAAGCAGATGAAAAAGTTTAACGACGTTGAACTACGGTCTCGGGCATTACCTCGGCCAGGCATCGAATGGATTTTCAGGGATAAAGCTGCTTTTAACCGAAAGTCCGTCGGCTCGTACGTCGCGCGTCGTCGTGATCTTTCGACATACGAGCATGAATCACCTGTGACTGCATGATCACTGTGTAAGATTCACACTGAAATTTTCGCTTTCACCAAGTTCTCTATCTCCCTTGTGCCGCCCCCCCCCCCCTCTCCTCAAAAAATTCCTCGCAATGTTCTCTTTACGAAGTATTTCACGAATCATTTAAGGACTATCGTTGAACAAGCAGCGAACGCGAAAGGTCTCGGTAACATTCATTAAAAACCCTCACGATTTCCCTGAATCGCGCATCTTCCAAAAAAATATTAAGATCTATGAACCGTAATGTATTTCTTACGTGACTAAGAACGATGATTCACAGGGGCTCGAATGGATAGTACGTACGCGCAGATCGTGTGCATGCTGCTAGCGAACAAAGTGACTGCTTTAATCGAATTCTCGACTGATATATGTTCACTCGCGATTACATTAAATCGTTTAACATCGAGAACGTTCACCCCACGTCCTACAATTCCGCCCTAATATTTCTGATGAAATTAGAAACAAATAAGTCACTCCCTTTACGGGCAGATCTATAAATAATCACCCCTACGAAACTTTTATACTTAATTTTTATATGCAAATACCAAATGGTTAATTAAAGTCCCGCCGCTTTAATGTGTTGGACGCACATGCGCACATAGGTGCGTCCCTTTAACTTTATCGGCCTGCGACACCCAATGTTACTCCCGTTACGCGACACGTACAAAGTACCCACGAATAAATCATCTATCAACCATTCAATCTTCCCTACTATACGGCACAGCACCACGAGCATGTCAAAACTGATAAGAAACGTTGCGCGCACGGGTTTAACAGGTCAACTTTACGATCCGACGATTGTAGTCGGTCCATCCTGCCGGTGGAAGGACAACGTCTATTTTATTGTTGCGGAAATTTCTGCCGCTCGGTCCGCGCCCCGTGACGGAGAGGATGACAGGACGGCCGACAACCGGCTACGTGCCGTAAATCGGGAGCATCCGGAAAACATAATCCGTCAGTGGATCCAGAGTTTCTGTTCCCGTGCCACCATTCACCCTCCGCGTCGCTTTTTAGAGGCGATTTCTCCCGTGCGAATTCGCTACGAGGGCATTTGTTCTCGTTCATTCGCGGAATTTTTACATCCCACGAGTACATCGTTCAAAAAATACACAGATCCGATAAATCGTAATAACTGCCTTGCTACAGTGAAATGCTGATGAATCCTCGCTTAGCGAGATCGGCGTGAAAAATTCCAAAAAAGTATGACGAGAAGAAATATTGCGAGGAGTGGAAACATACGAAATGGATTAAAAGTTGAGGATAACGAGATGCGAGGTCGGTGGTGGCTGGAGGGTGGATCGCCGCGATGGGCTATGTGCGGGCAATAAAAAGAGTGAATGGGTTTGTAAGTGTAGGAAAAAATGTGGAAAGGCAAGCCGAGGCAGAAAGAGAGAAGAGTCACGCGCACGTGCATTGCATCTGAGCGGGATGTTGCCCGGTACTCCGGAACAACTGAGAATAAAGTGAAAGGCCAAAAGCAACGGGCGAGTAGTATGGTATGCGGAGCAGTTTTCAGGCGATAGTATATAATGTAGCGTGTGTATGTGCGACTACGGTCGAATGAGACTGCAGGCCGAGTACGAAGGTGGGGTGGGTGTTAAATGAAAGACGAGCGGAGGAACGATACGTACAGGACCGTGCTGCTGCTTGTGGAACGTCGAAAACGTTTTCTTGCAAAAAATCGAAGAGCGCGGGTAAAAAAAAGAAACTGTGATTACATATGCACGGGAAAAGCATGCAATTGGCTGCGAGCTCAAACCGATTTTTATTTCCTTATTATTGCCTCGAAAGATTCACATTTATTTTTGACCTCGGATAACGCATCATCCGTGCTCGTGGAAAATCACTTCTAATTAACTCCTAGCTTCCCTGTTCCCCCGATTTCATCCGATCGCAATGAGTAATTCGGTACAAATCCGACGCACGAGATCGCCCGATATTATACGAAGTGGCCCTGCTCCTTTATCTCCCAATTCTCCAACAGTCATTCCCCTTTATGTCACTCAAATGGGAGAAATCGGAAACTTTGCGCGAACGGTACTTCCCTTCGCTATTCTGGCCAAGCGTAGAGAATCGATCGACCAATTGGGATTGCACTCGGCCGGTCCACTGCCCGCGTTAGGAGCCACTTTCGATATTCGATCTCTCGCTACGGTGTAGCACGTGCGGAATTCCACGTTGAGGATTGGAGGCTAGGTAACCGTGTAATGGTAAATCGTAAAGCATATCGTAACTGTAATGCTATGATACTCGAGGGCATAGTGTGCGGTTGACAGAGCCCATTGAGGAGGAGAGTGGAGAGAAGAGGAACGGCTGTAATGCTAGAGGACTTGACAGTTACCCTATTTGTAATTTGTGCCCGATTCTGCATCACTTGCGTTGACACGGACGCCTGAAGTGAATGGTCGACGCGGAGTAGTGACTGATACCTTCGCGTGTGGAATATAAATTTACACCTGGTAATGGTAATTAGTGGAGCCAAGTGTATTTTGCAATTAAATCGAGTTTTTTCAATTCACAATCGACGTCGAACACATTTAAAAGAACAGCTAAGCGCCCATTTCGTCTTGTCACTTAACGAGTTTAAATACGCGAAGTTTCTAATTTATATCCAATATCATTCGAAAAAATAAGAGGAAATAAGAAGAAAACTCATTTGCACGATAAGGTTCGAATGAGCAATTTTCAAGATCAACGATGTCCCTCGACCCCACCAACCCCACCGCATTACATTTAATATTATTAACTCTTTGCCACATCGATGACAGTGAGGGGATGAGAGGATGACGAATGAAAAAACAAACAAGGAAATAACAACAGCAACGTCAAAAAATAGAAACGGGTATAAAGCCGTGGCCTCGGCCTTGCCATTAATCTTTTCCAGCCGCGAGTGGAAATCACATTCGGTTCCGTCAACACCATCGATCAAGCACCGCATACGCATTCTGCCTGCAGGTGCAGTAGCGATCTGAAATTAACCTAATTAGCTGCACGATTAGCAGCTGCACGCCGTGCCCTCACTCACGTTCTCTCCCATTCTCTTTCTCCCGTTTACCTTCACGTCTCTCTCTTATCCTATCCCATTCTCTCTCTCTCTCTCTCTCTCTCTATCCCTCTATCCCACTCTCCCTCTCTCGATCTCTGCATTCCTCTAAGCCTTCTTATTGCACTCGAATCCGTGGCTCGGAATAGCTAGTTGCATTAATGGGTCCGTAGATACATTATTCCGTGGGACTATGTTACCCCTCCCCTTCCCACTCACTCACCTGCACCGCGTCTAATTACCCGAAATAATTATGCGCACATGCATTCGCACGTACCTGATTCCGATTCCGCTTCCTCTTTCTCGTTCTCCCACACGATTGCACACTTACGCGTGTCTTACTATTTAAAATCGTTCTTTGAATAATGTCTTTCTTGAATGAATTACCGTGGAATGCGTGCACTTGCGAGAGGTTCATCGACTTTCCATCGTTTTGGGATACAAACGTCTGCGCAGTATGCACTGTGCACTCTGCACTCGTAGTCTACTATACTTTTTGCTCCCCTCTTTAGGACTGCTTCGACGTAGCATGCAATGTTTATTCTACTGTACGCGATTGTGCAATGAAACTAAATCAAAAAGAAAAATTAAGCTCGAGTTCACTAAGAGCATTATTTGCAGAAAGTGAATGAATACCGTTTGCAATAATGTCGTTGTTCTGCCTCGTCCAATAATTAATGGATTTAGGAAAAGCTTCCGAGTGGCACTCCAAGGTCATCTGCTGTCCCTCTCTGGCGCCCACTAATTGATTCTGTATCCAAATCATCGGAGTAACTGTTAACATCGGAAAATGATTAGAGAAGACAAGCTTAAACGATGTAAACGCAATTATTTCCTCATCCTTCCTGTCGCGCTTCTACCGTGAAAACTATCCACACTTTCGCTCCTACTCGTTCTTATCGTAATGGTTATGCAGAAAAACAGCGGCCACCTAAGGCGACAGTCGCTACTTTCGACGTTGTCGCGATAAGCGTATCGATCGCAGTCCGTGTACTCTTAATCGAGGCAACTTATTGATAGAATAATCGACTCTTCCACTTACAATGCACTATTAGCATTATACGCTTGCTGACGGTCGGCGGGACGCCGTTCGAGGCGATGCAGAGGTACGCGCCCATCTGCAAACGATTCACTTTAGCGATGTTGAAGACCGGGCCCTCTACGCTGCTCACTGAAAAAAATAAACATTCTGAATTAGCGCAGTCGCCGCCATTGGCAAAAGTAATGATTTCTCACGAGCTAATTGTAAGAATGCTACGCAGTAAAGAGTCGATAATAAATTAAAGTTTGTTACACGGGTCAAATTGACGTTATTCGTTCGTTAGGTTCATTAAATTCGGCAGCAATTTTATACGGCTATCGCGAGAAATTTGGAAAGCGCAAGTTTCCCATGGGGAATTCCTAATTACCACCACCGTAACTCCTGTTCGTCGATATACAGGGCGAGCCTGGTTTTCTTGACTGGGAAATTGGAGCTCTGCTGAAAGTGCACTTTAGTTAATGAAAACTCGCAATAAAAAGAGAAGACCTGCATAGCTTTCCCTGGCGATGCGTTAGATATTGACGCCTGTTAATACACCGTCATAAAATATTTCTATCCCAATTTCTTCCGAACACACATCTTCCTTTGCGAATGACCAGTTTTTTGATCGTTGTAAAATTCAAGGACCATTATCACAATTCGATTCGATTGTCAATTTTGCGTTTGTTTCACCGTAGTTTGTAATTATTTCGTAAACTCCATGAGGCAATGAGAAGCAATGAAAGTAATAAAAAAAACACCATAATGCGCGTTGATTATCCAAGATTATTATCGCTCTCCCAAAATCCGTGGAAATCGTAATACGAAAACTCCATTACTCGTGGTCGGCGCGATAAAGTTACGCATGAATAATATGTGGATCGCTAAACCACCGCGTTAATATTTTGTGAATTACAGAGCAGAGATAGTGTAACTTCATGTAACATTGACTACCGAGTTATAACTGCAGGCGTACGCTTGCGCTCATTGATAGAGCTCCCAATGTAATCGTGCGGCTTCAACGTCAGAATATTATGTCGTTCTCGAAATATTAACGGACCTCATAATACCTTTGTACCCAGGGTAATAAAATTTGCGGGGAGTATGATAATTTAAATGCCACGCAAGTACACATCCGAGAATTCATCCGAGATGCACATTGAATGGCATATATTGTAAATTGTGCGAATCTACAGGATGATAGATTTCGATTATGAGCGTTCAGTGGTATAATAATCTTCTCAGATAGATTGCATCATACTGTTAACCGAGACAACACAAAACTCCAAGCTAAAGTTCTCAATCCCAGTATTCCTGGTATTTTGAGAGCAACGTTGTATTCATGCCGAGATTCACTTTGTTGTTTATCTTAGGAAAGTGTCGATTGCCCCCAACCCCTCTCTGTTTCTATCTCTATTTCTGTCTCGTTGCAAGAACGTTCATTTGACGGAGCTAAAAAGTCCGTGACACGGAGGAGCCGAAATTAATACGACCTGACCTGAGACTCTGTGGATGCTTACCCAGGAAACACGAGCGACCACCGATACTAATCACTGCGAACACCGTATAAGTTTTTGCCTCGCTAGCTCATTCCACCGTTCTCTAATCTGAGCAAACAGGGGAGGCGCGCATTGCTCTGTGCAGTCGCGCACCGTGTTACATTGGGAAAAGCAATTGTAGGATCGGGGGGCGAAACACTTGTCAGCTGCTTCTTACCACCGCAACCCTACATGTCTTACTTAGGGCCTGCATCCGCGATGCAGTAAGGATAGTGCTGCGCTGGGACAATGTACTTTTCGCGGAACGAATTACGAGCTATTGGTCGACGGTGTGTTATCACTGCTCGATTTAATTTTAGGGAGAATGGAAAGAATGAAGAGAATAAGAATGCAGGAATGCATATCACGATAATTCAGAACAATCGAGTGGGATGTGGCCCTTTCGTGAAATCTTGCTGAAATTGATTTCAGTTGCTTCTAGGGTGTGATATTTATCACGTAAAGAGAATTATTGAATGGCGAATGGATAATTACATTTTCAAGATATAACATGTCAATGTTGTTACTTCCTTGTAATTATGTCAATTTATACGCCAGTACACCAAATCCATAGCGCCGTGCTAGAGCCGTAAATTCATACAGACGTAAATTCGCATTTAGCTTACATGACTTCTTCCTTATACGCCTTCCTTAGGAGTCCGACTTTGAGGAGATTTCCTTTGATTTAAAATTGATGTCACCATTTACTTAAATTCTTCAAAGAAAGCCCATAGTTGGAACTATCGTGCTTCTCTTGCTCGTTTTAACATAATTCAGAATCCCGCATGAAAACCACAAACAGGCTGAAAGCTTTTTCAGAATTTACAATCGTATAAATCAACAAGGGCATACCTTCAAAAATTTTCTCCATAGTCGAGAAAAATTAATATGCCCCCTCCCTTGCTTGTCGAACTATTTCAATTACCGCTTTAAAGCGGCGGAAAATCGGGATTGCAGGACTTAATGGAGTCGTAAAGTCATATCTGGAAAGGGGTAGTTTAATTAAACACCTCGCGGCGCACAAGAAGTTAAATATATTTATTAATGTGCGATACGCGTACGTCTTGGGTTATCGGCTAAACCTTTTCTACGGCGCGCAAACATTTATACACGTGGCGCAAGGATAAATTACCGCGGCTAATTGCGACGTAATCCAAGGAATAGTCCACTAAGTGTGTAATTATTATCCGGACACGATAATTCATTTTTATCCTCGTCAGTTAAGAAGATCTCAGCAAAAAACGAACAGAATCCGTGAAAAAGTGGGTCGCAATGAAGAAACAATTATGCCCATCTGAACATGAAAGGTGAAGTTCTCCTGGAAAACAGTAGTTCACAACGAAAAGTCTTTTATAGGTTGGATGCCTCGGAATCAAAGAGATAAGTGAGCAGAAACGGGAAAATTCAAGCATCCACTGCCTTCTAAGGAATGTTTGAAACAAGTAGAGGGCGGGACGGCAACAGGAATTTTATCACTTCAGCGAATGGATGGAGAATTAAATTTTTGAATGCTTTCCAACGATAAAGGAAATGTAGAAGCGAGAGATGAAGATTCGTAAACTCTGAGATATTCCTGTTAAGTAATTCGGGCCAGTGGATGTTCTCTTAGGTAGACTTAATTTGTCGAAACAAATGCGGTATTAAATTATTTAATGCTCTTGCGAATTGATAAAAACTGGAACGTTGTGCATTATTTTTCAGTTCAGAACACCCGATCGAAAATTAACAAATTTTGTGAAGCAACAAAATCTCGATGGTCTCTTTTCCTAATTCATTGGGTAAATTCAAATTAATGGCGACAACTTCCAATTAAATTCAAGCCCACTCCCTTGTAATTATTTCGGTGGGGTGGATTCCGCTGAAGGCCCTCCTCGATTTTTCCTATCTCCTTTAATTTACTATATCGTAAGAGATTCCGTAATAAACTCGAGCGTGATCGGGGAAGTTTGGTATAATAGCGGAACACGTGTTCATCAAATAACAGAGTTCGTATCCGTAAGTTTTGCCTTCGGCTACAGGCCAGAGTCACTAGAAAGTTTTCATTCTTCCATCCCCCAATAACTTTTCATAAATTCACCAACGTCGGATGAAAAGTCCAATGATGATATTCCCCGTCTTAATAAAATTCGTTATTAGACAACATTAAAACACTTTTATTCCTTGTTCTGCAAATGAAGCATAAACGAAAATTTCGAATTTAGTTACAATTTGATACTCCAATGAAAAATTATAACGTGAGTAATCAAAATTAACGAAATGGAATGTTAATAAGTATCGCGCATTTACAAAAATGAATAGTCTCGCCACACAGTTCGACGGTGAAATTTCATGGGGATCATCGCGAGTAAGAGTTCTCCTTGCGAAATGTTTCATTCCCGAGACATTTTCATTACTGTCTGACCAGCATCGGTAGTACCATCCCTACGACCTGCCGCGGAGTGAGAAACAGGAAGCATCCACATATTTACCGGCAGCGGAATTCAGAGGAGGAGGAAAAGCATGTAAATTAAAAGACGCCCTCGTCATACTCGTTTTCCACCTCCCCTACTCACCACTTCAGCTTTCGTCTGATCCACATTTAGTTCCCCGTTACGCGGTGAAACTCTCGCACAAGGCAATTTATGTTATCGAAACGTCTGGCCCTCCCTGCTCGTCCGCTCGGTCGCGTGCACCTACACCGGCAACTTGCATTTACAAGCGTTAACCGCAAACCGGCGAACCACTTGATGCATCCGCAGCGTGCTCTTTAGCTAATTAGTTTCAAACGACGCTCTGCGTGGCCCGCATCGGGAAAGGGACGATGGCGAGCACGTAGCACGAGTTCCTCTCGCGCGACACATTATATAACGAAAATAATATGTGACCGCCTTAAGTCGACTTACGGTGACACCACGTATCTTTTATTAGTTCGAAGGCATTTCGTGAACAGATTGACGAGACAACAGCTCGAATACAAGCTTAGGGATCCAGGTGACGAGGGAAAGGGCTAAATAAATATTCTGCCTTCTATATCGAATCACCAGACCAATCCTGAAAATATCCTAAAAGAATTACGATAAGGAAGTTGTCGATTCCAGGAATCGATGTTCCTTGTACGTTTGGAGGGGCCACGTTTCCAGACGAACATCGAAAGTGACGACGTCGTTTGTTCCAGGGAAAATGCCGGGGGCTCTTTTAAACGAATAGAAGCAAAGAGCTTGGAGAATCGCGCGAAGCGGTACAGGGCGTGAGATGCTATCTTGAAACGATTCGAACACAAAACTCTTGAAACTTTGCACTCGCGCACGTGATCCCTCCTAGGATGGCCCCCTCGTCCTCGTCCTCCACCTAACTCCACCCCGTTCGCCGTCAAAAACTTTAGCTGCTCGTTGTAAATATTTCCGTACAGTTTCCAGCACACATTGTAGGTTTGCGGCGATGTGTTTGAGATTTTGTTCTCGTACGTGTAGCGAGCGAGGTGGCGGAAGTCAGAAAGGAAAGGGGCAAGGTGTGCCGTTAAAAGAGAGGTTGGAAAGAAAAGAATAAAAAGAGAAATAGAAAAGGAGAGAGCATCGACGAAGAACGAGGAGAACTAACCGTGAAACGAAGAACGGCAAATGGCAGGAAAGTGTGATACCGGTTACGAAGACCAAGCTGAACAGTCACAGAAACAATTTGCCCGCGACTCCGTCCTGCGCGCTAAAAACTGCAAGTCTGCTGTGTCTATTTTAAGATCGTCTACGTCACTCCTGTGATATCTCGGCGGAAAGACAGACAGGAATTGCTTAGATGCTCATGAAATATTGAGGAAGGCGCGCACTACTCAGACTTCGTCCTGTCACCATACACGTATTCGCCAAATATAGCATCGCAAGTTTGGATAGTTCCCAATATGTCCCCAAAAATATTTCTCAGTTATTTGTCAAGAGACTCCGAACCAACTACCTGCAACATCTGAAAATACCGAGATACCCAGAAACATTTAACATCGATCCTCGACCGAGGATAAATATAAATTTTACCCGTCGCGCAATAAAACACGTTCCGCAGCCCATCGGCAGGGGTCGCAGGCAAAACAAAAGGATACAAATCTTTTCCCACTCTCCTGCCACGTGACGAGCCTGACGGATAGATTCCGGAGGAGATTCCGCGCGTCCTCTTTCGGAGTGTCTCGTCGCTCGAACGAGTTTCAAAGGCGCCAGAGGAAGAGTGATAAATCGTTATCGCAATCCACCGGATAGAGTCTCAATGGATCAACAGATGTGAATCGGAGCGACTGATTTTCTTTGGCGTCTCGTTGCCACTCGGATTCACGGAGGTTGCTTTGGTGAGGAACGGGGACCGGGGCTGGACAAGGGAGTGAAGGACGTGTTTCACGAAAAGCAACGAGAGAGACACGACGATTCGCGGCAAACTGCATATTTCATCCTGACGTCATAGACATAGGATAAAACCGACGGCGGGTGGGCAGCCTCGTATGTGACTCTGCACGGACGGCTCCAGCTGGATGAATAAGTTCGAAACGGCAAGCTGATGATAAATTGTTATTGCGCCTTTTCTCGTACCACTGACCGTTCTATTGAGCATCGCGCGCACTTCTCTGAATTCTGTTCGCGAAACGCACTTAAACACCACCACTGAGACCGATCTTGGTGCCTTTGCGTTTGATGGGTGTATTTCTCAGGTGAGACAAAGGTGCGGTTGTTGGCAACGCCTCTAGCTTCCAGCCGAGTTAATGATGCCATCTGTATGAGAGGATTATTCCATACACTGAATTGCAGGTTAATTTTGCCGCTGAACGGCAAGGGCGCAGCCGATTGTCAATTTTCATTCGGCTTTAGATGCGATCTCTCGCTCCACTGAAATCTTATTGATGCAAGTTTGAGGAGGGCTGTTTGAGACGCCAATCCCGAGGGAAGGTAAAGAACGCGCGAAATAAAATCAACTCGAGATCATGGAAAACGGCAGAGATATTTTGTTGAGGTAACGGTTCATAACTCCTTTCCTTATCTCGAAAGAATTGCGAGGGGGATTTTTCTCTGACCGGTATAAAAGAAAAGCAAATTTTGTACATTTCATATTGCGCTTGCAAAAACAACGTTTCTAATTCACTGTTTTCACAAAGTTGCAGAAATACCTTCGCGCTACTTCCTAACCTAGTCGACGCATTATGAATTTTATGAAGACCGATGAGTTTTCCAGAGTTCTCTTCACCATGGATAAGAAAATCGATCTTACCGTCTTGACTGTTCCCCAGAAGAATCAATTCGCCGTCTTCGCGCCTCCACGTGATGTTAGGGGTCGGTGATCCAGTTGCACCGCAACGCAGCGTCACGTTGCTTCCTTCCCTCACCACCATGTCGGTGCTGGTCGATAGATCCAAAATGTCGGGAGGAACTAAAATCCAGAAATGTAAAGATACCGCGTCTGTCCTTAAGATCGGATGGACCGACCACGATAGATTTTCTAAATTTAACGGCGGCCCACCTACATTTGGTTAAGGTAAAGAAGATAGAAATTTAAAGTTGGAAGTCCACGGAGTTGAAAATTAGGTCGACAGAATCAGTGACGAATTGGCACAATGAAAATACTAGAATTATCTGGAACACTCTTAACTGTTCTCAATGCATTTGACCTGGACGAGTTCGTCTTGACTCAAACCGATTCCGTTTCAACGTGGAAAATGTCCACAAACTTTCTCCTACTCGTTTATTCGCTTGTGGAAGTCATATTTTTCAATGCTTTCAATTTCAGCTTCGCGCGCAACCGAAGAAGAAGTGGCGAATTTATTTACCGATCCACTATTGCAGTAGGAATTTTAGAAATGCCAGTAGTATTGAACAATTGAAACTCAATGAAAACTAATCGATCCTTTTATCACTTTTCTCTCCGTGAAATGTAAATTAAGAAATTTTGAACGATAGTTCACAATTTGTCTGCAAGTGGTGACATTATAAAGAAAACTCAATGTTGACAGCGATAAGAGTACCAACGAATAATACCCACTTGAACGCTCGTATTCCTTACTGACGTAAATTGTTTCCTCAGTAGGTCGGCCGACTTAATACGCGTCTAATCGATTCTTCGTTTAAATGCGTTTACTACTCCAAGCCATTTGCAGTTTAACGTTGTTAATCTTGCGGCGATAAACGCAAAACTGCCGACAGTTTACTGTTCGCCTTAACTTCCATACGCAGGGTGTATTAAAATTTCTGCGCGTACGTGCATAACGCGCCGCAGTGTGCCAGGACGCGGTAGCGAGTGCGCGCTCTAAAATGCGAGTGAATCTCGTTTACGGGTGCTACGTATCGAGAGTGGCGAGGCGCGAAAGTGCGGAAGTGTATTGAATGCGAGCTTCACTCGTCCGTGATAGCGCGTGATGTTGCGGAGAAGACGGCGACAATCAGAGAGCTCGATAGGCAGTAGTAATTCTAGGATTTGTCAGACATAAATACAACAGCTTGTGCGCGCTTGTCTCCCGCAATTGAAACAAGGAACTGGGTACGCATAATTAATTTGGCATTAAATCATGTTTACTTAGACGACAAATAGAACGAACCTACGACTGCCAAGTAACCAATCTGACTCTTCATCGGATCTGTATTTATCTGGCACATGTAGTCTCCTCGGTCCGACTCCCGCACGTCGCGTATGTGAAGACTCCATGTTTTGTGCTCGCTGTGGCTCACACCGATTCTGTGATTCTTCGTTATAACGTGATTTGCTATTGTCAAGATGGTCTGCGTGTCCACTCGTAGCCATGCGACCTGAAAACCAAAAAAATATCTCGATAATTGGATTCAACGATTACAACGAGAGAATCTTGAGACTTTCACACGAAAAAGTTTATTCTATTATTCCGTGAGCGGCTAATTGTTCACTTAATTCCCAACTGGTTCCACCAACATTTTTGCGAACGGGCAGACTTATTGTATTGCATCTATTTCGACTCTACCCGCGTGGCTGAAGCTTCCGGAAGTAGTGAAATTCATTTTACACCCGTCGTCTGTAGTTCCTTTGTCGCGGATGGCCCAAACTTCGTTTGCATTTTTAACGCGGCCTCCCCAGTCTCGGTCGGGAGCTTAAATCTTATTGCACGGCAGTCTTTCCGGAAGAATGTCTTCGCAGTGACGCTTGAAACTCGTAGGTCGCGCGTCGTGGACTCTTGGCTGCTTTCCGGTCGCATTTTTCTCTTTAATCAGTTGCAGATCTAGCGAAGAAAGGGACAGTGCTTTTTAAAAGCCGTATCAAAGAAGCAGATTTTTACAAAGACACGGTGATGTTAAATCTTGATTTCTCTACTTCACAAATGTTTGTTATGTTGTGCTGGAAAGCGGAGTAAAGGTGTTATGCGTTGGCGTCGTGAAACGAATTTTCTACTCGTATCGTAAAACTCCATATTACTTAGACCCGTTTCAAAAATGTTCACACGCGAATCTCCTTCTTCTCCGACCCCGCTGTTTTGGAATTTTCTCTGCGTGCGATGCGGGCAATTGTTTTTCTCCGACCCCGCTTGCAAATCCTTTTTCCCGTTACTCTTGTTTCCCCGTGTTACTCTTGTCATCGGAAAAACAGCTACAAAGGAGAGTTGGAGAGGAGTCCCCATTCCGGTAGTACCCAGTTCTCAGAATATATAAATATTCCCTGGCGTACCAAGAAGCGGTGGGTAACTCGTTTCTGCTCGAGTATAAATTAAAGATTAAACCCCAAGATTTTATTTCTCAGCCGGCAAATAGTTTAAATTGTTAACTCGACGTTCGTCTGGCTTTAACTGCGCTCCCCCTCTCTTTTTTATCTTCCTGGATCCGGAAGAACCATTCTGTGTATAGAATGAATATTAAATGATTCAATTCTTGCGCCTTTCACGTTAATCGATGAAAACTCCAGTCAAAGTGTCCTCCTCTAACTGCTTCTCCCGCAATCTTCTCTGGAACAGGTGCTCGATTACAATATATCCTTTAGATGCGCTCACAGCCGCAAGATATGATGGATTGACGAACGTTAATTACTTCCCGAGAGTTAGACCAAGTAGCCGCGGAAATTTCCCAGAATACGATTAATTGGATCCACGTGACCACAAATTTTATTCGCATAAGTGCAATAGACACGCGTCATCGAGAATAGTTTCAGATTGAGAGTGACGTCTGGGAAATGGACGGGCCAATGTCTTTAATGGGATAATTTTCAACCTCTCCTGCAAAAGGAGGGCATTTTTTGAAAGTTTGCTATCATCTTATACCGAGTCTTCTCAAACGTCACGGAGTATATACGAAAATCGCGGAATTTAGGAAGATTAAAATTTCAGCTTTCCGCTTCACTCCGGAGAGATTTCAACGTGAAATTACGACCATCCACGAATTGCCAGAATACTTTTTTTGCGCCCTGTCCCTCCGCATTACTGGACTCTCCCGTCACGGTTAAACGGGGCCTGCGAATCCGGCTTAAGACTAGACCGACGACACTGACGCCCGCAACGTGAAATCTATTACAACGCTGTACATCATTGGGACAAACAAAACGAGCCGGCGGACGTCCGCCGAGGCGACCGTTCTCTTTCTAATTGGAAGGGAAATTTCTCTCTCGCTCTCATCCTTCCCTCCTTTCTCTCTTCCTCTCTCTCTCTCTCTCTCGATCTCTCTCATCCCTCTCCTCAGCGAGGACATTGTGTCGCTATTGAAACCGTTTCGCATAGCAGGTTATTGTCAAGCAGACGCAGTACAATCGGTAAATGCTGCTTTGTAACCATTGAATCTTAGTACTCGGGACACTCAATTGGCCGATGACGTAATGACTTTCGTGACGAAGAATCACCGAAACAACACAATGACACAGAACCTACTGTCCCATCTGCCTGAGACTTTACCGTGATAAATATTTGTTTTAAATTTTCTAGCGAACGGGGTACACGCTAATTGAGCGGGGAAATCTGCCCGACTGTTCACAAAGAAAATTTTCTAATCAATTTTTAAAAAGGGCTTAACTCGCGTTGAAAAATATAATCACGTTTGCGATCACTAAAATAATTCACAGTTTTTGGTTTCAACTGTGGCACAATAGGTGTTATACGATTCCAATGTTCATTGACAGAATGTTTATTGAGCAACACATGGCATTTTGCGACCTCGAATAGATAATGTACGTAATCTTTGATGTTAACCCATTTGCATCATAAGCTCATACATGTGCGGATTTCTCCTGACCATTATCACCGAAGCGCATATATGCGCGGCATTTGCCTGGCCACTATACCGTTGCGCGAACGTTTGGTGATACGGGCCAGTTTTCTACTTTTCCGAATGATCCAAATGGGTTAACGAGGATTCTCTATGAGAATCTGAAAGACAAGAAACAAATATTTTCACAAAAAATATTGGAATAAAAGTGAGGAGCTAATCGAGTAAACAATGAATCGCACGAACGAACGAGAATGACTGAGCAGCCAGCCGTAAAATTCCTTCCCAAGAAATTTCAATCTGATCCCTCCACGAGCCCTCGACGGTCCTACAATTCCAGCCACGCAATCTTGAAAGACATACCCTCGCACTTATGAGCCGGGCTTGAAGGAAGGGGAAAAGCATCACTGCAATGTAATTACAGGATGGACGCCGAAGAATTCTACATGGTCCAAGAATTCGGATGGCTGAATTACACAGTTTTTGGCCTCATGCTAGGAATGACGGCGGCAATAGGCGTCTACGTGGGCTGCTTCGGTAAAGTGCAAAGAACTGCGGAAGAATACATACTCGGCGGAAGGGCCATTAGCTTCCTACTTGTGGGAATATCTCTCGTTACAAGGTACACTCTTCAATAATTTACTCGTTTTCTTTCTTTCGTCTCTTACAACCACTGCAGACAATATGAGGAGAAAAGGGAGGAAAGGGATCGTTCGCTTATAGTTAGCGGATCAGTTTACCCTCGAGTCACTTTTTTCTCGAAGCTTTTCGCCTGCGTTCACTCCAGCCGACGCCAATAGACCTGAGAAACGATGAATTTATGTTTCAGTCATGTCTCTGCGGTGACGTTAATAGGAGTACCGGCTGAGGTGTATCTCTACGGCACTCTATATTGGCTGATATGTCCATCGATCATCGTCGTTGGATTTATTACGATCCGAGTCTTCGTGCCGGTCTACGAGGCACTGAAAATTACCACCCTGCCGCAGGTAAATTAGCGTTTGCCTCGTCAGGTCGGAGGATGGAAGCCTTCGATAGTGGAGCTTTCTGATTTATCGTCCTGAAGGATTTCATGGACGTGGAAGACTCTTTCGATTTACCAGGTGTTCTTTTCAATCGGCAATAATTTCACAGTCGAGAAATTCGAATGCAGAAACAATTCACAGACACATTGACAATTCCTATAACTTGATATTTCATTAGTACTGCGCAATGAAGATGGATCGAGTTATGAAGCAACGGAGAGGAAAAACACCCATGATATGCGAGCCTGCACAATCCTTTTTTTCTCTGTGATATTTGATAAGGAAGCTCGAGGAAATGCATCTCGCGTATAGATAGATACGTTACCGACATCTGTGATTCTTTCTGTACATTCTGTTCGCTTCTCGTTACCCATTCGGCGATATCGGGATTCTCAATGAGAAAAGTCGTGTTACGAAAAAAGTTAAATTTAACATGGAACACTAGCTAAATGACACTTAGGGGTCCTCGACTCTTTTTTTCATTTTTTAGAGCACGTCCTTTATCTTACAGAAGAAAAAAAGGCTGCATCGATCTAAAGTTTAATAACCAAGAAAGACTCGATGACAATTATAGTGACACTTATAGTGGACAATAAACGTTATCTATAATTATGGTAAATTACTAATGGTCACGCTAACGCTCAACTCAAACTAGTCTCTTCCTACTTGTCAATAATTCGCGAATAACTCTATCGTAGAGATCGTACACCGATGGCGCGGTAATGTCCGTTCCTAATGACTGATGCAAGCTGTGCATTGTCGTATCGAAGCATACATGGCAATACGAGGCACGGTCACTGCGATTCGATATATGCCGTTGCTGTCGAACATATTCCATCGTCCTGGTAATAGCTTTCCGCGCAATGCATATCCATGTTCGTGCCGAACATATCCATGAAACTATACGATCAGAGCGTTAAATGTTTTCTGATTTTCCAATGCCAAAAACGCATTTTCACTCAGCGATAATAGTACATTAAGGATAATGTGACGAGAGAAATATCTTCGCGTCTGTAGATGTGTGCAGCATTAAATACTCCACTCCATTAGCCGATTTGGAGGACTTTGTTTGCTTTAACGCTGTACGGTTATTATTATGTGCAGTAGGAACAAGTGGGTTTGTTCACTTTATTTCGAAATAATGAAAATCCATTTACGTTAATTCTGACAATCAAATTCACGCTCAATGTCGCACCGTCTTGTACTCAACGAACCTTTACAACGTTCTTTCGCAGTATTTGGAAATGAGATTCAGCAAGCGGGTCCGTATGATGGGCACCGTCCTGTACACCCTCAATACAGCGCTGTTCCTTCCCATCTTGATCTACGGCCCGTCGTTAGCGTTCAGTCAAGGTAATTGCACCAAAGCCGCAACTATTTGCCCCTTTTCTCCTGTGCCTCGCTCCACCTCACCCCCAACACCTTTCCTTCGTCTCACTCTTCCTCCTTCTCCTCATATACTCCTTTCCACCCCGAGAGCAAATTTTCGCGTCTCCTTGTAAGATCGCCTCCTCAATCTTTCTTTGAACTACCGCGCCGTTTCTCTCCCGCACTTCGTGCCTGCCTCTTTAACTCCGATCTGGCGCAGTCGATTTTACCTCGTTCTTCTCTTATTTCCCTATTTTCCTTATTTTCCGACTCGAACTCCATCTAACATTTTTATCTTTTTCCAGTACAAGAAGCTCTCAAGCCTAGTTCGTCGCGACTATCGATTCCGAGCATGTCAATTTTTACCCGGCATAATTTCTTAGCCTCTCGTTGATAAAAGTTGACAAAATTTCTCTTTTTTCCATATTTTATCGTCTACTTTCTGTAGGGCATCCACGCGCATAATGAAAATAATTATCCGTCTTTTCCTACAATTATTTTCGCGTTAGAACTCTTTTGCTCATCACGGCACAGCTTTTCCACGGAATGCAATGTTGCTTTCACCGACATCAACGTACGGTGGCACTCTCGCTGGTGCACGTTGAAAGAGTGAGCGTCATTCTTTGCGTACTTCCACTAACGTCCACGTCCGCCGGTGACCAATTGTCTCTACGCTGCCGCACTCTCCGAAGTAGTCACGGAAACATCGGTACTTCCAAACGTTTCCACCGTTCAGGCTTTAGTTCTTCCTACTTTTCGAGTCGCTCGCGATATGTTTTTTTTTTTTAAGCGAGCTTGTATGAAGCGCCACGTTCTCGAAATTTGTTTCAAAGTATAAAAAAAAAATATATCACATTATTGGATTTCGACTTATTGGAGAGAAAAACTGTTACTCCAAGCCTGCTGATAAAATTAGGCTGAAAAAGTGAATTAAATGTGTTTTAGCCAATCTCTGGGTACTTTTTTGAGACAAAATTCGAGAACGTTCTTTAAAATGTCTAACGTCGCATTTCGCCCTTGCTTCAAAAGGCATTCGAATCGCGTAGCGCGTGATGTGACGTGGTCGCGCAAAGAACAAGTTTTATCTCGGCAATGGGAAGGGTCGGCGAGGCATCGCGCTCGATAAGTTAAAATAACCGCCTGCTCCATTCTTCTCACGATTGCATTTACGGGCCACGTTGATCCACGAGTCGATTGTCTCACTGCCCGTCGGCCGACGTGCGGTTATCAAGTATTTACCGAAATATCCTGCATCGTCCTTTTCATTCCCAGGTCCTGGAATTTCATCAAAAAACTTCTTTTCTCTCTTGGCTCACCTCTATCGAAATCTTTTATTTTTCACAAATACCCGAGCTTTGTATAATACGGTGGAACACACCTTTGGTGTGCACTCTTATTCTTTTTTTCATTCGAGATCGCTACTGCGATAATATCGAAGCAATTCTGTATTCATTGTTATGCCCTGGAGGGCTGCCAATTGTAAACGTATCTTTGCCTTTCACCAAATATCCTTTGTCCTAGAACCCATTGTCACCCTGATTTTTCTCTGTTCCACAAAGTATCTCGCCCTTTCCGATTACTGTACACGTGTAAATTGTAAAAATATTTCCACGAAGTGTTTGCTCGTTCATACGAAAATATTATCGATTCGGAATATAGGGAAATTCTTTATGGGAACGTCCTCCGCCCTCGTGCTTTTCTTGCAACTGTCCACTTTCCACGCAGGTGACCGGGTGTCCTCGAACGCGAGAACCGATTTTACCATTGAGATGTTGGCACGTATCTACGAGCTCGCACGGGGTGTTAAGGGGCTGCGAGGTGTTAAGAGACGCATTGTAGCCCGCACGGGGACAACAATGGCGACACGTTCGTCGTATTTAATCAGGCGTCAAACGGTCGAGCATGGCGCGCGGCGCGCGTCAAGCCGAGCGTCTCGAATTCTTTGTGCGAACAACGACGTCCACGTTCCTCTCTCCCTCTCTGTGACTCGAAGCTCGCGTAAAATGCCGGGCACACCAGAGAACGTTCACATCGAATCCTGTGCCTCCACCAGCCATCCCTCCTACCCATCCCCTTACGTTCCTCTCCCGTCTCTCTCGATTTCTCTGGCGCTACGTGTGCACTACCGCACAGCTATTTCGATGCGGTCCGCCTGCCGATCCTGTTCATGAATTGTGCCAGCCTCTCACGTTCGCGCGTATTTGTACGGTGTGCGTACTGCATCGCCATCGTTTGTCGCTTATGATAAACTGATTTGGGACGTTGTTGATCATCCAAGTTTGTCGGAGGAGGAGGGGGAGAAATTCTAGGGGCAATTGACGGAAGTTGATGCCATGGATGAGTAATTGTCCGCTAAATGCTCGTTAGACGTCATTGAACTGCTACATTTTAATTACGAGATGAGATTCGCCGTGGACAAGAGTGTCCTTGGGACAAGGGGTTGCGAAGAGTGAGGATGGAAATGGGAGGGGGAAGCGAAGGAAACAGGTGACGACAATTTTATCTTTAATAGACAGACAAATTTTCGCATAAGAAGAAAATATTGAGTTGCATTTTTTTTTAAATAAATCGCAGGCTTTTCAAGTCGTCTGCTTATCAAGTCTTTGATACGAAGTCTACGAAGAGAAGCAAAAATAATTTGCACTAGATACGAGAATCATTTTCCACATGAAGTTCAATTTGTTCCCCTCGGCAGCCCTTCAGCTCGACCTATGGCACAGCCATCAGTCGAGGCCTCTATTTCATCGCAAAGTGTACTATTCGTACTCCCTTTCCATGATAAGAACTTTATCGAGACCGAAGCAGGTACTTCGTCGGTTTCATTTGCCCACTCCGCTCATCAGCGGTTTTCTCAGTTTCACGCGATCCTTCTCTCCCTCCATCTTCCCTCTCTACATTCTGTATTTCCGTTTTCACCTCCAATGGAGGGCCAATCTACAAATCAATTAATTAATTTTGTCCTTTCAACCCGAATCCAATCGGTCTATCTCCGCTCTTCACCCGTCTCACCAAAATAAACCACAAATTCGATGGCTTCTACTATTGAATCCCCTTCATTCCTTAAAACTATTCGTCTCTGAGTACTCGTTCTGTCTTCTAACATCGTACATTTATTTACATATGGATGCTTTACATGTTGCAGTATCTGGGATTAACCTACACATCATCACTACGGCAATGTGCTCCGTCTGCACGTTCTACACTATGATGGTGAGTCTCTCAGTCTGTCTCTCAGTTTCTCATTGTTGGTCTTACGTGTTCTCTTCTTCCCCATACCATAGAGTATCTCTCCATATATCTTGCACGAACTGCCACCGGTTACCTCTTCTCTGCTCTTATGTTGCTATATACTCGCTTCTTACCGTCTTTCTTGTATTCGTTGCCGCAACAGATGCGATGCAACCAGGCGATCAAACTGTTGTAACGGACTGATGCATATAGTCATAAGCGGAATCTTGACAAAGGCCGTAACCTCCGTAGACTTATGCTGTGAAGATACGCTGTCCTCCCGATATAATGGTACATGCCCGTGCACCTGCTCTCTTCCTACGTTCACCTTTCAGTACAGGTTAAAAGGAGGGTTCAAAGTCAACATTCCGATAGGAAACCAACCGGAAAAAGAACGAAGCCCCAGTCGATATTTCGAGAGCTCGAAACGATGTCGACGCGCCAACCTCACGGTCAATTATTTGTCGTTCTCCTCTGCCCTGGTACTAAGGTGACCCGATGGAGGACGATCTTTGATCGCGAGAGAATCTAGGGTAATCGGTGAGGGAAGTGGAAAAGGGAGAGGGAGCTGATAAGTAGGAAATCTTGACGGTCTTGCAATCTAAAGAAATCACTTCATCACAACACCAGTACCTCTACCTTCCTGGAGAAAAAGATGCAATCGCGAATACTCGAAGATTCACTTACTGGCTCGCACCGTCTTTTTCTTCCTCTATATCCACCCTCTTTTAATATTTCATCCTAAATACAGTGACGACTGCGTCTTAAAACTTTCTACCAACATGAAAAATTAAATGATTCTTCGCCGCTACCACTCGTCAAACTGGGTCATGACTGCTGTTTTTTTCCCGCAGGGCGGCTTAAAGGGAATCATTTGGACGGACGGACTGCAGGCTTTCATTATCGTGGGCTCAGGGCTCACGTGGGTTATAATGGGGACGTGGAATGCGGGCGGCATCGCAAACGTCTGGAGACGCGCTAAAGAGGGCGACCGACTACGACTTTTCGAGTACGTATTCGAGCAGGAATTCGTTTTGTAGTCACTAACACGCGCGTACACAGCGGAGAACAATCCTACGTACTAATGGGATCTATGGATGAATATATGCGACCTCATATTTTTAGTTATACCTATATCTTAAACTCTTAAAGTGATAGGACCAAGAATTTTCTGTAAGGTTGGTATAAGTGCACTTTATCTACTATCTGCGTCAGCGCTTTAAACTATTGATTTGCTTAGTAGTAATTTGTCAAAGTTCGAAAATTGACCCAAACCTGCCGGTTCACCCCTACTCACGGACATATTCGCGCCGGTGGGGTGCAGCTGCTAGGATCCCCCACGTTATACATTTAAAAGTTAACGAGTACAGCCGGCACGGTGGTGCTACGTCACGTTTTGCAAATTCACCTTCCCTCGTTTAATTAAAGGACATTCGTTCTCCCTCCCTTTCGAGAGCGCGCATTTTTTAGGAGAAGTACGATCCTGGAATCGCAGCGAACCTTCGTTCGTTTTTCCGCGGCTTCGATTCCGTGCACGCACGCGTTCGTATGAAAAAGAAATATTTAACGATTTGATCGTGCCGTTGCGACGGGTCGGATAAAAAAGAAGGAGCAAAAAAACAGCTTTAGACGCCTTCCTGGGATTTCTACGATCATCCGCGAAATGCGAAAGATTCGTGAAATCTTTCGGTGCTCGAGAACACTTTGAAAACATTTAAAAGTGCATGCGGAACGAGAAGACAGAGTGAACGTTGCCTTTCCATCCTTGTTTAAATCGTCGAAATGCTAAACGTTCTCTTTGAAAGTATCGCGCGCCCCGCATTACGAAAAATTTGCGCATACACGCGCGTGCGTATTTAATCGTTAGCTCGATATCCACTAAATGCCTATCGGCCCATGGTACGCGTGCCAAACGCACCGTAGCGTGTCGAAAAAGCGCATCACTCGCATCATTTGCTTCCGATTATCTTTACAACCTCACCGAGCCATCATCCCTCTCACGCCTCTTTGCCTTCCGTTTTTATCCTTGTCGAAAGTCGATGCGCATCAACCTGTTGATATTTCGCGTTTCCTTTTTTCTTCTCTTCCATTTTGCACTACAGGATGTCGTCGCGTGGAACTCGTTAGACTTTCCTTCTCTCTCTCCCTCTCTCTCGCTATATAAGAATGACATTCTGCTCTATTGTTTATCCGTTCTTATAACTTGAAACAGCTCGAACGACTTCGCGAAGCTAAGAATGAAGTGCCTCGAGGGAAAGAACGTTATTGTAGCTTGTGGCGTAGGACGCTGGACGGAGGGGCGGGTGGAAAAGAAATCGTCGATGAATGATCCTGTAGCTCGCGTGCCGCGTGGTGCGGGTAGGGGAGGAAGAATCACCCGGGGAAATGGAGCAGGGTGTGCGCAACGGTGTTAACGATCGATGGAAGAGAGACTGAAATGTCGAAAGCGGATAAATTATAAAAATACAAATCGAGAGTCTTTGAGTGGTACATTTGCACGATGTTTTTCACGATTTCCAAGAAAGCGGCCATCGTAACCTAGGAATTCCGAAATCTTGTAGCGTATCCAATGTGTCTGCATCATACACTTGCACCGACAAAATCATGGCACGACGTTTGTTAAAACGAGCTCAGGCGTGGGGTGAAGCAATGCGCACCAATCACCCAGGCGACTCCCGTGACATACAATTAAAGCTCATTAATTAATATTCAATCCCGCTATTAAATTATGGCTTTGCAAGCGAGTTTCTGTCGTTAAGAGAGAGAGAAGGGGACATTAACGCGTTATCCCTTAATTAACGAGCTTTGCATAATTCACAATTCCATTAGTTTTATTAAGTAGGAGAGAAAGAAGAGGGCTGAATCTTTTTGTTAGTCCGACGAATGAATGCCCTCTCGTTCAATCCGTTTTTCTTCTCGATTATATCGTACCTTCTCTAAGAGTTTAACGCAAAATTTACGAGCACTGCCGTGCCTCGTGTACACCTCTTGAAAGAAGCGCTGGCAGATACACAGGGGCATCGTAAAATTTGATTACTTCCTATAACACGGGAAGCTTTAGGAGTTGGTCATTTAAACAGCGTCGCACGCAAAGACAGTCGCTCACGCAGCATCGGGATTGTATTTCGTATTTCCATTACAATTACTGCCGAGTACCATACGTTCTCGCGTGGCTTCGTCGATCGAAAGTTTCGTCAATCACAAGATTTGAAGGAATTAACAATGGAAACAAAGTTGGATTAAAGAAAGAGCTTTTTGCAATTTGACGATTCTATCAAGCGCACGGAGTTCGACACGAAGGACGCGTAATTGAGAATCAGATAACGTTCCATGTTCGAACCGTGAGTGATATACACTCGGCGTTAAAGCACACCCATCTGCGAGTGCTTCAACGATAGCATAAAAAATAAAAGTGTGAAGTTTTACGTGGACAACGCCAATGGTGGCTCATCGATTCCGCACGAAGAAGGGATTTCTACGCTCGTGAAAGGGAATTAAGGGAAAGAATATTCCGTCGGGTCTATCGACGTCGAAGCAGTCGCAGTTACGAGAAATATAAATTGAGTTTATAGAGGGCGGTTGTGCGAGTCGCCGAGGTGGCTAGGGGTGGGCGGAGGTACATATGAAACAGCGAAACACTCGGCAATAAGGTCGAAACTATCGTCGATAAAGACGTCGCGAGTCGAGGCATTGCCAACTGCAACGCGTTCGTAAGAGCGACACAGTAAATAGTGATTTAAAAAGAATACGAGGAGAATCGTTGACCTCAAAATGAAACTTTGAGGAATAAATTTTCATTACTTCCACCCGGATCCGCGCCGCTCTGGCTACAGTCCAACAAAATAATAACGTAGCATTTCACTTCATACCTCTACCCTTCGACATCTTGATTCTTCCCCCTCGTTTCTGCGCCCCTCGTCCGCGAAGATTTCGTCTCCCGATATCTCTGGATGTAACGTCCAGGCAAGAGGAAAATTCAGGCCGAAATACCTCTCGAGGTGCGGCGGAACGGTCAGAAATTAAATTTACCGCCGGGGAATTGCAGTCGCTATTATTGGGTTACTCATTTTTCACGGCTACCGACCCAATGCCCCGTTGGCGATCCTTTTCGATATTGCGCGCACAGCCTCCCTTGTAGTAATTGTTCAAAACTAGCTCTACGGGAAGAACCTTTGCGCTTGTGAACGATCTAGAAATTAATCGAGATCAAATTACGGGGATGAAAAAAAATAATTGTAAAACGAGATCTAAATTAGAAAAGCTGCCCATCGAATCGCAATAGCACCGTGAACTATCGAAGTAACTGCCGACCGGAAGTAAAGCGTGACGTCATTACTATCTTGGATGCTGGCCAACTGGTGCATTATGCTTGTTTCGTAGATCCGAATCATCTCATTTCCGTTTCGCGCTAAAGCAAATTTCAACTCCCAACGATATATTAGGAAATCGCATCTTGACTTCGCTAATGGTGTCGTCGTTGCGCAAAACATGCCGCGAGATTGCAACGATTTATAGATGAATTTGCTAAATTACCTTCGGAGTGGATAAAAAACTCGCATCGCCCTGAAATTGGAGGATGAAACAGAACGAGCGGGAAAAACGAATGCGCACCTATTTCTTTCGTCGCATTCAACCGTCGAATCCACGAATCAAAGCGATCCACGCGTTTCGCTTCGCGAATGTTTAATTTATGAATGTCGTTAATGCGGCACAGGCCAAACACAACCCTCCCACTTCTGCAACCCTCTCCTTTTTTCATTTCGCGTATTATCTCCCCGCCCCACTCACCACCCCACTCCGCCGTCCCGTATTAAAACGACCCGAATTATTCCGAAACTGCGTTACGGATTATTTTATACGTTCGCCGACCATTGTGAGTATATCGCTAGCGAGTACGCATTAGAGAGGCTGAGGATCGTGAGAAAAGTAGACCGGAAAGGCCTCTATCACTATCGTCGGAATTATGGCAATTAAATTCCAATACGCTTCTGCCACCCCTCTTTCTCAATATTAACGCGCAGTCGTCTCGATAATTATTTCTAAGGGGCAAGGATAGAGCTGGTAAATCTGCGAGATGAAATTTTACCAGGCTCCATTCTCCAATGATTCGCCAATAATAACGACCGACCCAAAATTCCACAGAATGGATCCAAGCCCGTTCGAGTCGAGGACATTTTGGACGCTGACGTTGGGCAGCATCGGCCTCTGGACGTACAACACCGCCACCAATCCTCTAATGGTGCAACGTTACCTGGCAGTATCGTCGCCGAGAAAAACGAAAACGTAAGTGGCGCGACAGGCTACTCTTATGGTAGAGAGACAGGTTGAGTGTATTGGCTCGGTAAGGTAACACAATTATGGAGTTGTTTGGAACGCGTGTGAATCGGGCTCGAAAGGATGGCCTAAGCCGAGCAGTGCGCACACGGTTGGGTTAAAGCAAAGTTACAATGTCGGTAGATTTAATGGGATCTGCCTGGCCCACCTCGGATCCTTCACTCTCTTTATTCTCCACGCCTGCATGTCCTTTACTCTGAAACTACCTTAATAAAAGGGAAATCGGTCTTTATCAGACTCCACGTACACTCGTTCTTCGCTCAGTTTATTAAGATCTGTGTGAAAAATCATGTCACTCCCGTTTCACAATCGCGTGTAAGGTTAATTTTCTTTTTGCGCATTTTTCTCTATTTTGGTGGCGCATAAACGGTGATAACGAGATTAGAGTCAGCGAACGGTGGACTGAAAATGACCGTCGCGCGTCGTCCACGACACGTACGTGAAAGGGAATGAACGCTCGTGGCAACGTATGTAGGCATTCGACGCTCGTCCGCGGATACAAGCTTCGGGCCTGCAGGATCCGCTTCCTACGCAGAACGGGTAGACGGTTAAAGCCGTGGGCGGTAACGCGTGTAATGGGCGCAGCATGGGCGCGCGCCCTACCCTTCTTCTCGCTTCCGAATCTGTTCTGCGAGCCTTGCTCTCGGCTCGCTGCCAACATCCTAATTATTCCTGCCCCGTTAAACCCGTTTAGTACATCGATTTGGCAATCCCCGACATTTTTCGATATACATCGCGCGACGGTGGCGGCGCCGCGCCGCGCACGGCCGTATATTGCATTTATAATATTTGTATAAGTGACCTGCGCACGATTTCGCTGCCAAAAAGATATGATTTTACGCAGAAGTCACCTTTTTTTCACATACATTTGTCGCAGGCATCGTCGCAGTAAATAATGCGCTTAATTCGCAACATCCTGCGTCTCTTATCCAAGGTCCAACCAAATTTTACTACCGTTTACTTGAGATCGTATTTTTCTTTCTTATGACACGCGCCATAACGTAATGGAAAAAAAGATAGGGGACCAAAAAATACAATTCGTTCTTTCTCCATATTGCGTTGCATCTACGCCCATGTAGAATTACTCGTTCGACACAGCGCAGAGTTAACACCGCGCGAGACACGTACAACGTGTACTGCACAACACCGCGCCGTCCACCTCCTGCTTTCGCTAGGCACCGTACCCCATTGTTTTATCCTTTCTAACGTCAACGAGAGAAGAGAAGAGTGACAATGCACACAGCCAGAAAATTTATGCATCGGATGACACCTCGTCGTTGATCGAAAGACAGGGCCCTCGTTTATGTGTGAACGAAGCAAGAGTGAAGAAGAGCCAGAGCAGGGGCGGTTCGCGCGTATGCACTACGGTTTACTTTTATGTTTACTTGTAGTTTTTAATTTTAACGGCAACAATCATATACAATTCTGATATTTTCTATAAAAAAGAATCAAAAAGCATCGTATTGACGGTGCGCATGCATATTTCGATAAGTCGTTGCACAACTACGACTCCAAGCCGCGAGCCGTAATTGAAAGAGTGAGCTTTTAAAGCGTGGTAAACGCGGAGCTTACGATCTACCTCTAGGTTTATTCGCTCTAAAGGTACGTATCGACAGTGCGCGGCAGCGCGCTTCGGACGGTACGCGCGGCAAGCCTCGGATTGAGTCGCACGTTGTGAGGCCTTGTATGCGCGGTGGAGCCTACGAACCACCGCGAGTGAGCAAATGTATGTGAGCAAAATCCGTATGCGCAGAGCGGATCACGGAGTGCGATGCTTGTGGCTCATGCGTCACGAAACCGTGCGAAGCGCGTTGCCTCGCACCTGTCGCTACGCACTTCTAACGCATCACTTATGGACTATCGTCCGTGCATCGACCTTCGTGTCACCCGTCCCCTTTTCCACGAATTTGTAAATAAATTGGGAACCTTGCGTGCTTCCCTACATGTCCGTCTTCTTTAATGCACGATCTTTACATAACGTCGTGAAATGGCACGACTACGAGTTAGACGTATGTACACACAGGATGTACGGTGAAAGAATAAAACAATTTTCCAAGAAGTCCCCAAATCGCTAAATTGTTCGAGATCTTGAGCGCGCCGTTTAACAGCACCTTTGCGCCGTAAACGTCGCTTAATCTTCATTAGGGCGTAATTTCTTCCCGCATCCCCGAAATTATAGACACGTCGCGTCGGTATAACGCGCCCCTTAACCGGCAAAGATCCTCCACGCCCTCTGCCAGTGACTCTCGTCGGCTGCCTCTACTAGCCCGTGGAAATCTCGGCTACCCGGCCGTACACTCGTTGATTAACCGCCCTACGAAGTGTACCGCAAAGTTTCATTCGTCGTGCATATCTCGCTAAAGCATAAAGCTAACTCAGTTAATAGGGTGTTATAGCCTACGGTAATACACTTATGCGAGGAACCGGGAAGAAGAGAGGGAGAGAGAGAGAGAGAGCGAGAGGGAGAGCGAGAGATGCAGCGTTTCGCAGGCGCTTCGTTACTCCGAAATGGCAGGCGTGTGAGCGAGCTTCGCCCTATAAAACTAATCCCTTTCTTAAGATCGTCACTGGGACTTTCAGGAGACTAGATTAGATGCGCGCGCCTTGATAATCGCAATTTAGATTTCAGTCATGTCATACCCGAGTTCCAAATGCTTTAATAACGCGGAACTGTCGCGCTGAAAATTCACGAACTTTTGGGGGTGGTAAATGTTTCAACGCATCTCGCTTCTACGATTTCGACCTCTCACAATCTTCTGGTCGTTCTCGCTTCGTCAACTGCTCGCGCACGTAACGACTCCATCCTCTCTTGCATTCGCCACAGTCTGCATTAGTTTTAGTGGTAAATGCATGCCGAATTGAAGTTCACGCGACGCGAAATCGGGCCACCGCACATGAGCACCGTATTTCCGCGCCTCCGCCCATCTTACGATTCGTCGGGAAGCGCGAAGTCGTGAGTGATAGACGAAAAGACGTGATAATCTCGCGTCGTGCAAACATCTCGGGAATTAGCTTTGCGAATGTTTCGCCATCGAAGATAAATTCTTCGGAAAATTCTAGCGCGAGAAGCGGGTCGCGACTCAGTGGGGGGGCTCGTGACGACCCGTTATATTACCAAGGTCACTCGATCGAATGCCTTTGATCTCCCGTTCTAAAATTTCATCGTTTGACGTTTTTCATGCATGCGTTGTTAGCACTCTACGTACTCGAAGTGCATTCGTTCGAATAATGTACGTCAAAACACTCATAACGGTAGACCGAGCTTGTCCTACAACGCCCAACGCAATCTGAACTCTCGACATAGTTCTCCGCGGGCAGCATTGTAACGAATCATCCAAGTGAATTGTCCCTATTTTATTATACAAATTCTGATTGTTCTTTAAAAAATTGCAGATCCATTATTCTCTACTGTTTGGGAATGATATTCGTCAACAGCATGAGCTGCTACACCGGACTGATCATTTATTCTCTCTACGCGGACTGTGATCCAGTGGAGAATGGGGTGAGGTTTTTTTTCCATAACGAGCACTTGACTCGTACCTCGCACATTTTTTTCGACTGTCACCATGCGGTTAATGCGCCATTTTTTTGCATTAAAGCAGCTTCTAGAGAAGATGCGCAATCACGCATTCCATACTAGTTAATACGCTGACGTAGTGAACATAAAAGATCTCCGGGGCGAAAGGATGAAACTGAGCGCGGGGAATATCATGTGTGCATTTCTCACAATTAGGTATGCGACCATGAGTTTTGTGGGATAATCCATCTGGCATTTTGCAATCCAAATTTACGCATAATTTTGTAGTTCCCCGGTAGAGTGACCGAGCAAGGCCGAGTTATTTTTCTTCGCTTCGGTTTGTATATTCCCCCTCAACGTCGATACCGGAGGGGCTTCGAAAATTCTGTCCTTTCGAAGCGCAATTTTTTTCCAATCGCGGAGAATAATACACGTATTTCCAATCGATATTAGCGAACAGCAAAAGTTGTGGAAGAGTAATTTGATCACTTTTAAAAGTTAACTGCTACGTCAAAGAGAAACAGTGGGTAACCAAGAATGAGAGATATTAATTTACATTCTTTTGCCTTGCACGTTGTGACATCGATTTACATGCTTATTCGTACCTGCGCGTTCCGGAAGCGGTGTAAACGGCATGGGAATATTTTTAACTCGTGTTTTTCTGGCGCTTTTTTACGATCGCGTAACTCGCACGGAGAGGCGCGTTAATTTTTGGAAACAAATAATACTACAAACTGGGAATAAAGTAGGTAAGTAAGGGACAGTGAAAAAATTCAAGCAGCATTGTAGAGAAACGGCTACAGCGTCCGGAAATAAAGTATCCAGCACCCGAGCTGCGAGCCGTTTCGATATCTGGTCGTTTGGAAAGAGCACGCAATATTTTTATGACGCTGAATCGTTCCTGTGCACTAACCACGTTCGTGTAAAAACGCTTTCTATTTCCCCTGTAGCCACTACCAGTGCGGGCACTGGTTACCCGCCACCACTCCCCATCTAACCTCTCCACCGACATTCCGATACCCTACGTAGCTATCTTTCTACTTCCGGTTAACAGAAACGACTGCAAAGAATGCCGGAGCGCATATATTTTCTCGTAGAACGGGCGGATAGATCAACCGACTATCAGATAATTAACTTCCCCGTACGAGTAACCCCTTGCGAGAACGTATGCGCAATCCCCGGCCAATCTGCGGTGGTGGTGCGAAATAAATCGTAGCTTTAAGATTAGATTTGGGTTAGTATTCTGATCGGGTGCGATTATATTGATTGCTTGTTGGGAAAGTTTGACATTTGAAAATTGGATCGTTCGGGGATAACGCAAGGCTCTGTGGCAAATCCCGTAAGGAGAAAGGATTTGATTATGCGGTCCAGATGTTCGGCAGTTCGTTTGAAATTGAATGTGTTCGGGTTCGCGATAGAATCGATAAGATCCAACGATTTTGTGCTCTTCGGGAATGTCAATTTTCCCAATTGTGAAACACAAGGACTAACCGATTTACTTTCTCTTGAATACTTTAGCAGAGCAGTAGGGAAAGGTTACCCAAATGATACCGCCGCTTTAAGCGTGTCTTTTAAATATCACGTCAACTGTACCTCTACCGGCAAAGCTAGTTACTCCCTAATTAACCATACTGTTTCATACCGTGTTCACCTCCCGTGGAAAGGCAACCTCTCAACAAGAGAGAGAGAGAGAGAGAGAGAGAGAGAGAGAGAGAGAGAGATATGCTACGATTTATACCTATTTTTTCTTAGGTGGTACGACTTGCGTAACCTTACCCTATTACACGTCTCATGAAATCACGTAGTACATTCTGGAAGTTACAGGTGATCGAGAAGCATGATCAGCTGATGCCTTACTTCATAATGGATACCGTTGGCCGTATACCAGGTTTACCAGGTCTTTTCATCGCGGCCGTTTTCAGCGGTGCTCTCAGGTGAGTCGAAAAATTCGAGTAGATCAAAGATTCCATAGGCGAATCCTCCGACGTATGTACAGCCAACGTCAATACTGAGCAGAACAGGAATACTTTGAAAAGGTCGGTTCGTGCGTGTCAAATTTATCATTTAACGAAGTAACTCGTGTATCGTGCATCCTCAGACTTCGAGTTACGTTCATATTTAGGCGAAAAAGACCTTAGATAAGAAGAAAAGAAAGAAGAAAATAAAATATTTCTTTGGGAATCCCTCCTCGACGATGCGAGACAGCAGTAGACGTTGAAACTACCGCGCACTGACGAAACAGCTCCCTCTTGTAAAATATGACTTTTTGAGATGTCCCTCGCACCATGGAGTGATTATTTCTCCGCTCTTCGATATTGCTACATAAGTTCGACACTTCTTGACTTTTTTCCCCCCATCTGACCGAACGTAGAACATTTAAATATTTAATTAACAAATTTACGGAGCAGTTCCCGCGCTCTGTAATAACGCATAAACGCGCGGTCGATTGGACGATCCGAATGATCGACTCATTATTATTTCGCACCAATGCTCAAACACGCGCCGATACTGAGCTTTGTCTAACGCCATATATATATTAATACAGCTTGTTTCGTTCGTAAATGATATACCATATCTACATCGCCGTGCTCGCACACCAGATTATCCTTACATAAAGTATTTAATGTTTCATGAAGGCTTTTGTAATTTAATTTGGATTTCTCTACCGTATAGGATTGTCAACAGGGTGATAGGAGATTCTTGTTAGTATTTAAATTGAAAGGAGTGGTATATTTTTGTTTTCTATGCTCAGCTCATTGTCCAGCGCAATGAATGCCCTTTGTGCCGTGATGTACGAGGAATTCGTCATAAAGCTGATTAGTACACCCGCTAAGTTCAGTCCCCACACGTACATGAAACTGGAAGTGGTCATCATAGGAATATTCTGCTCGCTCATGACGTTCGTCGTCGACAAGCTGGGTGAGTTAGTGCAGGTACGTATTTTTCCTGTAATTTCAATAAATGGAGTGCTAAGCGGAAATTAGAAATATCTATACAGAAGAGACACTAAGGCAATTCGCACCAGAGAGACCTCTCCCATTATATACAATGTTGATAAACAATTACACGTTATTTGGATTAAATAGCAAGGAGTATAATGCGTACATTCCATAATTAACACTGGCGCACGTTCGAAGTGAATGATACGTAATTTAGCAAGCTTCCCTATACAAGTATTCATATGCGTTAAGTAGGAATATCCGATTTCGATTAATGCTATATCAGAATATAATTATCGGCGTACTAGGGTCGCGTAAATAATTCTCTGCCTCGATCAGACTAGCACTGAGTTGTTCGTATTTCGATCTTTAATTTCCAACTTAATATGCAACGTCCTTCGCAGATTCTTAAACGCTCCCTGGAGGAACAATACGACTCTCATCGCGGATTACTTCATTATACAGACAAGAGTTGGTAGGATAGGTTGGGAGGTGAGAGTCGGTGAAGCGAAGGATGAGTGTGCAATTACGATCCGCACACGAATATTCAAATCAGCCCGGTCGGTCGCATAAAAAATCGTCTTCTCATGTTAATTACCGGGATATCGTTAATTCCACTAATTATCTATGCGAACGTAGAATTATGATCAACCGGGGTGTTAAATTGAAATTTAACTCTCAGCTTTGAAATAATTGGACGCTTGCGCGAAACCCTCATTTATACCACGATTTAAGCCCTCGTCAAAATCAGCCCACATTTACTCCAATTCTACGTTTAATTTCATAATCTCTTTACATTATCTAATGACATTCAGGCGTGCCTCTCCGTATATAACGCTAGCCGATCTCCACCTTAATGTTAACGTGAATAGAGCTCCGTACACATGCGCACGGCCTAACGTTAGGCTGACGTTAGGCTAGCGCGTTCTAAACCGAACTAGCCGAGACTAGTAATGCTCTTACCGGCTAGGTTCTACGTGTTTAAACTTTAAGCAGCTTTCAGTTGAAATTGCACTTGGACTGTACATAGACACACTAGCGAGAGCAAAGTTTCGACTTGATTTCGCGTCGGAAAGGAAACTAACGAAATGGCCTTTTAAGACGGTCTTTTTGAGAGTGAATTCAGGAAGGAGAGAAACGTAGACAAGCAGGTCATTGCGCATCTATTCGTTTCTCTCTTGAAAGAATATCACGAGGCAAACACCGAGGGGGCAACGCCCTCGTACGCACGCGACAATGGCCCCTGAATTTCAATCGAATTCAAATGACGAGAGAGCAAACGAAAAGTGGAGACCAAGGGCAAGAGTGCCAAGGGCGAAGGGTCATGTCCAACTTCTCGGTCCTCACCAGTTGGAACGGCGCGGCGCCTCCTTGAATATCTGAAAACCCTCTGAAGCTACCCCATTATCTCTTACACTTGGCCCTTTCAGGTGACTCTGAGCATCAACGGAATTACGTCTGGCACCCTTCTTGGACTCTACACTCTTGGAATGATTTGTCCCTGGGCCACGTCGAAGGTACGGAATTAAATTGAATTCACTGGACCATTACGAGATATTTGTCAGGACATTTGTCTTTTATTCGGCGCCTTGTCGCTCGACCGTCCACGTCACTTTCCTATCTAATCTGAGAAAGATTAGAGATTCGCGCATAGTGCGGAGATGTGGGCAAAGAGCTCGTCATTGTCAGCGAGAATACGTCCACTCCCGGAGCGTGTCTCCAGTTATCTTGAAATGCTCGAATCCACGCACACCTCGGTGTCGCCAAGGGGATCTCATTAATTATTCACGAGCAAATATCCGTGACGTGAAAGCAATTACCAATTGTTACTGGGGCGTTTAGCGTTATAGGCATGGGGCAGAGCTGTCAACCCTATTGCCACGCGAACCGGGAGGCAGTTCAATAAATCGATGGTAAATATTAGACATTCTCCATTACCGAAACAATGGGTACAATCGTGTACGGGTATTTTACATCGCCGAGCGAACAACGGTGCCGTTCCTCTTGCACTAGCGTGAAAAATCCGGCGCGAGAGTCAGCCACCCGGCCAGCGTCGGTCCAACTGCATTTAAAGTGACGTAAATATTTACTGTTTAACCTCGCGCTAGCACGTCAATTCCGGTTCGATTAAAACTTTTCCATCGTCGTGCCGTGGAATATATCGGCTTGAAGGATAATGGGTCGTATCGCGTAAGAGATGTTGCTTCGCGTAAATATTCTCGCAAAGTATCAATATACCATTCGATCGATTAAATTCTTTCATCAGGGAAGTGTCATAGGCACCATCACTAGTCTGATCTTACTGCTATGGGTTGGCTGTGGTGCAATGTTGTCCAGGCTGCGAACCGTACCGACGAAATTTGTGCTGAGCACGTCCAATCACGGTTGCACGGATCTAACTAATGCCACTATTTATCCGACCAACGCCACGACTGTGCTGGGGTACGTCTCGCTTTAATTATCTCGCGAAAGGGAAGAATTATGGAGAGCCATCTTAAAGATAAATCAATGATACTTTTTATTCGATGACTTTTAGGGACGCCGCAAAAGAGGGGGAGATATTCTTCCTCTTCAGGATATCCTTCGCTTATTATTCATTGCTGGGAGCATTAACGGTAATAGTGGTCGGCACAATCATAAGCTTCGCTACTAGACCGAACGAAGTGAGAACCATGGATCCCAATCTCATTGCACCAGACTTTCAATTTCTATTATCGTCTCGGCCGAAGGATAGCACCACCACGGTTACATTACTGGTGACGACGGGTGGCAACGAGGATGACGACCGCGACCGAACGACGCCGACGGACACACATTAATCGGTCGGAAGAACATATCCACGATTGGAATGGAGATTACTCATTCGTTTAAACGTAGATTTAAGTATGGACGTGCGTTTAAATCGGGGGCAAATGTAAATACATCGTGCATCGGTCCAGCTTGAAAATGGGTGGTTTCATGCGTTGACAAACATTAATAATCAATTTTCGTTTTTAAGTAGTTATGCGATATATCGAAGTGTAGATGAGTTAATTGTTACGCGTGAAACATTTGAAAATGCAGTTGGGTCACTTGTTCAACAGAAGTGTGAAGACGAACGTATATACGTACGTTCGACATTGTGATATGTAGATTAGAAAAGACTGTGTTCATAGGGAAATAAACAGCCACGAGGAAATAAATTTACAGCCGTCAATTTATGGATTCGAGTATCTTTGAGTTACCGAAGTATGGAAAGAAAATATCGACCGCAAGATCCTGTGATTCCGGTACAAAAACACCAACTTCGGAAGCACTCGCAAGAAGAAGGAAAAGAATGAAGATGAATTACTTTGTTGATTCGCCTGGGAATGCATACGGCGAGCAGGAGCATTCCACGACCGTGCCAATGATAGATTATGAGTAATGTGTGCGTCGATTTTACTTTTCAAGGATCATGGCAAAAGGAGTGACTTATTTTGTTACTTAATAAAATGGATAGTACTCCGAATTGTGTTCCAAATCACAAATGCAGTCCCACGTAAAAACAAATTTCTATACACATTTCGTAACATCCGTAAAATTAAGCTATGCTGCATAAATGAAGAGAAAACCGAAACGTCAAAATAGTCGTTTCTACCTTTAAGGTCGTCTATTACCCCTTTCAAGAAAAATAAATGAATTCATTCCGGAGCGTCCATGTATTTATTATCGTCCAATTACTGTGTTCGGCTTACGAAACGGTGCGCGAAGCGAGGAGAGAGACGTGGCTTCGATTACGGAAGCCGCTTTAGCGGCTGTGAGAGCTCCCGACACGGACAGTTCAAACAAAGGGCCAACGCCGTGTATCCATTTCAATCGCGAGGAAGTTTATTTGCAAGCGCGAATGGACGTGATGGATTAATATTTAAACGGTCTACGAGGGGTTGAGGTTGGGACGACGAGTACCTTGAAAGCAAGGGCATGGTGAGAACGCTGCCACGTCGCGCCGTGGAAATGGGCTGAATTAGTCCCGTTGTTCGATTACGCTTTATGAATACTTTAACGGCCTTGTTTGCCGGCTTGTAATTTCGTAGCTGGCACCCGCTCGATTTCTCTACTCGTCTCCTCTTTCGTCCTCTCCAAGGCGAATGTCCAGTCGACCAAAACAAACGGCACTCTTCTCCTACATCCGACCTGCGCTCTCTTCCTTTATCCGCCACGACCCCGTACCCATCCATGAAAACGAGCAAGCGAATTTACTTGGCACGATCGGATAGGCGATAAGAAAGCCCCAAGTGGTGGCCTCGCATTTTCGATTTTAAGAGAGTCATAAAAACGTTTACAGGCTTCGTAGAGGATGAGGTGCGGAGGCGTTCCCATCATAGCATGCGACGGACGTAACTGGGTGAGTTGCGGGTGATTACCTTTTCGCGTACGTTTACGGCGCTCGGTCTTATTACAGGGAAACGGGAATCGGAGTCTTTAGGGCTGCGAGTAGATGCGAGTGGATGAGGTTGTAAGTTGTGTGTAATAGTGATCTATGGAAAGGCTGATAGTCTTGGAAATAATGCTAAAGGTCTCCCTCGAAGGTGCGGCTCGAGAAATTCTTTCGAAGATCGCGGATTTAGAAAATTGAAATTGTAAAGCTTTTGCAGATGCCTTTCCTTAGAGACCGATGAAAACATTTAAGACGGCCGGTGTAGGCGAGTGATTGAGATAATTGAAAAAATACCGAGGTGCCTTTTTAATTTCACCTTGTAAAAATGTAAAGACTTCTGGGGAACGTCTCTCGACGTCTAGCTGCATACTTGAAAAAGCGTGCATCTCTCCTTTGCCCCTAATCGAACCGTGAAATTATTGATAGGAATTTCATGCAAATTTGCAGAACTAATGGTAGCCATCAAGACGTTAATTACATTTGCTCGATCAATATTCATCGCTTTTGAGTTTAACTCTCTTTATGAGTCGTGCAGACCTTCCCTGCGTCTGGCTTTTCCTGCATTTTAGCCTTCTATGATCCCATGCCAAAGGCGCGAATGCTTTTCCACGAGCCCATGCATCGAGAAACTAATCACTATTTAAGATACGTTTTCCACCTCAGGAGCTATTTCACGGCGCGTCGGTGTGCGAATATCAGGAAAGCTATGAATACGAGCGAATGCATTACAAGACAATATTTTCTACGCGAATTTGCGAATTCGTAACGATAAGTTTCAACGCTCCGATGAAGATTTATCTCAGACGCAGCGGCAATCTCAGCATCCCGTAAAGTGACATTAATCTCCCTTTCTCTCAGTTTCCCTCTCTCGTTCTCATAAATTGATTAAATCCCGAATTGAAATACGTAATTCTTTATTCACGCGACCCTACCCTCGTCGCGAAAAGCTTAGTAGCGCCTTTTGGTACGATATTCGCATATACACCCATATTTCATCCCATTTTTCCCCACTCTCGCTACTACGTCCTCATCATCTTCCTGCGCCTTGTAAAAATTTGATCGCTAAAAATCGCGTGCAACTTTAATAAACTTCCATCCACCTGAGATATTCGTACCTCGCGTTGGTATAAGCGCTTCTGAACGAAACTGTGCTTTACCTTCACAAATGGGGTATGAAGATCGTCATTCTTAATATCGCCGCCTTCTTTTGTATACATATACGCGGTGTAACAAGTGCCAAGACGCCACCGAGGAGGGCATTACTAAGTTAATCCGCTAAACTCCCCTTTCTCACCGCAACGAGACGAAGACGAGACGACACAATGTTCCAACGCCCTACTCTCGCTTAGGCTCTACGTCGTTACGGGGAAACGAGCATCGCGGGTCCAGCAGGGATCGTCCTATCTCTCTACGGCCCTCTCGTTAGTGCAACACGTTTTTACTGCGAGATAAGCGTCACGATTCTTCCGCCAAGATTTTAATTGGCCTCACTCCACGACCCAGCGCAAGATAGTGCAGTCCAGAACCGGTGGTGTGCTGCGCGGAGGTGACAAGGGATGGGTAGGGGGTGTCGCGGTGGCCGCAAGGGCGATACCCGCCGCCATGACGAATTCTCATTGTTGATACAAAGGGGCGCGAATGGGACACTACAATTCCCAACATGATATATGCGTAATGACGCCTTATGCGCCGCGTTATTACAGTTGGCCTGTGTAACTCTGGTGACGTCAGCCACCCCGTCAGACCCAGAGCAGCGCCGTCGCGACGTCTCTGCGCTCTCTTCGTTCCCTCGAGGAGAAGGACGATCGCCTTATCTCCTCTCCTCTCTATGCATCTACTTGACTGCTGGATAATGCCCGCGTCGTATGTAAATCTCATTCTGATTAACATCCTCCACAAGCACCACCGGCCTCGTGGACTCCAAGGAAGCGTTTCCACTCGCTGATGCACGCCGAAGCGCATCCTGCTCGAACTTCGTCTTATTTCATCCTCCACAGCCCCGATCTAGGGCATCTTTATGTATACATATTCTCGATAATTCCACATGCTTGCGTATTTGCCTACGCACACGAGAGTGTGCCACAAGCGTATGTAGAACGATGAGCAGGGAAGACTGAGAGTTCATAAAGGGTTTTGAGAATTTTAAACTAGGACACAAAAGTGAAAATGTTGCGACAAGCTCCAAATAAAGCGCGGGCGTCGTAGGGAGAAATTTAATCGAGCGAATGTAAACAACTGCCTGGGTTATCCTTCCACCGCAGTTATCTTCCCGGGTCGCACCGATTGCTCATTCGCTAATTTACCCGTTTTGTTATGCCGCGTGTTTTACTGAAAAGTATACATTTTCCCGCTCCACAAACTCATTGTTCAGAAAAAGACACTCCCGCATGTACGAACAGTTTTCACGAGGGTGGCTGAATAAATCATTCCGTTCGCGGTCGCGCCCAGAAAACAAAGCTTAACGCTCGGCTAGCGAATAGACTGTAGATATCGCAGCGCCAGTTTTTGAAGGGGCAAGAACATCATCGTGTATATCTTGCGAGCGGGACGGGATCTTAAAGCATTGTGACGTTCTTCGCCGCGCCGTACATTCTCACAGGGACAGGTCATCGCCAGGAAAATGTTGCTCATATTTTTCTAAATGAATTTTGTTCGTCCGGAAAGAAATATGCCTTCTGTCCCCAACCGGTGTGGCGGTCCGGGGGCCGGCCGCAATGCTCGCCCGTTTACGTCCGTGCGCTCACAGGGGTCGCTGGCCAGGTTACCAGACGAGAGGATGGGTTGGCGGTGGAAAAAGGGGCGGTGCAGACGCGCGCCTAGCAGTAAACTTTCACGGCGTGCCGTCATTTAAAGCGTCGCAAATCTCTACTAGGCTACCCAGTCCGTAAAGGGTTCCCGCTCCTTCACGTCTAAGTCCTTCTCGTTCTTTTCGCGCTCCTTCGTTCACCACCCCTACGCTCCTTCACTCTCATCCCTTGTCAAAGTATACCGGGGTTGTAGAACAAACTGCACATTACTTTGCGCGGTGCGCCATTACGTATAATTTTACGGGATCGCACTTTTCACCCTGTAACTTTTAATTTGGAGGAACACTATTTCTCGCGCTGCTTCGGCGAAAAAAGGGATCTCGAGAAAAGAACGAAAGAACGTGGCGAGTTCTTTCGTTCGAAGGGTTAGATGTAAAAGCGAGGAAATGCCGAGTGCTCCCGATGAAGTTGGTATTTGAACTTACGAGCATACGCCGAAATAGAATTGTCGTGGTTTCATTAACTTCGCGTTACAGTTTCTCGCGAGTTGTTGCAGGATTCGTAACTGGGTTCCTGGAATTAACGCTACTAACAACAAGAGTGGTTTTCGGCCTTTATGTGAGAACCAACTGAATTATCATTCGAGACTTGAGTTCGAGCATAGTATTTGAAAAGCGTGCAAACCGACAAAGCATTTTTCATTGGTAATGTACTTGTAATAAGTGTACGTGTGACAATGAATGGAAGTTGATCCGTTCGTAAAGTACTACTTGTTTGTTGTACTTTATGCTGAACATTTGTTTCGGGAGATGTACATTTAGAGTAAAAGTCGTAGAAAAATCTGGCAAACACTTGTAAATCACGTTGAAACGAGAACGGACGTAAAGAAAGTAGAAAGTAGAACAAGGATGCATTGAGAATACCTACCGACCACCGCGGAGCGCGTTATCCGTCATCTTTATCTAAACGTTAAATACGATTGTTTGAGCGCGGCACTCGTAATAGGTCGTGCATGAAATTAATCCCAACATTTTATGAAACGACTCGACTCAGATCCTATCTTAATTGAGGTCTTAACGCCGGTGCAGCTCGCCCGGCGGCGCCTCTTGATGTTCCCCCAGAAAGCCGACGATAAATCCGATGGCAACAGTTCTGCAGACAAGAGTAACGCTTCAGTTTAAGCGATTTAAATTTAAATTAAGTTCGCACCTTAATTTCTCACGATCTTAATAATTTCTAGCGAACTTCCACGAGCATGCCCTAGAAGTAAATGAAGCGAACTTGTTAATAATACGGTACGTCGCTGGAATTATGAATGAAGCACTTTCGTTCCGGATATCGATTCACCGGGATCTTTTATTCTAAATTTCAGTATGCCTAACGAAACGCCTTGTGAATAGAAAAATGCTGAAAATCTATTTTGCCTAATCCTCGTGCCTTACAATTAGTTGAGACAATAATATCTGACAAATATCTTAAAACGTCTTAAAATTACTCACTGTTGGTTATAACATTATAGTCCTTGATAGAGAAAAGGACTTATGTTAGCGCCGTCCACCGTCTACCGTCTACGTTCTTGGAGATGGACGGTGCAATATTCTCGTATATCCCTGACATATTTACAACATATTAATCGTAGGTATTAACGTGTATTAACAGGGAGAGAGTCACGAGTGCTCGACGTCCTTCTAACACAGCGCTTCTCTCCACCGCGGCCGCCGTTGCAACATAGTGGCAGCCTCTAAGCCTGGGCGCACGAACTTTGATACATCGATTTTAGCGGCTTAGCCCTGGCCTGGCACGCGAAGTGCCAACGACTCGTAATTTAACGCTAATATATTTCTTCCCCTAAGACCGCATAACCGAGCGGACAGAAAAATTGCACGTCAGCCCCTCGCCGTTCTTTTCGTTCCCTCTTTTTCTCTTAATATCGTCCTCCCTCGATGTGACCAAAAAGATGCATGCCCTCCAATGGCGCAATTAGCCGCCGTTTGTTAACCTGACAAATTTCAATGTCAACCGCAACATTGCTTACGACGGAAGAAAAGATTGTTTGCGTGGCCCTCTACCTCTGGTAACACGAATCCAGATTCTTTATGGCGGACGATATTTTTGGTAGACGCGACATTGATTTACCCACCTTTTTCATTTTACTCTGCACACGAGCAGTGCATTTATTTTTAGACTTTGAATCACCCGTTCTAAATTGCTCGACGTCCTCTAAAATAATGAATTCTCAATTAAGGGCCAATAAGAAAAAACACCCAACTCCTCTTCAACGCTGATTCTTACCAAAAGTGGTGACCAGCGAGCGTGACACGTCATACTGCCATTCTCCTCGTCTTATGTTACTCGAGCAGAAAGAGAGAATGGAGGAGCCGTAATTACTCTGGTATTCCAATAGCCGACTGACGTATTTAACACAAGTTAAATCTACTGAATAAGCGGAAATCCTTTCACCCCACCCAATCCTACTGATGTCTCGCACGGGCTATCCAATCACTACCTTGAAATTAATTACTCGCCACCGACTTCGTTCCTGGCTCTATCGATTGTACAAGATCAACCTTGTCTAACGGGGATCATGTAAGAATTTGACCTCGATGTAAGACTGGGTTCTTCGGATGGTCCCCCTACGCGCGCTAACGCTTTCGGTCTGACGTTGGAAGCTCGTCGAGGTTGTTCGCTCCCTTTCATCCCCCTGCAGCCGTAACTGCACGATACCAGGGGGTTTAAACTGACGCACTTAAGCCAAAGTCTACGTATACTGTCTGCCTTATCCCCGAACGCGCTACAGTCATTCCACTCTCGCCCGTGCGTCACGTATTTTCTCCCTTCTACAGACTTCGCAATTTTCACAAAGTTTTACGGTGTTTGGTCAAATTTTTTTACATTCTCTCCTCTTTTTTTTTATTTTCGAAAAATAAAAGCTCTACCCTTGCTTTCATTTACACCTGCAAATATGCCTTTGTTGGATTATCTTCTCCGACTTTATCTTCTCCGTAATGTAATCCGCTTTTCAGCAGATGAACGGTAAACGCGATAATGTACCAATGCACGAGGCCTTAGAAAACTTCTCTTCTGCCTTTAGCGGATATCCAATTCCCATCCTATAGAATGCTCGGCGTGCTTTCACTATCTTCACGCGCTATCCAACGACACTTTTGGCCACTCCAATTTACTAACCTATTCCAACGGATTCTATTGGAAGGTCTAGCGATCTTTATCGAATGGTCCCCCCCATACATTTCAAGGATCGCGTCCTGAAATTCAAACGGTTAGCGCGACGTTTCGCGTGACTCTTCGCTCCGTCGAACTTCAATTGAATCAGGCGGACACGAGTATCGCGACGTCTCCCCACTCGGTGCACAGAAATACATCGACCGATATGAGAAGTTCGCGGGACGAACCTCTCGCGCCGACTTCAACCATCCAACCAGCTTGGTCCTCTCTTATAGCCCTTCGACACTCCGGCCCTTTCTTCCAAACTCTCTCTCATCCTCATTCAACCGAACCGCTTATCTCGCACGGTTGCTTCGCAATTACATTCTCGTACGATGTGGTCATATCCCGGGCGTATTCACCGTTCGAAAGGGATTTCTGCTCTCGTAATCGAAGCAACGCCGTCTCGCACCGAAGAAACAATTGTATCGGTTTTCAATCCGCGTCCGGCTCATACGGTTACTTCGTTGAGAATAAGTCGAATTCGCTTACGTTCCATTTTAAACAAAACTCAAGGCTCCATCTCTGCCTCGTCCTTTACGCCCCCATCCCCCCTGCCATTCCACTCTCTCGCCATCCTCATGCTTTTCCTCCGCTCTCTACCACTTCCGAAACTCTTCTGGCATAGTTCCTTACATTCCGCAGAGGGTGGCGCGCACGCGCGCGCCGACTTCCCTTTTGTGCCCTTTCTCTTTTATTCCTTCGCGTTCACTTCCTTTAACCCGCCCCTGTCTCTCTCCGTCTCACCATTGAGAATATTCCCCTTGATTCACGTAATACGGACTGGAAATATTCCAAGCATTTTCCCTTCCGCGCACCACGCGCGCGTCCTTGGCACCACCATCATCCCCTTCCACTCACATCTCTCCTCACGTTTCCTCTGCGCCCACCCTCCCTCTCCAACATTTTGCCCCTTCTCCACCTGGAACTCCCAAAATGGCGCGCCGTCGTTTCTGCGACGAATGCACCGCGTTATCCAGCATCGCATTTCTACATCTTTCCCCACTCCTCGCCCCAGCAAGCTATATGTTTAGTCCTAAGATTACTTCCTTCCCTAGAAACGTGGTGTTTAACTTTAAGAATCCGTTCTTAAGGAGGAGAAAGGTCGGAACACAGTTCTTTCCAACTCGAGACTCAAATAACTCCCGTCACAGAGCAGTCCGTTATTCGTTGTCATTCGACAAGGGGGTATACGTTAACAGCAAACGTGGTTTCAACTACGGCCGACTCTACGTCTTTCTTCTTTCGCGTTCTTCTTTTTCTTCTTCTTTTACAGCTCTTCAACCTTCCGCGTTAACGAGGAAACGCAGCTCGATGCGCTTGCCATAAAACGCATGTGGATCGTTCAGTCGAGGGAATTTACGAAAGATTCAGTATTCCGCGGGATTTTAAATTTATAGCCGATTTTTCGCTAGCCCGAATCGCATAAATCTGGCCACTACTCTAGAGCGTGCCCCCTTTTCATTCCAGCTTTATTCGGAACTTTTCACTCGAACCCGATTTTTATTTCAAACTCGACGGTTCGCAACGACAGGATATAACTGACTCGTTAAATTGGTTGGATCGATACGAATTAAATGTCAATCAGTTGAGGAAAAAAAAGGAAAATTATTATTCTATGGACAGCTCCGGCCAATGATGAAAGAGTGCTGGCAATTAGTGGATCCCACATAAATATGCGGCATTATTTACAGCTTTGCAGTCGTATAGATTTTCGTTAAAAGCCCGGAGTGAAAGGGTCAAATGAGATTTTTCTGCTATCCGGAATTGCCTCGATTAACGCAAAGCAAATATACAGTACGAAACGAAAGTATTTTCATTATAAAGAATTAGGCAAAATGAAATAATGGTAAAGTGCCGATGGTGTCCGCCGAGTCAAGAAGTTCCCGTTTTATCTGACTGCTGTACAAATGGTGCACAATTTCCGCCACAATCCCCTGTACCTCAATATCCTTCTTCAAGTATTTTCCAACTCGTTGCTGGGGCAGACGTGGCGCGTTCGCCGTAATGGTGAGGTTGTTTAAAAAACAACCGGAACTTTATCTCCCGAACAAGGGCCCGACCGTGAATGCGGCAGATACGGAACGAGGCAGAATGAAAAATTGTAGTCGTTTGATAAACGAACTTTAATTCGGTGTCACCCTTTTGCGGCACGGTCCGAACGATACTCGCTACACCGCGGAATTCGCGTCAGCGCATCCGTCGCGTTCCACCACCGCGCGCCAAACCAATGCGTTCACGCCAACCAACTCCCACGTGATGTTGGCCAACACCGCCACTCCGTTTTCTCCTCGTTTCCTCTTTGTCCCTTCTCTCACACTTTCTCCGTCGCACTGTTGCGCGCTGTAACCCACGAACCCGTCTACCAAATTAAAGTTTGTTTAACAGAGAGTAACGATTTTTCATTCGTCACTCCGTCGAATCTGAAATGTGGATGTACGGCATGACGCTCGTGGGCTCGTTGTCCGACTTTAGAATTTTTTGAACAGACAACCCACCAACTTCCTATTGTGTTCATTCCAACGCATCCCGTCAACTGGTTTTGCAACTCACGAACTTTCAGTGAGCGCCAACCCGGGCAACGAACGAGCGCAGAGCAATATTCCTGATTCTTGTCGGTGCAGACGCAATATCGCGACATTCAATGCAATGCGAGGATTATGAAACTTTTGTACAATACCTTGCTCCCCTACGTCGTCGCAGAGAGGAAAAAGTAACGAATATTTTTTATTGATGCAAATCACTGATGCTATGTCCCGCATAGACCTCGTGGCATTGTCGACCTCTTATACCGTACTGACTACTCAAATCCTGAGTGCCGCGTTATTAATTAAACTTCTCGAAAAAAGGAAAAAACTAGGGTGCAAACTTTATTGAAAACACAGTGCTAATTAGATGTGACGTTTCGACGTCCACAACGAGTTCGCGCAGTGAACGAGCGTTATTTTACCTTAAAGTTGGAGAGGTTCGCAACAACGCAGGCAAGCACTGCTTCCCTCGCCACGGGTACCGTCACGTTTTTTATTGCCACCGTGAAGGTCGGTCCGTCTGAAACAGAAAGGACGTCGGGGACGTCTAGTGAGTCGCGTAAGTAAATAATTATTAACCGTAAGCATCGACGAAGAGGACGACGAAAGCCAGCCACCACGCCCGTGCATAAATCTATTAGAGCTTATCGCCGGCGAAAGACAGCAACGGTATGCTTAGCGCAATTTATAAACAGAATTAGCTACGATAATCCGATTAGCCGGGCGCGTAGCACGAGCTACTCATCAGCTATACCATTAACCGTCTTCGTTATTGCAGGAGATGCACATTTGCATGCACATGTCGCCTCGCAGATAGGCGAGATTTTAAGGCCATCGAAATGAATGCCTTCGCATCCCATACAAAATACAATATTCTCATTATCGACACTTAACGATCCAACGAAGAATCAGCGAGTATCCCCGATCCGAAAATACTTCGGACGCGCGTGGACTAAGACAAAAAGAAGTCTCACTCACATTCGAAACGTCCACCTGTTACAAGAAGCGCTTGCTCGCAGAGCCCACGTAGACTCACCTTCGTAATTACCCACTCTTGGACGCGATCCACTCCCCGTTCGCCCATCGAGCGGGCTTACGCCTTCGCCAAACTTTCCACAAATGCACTCCGCGCGATCATCCGCTTCCATTCGCGGAACAATACGCGACGTCGTCGAATGACAAATTGCGCGGCGCTAGCTGGACCGTGCGATTCGAGTGAGTCAACGGGCGACTTCTCGCCAAATTGCCCGTATCGCTCGTCCGCGTGCGTTCCGTCTTTCCATCCGTCTCTGTGCAACCTTTGCCCCACAATTCTCTTTCCTCGTTCAGCCGTGATGCATTCGTTGGGTTCCAATATCCAACGTAGGGCCGATACTTCCGAGTTGTGCGGCACGATAAAGTGGCCACTTTAGAGAGAGCCCGTAAGCGATTAGGTGCCGTCGCGTCTTTATTCCTAACACATAGACGCTCGTACGAAGAATGCCGGAGGATAGAGAAGGCAAGGGTATGAGCGAAAGCGAAAAAATAATTGACTCTATACATAGACACGCCGCCAGTAAAGGAGAGTGTGTATTGCGCGAAGGCTTCGCCGGAGGATTCAGGAGTGGTGGTGGCGATGTCGGCGGAAGGGATAGCTGCGTCGCGGGAGCGGAGAAGGGAGAATAGGATCGCAGGGGGTCGGTGCCTGGCGTGCGCCAACAGATAAGCGCTGATCCCAATTACACGTCGGGATGGAGTGAGCGCTGGTGGCGGTGGCGGTAGCAGTACCCAAGCCTGAGCGGATCATGGATTATTGACTCCATCCCGATTACTCGGCCGCCACCAATACATTTGGTAGATCGATACACTTACGTTGGATCTTCTGTGCTTGCTCGTGGTATTCATTGGGCCGATTCCTTAGGCGCACTTCAGCCATCCCTCTCTCAGTGTCCCGTCGGTTATCTCTGAATGCGGATGGACAGATGGCTCGTAACGGGCCGTTGGATGGTTAGAGTGTTCGGTGTCTGGAATTTGGCGAAGCGCGCGTGCGTTATGACGAATGGCGAGGAACGGCGTGGGTGGATTTCCGAGTATCTACGAGGACGGTCGCGGAGCCGAATGAAAGGCGGCTGAGTTTGAGGAAGATATTAACTGGAGAAAGTAGACAATATACCTCTCAGTGTACACTCGTAGTAATTGTTAGCTGTCTTTTGCTTCGAACGGTTACGACGGTCTCCGTGTCCTCGAACGAAGAGATCACTCGCGACCAGAATCGTTCGAGTAATCAGGATGAGACCAAACTCTGACAAACGTACTACCGATCGTCGAGTAATGTCATTCCGACGCGACGATACTTGTAGATACCTTGTATTTCTAAAGGAAGGTTGTTTTTATTCCTAGACGAATAAGGAGCCCGCTTGCTATCGTGCCAATGGCCCGCCGTATATCGCAGTGATCTGTGGAAGTCCGCTTTGCGGTACGTGCAGGCTTACGGGAAAAAGTTTCCGACGAAGGGCCTGAAAAGCTTGGTGGATTACAACATTCGCTTACCAAGCGAAAGATTGCGGGCTCACGGCTGCTCCGAGACCATCAACAACACACCTTTTCCGAGAGCCCCGTCTGCGTTTCCTTCAATCCTTCCCACAATTGTACGCGATTTTGCATTATTCAATAAATCGCGAAAACATGCTTTCTCCAAAACTTCCTTACCCCCCGAGGATTGTCAGTCATTCCTATTGATCCGCGAATCCCACTCTTGCCGAATCAAACCCGCTCCTTCCATTCATAAAAAGCCAGACAATCCAAACACGAGTACGAAGCTAAGAACAAAGGAAGGCCTAACGAGTTCCTCTCTACCGTTTGTCCCTTCTGCGCGACCTAATCGACGCTATCGAAATTTTCGCGGTCGGGAGCGAGATTCGACGGGCCTGGCCAAACCCGGCATACCTCCTGCCGTCGTGTGTATTCAGGGAAATTGAATCGTGGAAGGAAGTGAGCGGGAATCGACGCTCGGGCACAAGAGGACCTCCACTCCTGCGGGCTACGAACGCGAGGCAGCGAAGGGAACGGCGAAATTGCCGTTGCTTCATATCATCCTCTCAATCAGTCGACTTGGCAATTACAGATCGGTAAACAAGTCCGTTAGGGGTGCAAGAGAGAGAGAGAGAGAGAGAGAGAGAGAGAGAAAGAGATTGGAGTGAGCCAAGTGGGCGAACGCGTGACGCGGCCGCCGTCGTAATCACTATGCAAATGCGTTCGGGGCGCTACAGTTGAACGAGCCCGCGGGGACGAGGCATCGTCGAGGAGATCGAGGTGAAGGAGGAGAAACACGTCGACGGGCTTTTGCGCAGAAGCACGCTTTTAAGAATTCTCCTTAAAGTGTAAAAAAACGTAGGAGGCGGTGGCAAAGGGCTGAGGGAGTTAAAACGCTTTCGAAAATGGTCGCGTGCTGTGACTCCGTATACACCGGCTTGTGTACATCGTGAAACTTTGTACGTGACCCCTACAGGGTGGAAACATCCGGTATGACCTTCGCGATTTTACGCACTCTCGCAAGCTCTTTAATACACATCACCCCCGAGCGGGATAGAAGTGCATTTTGAACGACTCTTACGAGCAATACCGTTCGTTCGCGAAATGAACATTTCCCCGGGCTTATCGTCGTTTTCTCGTTTCCTCGTTTCCTCGTTTCCTCGCCGAAGGTGGATGTAAAGGGAGGAGTAACATTCGATTTATCTCTCGTCTCCCAAAAAGCTCTCAAATTATCGCAAAATTGACAAATGGACCTTTAAATCCTCCCATTTGTCCCTCGCGCCCTCGTTCCGCGATCTATCGATTGCGCTCGAATCACGTTGCTCGTTCGATGAAACGAAGAAGAAATTCCTTTCTGTCGTCCGCCTTCGACAACGAACATTCGCGTAATTCGCGCGTAATGCTAAGGGCACGCTCGGTGGAAATGCGTATGTCGTATCTTCATTTCACCCCATGCGCTACTGAAACGTCGCTCTCAATGACGAATGATTCTCAAGGTTGGAAAGACAGGCGACCTCGAACAGCACCACCTTTCTCCACTGCCAGAGGTCTTTCACCGTCGTTGGAAGAGGTACCGGACGTCGGACGATAAGGCTGAGGTTGGAATTAATCAGGGAGGCCAAGACGAATGGCCCTCGGTCCCTATCGATTCATCGATTCATTCCCCTCAATTCCTTCTCTTGTTACTCTCGTTACGCCGCACGAGAGACGTCGATCCCTTAAAGTCGCCCAACGACCGACACCCTCGAGCGCAAGTTCTTCTATCGTCGATTCGACGAAAGGCTGGGTGCGCCTAACGCCACCCTTTACCCCCTCAGTAGCGAGAATAGATTCGGAATAACGTGCTGCTACGATTCGCTGTCGGGCTTCCAATGATTAATTGAACCTCCGGGGGCGGTAAATAGGATTATTGTGTAGTGACAACAATAAATGATGTACGCACAATCCCCGACTGGTTCTTGTCGCTTGCAGCTTGCCACCTCCCATCGCCTCACCCACCGTGTTCACTACGCTTCCATCCTCGCCAGTACGCTTCTACCTTCTCCAATACTCTCGCATGCGCGCGCAGTGCGTCACATTGTTTCACCTTGCGTCGCGCACGGCCCCGAAACGGGCAAAAGCGTAGTCTGCCTTGTGCAAACGGTTTTGTCATCGATTTGTAAGGAACAATGCCCGAATTTATTAAACGCCACTACGGGCACGCGGAGCCGACCTTTCGCAAAACAATTTCAATCTGATTTGTTTCGATCGTCCTCGCCTCTCCACCTGCTCTTACTGTTCGTCCTTCTGGATGAATCTCTTTCCGGGTTTAGCGCGCAAATCAACGAGCCAATTGGAAATGCGCACGACGGTCTCGCTGTATTTGAACAGGATTTGTTCTCTTTTCTCATCTTTCTGGAACACTAACACATTCGTCGCGAATGCATAATTCAACGCACGCACCGCGGAGAGACGCGGGTGAGGAAAATGCGACCAGGCCGAGTACCCTCTGCTCGTTCGTGTCTCAAAATTATTTTTAATCTCGCGGAGCGTACCTCGCCTCGGTCTTCCTATTATTTCATGCGTGACGGGAGTGTCCGCTTAATGCGAGAGAACTAGTGAAGCGGAGTTTGCAGTTGAGAACGACTCCGGCATAGATAGTAACGAGAGTCAAGAACCAACGCTCGCTTTGTCCTCGCGGAAAGAAAAGTTTACTATTCTCGCGCACGCGTGTGTGCTCGCGCGATAATGTATCGTGGCGAGAGTAAACAGATACACGAGACTGGCTTAATCCAACCAGCAGAGAGGAAGTTACTAGCGCAGAAATTTGTGGAGAATGTGGTGAATGTACGGCTTGTAAAATATTTCGCAAAAGTAAGTTTTTGAAGCTACGCGTTTTAAGCACTGCCAAAAAAGTTATTTCGTCAGAAAAAAACCAATGTCGCACTAATCAACGTCCGGCTGCAAACCACAGCTTCGGTCCTCCTTCTCGAGGTCCCCTAAATTTATACGTGATCTCAAACGAAGCAATATATCTCTACACGTATCTGTTATGCATGCGTGTGCACGGAAACCACATTTCTCTTCGTATCTAGCGAGTGCGGCTTGTCCACTCTGTGTTTGTCGCACAGTAGTGCTCACACCCGTGCAAACGGTAAATTAAACAGAAAACTGTTAATACCCCGGTGGCTTCCGGCTGTGATGTTTTCTAGATTGAATACAGACTTCAAAAATAGCGTTAAATCATACCGAAGCGGAAGAGCACGTCGAAGGTGCGGCACTCATTCGGAATTGCATGCATCCATCCACGGTTTAACTTTGCTCAACGGAGAGCGTAGAATTGGGGGAGTGGGCAGAAAACAAGAAGAGAAGAGGAGAGGACTGAGATAGGAAGCGGAGAGACTCTTGCTCCGTTGCAGGTACGCTTTCGGGTAATTTGGACGGGACAACCACCTTTTTCTCGACCGCTTCTCACTCCAGAAGTCTCTTTCACTTCTGGAGGTTGGCAAAGTGGCCAAGCAGCCACCGTCAAACCACCCAGTGAACCATCCTTCCAGGCAGCCAGTCAGCCAACCAGTCACCCTACCACACAACTGCTACGTCGAGCAATCTCGAGAGGAGTGTGATAATTTGATTGTCTAATGGTAAAAGCACACTGGAGGTAAGACAAGCGGCCTTAGCCCACGGGGATGAGAGTAGTTGAGGGCACAAAGGCTAGGCATCCGCTGCGCTGCGGTAAACGGGCACGACGCGTAAACTCCCCTGCCCTCGATGGTCATGGCTCGTTGCTTCGCGCTTGCTCTATTATGTAGTTTGCGCAACGGATGGAAAGAACTTGCTCTTCGATAGTTCAAGACGACGAAATTCGTACGAAATAATTTTGGCGATGAATCTCGAGAAATATTCAGAGGAAGCGTAACGATGGGACGAAGAATTCGCGAGCGGCGTTTCGGCCAAAGTTTTGAGAAAGGAAATCGTAGAAGCGTGGCGTTGATCAACGTTCCTCCTTTCGGACCGAAATTTCCAATTGGACCGGGGCGTGGCTCGTTGCGTCTCTTGGCAAGCGTAAGAGGAGACAACATCGCAAATTGTTAAAACTTCATTTTGCACGGCAGCTAGTCGCCGTACCTGCCTCGCTTCGTGTGCACGTTTCGCCTACGCGCCGCGTTCCCAGAAACAAACTTTCTGGCAGCCATTACAAAAAGTTAAACCCGACTCCGTCGTTGCTTACCCAGCAGTTTATTCCTCATCCCTTTATAAACAAAAAAGTTGTTCAAAAATTTAAGCCTCGATGGACGCTGACTGCTCCAGCTAATTACAATTTTATACGCCTGTTAAAACTTTGGAAGTTGAGGCTTACGTACATAACAATTGATAATAGCATCGCGGCGTGCAACCGACACTCTAATTTTGGTTGAGTGAATGTTTATTCGAGTACTTCTCCAGAATGCGACGGCTGTCCAATTATCTTCGTGAATACAATTCCATAGAATGCATTTCCTAAATCAGTTCGGTGAAGATTCCGTTATGAAACCTTCCTAAATAATAAAAAACAAAACAAGTTCATTCTTTCTCTCTATGTATATGTGAGTACGTATTGTACGATTATACATTCATGATTATTACTGTACATAGAATATATGTCTATGCATATGCATACACGTATTGTATACTTTTATGTATTTCAAACTATTTAACGTATACAATTGGTATACATTTATGGAACTACCATATAGTATAACTCTCGTTGTTGCCCGAAGTATAAGATGCATGCAACCAAAACATTATAACGTATGTATAACTACGGGTAGCACGGTGCCGACACATCGTCTGTTAATGACAAGACGCGGAATACCGACTGCAAAGTCCGTATTGAAATACGCGAGAAACAACGTTGACGCTTTACCGATAACTCTTGCGCATACCTCTCCAACATCAAACCGAGATACTATCTCAACACAAACTAATTACTCGTGGAAAGGGTGGGTCGAGAGCCATAGAGGCCAAAGCATGGGATCTGCCGAGGTAACGAAATGTAAACACAAGCGCGGAATTAATACTAAAGCACACAAGCCAATGATAAAGGCTAATTTGTTAGCCTTACTATGAACGGTAACAGCACACTCGCAGTAATCAATGCAATTTCGATAAATTTCTCAATTCTCATAGGAACTAATGTTATCGCACGTTCCGATACATCATCGCACTAACTACTATAAATATCCACTTTTACGTGGTATTCAACACCATGACAGAAGTATCAAAGGAAAATCAATTATTTGTACTTCCACGCGCGTTCGAACACAAAGTTGTCAGCTTCGATGCGATGGCTCCTTCTCTCTGGGCGTGGAAAGAGGGTGGACTACTGCCTTATGCCTCGGTAGAAGACAAGTATTCTTAACACGTTAAGCGCCACGCCGAATTTGCGTGCCTTTCCGTTCAGGCCACAGTTAGCCGTCAGGCGGGTGTAACACACGCGCCGCGATAGAAGAACGAAAAGTCTGCCGTCGGTCCGTAGGGACCGACGTGGCCTGAACGGAAAGTCTAGCGTCGGTCCCTAGGGACCGACGTGGCGCTTAACGTGTTAAATACGAGTACATACAAGGATGCCTTTACTCAAGCGATAGGCTCGTAAAGGACCGCGGCGCTAACGAAACATTCGCACTCGAATGAAAAAGAGCAAAATGCCGAAAGCAACGAGAAAGAGAATTCGAGAAAAATCCAATCTGCGTCATTAAACGCAAACCGATTTTCTCGAGTACGTCGATACTGCGATAACTTAATTTAGAAAAGAAAAGAGAGGTATTTGCCCACTCTAGGATGAAAAGAAAATCTTGAAAGTGACTCTTTTTTTAGGTACGAGCATAAAGGGAGTGACTTACTTTTAATGTGATACTTTTATAGATGTTTTGACCGTGATACTTTTAGCTTGAGTTTCCTTAATGCTCATCCACTTCTCACCGCGCGTTTATTCCTTTTGCACGCTTTTTTTCCTTTACATTACACACATTTTTCATTCGCCCTAGTGTACTTCTTCTAAATATAAAAATTTCCCTTTATTGCTTTCATTCGAGTCTCATATTTCACGGCGCAGACGTCCCTCGTTAACGACTCCTATTAAACTCCAAAGAAATGAAATTTTACTTCGAGTACCGAAACGTCGAGCAATGTCAAAATTGATCTCGTCAATTATTCACGCTCATCCGATCCCCACACGCGCACGAAGGAACCAGAGACCTCCTCGCATTTCCTATTAGTTAAACGCACATCAAGCATGTTACATCCCGCGTATCTTGATCCGACAGGCAAACCGCTTAATCGACAGCTGGTCAGGCCGACGTTCATGTAGTTATCAATAGAACTATCGATCCTTCGGCATGCTTGTTATTGTATTAGCGCTCACACGGTTCCGCCTGACAAATTCATTCACAGGAGGACGAGGAAGGAGCACCACACTTAATCTTCCGATGTGCGACGGGCCAATAGATTCTTATTATTGGCCGATTAGCAACTAGCTTCTATCACGGAGCGTTGGTTGCGCATAACAAATTTGTGGCGCCAATAATAGAATGCACAGAAAGTTTGTACGATCGCAAAAATGCTCAAATCGCGCCATAAAACGCGCAAATTTTACACGGTAATGATAAAAACGTACCAATTCGACGAAGTTTTGTGTATTTCTATAATAATGAGCATTTACAACGATGGATTTGTAATGCGAGAGTGCATTCGATTTATCGGCTAAACAATTTGCTAATCGACCGTGAACAATAATATGTATTCCTTGCAAAAGAAAAGAAAAGGAAATTTTCTTCGTACGCTAATTAACGCGATATTCGCTTCTACATATTTTTTCATCTAACGCTAATTGGCTGCGGCCGCCTGGAGAACGTGTTAGGGTGGAGAAGAGGGAGCGAGAGAGCCGGCATCCAGGCGGGGGGCTCACCCAAAGGCTTACCTGGCACCTCTCTAACAGTAATAAAATTCTTTTCCCACGACTACGTTCATTGGATTAAACTTTTCCAGAGTATACCTATGTAAATTAGCTCGTTCGATAAGGCTTTATGCGGGTGGCCATAACATTCGACTCGGCTGTTTCAGAACTCCACAAACGTGGAATACGTGCCTTCGAATGATACCATATACCCTTGGTGGAAGGGGAATATTCGGAGTGAGTTATCCAAAGTGGCTCGTTAAACCGTATTCTGTTTCCCTTTACCTACCCCATGCCCGTGGCCTTTGAGTATCAGTAAATGCCAGACAGCGGTTTTCTGTTAATGCAGCCCACGTAATAACATGGCATTGACGAAATTACTACCGTAATTTCGCCTAACAGCTTGGAAAAAAGTACAACTTTTGGTGCTTAGGCAAGTAAACAAGTAGGTGGCGTCTATAAGCGTGTCGGACGTAATAAGGAACATTCGATTGTTGAGTAAAAGTGTGGCCTATGGTGGTACGTAGTCGAGCGCAACGGCGTACCCGTATATTCTAATTTTAATTGTGATCACTGAAACCATTTCCGTTGTTACAATGCCTCGTAAAAAAAAAAACTTCGCGGAAGAACGGGAAGTCATTAAAAAGTCCTGCTTCCCGTCCTTTAAGCACAGAAGCTAGATGCATATCATTTCGACTTAACTATCCGCATCTTGCTCCTCGAAAATCTCTCGCGCACAACTGCATGAAATTTCCAGGACCGCGCAATTACACGTGTCGCGCTCCAGTCCGTCTGCCGTATATCCCGTGGGCAAAAGGAGCTCAACGGATTGTATAAAGAGGATCGACCAAATGACTTTTGCTTCTTTCTCTCGCCTCGATTGGCCGTTTATCCGCAAGCGAGAAAAGTCTTGGGGCAAAATCCATAACGTATTTGTTTTAATTAACGAGTGGGTAACGATTTTCCGCGCTCACGTTCCTATCGCGTTTTACTTTTATACAGACCCGATAATAGATGATAAATCAATTATGGAATTAGCGGATTATTGCAGGCCGCATCCGGTTTCCGCCGCTGCTTCACGCGCACTTACGCTCCATGTTAATGCCACCAAATGTTTGGCATGAGCACAAATTATTAATAGCGCGCGCACGCGTAATATTCCCTATGAAGCATCTCGCGATGCAAACTGTTCGTTGCATTACAGATGGGTCCCGCCCTCGACTTTCAACGGATATTCTCGGATTAATCTTCCCGGGTTTATTCGACGGTGGACACGGCCACGTTTCTCGCTATCGTGAATTATAGAATAGTTCGTCTCCCGTGGCCGAGTTTTTTTTCCTAGCACTCGACCTATCGGTCAAGCGAACCGACGACCGAGCTTACAATTTGGAGCTTTGCGGAACGATCGACTCTGAGAGATTGGTGTGCGATAGAAATTTTCTGAACAACTCCATTAGATATTGAAACATTTATGAGTGTATAAAATATTGAAAAAATATTTCCACGCTTTTTCAATACTTTCCGAAAATTGGTTTTCATTTGTACGTTTAGCCCGGGATTGTGTAGATACGCGTAGAAAACAATTAGACCGTGCACTAGGGCACCTCACTAGAATATGTTTACGCAAACTGAAAACCACGCAACGAAAACAAACCGTACCTTTGAAGGGTTCGATATCCCATATGTTATTGATTTTATTTGTGTTTATACCGCACACTAGAGATATTTATTCATACATTCTAATAAAAACTTTCATTTTGATACGTTCATCCCCTCTCGAATTTATTTCATTATTGAGATCATTCCAACACGTTGAACGTTCCATCGAAACGAATTTTATCGTGTACGATACTTTTCCTTCTCACAAGTATCCGAAACTTGGCAAATGAGAGTGGACAGAGCTTCTGCATGACGATCATGGGAGAGTAACTTCTAAAAGCAGCAAGCGATTATACACAATTGTGTATACCGAACGCGAGCGTTCGCCAATTATTTCCAACGCTATTTTCATTTTGCCATATGAAAGTCACATGCGCATGCGCGTGCCACGAACTGGTATCCACTGGCGGTACACGATACAAATTACTCCTCCCTTGCGAAAACAATTCAACGCCGTACTCCTGCTCCACGCCCGCTTTATTTTTCGCCATGACATTATGCTTCCGCGATTCGGATGAGAATGCAAATAGCTTATCGTTATTTTTTCAACGACCATTGCACCTACGGGGAACACGACTGCAAAGAGAGCGTGGTCAGAGGGGCCAAACATGAGATAATTAAGCTATTAAAAGTTGAATTTACGTGCGTTGATCCTGGAACGTATGACGAGAGTAACTCGGGAGTACGAAAAGGGGAGGGAAAACGTGTTGTCGGTTGATTAATGCGGATTACGGTTTGTTATTTGAATAAAAAGTAAATCCGATGCAAAGCCCTCGTAGGCAGCGATCAGCCACCAAGTACAGGCGCGTTTATTGAAAGAAATGAGTAACGCTTAAAACGAGATAGGATAGAGTGGTCAATGAGACCAAGCGAACTGGATTCCCGATTTCGCGATTTCCCTCATGAAATCACGCCAAATTTCGCGAGAGAAAACACGGCAGACAATTGTAATTTTCATCGCCGGAATAATGATCGTGTACCCTGCCATTGCCAGTGTCGCCAGAGAACTGGTTAGTAGAGGATTTCGATTAAACAAACGATATCTCGATGGCACCCGCAGGTAAGAATAAAGTTATCGTGATCATTTGAATGTCGAGCAAAGAGAGGCGTCAAGCGAATAATAATAATAAACGTGGATCATTTACATGTCAAAGTCGAAACAGGAATATCGTGTCCGTTCGTCTGTAGGCATGGCGTTAGGATTCTCCTATCTCTCTCTCCCTCTCTCTCTCTCTCTCTGGGAAAATCGATATTCTCCTGACAGCGAATTTATTAATTATGTACTTATACCGACACGCAACGTGGCATTCGTTCAGAGCATGGTTAACTGTTCTCCTGCGGGCCCTGGCTCCTATCGATTACTGAATACATACGATGCTATAAAAGAGCGATCAAATTTGTTAAATATCCATTCCACGAAATGAGGATGCTTTTCCATGAATGAATGTCCGCCGGCCGGAGTAAAACGATTGTTCCATTAAAGAGCATCTCAAGACCAGGTCGTCGTCCATTGAATTTTGCGTTAACGATCGCCCTTATCCTCAGGCTCGGTTCCTAGATCGTCGTTATCGTGAACTGTTTACGTCGTTATTTTAGTACGCGCGCGTGCGGCCTCACAAATCGATCGAGAGACGATTCGATATACCCATAGGGCGATACGGGATTATATCGTAAGCTACGCGGCGAGCCGCAATCTACAGCCGCCCTTGAGATAGTCGTGGAGGATATTCATGTTACTAAGTTCCATAGATTTCGTCGTTGACATGTCGATTAATAATGAAAGTTCTGCCACGTGCGAAGTTGTCACGTGTGGAAACAATATTTCTCATTTAAACGACGTGAAAAAGGTCGACGAGAGTTATCGCCGGAATTAATTTCTGTTAAATGCTGTTTAACATGGTTACGTTGAGTCGTCAAAGCTAGGCAATAATCCCGAAACGTTTCAATCGATTTGCAGTGCGCCATATAGTCGTTGGCGTGTGTTAAAACTAATCGGAAATACGTGTTGTCCTCCGGGAATTTCGATGGTCTTGGATACAGTTCGGGCGTCTGTGAAAATCGTATAAACGAGAAGCTTGAACAATCGTCGAATATAATTGGTACTGGACGAGTGCTGGGAGATCGCAGCTTAAATCCGACGATCGAATCGTCGAATAGCCGTGCAATGCGCTCTCGTAGAGTGTGTAAATGCCCGGGGGGAGGGATAAAGGAATTTTATTCTGTCAGTCGATACTCTAAAGCTAATGCGATACTTCGATGCACGCGGACTCTTCCAAGTATCAGCATTTGCAAAGTCAAATTGGATTGATGTGGACGAAAAGAATAATGCATATTATTTCAATGATATAATCATGAGGCGTACGTCGCACACAAATCACGTACTACTCACAATAGTTTCATAATCTATAACGATCTAAAAATTCATTAATACTTTCAATTCGCTACGAATTCGCGTGTTTCTATCTGCAGATTTCAGTTGCGCGCAAAATTATTGCCCGTGAAAATCAAATATACGGTGGAAATTAATCATTCCGCCATAATTTGCGATGAATATTGTTGAAACCGTACGTGCGGTTTAATTCGCGCAGTGGATTCACCGATTCGGCGGGCAAATAGAAAGGCGGACTGTATAGAATTTGAACGGGGTATCGGCCACATAATGTGCGGATCTTTAGTAAGTTAGGTATTACATATATCCCGCAAAAGTTAGAATACGTGATAGGAGGATAGGCATTCGTCGATAAATGATTTTTCACGCGCATACCTCAGGGACCGACGGAAAAAAATGGAACGACTTCAGTGGAAATGGGCCACCCTGCTGGGAGCACGTCTACGTTTCCGCTTTAGCAGGTGACCGGATCGCCCACATTTCGCGATAACGTCAATATCAATTACTAATACACAAATCATCAGCCTCAATTGACGTTCGAATCTGGTCCATGCAAATTCGAGCGATACAAAGCGCTTTTCTTGCGCGTCGTAAAACATGCAGCAAAACGTGCATCATCGCATTGTCGTCAATAACTGCTAGTAGTCGGGGATCGTACTGTCGAAACTGCCATTTCGTACGGTCAAAGAGAAATGTGTATAAAATTCGACAAGAAACACGTAGAAATATTTCAAACGATTTGGCTTGCGATTTTGGAAAAATATGAAGTGAACAGGTAGAAGTTTTCCTTCTATTAAATACTTTTTTTACTATACAATTTTTGATATATTTATTGGAACAGGCAAGTCCACGAAAAAGACTCCAAATTCAGGATGTTACCATCCTCCAGAGGAAAACTGTTTTAGACTTTTCCCTACTGTCTCAAAATGCGACACGATGTGGATGAAGTGGCATTGACTACCAGTTGGTGGAGTTTCCTTACTTTTTATTGTGCTTTACGGCGCCCAAACAGGCGGAACGCATTACGAGAGACCGTGTTCGTCCATCTGGCGCATCTTTCGATTCCCCGCTTTCAGAAGTATTCGAGGGGTTTTTGACGAACCTTATATACGAATCGATACCAACTGAGAAATTAGGTACATCGGAAGAAAACGTGGGAACCTTTCCTTTGCAACAAATATGACATCATTGACCGTACTCTCTGAGTCCACTAAGTGCATTTTCTCATAATAAACCGAAATTTAAATTTCGAAATTTAAATTTTTAAAATGGAAAAATGTCCAACGTCAAATTCTTGACTTCTCATTCAGCCATACAAATTTATAAAAATCTCTTTTGATGAAAAAGAAATATTAGGTACTCTTTTATAATCATCTCATTACTCCCCCGGCCTCACCTAAAATATATTTTCCGCGGGATGGCATAAGTTCCCTTTAACGCTATAACGTTCTGTTAAGCCTTTAAATTCCGAACTCGTTCTTGATAAAATTTTGGATAATGAATTTTTACTTCCCTTTGCGCTAAGAGGTAAAGAAACAAAGAAATTTTGTTGCAATCGTGGTGTGGATTAACTCGTGGTCATTTTACAAATTAAATTTAAATAACACGGTACACAATAAATGCATTTGGACAAACGGTAAAAATTGAATATACACAAAATTGACTGCTTCGGCAATATCCAAAGAATATAAGAGGAAGCTTGCACCCCTTGAGAACGTAACGCTCGAGTCGTATATCATTCGACAGCCACTTTTCCTCTCGGTCGAATTCACGAAGAGAGGAGAAAACTACGGGAGAGGAGATGGCCGAGTCTACGTTGCACCCGCGGTAGATTCAGTTTATTCGTTTCCATCGATTCGAGTCCCAATCATATATTTTCGAATCCACATCCTTCCGAATCACAAATTCGATTCTTTTCGAAAGGGATTTCCCGGAGTACGACGGAATTCTCTTCCGTCTTTCACCCCTCCATCATCCCATCCTACTTCCGGCTTGTCATTTCTGCCGCCAAACTTCCATTGGAGTTACCCACTCGTTGGATCACAGTCGCGCGATTTCTTCCGGAAGATAAGCCAGAAGCACACGCGTACCCCGGCGCCGCACCGTTCGCACAAGAAATTATGGAAAAGTGTGGAAAAATTATAATCCTCGAATAAGCAAGCTACGCAGAATTGCGAGAAAATATTTTTCCACCAACTGGAAGTGTCTAATATTCATACAGTAAAAACAAAAGGTTTCACTCCTGGACATCTTTCTACAAGAAAGCCGAACAAGTACGTGGTACGACATCGATAATAAATAATAGTCTTACTTACAGTATTACACATGACCTCTACCACATACGCACCTTTCTCCCGACGGTTGAAAAACTGTTTCGCGTCACCAGTCGGCCGCGATTACCATCGTATTTTCTTCCAAGGGTTCAAGGAGCTTCGAAAGGGTAGAAGATAAGGGGGTGGACTCTGGGCCGACTCAGATCGGTATACACTCCTGCGGGATATATCCCCGTGAAAGCGAACCCTGGACATTTCTGGGATACGTCCAAACCTCCTATGCGCGGGCTCTATTCCGATAGGCGGTAGCAAGAATCAGCATGCTTTCCGGCGACCAGCCATTCGGGCATTTTCAAACGGGTGATCCTGTTCCAGATCGCTCCCTATATCCTTAGGATCGTCCTAGGAATGTTATTACCGGTCGTAATCCATGACGCGCGGGAATATCAGCCCCGGGCAACGGTCCACTAAAGCCTCCTTTAACCGTCGCCTCGCTCTCATCCCTCCACCGCCACGAACCCAGTCCTACTCCAGGAGCTAGAGAGAGCTCGCAGCCACTTTTCTATCTCTATTCCCAGGCGCCGCGACGCCGTCTTATCCACCGCCGCCTCCACTCCCTCACCGCCACCCGACGTCGGCGATGCCGTTGGCGCCACCCGCGCCCTCTACCCTATTGCCAATTATGGACGCTCCTTGGCCTACCGGATCGTAATAGTTTCATGAAATAGGCCAAACGTGGATTCGCGGTTTATTCTCGCTGATCCTGCGGAATCTTCCGCGCGGCTTGTCATCTTTTGCCTCAAAGAGTTTCGCGAAGACGAACCATCGATACTGTTCAGAACAATGAATTCTTCTACGAGTCTCTCGGCGAGCTCAGATCATTTGTCACTCAGACATTATTACGTGCATACGTCGAAGTCTTAGATTGTGTCATTATCCGATAATATTTTCATATTATTCTCTCTTTTCGATCTACTATTTCTAACGATTAATTCATTCTTATAAATACGAAGTCGATACCCTGCCCCGACGATAGATTCAGGCACGTTACTGTAAAGTAACTCGAAGCATAGATCTTCTTTGGTTACATGCCTTTACACTGTCGAGAAATACATCTGTCTTCAGATATTTTTCGAAATGCCAAATAACTTATTCAGAGACTTTGCACGACATTCCAACTAATCCTGATTATTATCGTTTTAATGTCCAGGTGGATATAGCGTGCTGAGATTTTCATCCAAAAGAAAATATTATATCCCGACCGAGGGGTTTTCATATAGTGAAATGTATACGATTGAATGTGTATAGGAAGCTACATTTCACCAACTTCCATTATTTTCAACTTGAGATTCAAAGTTGCTGGACTGATTACGAATTGCCGGTTACACTAGCAACAGCGGTCAGTTTATACTTGACGATAAATTATTATTATGGCGAGACGGTCAGCGTGACGATATAAGCAAAAGTGTTTGCTTTGTCCGCGTACATAACGTAGGAGTTCCCGCGTCGTTGCTAGGGAACGTATGGTGCCGCCTGCTTTCTTGCGCGCTAAACCTCACTGGGTAGTGCTCCTATCGCCGCTACACGGCGCATTGGAGTTTTCCGGAATGTCCGAGCGCTCGCTGATCCTCAAAACTCCTTTTAAATTTCCTTTCGATTTTCTCCTTACCTTCACCTGTGTGAAGATCGACCTTGGTTTCCTCACGAACGAATACCAATTTTCCATTCTTCTCCTTCTCTTCGTGTGTTCGAAGTGTTGAGTTTACCGCCTTGTTCTCTTCTCCGAGGTCTCTTTGAAGGCCTCATCTCTTCGTTAGGCGCTTCTGTCTTTCCGCCATCCAGCTAGAGTGTATCTTCTCCAAACTCGTTACCATTATTTTTATGTAAGCCTTCTTGGTCCAAAATAGTGTCGCACGCGTCAGCACCAAACGCCTGGCTCTGTACAACGAGCAGAATAACTACAACGATGAAGAAATTATTTTGACGACGCATCTCCCGTAACGAAATCCATCACAGCCTGACAATACCCGTCAATTGATCGAAGAGTGCAGTCGGCTTTCACGAGACGAGGCGGTGGAATAAAAATAAAAAAGTCCACATAAAAAGTATTGACTAACGACAAGCCGAGCGTGACATTGAACGTCGAGCTAAGCGCGATAAATTGCTCACGGCACTTTTAGGATCATGAAAGTGCATTGGCCTGTGATGCTATTATCCAAAGCACCTTACTACAGTCTTTCAACCTCCTGCCGGTGAATTGATTTGAAGTGCGTCAAGAAAGAGGATCGTCGTTAAGTTACTCAGTGAGGATCATCTTCTGGTCACTCGTTTAGAAACATAATCTTCCTAACGCATCTGAATACCAAATAAAGCTTTACTTTGCGGTATATTCTCCACTTGGGACTTGAAATAGGCGGAGGTTACAAAGATCTACTTCGATGATGTACGGCTAATGAAATGCGCAATCATGGTAAAATGTGCGTGCAAGATCGGACTGTACATTATTATCTGCAATTTGCGCGTCCGCTGCTAGTCCCCTCGCCACGTCACGACGAGGACCGCAATGGAAAGAACAAAAGAGCGATAGAAATTATCCAAAGGAGATGCAGCTGGGGGCTACTCGCGCGCAATCTGAGCTGTACATGACACTCTGGACGACCTCCCCCTGCACAGGATAAATTGCTTGCGGCCGGCGTTTTTCAATCTACGGAAGTGCAGCGGCAGGTCGATCCGGTCGGACTTTCCTGTGCGCGTCATCTGGATAAAGAGAAAAAAGGGGAGGAAAGCATGCGGTGGGAGCGAAAAGAAGAGTGAAAAAGAAAAGGAAAGGGACGAGGAAGAAGCGTGCAAAAGAGCAACAAAGGTTGCGGGGTAGGGCAGAGAGGAGAGCATCATAAGCGAGCTTCCGTTTTGTAGGGTTGCGCGACCAAGGTGGAAGGGTAAAAGTGAACGACAAAAGAAGGAGCAAAGAGAAGAGGGCAAAAGGGTACAAAAGAGTGGGCAGAAAATGAGGTGGGGAGAATAACGAAATGCGAGAAAATAGAAAAAAGCGGAAAGGAAAAAAAATCGGGAGAGGGGGGGGGGCGTTGGAAAGGTGAGGAGTAAATATAAGAGAGATGTATGAAGCGAGAGAATAGGAGAGAGCGACGCTCACCCATACCTCTGCGTAAAGTTTCGACGTGTCAAAAGCAGCAGCGACCAAGTATCGGCTTGGAGAGCATATTGGACGTGCGGTATGAGGTCGCCACGGCGCTGACAGAGGAAAGAGAGGGAAGCAGAGGAGGAGGTGGAGACGGGGGTAAACGACGATGGAGAAAGGGGGGAAAAGGGAAAGGAAAGTAGCGACAGGACGCGAGAAGAGAAGAAGAAGAAGAAGAAGAAGAATAAGGGCGGTAGAGAGGGAGAACGAGAGCAGGCGAGGGTACGTGAAGCACACGCCAGCAAACAGGTGTCATAAAGCGAGAACGTGTGTCCGTGCAACGGAAGGTGGTGGGCGGTGGGGTCAAAGCCGAGACGTGACGACCTTACCTTTCCCGCGAAAGGTTTCTATACCCACGGTCCACCACCACCGTCACCTCTCCACACAAACGGCTGCTGCACCCTGTGAGCGCGTTGCAGCATCGGCCACGTCACCCCATTCCGAGCTGCGATATTGCAACCGAGGGTCTTATCCGTCTGGATCTTTTCTCGCGCGCCATCCTGAAAATCGTACTCAGCCACCCCCGAGCGTTCCACGCCTCACATCCAACTAATTCCAAGCCACGTGGGACGAGGAGGCCCGCCCGGTGGTGCAAAGCGTTCTTGGGCCCCTAATTCCCCGAGGGGCTAGATTGGATTCGAGAATCGAGATTGCGTTTGGCGGATCTTACCTTGCCGACGCATTTAGCGTTCCTTGTTTCATCGTAAGCAGAAACAGGATTACTTGCTTTATCTCGTCAAACAATCGTCCTTCGAAATGCCAATCGTGCCGCGACACATCCACGATCGTCCACTTCAACCGTCATCGAGGATAGATCTCGAACTACGCTAATTGTAAGCCGAGATTGCTGCCCTTGGCAGCCGTCGTGTCTCTTCTCTTTGACGCGAAGAACAGTAGCACCCCCTTTTACATCCCTTACCAATCCAAGTGAAGCCCTTGCAAACGGGAATAAGCCAAATGATCCTTGAAGTGAGTAATCTCTCGCGAAGATACCGATCTACTGTCAATAGTCACTGTAGGGCATCGAGCGCGTCGAGGGCTCTCGACCTGCAGGTTGCCTGTTTTCGTTCTAATTAAGCGGATAGTCAACAGAGTGAAGGCAAAACGCCGCCACGAATATCATCGAATGAGGAGCGAGGCACTACCCGAGCGATTAGAGTCTGCGTTACTTTGCCCGCGTATCCAATTATATTCCCCTTTGACACGCTTAATCGATGGGGGTCGAGAAAGTTGAAAACACGAGAGGGCGCCACTGTCGAACGATGATCGCCGTGCTGAAAGTACACGAAGTGTGGGCGTCCGGAGGAGTCAGCAGCTAGAGCATCAAAGGAGAAACTCCGCAAGGAAGAGAGAGGCACGAGGGAGAGGGGTCTAGGGAAATTCTACCGAAACGATTCACGGTAATCTTCGAACTACCGAAGTCTGAAACTAGCGTTAAGCCCGATATTACGGATGATATTACGTCCCCGTGAAATTAGGGAGCTTCGATCGCCGCCTGCTCCTACCGCCGCCACCCTCTTCTGCCGCGTCAGACTAGACGACGAGAACACGTAGGAGTAGCCAGATGCGCGTGAGCGCGAGGAAAGATTCGTGTACGGTGAGTACATACTTACGTGCGGGCGCGTCTACGCTGTAGAAATGTACGCGTGTGGGTTTACGTGCCATATTACGCGTCGAACTTTTGGGATACGCGCGAGTACCATGCTGACAAGTACGACACGACGATTCAAGAATCGAGCTCAAAGTTTAAACTTCTTAGGCGACCGGTATCGCCATGGGCTATTGGTGAAGGCCGAAACAGGGACCCTACCTTGGGCCAGGTGGAAATGCAGGCGTAACTTCGCCGAGAAGTAGAAACCGATTCGTTTCGAAGGTGCGTGTCCGATTTTACGCACGTTCCAAGGCGTCATGCGGAGGCGCTTATTCGTAAAGAGGACTTTGACGAACGATTCAGGATTATTATGATCTGTTAGTTTAATGTACGGGAAGAATCCTCCAAAAAACCTACAAATCCCTCCACCGTGAACTTAATAAAATCGCGAAGACGTCTCTACTCAAATTTCTATTTCTATTCAACTATAATGAAATTTCTATTTACAAAATAAGAAATCGCCAAACTGTTGCCCAATAGAAATTAATAATTGAGGTGTTCTCGTTGGAACACAGAAGGGGTGGCTCGCGCAAGTAGTTGTAAATGCATCTACGATCTCGCCGTTTCACCAGGATAGACCGTCGACGAAGCTTCGTCCCATCAATTACAGGGTATAAAAAATTCAAGAGAAAGCGCGGCGGAAAATAACAAAATTGAAGAGAGATTGTTAGCAAAGTTACGAGCGATCCTCGTTACCCCCTGGCGGTAGTAGTTCGTGCATCACTTTCGAGCGTCCAGTGCGCGTTCATTGTTCACTGATATTGTAAGTATATTACAACGTTGAAACGAGTAATCCGAAGGTAGCCTTCTCACAGAGATCATAACTGGAGTCATAATGGTCCGTAGAATTGCTGCGTTACAGTTGTAAAGTCTAACGACCCTTGAGAAAGTTTTGAGAGAGGTTGCACTCTCGGTAATGATTCTTAATGGAGTTTCTTAGCGAATATCCTGTCTTTAAATTTTTAATGCAAACTAATAATTCACTACGCACTCCATTATGGAATCTTTAATAAACAGTCCTTCGAACTTTTAAATTAAAGAAATAATAGGAATTTAAAAAAGATCTAGTGACAATTGTTCGCAAATGAACAGAGAAATCAAGCCGTTTCCACGTTGATGCCGACTGTCTTTCATCCTTTCGCAAACGCAATTTCTCACTTTTGTCACGTGGCACTCTCTCTCTCTCTCTCTCTCTCTCCCTGTCTTTTTTCCTTCTCAGTCACTCACGCGCGCTTTCGTTGAGCAGAGGGTGCAAACAACGCAGAGATTCCTGACCGCAATCCCCGCCGTGCGACACGGGTCGTCGATACTATTACTGAAACGGTCCCGACATTATACACAGTTGAACACTCGCCATCTAAACGCCTTTGGTGCCGGTAACGTGCACGAACGTCTAGTCTGTCTGCCATGCTCGAGTAGCTCTCAGCACGGCTGCCGAGCAACGGATCAGACTACGACGACGACAGCTACGACGACGTCGGCGTCGTCGGCATATCAAGAGAGGACGAAGACGTCGATGTGCTGTGTACACTTGTCCCCGATATTACCGCTCATATGTATAGAAGCGATTGAGAAGGAGGTTGGTGGCTGATTGTGAGTAGACCGCGGAGAACGAGAGGAGTGGGCGACCAGAAGGAGCCCACCTTCTCCTTCCACTGCTCGACCCCCTCCATTACTCCCAGACGCGAGTATTCGAGCGTCGCGGCGTGGTATCATTGGCTACCAATCCATTGCTATTTGCCGGAAGGATTCGTGAAAGCGCGAAATATTGCCTGGCAGCAGCCCGTCTGCGGGCTGATTCCAACCCCCGCCTGCTCGGTGTTTACTCGTGCGAACGGGTGCACGGATACCACTTCGATTTACGTTGCTAAAGCAGATCTATTTTGAGACGTATGTGTGTACCAGACACGTGGGATCAACGTCGACCCTGGTATCCACGGTATTTTACAGGGTCACCTGTAAATTCGTAGGACGCCGATGGCAAGGGATTAAGGGAGGGACCCGACTGTCGGTCCGCGTCGGTTCTCGAGAAAAAAGTTACGGGCGTTCAAGGAGCGAAAACGAAGTGGAAGGATAAAATTGATGGCAGATGCGTTCAGAATCGGAGAAAATTTCGATGATGATTGACGATCGACTTTTGCAACTTACTTATTGAGTCCATGAGGAGGAAAAGGGAGCAAGAGGGAAGTTATCGGTGAACGAAGGTTATGAAACGTCCTGAAAAAGAAGCACGAGGTGTTATTCGCGACGTGGGTGTATCGATCGCTTTCACGCACGATTCCTTTTACGTCGATAGTCCCGCGAGGCATGTCTAGTTCGGTAAAAAGATTCGCTTAGCCAGAGCCGGGTTTACCTACGTGGAGGCCCCTTTGACAGGATACACGTGGGGAGGCTTTACGTATCTAATATAAATGATTAGGAAACTGTGTGTGTACCATGCCCGTGGTATGTGGGTCTCATAAAATAACGAGCCTTTCTGTATCATTTTTATATCTTCCTCTGGGTTTTATATTAACCACAGATAACTGACACGAATATACTTTCCTTAAAATCTTTTATTTCTTCTTAAAAATCTTTTTATTTCTTATCAGGAGTTTGTAGGGGCTCTCCCTTAAATCCAACCCTGCGCTTAGCTCTCCGAGCAGCATACCGCAACTGCCGGCGCCGACGTCCGACATACGATATTAGTAATGGCACGGCACCTTTCAAGGATGTCTTATTAGGGGGAAGAATGTACCGATGTCCGGGGAATCCCGCTGAATCCAACGGAGCGACTGCTTTAGTAGTCCCAGAGGTATGAATCATTTCCGGGCAAGCTGAGGTTATGCCAGGGCATAGGTCTTCTCAATATTTCTGCTCTTCGCTCTCTACCCTCCGCTCTCTCTCTACTCCTCTTCCTCCTTCCTTTTTTCACCCTCGAATCGACTTCGCACCCACACCATACCGTTCTGGTCCGCGCTCACACTCTTATTTCTCACTTCGTCTTTATTCCTCCCACCATCTAGAATTCTCAACTATTATTATTATCTCTGATTCTTGTCTTCCTTTCTCCACGCGTCTACATTCGCTTTCCAAAACTATCTCCCTTACTCCGACCCATTGCATTTCGCTCACTTCCTTTCCTCTGCTCATCTCTATATTCACTTTTTGCCTGATTTTCCAACCCCACCCTTCTATTCCATTTACTTCCTATTCCGTCTCCTCGCCAGAGCGGAGACCGTCTCGGTTTAAGTTTTAACGACGAAAACACCAATCTGCTCTCGCGAATATATGGATCGTTACGCATTACGTGGCCACTAGAGCGTTCCACGAAGAGCCTCCGCAGCCTGTGTTCGGTAGGTCGTAAAGAAGAGGCGTTAGCGCACGCGCGAAAGAGCGAGCGGCCCGCATCGGCCTGTACCCTCCAAGACGCTGGGTGGTAATTCGAAAGAATGCAAGCTTCGCACGACAAGGGCGCAAATTTCGAAGAAAAGATTACGAGAAAGAAATGGATAAGGCGAAACACCCTACGGTTACCAGCCACCTTCTACGCGTATCACCCCCTAATCCTGGCTCAAAACTCGACTACATTTTTCCGAGGAAAATCTTCCACTCTCTCTCTACTCGCTCGGAGAAGGGAAGTTGACACGATAAAACTCGTTGAAACGTCCGTCCCTTCCTCTATCCCTCGTCATCTCGTTCCTTTCCTCTCTCCTCCACTCCAATCCCCTTTCTCTCGGTACGCTCTCCCGCGACCGAGAAGATCCGCGAGCGCTCCTTCTATCGATCGGGCGCAATTTAATTACAGCGGGGAATGGGGAGAAAGAGGAGAGAATAAATCCGATCGCTAAAGCGCGGGACGCGAAAGGATATCTCCTCCTCTTTATTGAAATCAAGTCTGCTGGCTGCTGATCGGATTTAATGCCACCCTCCACTAATGTCGACGAGAACGAGGAAAATGAGAGACGAGAGAGCAGCTATGGGGTTGGGGACGAAAGAAGTGCGGAAAGTGGTATTGGGATAGCGCGTGCGCACCGAGGACGTGCATCTTCTTGCTCCGTGCGATGCAACGAATGGACGAGGAGAGTCAAACGGAACAAGAGTGTTTGGGAATGGGGACCGGCGGTGGCCACTGATCGGCCGGTAAGGCAGGTCGTACGGAAGGCTGTAAAGTCTCGAACAAACCTACGCGAAATCCCACGAGGAACACACACCCTTTGCCGCAGGAAAGCAGATCCCCTCTTCTCGTCCTCTCTTACTAACCTCCGCTCCATTCTACGGAGGCAGTAAATGATTGAACAAAGAGGCACCAGGCCAGCCAGCCGTGTAAAAATAACGATCCGACGTATAAAACTGACTGGCGATGAGGAAGCGGGGCTACGGAAGTGGGAAGGGGAGGAGGTGAGTTAACGCTGCCACTGAAAAAACCCTTCTCTTCCGCCACCACCACCTTCCACCACCATGCCGAGCTTCCTCTCTCCTGCTGTTCGATCCACCTATACCCGGAGCCACCTTTACCTTCGGACCTAGTTGAGAGTAGGTCGGCCCTTCGTAAATCTTCAGGAAAACGGAGAAATACGCTGGTTCGGGGCAATTTGTTTTTATAGAGAATCGAGAGGTAGCGGAGCGCCACGAGGCGTACGGTGCATCCAAGCAGAGGCGTTATATTTAGATATCTATTCGGAGAAACTGAAATTCCGTCGATTAGCAAGGCCCAGATGAAGGAAGGTTAGCTAAGAGAATCTGGGGGTTGAGTTGGAGGTTGCAGGGGGTGCGGAAGAGAAGAGCTCGCTCCGTTAGAAACTCGACGATCGTCGAAGGAGTGGGTGGAAAGAAAACTCGAATGGTGCGTCCAAAATGATTTTACGTCTCGGAAGCAGTAGCATGGTTCCTCGCGATGGTGGTGGTGCACTCTGCGTCGAGCGCACTCTAACTCTAAGTGGTATCCTTCGAACTTTCTCTCAACATCCCTCGTCAAGTTTACCGCTTCACCGTGGATATACGTAGTATAAAGGGCAATACTTATTGAAAAGGAAAAAGAACCGTACGATACAAACGAACGACAATATGGTAATCCTTCGCCGGAGAAACGTTTCCATACATCGTGACTGTCTACTGGCATCGCGACACCGAAGAGTATCGCATAACGATAGCACGTGACCACCCTTTGTCCCTACCAGCTACACGTACGACGGGTGCTCGGTAAAAATGGTCAGACGCCATATATATGTATAATAAATGGGTGCAATATCTCACGTCGAACGGATATCCTGGTCGCGTCAAAGAGAAGGATGTGAAAAAGCGGATGGCAGAGAAAAGGAGGACAGTCAAAGTGGATAATATCCTTGGTAGCTCGTGACCCTCGCAATTCTTCTATACGGAACATATGTCGTGGGATCTAGGGACATACCAGAGGGATAACACGCTGAATGGTGGTGCCCGGTGAAAGCTGATAAAGATCGTTCGAAGAAGTTCCCTCGTACGAGGGCGCATCTTCCTACGAGGCAATGCCGAGGTGTGTGCAACCGGGACGTCATACGCGAGAAGACGTGCGCTACGTATTACGGGCAATTTTGATGCGCGCCGGATGCGACGCTCTACCTTCACAGTATTAAACGGTACACAAAATACCCCCTCTCACACTCTACTTTCAACCCGGCACGACGCTCGAATCCACCGACAGCGCCACCGACGCGTCGGTCGGTTCACATTCGGAAGTCGATGAAATCCGCGGTATTTAAGAATCGTTAGACAAGACGGAGTTTAATTCGCCAAGCGCTGCATGAACGCGATAATTCATCGAGCAATATTCGGAAGAACGACTTTTCCTGTTAACTACTTTTCTCTTATGTAAATATGTATTTGTCCTGAGAAACCCACAAAAAAAGTTCGCCATTGCAATTGCCTTTATCCCCTAAAGTACGCTAGCAAATGTATTACGATCGATGGTAAACACAGAAAATAGAAATTTACACTTGGATATGATGAGTCTAGGATCGGTTCGTCGTGACATTTGACCGATTGTGTTATCGCCGAAAGGCACGAGGTGAATGACGACGTGGAGGAGACCAGATAGGCAGAGGAGAAATAGAATCACTGAGACCAGCATCGCGTCGTGCTACGTCAAAACACGAATGGACCTGAACCTAGTCAGCACCAGAAACAGTTTTACATTGCACGTGTAAGGTGGATGGCTAGGGTACGTGAATGTCCATCGGGACGGATTGGTCACAAAAAGCAGACCTACACGAGGTTCCGTGAAAATTCTTGGATAGGGTGAGAGGAAGGGGGGCGAAGATTCTACGGTACCCCCTTCATGGGAGCCAGTTCGACCGGGTCGTGCTGGTTGGCTCCCGCAAGTAGTATCCTCTTTTATTCCCCGGGAGATTTTTGAGACCCTTACTTCACGAACTGCACTTCATTCGGAGGACTCCTCCTTTCTCATCCTCGAGATAAGGCATCTCAATTTCAGCGCCACTCTCTCTTTCTCTCGCTCTGAGTTTCCCTCTCCACAGTTCTCTCCTTCATTCGCTCTGTCTCCTTCATTCGCCTTTTCCAGCCATCTGCCTTTTCTTCTTCCGTCCATGCATTATATCTCTCTCTCCTTCTCCGGAGACGGCATACCTACTATCGCACAAACAGTTCACACACACACAGAGAGAGCGACAGAGTTTCGTCCAGGCCTTTCCTCCTACTTTCTCCTTACATCGCGACTCCCTTCTTCTGAGATGAAATGAGAAAGCTCTTTAAGTCGATATAGAACCCTACCTACCTACCGCAAAGTATCGATTGCTGTCATTGCTCACGCTCGACCCCGGGCTACGGTATCGAGGCACAAAACGATCAGTCGGTTACTGGGTGAAATGACATTATCGTTGCCTCGTGAATACAAAAGAGGAGCGGACTACGTTGCAAAATTAATGAACCGTCTAGGAAATTTTTGAAGCGGATAAAAATTAGGTTCCACAATAGACCGTATAAATTTTGAAGATTTCACGCCCCAGTTTTCTGAATACAACCTTTAACTTTTACGTAACGTACCTATCCACGGTCCCCCTTGTAATTTCCATCCCAACATGTTCCTTTTTTGCGAATTATCCGCTTCTCCATGCACTTTCAATACCTCTCTCCTCTCTCATAATGATCCGGCCGTTAAGAAGCACTAATGAATGGAGCTTTTGGTAAGCATGGACCGTCTATCTGTGCGGATAAGTTCAGGAAAGTCGAATGAAGTTTCGGACGATTCAAGCTAGATGTCCTTTTAAGTCGGGTGGAGAAGCGTGAATGGAAAGGTCGAAAGAGAGAGAGAGAGAGAGAGAGAGAGAGAGAGAGAGAAAGAGAGTGAGAGAAAGCGGAAGGGATAGGAGGAGAATGAGAAAGAAAGAGGAGAGATTCGCAATGACAAATTTGCTATCCCTCGGCCTCTCGAATGCGACTCCTCTCTTGGAAAATAAAATATGAAGGTGGTGCAGTTGGGCAAGGGAGAAAGAGGGAAAACAAGGGAGAGAGTAGACAAGAGGATCAGGGTGAAAGACCACCATCTTGCAACAGCTGTCAAATGTTCCCATGCATTTATCAAATCAAATGGTTCCGCCTTTTCAACCCGCCATCTTAAGCTTTTTTGATCCCGTTAAAACGTAACTGTCGTCCCCATACCGCATCCTGGTCCACGGCTCATTTTGTCGGCTTGCGCTTTTGCTCCTGCGTTGTTGTTTCCTCTTGACGCTCGCCACTCTCGACTTCTTCCTCTTCTCGTCCAATCGTACCTTCCTTTTCTTTTCAACGACTCTTTTAGGCACTCCACGCCCGCGTTGTCTATTTTCGCGACTATTCGTCCTTTTACGTAAAATCCTTTCGTTTCTTCTCTCTTAGCCTCCCTCTTAAAAATTGGCACTCTTCGTACAAGATCTTTCAAAATTTTTTATTTTTGGTTTTTCTTTCTTAGTTTTAAATTAGTATATGCTCTTGCTTTTTACTTTGTCCTTTCCTGTTTTTTCGGATCTTATAGACTTTTAAGCCTATACTATTCATAAAAATGTATTCCATTGTATTCTTCCCAATTCTTGCCCGCCTCTTTGTCCCTCTTTCGCTCTCCTCGTAAAGAAATACTTCGGCTTTCCATTTTCTCGTTCCCCCTTACTCCTTCTTTTCCACCCCAGGCCACGTATTCTCACAATCAGAGATAATATCAAGACTGCATCCGCGAAAAATGCGAAACAAATCCAACATATTCTGTCAGATGGTGAACGAATTTTCTGCCGTGCGCGAGAAGGACGTGTTGTCCCCTCGTATTGTCTATCCACGTAACCCCATTCGCCTTCTTCAACATCCCACTCATGCCGCGAATTCTTAACCGCCGGAAATATTTTCTTCCGCGACCATCCGGAGAAAATGTTTATTTGATAACCGTCTTATCCTCTGGTCCCTCCTCCACCACCTTACCGACGTTTATGCGAGACAGGTATGCTCCTCGAAATCCTCCCCACTCCACTCTCCTCTCATTCTTGCCATTCCATGAATAATGCCGAAGCGAGAAAGTCGCGAATATGCATTGCCTTTCGTCGAGGACAGACCGTGCACGTTCGAGAGGAGAACGAAGAAGACCAGGGACCGTGCTGCGATTTGTCGCGAGTGAGCTTATTACACGTTGGAGAAGAGCGGAATTTAAATCGGCCGACGCGAGAGAGGAAGAGAGTGGAGAGAAGAATGAGGGTGGCGGTACCGAAAATAGAGACAAGTAACGATTTCATCCCTTTAACGCTCCTGGGATTTCTCCAAATAGGAGAAACGAGAGAGGGTTCGTCAAGCGATGTCGCGTGAGTATTTTAATTTCACGCACCCGCGAATTCGCTCGGAAGATGCGAGGAATCCTTCTTTACTTGCGATGCTCCTCGTGTACACGAATGGATACAAACGTACAGAGGAATATTTCTCTTCCCCTCTCCCGGATTTAGGGGAACCGGAAACGGAGGCATTCGCCGAACGCACGGAGAAACTTTTCCACTAAATAAAAACTCAAAATTTTGTCCCATAAGTTCCGAGGGAAGTAAGCGGGTCGCACAGGCGACGAGAGGAAAGTCTGTTTACGGAAACCACGAGGCGGAAAATGCAGACGAGGCGAGTGTTTTGTACCTGAGAGGACCATGGCCCTCCCCCCTCGCGCCAATTTCGTGATACTTCTGAAAGTACAGTATTGAAATTAATGGCCACGCCAGTGCCAGGCGCAATTTTTAGAGCTGCGATTGTTAAACGCAACTACGAATAACGACTCTCTCCCGCCTTCGCGCGCGTTTCTTCGTTTAGTCGTTCGACCCGTTTAAGTTGAATAAAGCTAAAGTATAATTTATTGCAACGGTTCAATTATCTTCCGTAATATGCGCATAAAATATTGAGTCTAATTGCAATTCATTACTGAGAATAATTTATTGATATGCAAGCAATTAACGATATAGATTTCTGTTTTAAACAATATTTCCCTTAAAATCTATCGTTTTATTTAAACCTATGGTACAATTTTTAACTTTCCATTTTCATTCCTGGCGCACTAATCTCGGGCGATATTTTTGAGTGATTATTTATTTTACCATGCCAGATTAATTCATCAATAGAACGTACAAAGGGGATTTCGCGAATTTTTAAATGTTTTTCGAACGCAACTGTTACAGCCGCATGGCTTTATTTGTTATGTAACAACTTCCAGGTATTTGTTCGCAAAAATGATGCAAACGTCCAATTTTAAATCGACAACGCGTCATTGTTACACCCCACTCGATACACATATCCACGTTCGGTAATCTAGAATAATCGTAGTATTTCGGGATGGTTGAAAAAGTTCCTTTATCGGGCACCGAGCAAATGGCCGAATTTAAATTCGGTTTTACATAACCAACTGTGTTATAATTTCATTTACAAAGAACAAAAGGACTGGAATTGGTCTCTCGATGTAAAATAATAAATCTACGACCATCTGACCATGAGACCAATTAACAGGTCAGTCTTTCCAAATTTGTTTAACCAAAATCACTAGTAGTCATCTTACGCAAATATCACGATCCACCAGTAACACGCGACAAGAACAGTATTTCGTGGGGATTGGTACTGGTACTCTCTGAATCCAGAATTTATTCGAAGAACGTTTGCTGTGGTGCTCCTTGAAATTCCATAATCCGTGCGTATACTATGGAATATCGTCGAGGAAGTAGCCCATAGGTGAAGTTTTATCGCCATCAAAGGATGCTATACCTATGTAAAGTCCCGATCCATTGTAAATCACAGAAGTCCCCTTCTCCGATGGAACCATTTACATCGTAGTCGAAATCGGCGACGTAAGACATATTAAGATACAATACACCCAACTCGGCGTACAACCACGCCCCGTAACACCAGAGGCAATGATTTATCACGTTGATTTATACAGCGGTTACGTACGGCACGTCACTTTATTCACACACATTTGCACGACCCTGTACGCGAATCCATTTTGAATTTTTCAACCAACAGTTATTGCTATTGCGCGGCCTCGAGGCAGAAAGGCGAAAACAGTTGCCCTTTGGAGTTTGACATTTTTCAGAACGCCAAACGGCGACCGTTCATTTATCAAAATTCAATAGCCATTTTTACTTCGAAGTAATGCGAATTTTTTGTTCGATACCCGATAAACTATTTCCTTGATATTACTTTGTACATACATTTCTAGTGGAAATCGTGACTCGTCCTCGCACGTGTATCCTACTTTAATTTAGAAATTAACGGCGAAAAGAATGGCGACGAACCGATAGGAAGAAATTGCGAATAGTCGGGAAATCAGCGGACGGCACTCGTTCACGCGCACTATTACATGGGACGAAAACCGGAGAGAGCGAGTGAACGGGCAGCGTCGCTTCGCCTCCGTCACGCGCCACCACCGCACCGTGGTGACTTCGTTTACAAAATAACGCCGCCGGCCCCAAAGGAAACCTTTCATCACGTCCACCCTCGTTTCTCCCGGGCCATCCTCCCGCCGACTCTCTGTCGCTCCCTCCGGTTTCACCCCCACGTCGTACTACGCACGTACAATCAGTTTCCCACCCCTCTATGCAAACCGGATTTTCCTTCTCCCGCAAGCACCTCTCTCCCTTTTCTCACACTCCTCCGCACTCCTCCGATCCGTTCCGTTTAGCGGTTTAAACGTGCTAAACGAATAAATCCCGTATTTTTGGCATCCCTTTCACCCTTGTTGACGACGCGCTACGCGAGGGATGTGGAACGAAGCGATAACTGCTGATATGGCCAGCAGATAGTGGCAGAGGCTCGACACATTTGCATCCTCCCGTCGTTTCCTGTTTATGTAAATATCGGCGATAAATTGTATCTACTCATGAATTCGTTACTTCCGCCCGGTTGCCTCGTAGAAGCTGCGCCGTTCCTCCTTTTTCTTCTTCTTCTCCGTTTCTTTCTTCCGAGCGGACTCCCCGACGCTTCGAGAGGGTAGCTTGACGCCGCGACGCGTTACACAAATATTCGAGGAGCCCTCAGACTGTGGCCCCTCCATCTTGTATGAGGGGAATGCGAGATCGCGAGAGCGAAAAATCGTAGGTGGCGCGTACGTGAATGGACGAGCGGGTGTGCGTGTCGGTGCTCGCTACCGCGCAAATCCCGTGGGAGAGGCATTCGATCGCGAGGTTTATGTTGGAACACGATGGGTTTCGCAAATAAATTTGTCTCGCTTGCGATTGCGAAACGAGAAACACCAATGATTTCTTTGTTACAACGAAATCCGATTAATTAGTTGGCTCAATTCTTCGGAGCTGATTGCGTCGCTCAACGAGTTTCACGACCACTTGTAAACAGTTAGGATTGCGCGAGCTCGTACGTGAGCAATATTCAGAGCGCAAGACATCTGCTTGCGATGGGAGAATAAGGTAGTAGGTGTAATGTTGAGAGTGTCGTTACACTTTACCATCACGAGATCTGCCGCCCCGGAAAGAAGTCTTTACGCCGTAGCGTGCGCCACGCGCGATTACACGAAACTAAGATTCTCACCGGACTGTTTAATTAACGAGTTGCCTCTTTGCGCCGGAGAGCAGTAATTAGGGAAGAAATGTACTTGGAACTTACAGATGAAATATTTCCACCCGTGAATCTGTGTCAAACAAATACCGTAGCAGCGCGGAAGCGCGCAAACCACGCTACTACCAGCGTATCCGTACGCGTATTCCACCGACAACGGAAAACTGAATAAAAGTATTAAAGCAGAGCAAGCGTCGTATCGTTGCGTTCGGGAGACCGGTTCAAGCAATGCAACCTTTTCAAAGGAGTCCACGTCAAGGGTGGAGGAGAACGCCTGAGACATGAAACGCATTTTTCAATTCCACCTATACATATATCGCGTTACCGGTATTGATTCCGTGGAGCCGTTTGAAGACGAAATACGGCTAATATTGCACGCGCCGGCAAACTTCGCGCTGAATATCTCCCCAGGCAAGAGTCCATAAAAAATATTGAAATTCATCAATCGAGCGCGTGCTCGCGCGCGCTTTACGGGTCATGCCAGTACGCTCGCATCAGCGCCCGGTAGCTCTTCTTTACGGCGAAATTTATTGAACGCGAAATTGAGGGGCTTATGCTTTTCACGATGGCGGTGTATGTACTCTATCTCCCTCCCTCCCTCCCTCCCTCCCTCACGCTCTCTCTCTGCCTCTCTCCCTCTCTCTGCCCGGTCAGCCGTATGGATAGGTCATTTATCGGTATGTCAAGGACCAAAATTTTAGCGCCGATTGCGCCATATTGCACTTCCTCTTGCCCCGATAAACCTTGCCCTACGAGCGTGATGTCAAAGGCCACGACCGTTTCTGTGCTGCGACCAATACCCCAAGTCTTCTCGACCCTACTTTAGTACCACGTTGGCGGGAATGTTCGATGGAAAATAGATTCACGAGTAAAGGTATTTCTACTTCCCGTGAAAAATTAAATTTTCGGACCTTTACGTTTAAATCTCAGGGTGAAATGGAAACGCAGAATTAATTTCGCGGTTGGCAAAGTAATGTGCGCCTTTATGCCTTTATACATTACGTACCTGAGAGTGACGTATAATTTCCGGATGGGTGAAAAAGTCTGCCTTTTGATCTCTGACAGTAGATTCGTGCAAGGGTGTCGGAAATTATTGGATCACGAGAAGGAAGAAGAAGAAGAATAAGCGTCGAGGTTCTCGTAGATTTTGTAATCTCAGCCTTCAGGATTTATCGTAAAACAGTATTTTACATTCAGCGTCCTTCAACCTTAACGGGTACCGTTAGTGTACGGTGTTTTGCAAATTTATTTAAGTAAACCACGAGCTTCCTACATACCCTCTTTTGAACACAAGTTTCGATTACAGATAATTAAATCTCCTCTAAGGTAAATCAAGATCCGTGTCAAAGCAGACTGTTTTGTTGGAAAAGTATGTGAGAGTCCCATTAACACCGCAGAAAGGAGATCGACTGAATATCCTTCGCGTAAGCCACTTAAGGCAACTTAAAAAGGCGCTCTCGTTTAATTTGTAGTTTCGCAGCATTCTTCGCAAAGAGAAAAGTTTTCCCGCCAGATTAATTCCGCCCTCCTCTCTTCTCATCCACCCTATCTCCTCCCCTATTGCCCAGCCTATCTCTCACAATTTACTACCGCCGCGTGAAGCGAAGGCGGAAGGCGGCGGCAACGGACCCAAAGACTTTCATTTAACTTTGCGAATACACTCGAATTTAGCAACTTGGATTCGCGTGGGAGACGTCGCCTCCACCGTCGCGTCATCGGACGTTGGGAAATTCTATTCCGACCGACGACTGACTAGACTCACTCGCGCCTCGTCACGATCGTTATCCTTTTGAGCAGCAGCACCTTTTCGTTATCCTTTCGAAAAGTGAAGTAATCGTTGGAGCACGAGTGAACATAATGTATTTTTGAAAACCGAATCTTCAAGAGGCTACCAAACGATCCCTGTAAACGTTCTTATCCTCTCGGTGATCGCGTTCTCGCTGTTGCTCCTCTCACCAAGGCAAAAGACACTTCCGGGCGCCTGACATCTCCGTTTAAAATTACCAAGATGGAAACTTTCCTGGATATTGCGAATCTAGCGCGGAAGAAGCACGCGCGAGCGCCTCGGCGTACATCCTCAAGACGCAAGCAATATTTTGGCACGGACGAGGTAGGTGGAAATGTCCCCTTGCGGGTTGTTTCTTCTCTCTTTTCCCATGTCTCTCCTTCTCGTCGCGCAGTTGTTGGAAGCCGATACCACTTGCCTCTTCTTACTTTCGCAAGAAGGAAAAAAGAATTGACGATAGATGTGGAGTGAAATGGAAAAATGGAGACGGCGAACACCAAGGGATTGAGCGCAAGGTACATAACGGTATGGCAGCAAGTTTGCCTGGAGGTTTGCCCAAAAGAGCTGTAGAACAACGTCCTACTGGCCGGAGGCGACGACTCCTTGTCTTCGCTAAAGTCGACTATAACCCGATCCTCGTGTGAAATAACGCAATGACTTTTTCCCCTCTTACAAGAGCGCCTTCCATTCCGAATTTAAACGCGTAAAATCCTAACCGAAAGATTTATAATACATGGCCATACGCGAACGCCTATAAATCTCTTTTATCTAGGGGGGTTTCGCGTTTGCTCTCCTTGAAATACAACGGCGGCGGATTACAGAAACCGTTATAAGAGAGAAAGGAAGATGATTCGCTCGAGTACAATCTGCACAGCGTCGAAGCGTACTTGGCATGTTTTTTCATTGGAAATGTTGTTAAGGACAACAATTGTAGCGAGACTCGTCGAAATTGTATAAACATAGAACGTACAATTGCTCTCTGAGTATACTGACGATAATTTAAACTCACTCCACGGTGTCGGCGCCTTCTGAATCTACCATGTGCTCCTCGTCGTTCCTCGCACTTTATCAAGACATTGAAGACATATTCTCTGACGGGCCCTCACTTTCCTAGTACTATCCACCTCTAGCATTTATACCTACTCGAACATCCTACAAGACTGATTACACACACCATACACGCCCACGTCTCTTTGGGCGGCAACCAACGCCTTCTGCCATGTGATAGCGAGAGTAACGAAGATGCTCCTGGTCGGTAACCTTCGAGCACGGTGTCACCTTCCACCTCTATTGCAACGCCTTCCTTACAAACAAGGCGCCACTGCCACCTTCTTACTTCCATTCTCCACTCATCCTTTGTAAACTCTTGCCGTTTATCTTGTCACGGGGTCCGCAAGATACTCTATGCTGCGGATTTTATCAATGATAGACTATCATCGTCGCCGATTTCGATGGCAGTCACGTTGCAACTTCCGTTCACGTGCTTGTGCGAGGAAGCAGGAAAGTATTACTTTTACCGTCATTGTGATATAGAAACAATCTTGGCTTTAATAGGTAGGTTAATTTTGGTAGCTTCGGCACCTTGTCGGTTTCGCGATTTTATTCGGCCCATGTACTATTTAATCCTGAAAATTGATATATCATTTTTGAGCCTAAGTAACCTTTAAAAGTTTGAGTGGTCGAACCTCACCCACTCTCGACTCGATTCCTGCCGCAGAGAGGTATATATGTCGAGAACAGAATGCGCAAATTGAATTTTTATATTTCATGACTGTGTGTGCACTGAGGGGCCAGCAGTGTTTAAACCTTCCAGTTGGGAAAGTTAGAATTGCATCGACTGCAGTTTAAATGTTTGGGAAGGATAATCATACGATCGACAGGTTCTCCCTGCTATCACTGACGCACTTGCAAATCTGTATGCGCAGTCCGCCAATTCATACGTCATTATAAGTCGTAAAGTGAGAATTATTATTATTATTCAAACAAACATGGAAGTTTGTATGAGGTACGGTACACTTAATTAAACATTTCTGCCTAATGTTCCGACGCCATTAAATACTCAAAAATCTTTCTTAGTCGGGTGGAACTGGCTTTCTATTCGAAGTGTTTTGCGATAAACAGAACAGAACCTTCCAGTTAATTAAATTCGGCATTCGCGTATCATTGTTTTATTCGACTGTTATTGCGTCGGAGCTTCTCAAACACGAAAGAAAGGCAAATAGAGGTAATTAGGCACGACCGTAAAGGGAGTGACTTATTTTTTAAGGAGCCGATCCAGAGACAAGCGAAACTATCATTGTAAAACAGGCGAGAATCTTCTTCGAATATCCTCCACCTTTAATCGGTTACTCATTCGCGATTTCACAATTCGGCACCGTGCTTCGTCCAGCTATGCGTCACCATCGCCGTGGAAATAATTACTGTCGTTAAATAAAATAACGAAACTCGCAGATACGTTCCCGCGCGTAACACAATACGGCCGGAATCACTTCCAATTTCACCAGGAATTCACCACAGCTTAATTGTCCAAAATTAGATCTGATTACGCGGTGAACGCATGCGCTCGTACGCTCTATAGAAAGGCAGAGTGAATATCGAGTGATTGGAAATTTCGTCCGTTCGAGTATTTCATATTGGCACAGCACTGCCAGTGTGGACGATCTGGCACTTGGCTATTTACAAAATTAACTTCCTATACGGAGTATAAGTAATAAGATGGATAAGCTAGCTCTCCACCGACGACGAACAAGACGGTGTGGAAATGGGTCAAGAGAAGCTCCTACTTTGAAACCATGACACGAAACATTGATTAACGACGATAAATCGTTTTGTCAAAAACTGCTGATCAATTCGATCGTGATGGACGCTAAACGCATTCGGCACAATTCCATTGTATTAATAATGATCATAGATAGGAATGGACGATTGCGAATTGCGTTAAATACTTCAATCGTTCCTTGATCGCGAGAAATGGTCTTTTCACGAATCGACATGCACTGAATCTACCAATTTTTACCAACAATGTGTGCACAACGCTTTATTCCTGACCCTATTTGGCATTAATGAGACGTTCCTCGAGTATTATGCTGCAGTCTGAAATTACTCCACTCTGTCGGGCTTCGTCTGTAATTCAACCAGGAGAAAAACACAGGGATGAATAATATTTAAATCCATCGTAAATACCTTACAACTCCGGGAATTCTATTTACCGCCACCAGTACTGGCAACCTCGTGCTGCATAATTGCTTACAGCAGCGCAGAATTCCTCGCCATTGTTTGTAATTATAGAAATGTACGCGCTTGCTTGCACACGCGGTTATTAACAACGAACCTCCTCCTTCTCCCTACCCTCCCCACTCACTATCCATTCCACATCTCTTTCAAGTACCAAACGAACGCGAAATGCAGTCACGGGGCCTTCGTGCCACGCCTTTTACCTCACTGTCTAAAATTACATTACCTCGCGCGCGCAATTAAAAGCCGTCGAGGCGCGTGGTCCATAGTACGACGACGAATCAGAAAAATCCGTTAAACAGTCTCATAAACACTAGAAAATTCAATGAGCCAGGGGCGCGATTTAATCCGGCACTGATTGCGCGGTGAGGTCTCCTACCTATCCATCGCATAATTAACTCCCTCGGGTTATAATCCTCTTGGAAAAGAGGAAGAGGCGAGGAGAGAAAGGGAGTGAAGAGTCCCGAGGAACGAAGGTCCGTGAAAATCGCAATCAGAAGAATCTCTATTACCACCCAGCGATCAGATAATATCCGATTCCTCGGGTTACTCTCTCGCGAACAAGTTGGCAAGCTTGGAAAGGACGGTAAGAGATAAGTATCGAAATATACGAAATAGAGCGATACAGAAGAGCGAGAAAAGGAAGAGAAAGGTAATCGCGAAGAATTTCTCCTGCAGTCGTCCCCGCTCTGTCATATTGGACGTTAAGCGAGCACGGCAGGCGTGACTGCTGAAGGGTGATTATATTGCGACGAAATCATGTGTGCTTAATCGTCGAGGGTGAAAGAGAAACAGGGAAGGGTTAGAAAGATCGGAGGGATGCTTCACGATTTTAATCCGATGCGCGACACATGGCTGTAACTTGACCCAGCATCGGCACCGAAAACGTGCCTAGTGGCCATGTGCGGCTTAATGTTTCGCAACGCGACTGTTGTCGTGCACGGTTTCACCAAAAACCGAGAGGGAAGATGAGAAGAGGCGGAACCGCGAGACGAAGCAGAGGAAAGAGAACGGAGAGAGTGGAGAAAGCGTGAAAGGGTGAGGCGAGCGACAAACGCGGCGAGGGTGGAAAAGGCCAAACCCGCGCGACACGTGTGTAAATCAAACCCCAAACAGGGTTCCTATGGGTTGCCTGGTAGTCGGATACTCGCTCATAGAAACACACATAGAAACACGTTACGTATTCGCGCATACACGGACGCGTGCTTGCGTGCGGTGTCGGTGTGTTCGCGAGAGCGGTCAGAGTTGTTTAATGTACAAAAGGCAAAATGCACCCGCGAGAAGTATTCCCATTATATTGACTCGGCCTCTGGACCTCTGACAATTCCACTCCTCTCACCAATGTTCTCTCTCTCTCTCTCTCTCTCTCTCTGTCTCTCCCTGTCTCTCGCTTCATTGCGGAATCGCGGTTTTACTGTAGAATGCGCGATCACCACACTCTGTTGCCTGGATTGAAAAGGAATGATTACACGCGTGAATAGTGAATGCGAATCGTTTGCGAGCGTGACATCGTCGGGCAATATACGTCGCATTCGGGTCGGAGAGAAAGTCATAATGAAAAGAGAGTTTTGACGCGTTCAGAGAAGTTTGTTTGGATGTTCGGTGAACGTCTTCGGTGTGGGGGGGCAAAATGGCGTAACCCGTGGATTTGCTTAAACGGAAGCTGTCTTTGATTCCTTTTGAATTAAATTGTCCAATATTGTAGATGTATTGTATAAAGAAACAAAAGCGAGAAATAAAATTCAATTGTTTAATATTGCAGATTGATACAGAATCGAAAGCGAAAAATCAAAGGACGATTCGTCGAACGGAGGCATATTGCTGTACAAGAATTTCGTTAGTAAAAGAAAATTTAATTCGGTGAAAATTCAAAGCTGCTCCATAACAGAGTCCATCATGCCCAGCACATTGGATTGCATTAACTTAAGGTTGCTAATAATGAAGAACTAAAAGTAAAGCAACTGCGTATTGAGATTAAAATTCAACGATTTATTTTTAGTCCGGAAAAACGAATAATTCGATGTAGTGCCATGCGGGATATACGAGTCCGGTCGCGAAACGCATAAAGCAAACAAGTGATATGAGTCGCGTTTAAAAAGGGATAGATGCGAGATGCGAGGGAGAGAGAGAGAGAGAGAAAGATGGGCGAAAAGAGGAGATGCGTGTTCGCCTGTATGTCAACGAACCGTGTGCAAGACTCTCAAAATATTTATTGCCCACGGGCACGATGTACTTCAAACCACGAGTGAAGAGAGAAGCGGGCGGAGGGAGCATAAACCGAAAACGGTGTAAAATGTGAAAACAAATCCACCGTGTAACTGAACCGATAAGATGTAGTTACTAACCAAATTATGTACAAGCAATGAATTATATTTTACTTTAGAAAGCCCCTCTCCCCCCCCCTCCCCCCCCCCCCCTCCCCCCCAAAAAAAATTAAAATAAAAGAGTGTACTCACTAAGCAATCTCGGCTGAAAATCAGTGAACATTGCAATTCTGATTATAACTTCGATTGAGAATATTGCGAGTATTAGACTAAAACACTTGTTTGACAAACCGTTTGTTTCATGGGGCAGATAATGCCTGTTGCACGGCGCTTCTAACAAATAACACACCTCGCTCTTAAAATAAATGTGCCTACATTGCACAAAAACCGCGAAGCTCCGTTTACCGTATTAAAATTTGTCCCTCGTGATAAATACCCAGCGTTTAAATTCTCACAAAGAACGCAGGATAAAAAGACTCGGTACAAGGAGGAGATAAACGGTAGCTCTCTTTTTAAAAATTAAATACAAAGCTAAGAGATACATCGGGGTACCATCAAAAACAACATCCCACTCTCGTATTTAATCAAACCGCATTAGTTTGATGGACAGCGAATGCGAGAATGGTCAGATCGTGAAACGTAATTACAGATACTTCGCAGACTTCTCGCGAAGCGAGCATTAACTACTTGTTCGTCGGGCAAAGCGAGTCGTTTCATGCGAAAGGCACAGAGAGCGAATGAGAGCGGGAGCCCGAAATCGAGAACAAGAGAAAGTCCGCATATGAGACAAGTATTCCCGTTATAGTGGGTTCGGCTAAACTAGCCTGGGGTCCTCTATTGCGGCGAAACGCGGTTTTAACGTAGAATGCGGTGCATTCGAACGAGCAGCAGAAGCGGGCGGAATAGAGCCGAAGAGGCGAGAGAGGAGAACAGAAAGTGTATGATGTGCGTGCGATGCGATGCCGTTAGCGCGAAACGCGAGGCCAATGTACACCTCTTGCCGCGGTTTCTCAGAGAGAAAGTGCCGGTGAAACAGAAACATTGTGGGTGCGTGGGGTGGTAGCACCAGGTTGGGGCTCGAGGACTGGGGGTAGAGGGTAGCTATAGACAGAGAGTCGAAAGCGCGAAAGAGCAGCGAGGCAAGAGTTGTTGAAGGGCTCGGTGAAGTGGAGGGAACCCGTTGTAGGCAGGACGAGAAACGGGAATGAATGAAGTTGGATGAAAACGGGAGGTTGAGAGGTCGGCAGATGTTTGTACATGTACGATCGCTTACAGTTAGTACAGTGAAGCGTCGCGTGCGACACACCGTATTCGTTCGCGTCCCGGCATTGTTGCTGCGCGCGCGCTGGATAAAGCGGAGCGAATGACGTCGCGGACTCGCGGCTGAACGAACCGTTCCGCGTACGTTTGGCCAATCGCAACAGCGGAGCCCAAAAGCTTCGCGGTTCACTGGACCTTTGATATCTCTGCGAACGGATCGCTTCATAGGAGAGGACACGCAGACGAGGATCGCGTGAGGAGAAGCTCGCGCGACCTAACTACAAGTGTTTATTACCTCTGTATAGGAAGCGAAAGCGTTACCTTTGCATATCCTCTATGTGTACGTGCGTCCGTTGGGCAGGTGAAAATATCGATTTCTCCAAGGAAGAAATATGGAAGAGCGGCGTCAATGCTGAAAACGCGGTGGTGGCTCCCCGTAAGCGTCGTAAGAGAGAGAATTGGAATTGGAATTACATTTATTAAGCTCCGATGCTTATGATCTCATCCGGGTTGCGTAATAACAAATACTGCACCAGACAGCGTGAAGTGAACAGTAACCTAAAGATAAAAATGAAGGACGAGGGTATGCACGAAACGACGACTAAACACGAAAATGACGGACGCACGAGCGCATGCTCGTGAACTACGCCAGAAGCACGGTTCTGCACGCCCATGGATAGCAGAGATTAGGCGGTGCTATCGTCGCCTAGTAAGAAGGCGTAAAGACGCGTGGTGAGAGAGAGAGAGAGAGAATGGGTGTAGACGATGATGTCGTTTCTTGCGTTGTAATACTCTGCGAAGAGTATGCAAATTGGAATTTATCCAGGAAGACCTGCTCGAGGGATAACGTAAACGCCGCACCGGAGCAGCGAGAATATTTTTTCGTCATTCTATTGTTTCGAGCTGAAAGGAAAATGATGATTTGCAGAGTGACGAAAGACCGTGGATTTGTTGAAGTTACGACGACACTCTTAATTCGCCCGTTGCACATAAATTGTCGAGTCCTTTTTCGTTCGACCATATTTCTACTTGGCGACGTTTCGTTTACCCGGCAACGAGTACCACTCCTCTCGATACTCCGCGATAAAAGTAATATATTCTATCTTCGAGCGAAATCAACAACGTCGATAGTTCGATCCACGGGGTACCCCGTTGACTACCATTAATTCCGCGATGGTCGCGCGGGTTGACGGAAAATAACGGCGTAAAGTTTTGGTTGAAACTCGATCTCACTTCAAGATCCTTCCATTAATTCGGTACTGTCGTTCACTGAAATAATTAATGTCGATAGTTAGAAAATATTCGAGAGCGCGTCCGGTCGTCCGCTTCGCAAGAAACCCTGTAAGAAGGGAAGCGTGAAATAAGAAATGAACAGGATGGCATCGTTATGCGTCACGTAAGTCTGGTTAACCATCGTTGATCAGGATCTACCTATCTACCGGAAAGATAATGGTAGGGACATCGTTTATTCCGAAAGCCCGAAGCCTCAGTTCGCAAATGTCCCGTTTGACTGTTAGGAGTGATAATAATTTCGTATCTCCGCCCGCACCCATCCCACCGCCCGAAACTTCTCTCAGCAATGGATTATGCAATCGCTGTGGCTATAATACACGTTAAAGCTTACCCGTAGGTAAGACGCGCGCAAGGCCAGACATATATGTTCGCGCATAAGCGGCCTATCTCGCTGCGCTACGTGTTTGGAATAACGATTGTTAACTCGCTATGACATCCTCTAATTTGCCATGGATTAAGGAGGGACACGACGAGGAGAACAACGACATCGTCATTCCAAGAGGGAAAACCTCCTGTTTCCACTAGCTGGCGCGTCCAGAGATACATAATGGAACGCAGCCTCCCTTGAAACATCCTTCTCCGTCGTGCCGCTTCTTTTACTCCCTTGAGAGAGAAAGAGAGTAAAGCGAGGTGAGTCGGCGATGTTTAATTAACGCTCCGTCGTAGTTGAAAGTTTCGCGCTCCTCATGAGCCAGCACGGATACGGTATACATTGTCGGAAAATACAAGGAGCTTTATACTCTCCTCGGGTTTCCATTATGCGGCTTGTTCGCGTAAAAGATGATTTGATAAGTGCCGAACGAGTAGAATGAAATGCTGCTTTACGTTTGAAGGGGAAATAATGTTGGTGGCTGCGTGCGACCAGCCAATGTATAGATTTGTATAATTCCAAGAATATATTGGATAATGTATGAGTATTAACCCTTTGCGCTTCTTAAACAAATTTAAAGATTTTTAAATATTTTAGAAATATTGCGTTGCATAATGTTGAGTTTAGCTCGACATTGAAGTTGGAGTAAGAAATGTGATGTCGAGCCACATTCGACATAGAAGTGCTAAGGGTTGACTTATTATATTTGTAACGTAATTTTGAACATAATTTGTGGAGTTAATCGATTTGTGTACTGAACGACTCATTTAAATCTATTATATGGAAAACGGAAAAAACTAACCAACGCATATATGCGTCCATTGTCCCTGCGGGTGACTTTCACCAAACGTATGAGCTCATAGTCCACACTGATCGCTTTCGCCGAAGGCATACATGCGTCCATAACACCCTAAGGGATAATTACAATCACGAGCTTGGACAATTAATCTTATTCACATTGTGAAGAAAGGCCCTGACTGGCGTGCCTTTCCAACCGCGACGATGTGCACTAACAAGTTAAAGCTAATCAATGATGCTTCAATGATCCAATTTTATTCGACGAATAAACGGACCAAAAGATAAACAAATGCTGGATACCCTCAGCCACGTCGCCACACTTTGCACGCTGCGGGCGCACCGTGGTGCCCGTTAAAGTGACGAAGGATAATCTCGCGCGGGGCGATCGATCGCCCATGTAAAGAGCAGCGAACGATGGCGCTGGCGAGATGTAAATTTCGTGGCCAGTTTCTCCACCATCCCCCATGTCCTCTCAGCAGAAACGCAGGAGGGAAAACAATGTGGTCCGAGGAACATAAGCTCTCAGCTTATACAAACAAAACTGGCGTGAAAGGAGGAACGATTAAGCGGTTTAAGCTGCAGACCTGCGATATGCGCGCAAGGCCACGCGCGCCCTTGTTGGATGCACCCCGTGATGAATACGAAGGGGCTGGGGCTTGTGGAACGAGAATTTTCGGGGGATTTTCTAAAAACTGGTGAACTACGTATTGTAACGGACAATTGATGTTATCGATACGTGGCCTATGCGAATTTCACACTGAATCACCTGGTACAACGGTACTTTTAATACTCTGGTAGAAATGCAGCTGATTCGACAAAATCAAAATTAACAGATGGTTGGACGTCGGACATGTGCCTTGTATACTTTCGTAGTACATTTACAGCTGGATATCTAATGGAGTTAAGTTTAGGTTTAGGTTTAGGTTTAGGATTGGGTTGAAATGGGAGGTGAACATCATGCAAGTACGGACATGATGCCCATAAACATTCTAGAAAAGCTTACATCCCATTTGGCTTACGCTAATGGCTTTTCTGCGACGTAAACCAGTTTTTTGCACGCAAGAAGCTAGCCAGGAACCTACCATTCCCGGCTCTTACACTAGTTACCGGACACCCTGTAGAAACCAATCTTATGTCATTTTTCACTCTCGAGCGTGCTCACTTTTGTTAACGATTTCCGAATGAACCACGCGACATGAAAATCCGTATATTCGATGGATAATACAAGTGGACGGGCTGGTAATCCGACGCTACGGAATACGCATATCATTACGTCTGTTACAAATATTTCAAGACACTTAAAAACCACTTTTCATGTTTTCCACTCTTTATACAGCTTTTGAAACTTGCGCATTAACAGAAAAATATCCAGAAGATCCACGCTGCTACTGCCCAGTGTATTTTATTACAGAGTAATTAAATCGATTGCTTCTTATTTTACATACGTGGTACTCGGAACACTTGATAAAAAGATGGATGGACGGTACGCAACGTTTGTCACTGTGCCTGCAGCAGACCGAGGCATAAAAAGGGGAAAATAAAATCGATTTCAAGTGCCGTAGAGGAAAAATAATACAAATTATTTCGTGGCCGATCTTCTCGACCGGAACGTGGAGGTGCGCAATTCGATTGCAATAGAGATCGTATTTCCACTGATGGACGCGAATAAAAGAAACTTTCTGGCTCTCGGTTATCCATCGGTAAATAATCGTGTTTGAAATTGAATGAAGTTTATGAATTCTCGATAGCTCTTTCGTGGAAGTAGAATAATAAATTACCAAGAATTTTGTTTTCGGTCGTACCAGGCACTTGACGATATAACTTCAAAATATATCACGAAGTATGTTTGAAGCACATACTGAGAATTATTTTGCATTACTGTCGTGGAAATGAACTAGTCTAAAATGCCATATCCCGTCTTATCGTCAAAAAGCTTAAATGGGTTATACCACTATGCTACCGAGAGGTCGTAAGCCGTAAAATATGAAAACCAGCGTGAGGTTTAGAACGCGCATCGCGAATCTCTCGACGCTTTCGATCCGCCATAAACCGAAATTCCGAAATTTCTCTGCAAAGTCAGGAACATGCAAAACGGTGCAGTGAATTCACCCGAGAGGAATAGATTTCGCGACAGATTTAAGAACAACGTGAAACTTCTCTGACCGTCACTAATTTCATCATGACGGATAATTGCTCATCTTCCGCACGAGAAACTTCTTAGATTGTAGTATCTCTTGTGCAACTTCTTAAATTAACCGTCTGAGTGCCAATCGTTGATTAACAATTTTTTTATGCACGTAAATGCTTGCAATACAACATTTTTCGGTAATGTCTTTGATAATGTAACTTTTTTGTTTGTTTCTCGTATTGATTGGCAGTAAGACGAGAATTTTCTTAGGTTGGTAGTTTTACGCGTAGCGATAAGTAGGCTAATAAAGTGTCACAAAATGGAAGGTAAAAGCTCGTCGTTGCGTTTGTTAATTATTTCCTAATTGTAGTATACAGTCCTTATCTACGTCCAGCACTGAGGAGAAATTACTAAAGAGAATCAGCGCTCATGAGTCTGGGAGGACCGAAAATTTTCGCCGTGGCGAACGCTGCTTTTGCATAATTACATAGCAAATCAACATAATTTACATTACATTTCCATAAGTACCATTAATCGAACGGGACACTGCAATTATCCCCGGAATCTGCAGTCCTTGCAAATGCGTGGGCGGTGACTCTCTTTGACAATCTCTCCTCAATGATCCCATATACGAGAGATACGCGATCAAACTCATCAGCGCTCAAATGGTTAATAAAGTGGAATTTCGAGCACGGTGACATTATAAATGATAGACTGTGGTTAACCCATTAATTACCAACTTTTTTCTATAGGGTTAAATATATTTTTTACAAAATATACGCAATAGTAAACACATAAAAAATCGATAAAATTTGAGTAGTCCCAAATGGGAACATTGGTACTTAATGGGTTAAGGAACTGAACGTGCGCGTACTCTTGATAAAATCTTGTTACCCGCTATAAACGTCGATAATAGGCATTGAAAAGCTATAGATAATCGAATTTAGCGTACCGTTGAATTGCCTGTCGCAGTGAAACAACGTTTATCGTTCTTACGAAGAATCGGGAAATACGGTATGTAAGAAGATAGCCAGCTCGATGTACATATGTATACATATACATATACTTATACATATAGGAAGTGAGTGACAATTTTTCTTTATCGTTCTCCTCGTTCCTCCTATACCGGACATTTCGTCTTTATAGCCGGTGCGGGCTCTCTGTTCGCTGTAAGATAAGAGTACTTTTATTGCCAACGAATTTACGCAATACATCAATCTTATGGTTTAGATTTTTTACGCGAGTGATTACGAAAAATCAAGCATGATAAAGCCATTGTTTGGTCGAAAAATGTTTTCATTACAATTTTCCTTTGGAGGAAACAATATTATCTACTTCAAACATTACAAATTGATAAAGCCTTTGTACGTTTATGAGTAATTCTCCAATTATAATTTTAATTTATGCCGCAATTATTTCCTTGTGCCATAATGTACTTAGTTCTATTAATTTTCACCGTCTATAATGGTAACGGAATATAACCTTTTTGCAAACGAACGAAGTCATTAATTATACGATGAAATAATATCATTTTATATCAAGCATTAAAGGGAGGCGTTACTATTGGAATTGTCGGGTTTCGATTACACACATTAACAACATATCGATCCAGCTACCATTCCCTGCATTTTGAGTTATGCAATAGAGACCAAGGTACATGCTTAACTTGAAAACTCATTACACATTGTTACCCATAACAAACGCACATAAACAATTACGAGCACAAACATAACATGCTTTCAACTCGCAGCGTTATCGTCCATGATTTTTATGGTAAACGAATAATTACATCGGAATGTGAAAAAAAGTATCGACATTTTCCCCCTTCTCGCAACGATGTCCATCGACATTTTTATGCCCTCCCCGGCTGCGCACAGAAAAGTCAAGCATCATCCAATATTTGCGCGAAGCAATCGATTTGGTGCCTGCCTTTCTTTGTCCTGCATCCACTCCCTAATGTACATTATCGTATTTAGGTACACAAACGGATTACATAATGCATCGTTAATATACCTGAGAACGGCGCGTTCTACATTGTTGCAAAACGTCCACCTAATTCACGCAAACTCGGATTAATAACTACTCTTTATTTCGCATTTGAATTCAATCGCCGCGCGGAAGAAAATCGTTCGCAAAAGTATGCTCAGAGATACTTTGCAGAAGAAACTTTCGGATTCTCCAGAGAGGCTAGAAAGGAGGACAGAGTCTCGTGTACACAAGCAAACGTACTTTCACTGATGTTACATGCGTGTTATTTACGTCCGCGAAGATTTCGCCTCGAGCCACTATGCAGTTCGAAAGTGAAGAACTTCTTAAGGAATGGCGACCATAGAATAATGAGTATATATTTCACATTCACTTACCGGCGCACTTAATTAAGCCAGGGAGAGTACTCCCCCGAAGGGATCGGTTACTCTCGTTGTGGTGGTCGGGGCGAACATGCCGTTGGATATTATCAAAGTTTTCCCGCTCCATCCTTCCATCCACTCTCGCCACCCGCGACCAGTTTTCTTCCGTGACTTCGTGACCCCTTCCTCTCCGCTCCCGCCCCCATCCCGTGAAACAATAAAAACGCGACGGCGGAATAAATGCATTCCCCATTGTGAGAATCTCGCGAAATCGTCTGCAGTCATAACCATCCCCTCCTTCTGTGTTCACCCTTCTTTTGCGACTGTCTTCTCCTCTCTCTCTCTCTCTCTCTCTCTTTACCGTCCATCCTTCTCTCTTCTAGTCCGCTCTGAGTTCTTTTCCTGACCCCAAATTCTCTTCCATTCCTTTTCTCTTCTTTATCTTTCACGCTCCCGCATCCCTTGGCCCTTAAGTTCATCTTTACCGTCACTTTCTGCCCCTTCCTTCCGCCCTCTCGCTCTCGCGTCAGTAACCATCGCGAAGCTCAAGTGGGTAGTGACCCTCATTCACGGGACGCAGAGATGACGCGTTGAAATCCTCGCAACGGAAACAACGGGGAAGCTGAGAGTACCTGCCACAATGCACCCGCTACCCTCGTGAGGTTATAAATTAATACAAATTACCGCATTATCGTCCACCTGCAATCTTCAAAGTTCCGCGTATTTCAGCGAATCGAGGTAGTCCTGTGAGGTTCGCCAATCCATCCCTACGCAGCTTATAATTCTTACTCGTATTTCTCTTCTTTGTTCTCATTTTTCGCGTAAACTGATATGGGATTTTTTTCATCTCGAGAACGGAGACTGATTGAGTAATACGGCAGAGTAAAATTTGGAAAGTAAGTCCAGTGGGCTTTACGATTGATTATATCGATAGTGGACACTTTCGAAGAATTACTACTTAGACATAACCTTGGCCTTAATCCCTAAATGAATGAATTTCATTTGAAAATAAAAAAAAAATTTAATGTTGCCATAAGGGGTTTACTATGCTTATTAATGGCCTTTAATATGGTTAGTATCGAAATTGATACTTTGTGTATTTAAGGATTAAGCTTAAATATAGCCATGCGGGGCTCCCAGTCTACCGAAATGCGACCCTGGCAAATCATTCGTGAAAAGTACAACCCTACAATCTTCATAATTGCTGAAAGAGTTATCCTACGCCGCTCTTCGCCCTTTTGTTTACGTACAACTTAGCACACTCCGTATGTGTATTCTATTCGCCTTTCTCTCATCGGTGTTCCCATCGTTGGGGGTTATTGCGGATCTATCCCATTTCTATTTCAAGTGCCATCCGACGAAGCTAGCAAATCGTCTTTCTTACTTCATCTATTTCTCTCACTTTCGCGCACACTCTTTTCCTTTAGCTTCGACGCCACGATGCTCTTCTTCAGTCGAAACGTTTGTTCGTCGACTCGTCATCTGTTTTTAATAGCAGTTATTTCCTAGCATTCCTCTTTACTCTTTCCCCAGGCGCTATCTCATACTTCACAACCCCCCACCCCTCCAACGCCTTACTGAGACTAAGATGTTTGCCGCCTCCTCTTGGTTCATCCAGTCGGCTGCAGTATTAACTCTTCTTAAACCGTCTGAAAAGGTTGGCAGGACAAAGCGACGCCGGCCGCGCCGTGCCGATTTTTCTCATCGCACTGGAAGCGAACGAACGGTAAAAGGAAAGTTCGCTCTCTCCAGGGAATGCAAATTGTCTACAAGGTCCAAAGGGCGTGTAAACCGAACGTCCTGAAATGAATGTTACAACGAGATTATCGGTTGAACGGAACGAGCGCAGGGTGGGCCTGGAAAACGTCGTGTGAAAAAAAAAAAGGAAAAACTCATAATCCCAAGGCGCCTCCTCGAGCTAACCCAGCAAGGGAAATTCTGATTGCTTCGCGGGCGCATTGTCCAGAAACTCGCACCCTCGCTCGACGACCCGCGAAACAATTTGCTTGTCCTTAACTGAGGAGACCATTGTTCGCATGCGACGCGACGTAATTTGTTACGCGTCTACTGCCTCGTAGAGACGTCGCAACACCGATCCCGATTCACAGAACTCGTTCATCGTCTTATCGCATGAATTATGTAACAACGACTTCCCACACTTCCCACTTTCTTACCACCTTTCATCCCTCTTCTCTTCGATGCAGCGATTTTTACGAGGAACAACCAGTTTTTGTCGAAACAATGCGAGCCCTTAATGCGAGCTTTGGCGGCAGGGCGTGGCGGGGTGGTGGAATGGGAGGAAGTACGCAAGGCGAAGGGGAACGAATTCTAAAGCATTTATAATGGAGGACGGAACACGCGTGTGGCGACGCCGTCCTAGGCGCCTTTCCACCCCAGTGACGCCGGAATCCACTGAGCCATAGTAAGTGGGGAGGTAGGTGGGCAGGTGGGTAATTATTCGTGGCCGTAGATGCGCAAGAGGTATTTCTAGCCCCTCATAAACGTAAGCTCGTTCCGAATGAGCATTCTCCTTTAACCACCACTGAGATCTACTTGTACCATTAAGAGAAAGTCAGTTTTCGAGAATGTAGGTGGTTGTTTGAAAAAATTAGAAGAATCGGGATGCCAGGCCCACCTTGCCACCTCTCACGGCACCTAAAGTACAAATCTGAAGTACGTAATGAAGTATCTACGCGAGCTCGCTTCGATGTACGGTCCACACGTTTATTCTTGTTTCGTCGTTTGGCATTTCCTCGTAAACGCTACGTTTTATCAATCATCTTCTTCCCTTAGCATTGCTTCGATTCACCTGTATTTCGTTTTTACTTCCTGTCTCGTACCATACCTCCATTTCCCACCTCCATTATATTTCTCTTTCATAGCTTTTCTATCCTTCCCACTTCCTCTTCTTCCCTCCACAAAGTGCACACAAGTAGCACTCTCAAGCGCTTCCAGACAATTTTGTACAATCTTAACAAAAGTTGTACTATTTTCATGTACAGGGACGACGATGACATTCGACGGCCCACGCGCGGAGATGCAGAAGAAGCAGATGGAAAATCGATGTGCTTTCATTTGTCCACGGACAACAGCCGTGTAAGATTGCAGTCAGTGATAAAAACTGTAACGAAGATTATGAAGATTTCGGGAGATAAGGATGAGAGTAAAACGACGATGTACAGAGGAACAGCAATTTTCACTTCTGTCTCTCTTTCGCTCTCATCGTGTGAAGCAAAGACCGCAGGCACAGAAATCATTTTCTGGGAAAAATGCGAGAAAGTGCGTGTTAGGACAGTAATGACGTTTACCTCTGACCCAGAGACCCCTCCCGTCAAGTTTTTCTTTTCGCTTATAATCACGAGTTGGATGTGGTTGTAAAAAAAAGAATTATCCGTCAAGTGAGAAAAAACGGCACTTATACCTGATGGAATGAAAAGGGGTAGAAGGCAAAACTCGCTAGGGGAAACTCGTTCCTATGGTCGACTAACTCGACCCTCCGTCACACGATGGATCTTTGACGAATTTTCTACTTTCCTGCAATTTAAACTTGCCCTGGTAATGACGTGGCACCGCGACAGCACGCGATCTCTCGAACTGAGTCCCAAATTTCAAATCCTTGGCCACTTCGAACTTTACCATGCACAAGGCAAACTTCGTAATAAGATCGGCGAGGGCAGCCGACGTCCTCGAGGTGCGCCGAGTTCCTCGACTCTAATTGAAAATTGGTTCGACAGTTTGAATCTCCGTGTTCTAATCAGCAATAAAACGCAGACACCCAGGAATTCCTACCATTAATAGCAATTTTCCATCATATTTGCGCAATTAGATGAAAGTATTAAAGCAGAAGCGAAATTATTGACAACCGAAAGAAGCGTAGAGATAAATGTCAAATATTTACCTATACGCAATCTACCTGAATTATCAATTGAAAATTCCTTTTTACCGTTCGCCGCCAATTTTTCATCAAACAGCGCCATTCTACATTTTCTCGTGTCCATCGACTTACACTTAATTTTCTCCCCCCTTTCGCAGGACTACTCTTCTTCGAAACCAATCTCAAACCAATGTACACTTTTTGCGGTTCACCTAATTGAATCCTCGAATGAACGATTGGAACGTGATATTTTAAATAGCTGCAAAATTATTCGTAACCGGAAAGAAAATATGTGAACTTGCAATTAGTTGTCAATTTTAAAAGAAAAATTTCAAATTTGGAAAATATTTGACACAATATGTACACAAAAATATAACAGCACAAAAATTATGTTACGATGGATTTATAAATCGTCCTGGATCACTTTGATGGCAAAAGAGTAGATTTAAATACTAGCAGGATACCCCACGCCTGCGTACTTACGCTTTTTAGACCTTTTCAAACCAGAAACGTAATTCAATAAACTTATTTAACAGGTCCAAGCTGCCAGAAAGATTAATGTCGCCAAATCCATTATGGCAAACTAATCCCGTTAGTGATAACTTCAATAATCAGCTTGAATCTCCGTAAACGGAAATACATCCGAAGCATAAGGTTTACCAGTGCGGTAAACCTCGATTATATCTTTTACTTAATTAAAATCTTGTATAGAAAAAACATGAATACAGCTTCGCTGTGAATATATTGGGTTGTCCCATAAGTTTCTTCCTTGTTTTTGATGCGAAATCAATAGACGGCGCGGAAAAAACTTATGGGACAACCCAATATAAAAGACTTTGTAATTGTTTCAATGGGAGCCAATTTTAAAACATTCGTCAGATATTTTGATTTTTATACAAATGTTGGTCCAGTGAATCGTTTGAACGCTGAGAATAATATCGAAAGTGAGTGCCTGCTGATGCTCTCGTCCATTTGAGTTTTATGAGGATCCCGCCGACACGGCGCAGAATTCGGCAATAAACGTTCCTCACAGTGCCACACAGGGAAGTGGCAAACATTTGATTCTCGCGACCCTCTCTACTGGACAAAAAAGCTCAAAGTAAAACAGCAATCGAAGAGCAAAAGAATGTTTTACCATTTCAATTGTCCATTTGTTCGTCTGAAAAGAATGACTTCAATCAGCTTGCTTATTAGCCATTCATCGTCATCTCTTCAAAAAATGAATTACTAACCTTGCTCAAACAGAAGTTTAAGATTCAAGTTCCCTCGGCTAGCTAAAAGTTTCTCTCCCAAAGCAGCTACCGAAACTTCCTTCAAATCCCACCCCTCGTTGCTCTCATCAGCTTCTTACTTAAAATCAGCCCAATCCCATTCTTCAGAATAAAAGACCAAAAAAAAAAAATCGAAACTCCGATTGTTCTCACGTCGGAAACATGAACTGACAAAAGTCGATTGGGTGGTTAATGTGCGCAATAAACTAGACAATGTGCGTTCGCTCGATCTTCCTACAATGCCGTTTAAAAATCTAACAAGGGGAACATCAGAAACCCCCTTCTCAGAATTTGATCTGCAAGAAATATGTTGTACTTTGGTACCTCAAGAAACCCCTGGCAAAATAGTACGCTTTGTAAATAACAACTTACTTACACAGATGCCCGTAGTCTTCAAGGCATTCAGGGGTACGAAGATAGGTAACTCATGAGGCTCAGAGTGCGGACAATTCAGTGGCACTCGTCAAGGTGCCTGCCCATAAACGTGTGTGGGGTGAGAAAGCGGTGCGTGGTCGTGTGTCGTTGTGAGAGACGGGGGTACGGGAGAATGTGCTGCGCGCGACGTCTAATTGTAAGTACACCTACTCTCGTGTAAACTCACGTGTGCGTGGCCGTGTGTACGAGCGCGTTATGCGGATATACGTGTGCGCGTATTGTCAAGGCCTTCCGAGGGATTACCAGAGTTTCACTTCCAGCCCAAGACGCTACCCGACCAGCCACCACACCGTACCACCGGCGGCCAACTATTAACTGCATCTAATTACAAGCCTCTGATGCAACGTAGATGCCTAATTAATGGAGCCGAGATTTATACGTGCAGATGCCCGTGAGTGCTCGGGATCGTTTCGGTCCACGAAGTGGGGTGAAGGGCCGAGCCGATGATGAATGCCTTTCTGTATCATTACTAAAGGCTCGCTTCGGTTTTGCCGGTATCGCGGGACACGGGTGCCGACGCTTAATTTTATCTCCCATGGAGAAAAGAGAGGCGAGGAGGAAATGGAGGCAAGAATTCGCGCGAAGGGACACTCTGTGATTTATGTTCTTCGCGCCGCACGCGGCATAAACGGCTTAGAGATCCTTTCACGAGATTCGTTAAGATCGCGCTCCAAATCTCGGGGATGAAGTTTATTACGAGATCGTTCGTCCTCGTGGAAGAGCAGAGGTACGTGAGCATACGGGTGAGGTTGAGATCACCAACCTAGTCGGTCGGGGTCGCATCTTGTTTATCTGGATACTTGAAATTTCCGATTCTCATTCTAGGACCCTCGTCGCGCGACTAACGCATATTCACGTACCCGTGGATCGTGTGATTATAGCTGGCGAGGAGTGCTTGTTTTTTTCAAACGTCAGAAAAGGACGTTTAGTCCATAGACTTATACTCATAGACCGAGGACGGAATTCATAGATGTGCTTCGAGTTTCAAGACGATCTTCAGTTCATCTTCAGATGCTGTACGAATCGTTTTATTTGCTACGCGACATCTGCAGATAAATTCAAGACCGCCTTAAAACTCAATACATGTCTATGAATTCCGTTCCGAGCGTTCAAAATAGGTATTTGGAAGTATAATTAACACTTTGGATAGTTAACTAAACAGTCACCAAAATTCAAGATGACTGGGCGGCAAACGTGTTAAGAGAGCGAGGACGTGACAGATGCGAGGGAAAATTCGTGAATTTACCGCTATCTACTCATGTGTCCCCCAGCGCGGTCGTCACTTCAAGTCAAGAAGTCCAAAGAGCCGCTTTTCCCCGGATAAAAGTTTCGCGCTTAATTTAATGCGCAAGTACGGACCTTTACGAAACTTAGATCGTGTAGGAATCTATCTCCCCCTCCCCCTTCTCTTATCTTGTCTATTTGCTATTTTTTCACTTCCGCTCGAGAATCCCTTTTCGCTCATCGTCCTCTTCACATTGTTCCTCCTCTCTCTCCTCTGTTTCATTCGCATTCTATACAACCTAGCCAGATTTTTCTCCGTAACTGGTTCAAACTACGAGTGGCACAAGTTTGCCGTGTGAAGAGTTGTGGTGGCTGAAATTGCGTACACAGTGCCATGTTACATCCCTCTCAATAAAAAATTCATACAACATGGATTGGTTCTTCTTCCGAAAACTTCTGTTTTCCACGTAACCCGAGAGCGTGCGTTTCTCACGTGTTGCCGATCTACCAAAGTTCTTCACGTCCAAGCCTCTCAGGAACTTTCCAAGTTAATGGCGATTGCCCGATGCATTAGGAAGGACGTACGGGAGAGTTCGCGCCCCTTTACGAGCCACGCTCGGATCGCTTCTGATAAAATGCTAATGTCTCTTGTAAAATATAGAGGCACGATTGATTAGATTCTGGAGTTCTGGCAAAAGATACGGATTGTGACGAGTGAAACATTTTAAAGATGATTTCGGAGAACACGAACGGAGATACTCACCTCGTCGTACGAATACTCGAGCGTGCATTGCGCGCATTTGATTTCACGGAAGATTTGCCGGTAATGAGAAGAGATCGAAAAATGGTCGGCTGCACGGTCGACTGCGAATACATCGAGAACTACTACGAGGTCGATCCCGAAACGAATATCGGTTCAATCTAGCGTGACGCAATTCCCAATCCGGTAATGAGCCGTTGTGCGTCGAGTGCCGTTTTCGTTATAACCATTGCGTAGAATCATTAATCGATTCCAATTCTTTTTTTAACCGTAGACTCCGTTTCGAGGCACTGAAAAAACATATACAATAATAAATTCATCTTTGCGCACTCGGGGATATTTTTCACTCCCACATTGCATCCCGTTCTCAAATAATTTATCGATGCATTTAATAGCCTGGCTGCACTAGAATGTAGATATATCTATCCTTCAGAGTTACGTGCTGCGATGATGGTCCAGGAGACTCAATACCATGCGAGACGCGCGCTAGTAGTAGGTCTTTTGTAAACAAACAAGGAGACAGTCCGCGTATACCTACGTGGCCACGTATGACGCGACCGCACGATGAGTATCCACGATGGCAATCGAGATCGATATCCAACATTATTAGAAACGAACATCGCGTGCCACGAAGATTTATGTACCCTTTTCACGCCCTTTATTCTTCCCTTGGTCCACGGAGATCGTTGGAGTTCCTCTGGGGGTGCATTAACGCATCCTTCGCAGGCGGCGCACGACGGTCCTCGTTAATTTTCCGTCACGTTGACCCTCCCCTCCACTTCTTTACCCACCGCCACCTCTACAGCTTCCTCCCTTTCCACCAAAATCGTCGAATTAAATCTACCGGTTGAACCGCACCGTTGCGCAAAACCTCAATGGATTTAATTCATCAATCAACATCTTTCTCGCGCCCCTTCCCAACGGATTTCTAATTGAATCCTTACGGGGCCTTCGTAGGTGGGATCCGACGCAGCACGCAAAGGGGAGATTTATCTCTGTTACATAATAGACGGGACGTGGAAAGACTCGCGATGAAGCGGTACTCGCGAGAGAATTTCATTTTCCGCCCCGCTACTCTCCGTGACTGGAGTCGGCGAAGAGAGTTGTTCGACCGCGAAGTCGAAGTCGAAGCTTAATGGGTGAGAGCATGATTTCGTTTGTTTGTTCATTATTATTATTATGATCTTCGCAATTTCTATTATATACTAGAATTAATTTTATTGCCTTATTAATCGATTTTTCCAATGTTTATCATGCGGTTTCTTTGTTTTCTCTACTAAGGAGATAATTTGGGGCGAAAACCGTAAAAGTGTCCAACGACACGATGGACAATGGAGCAGTGAACTAGAAGTAATGTTCGAGGATAAATCACGCAGAAAAGTACGCGTCCTTGTGACCGTATCTCTACGAAGATTCCTATCCACAGCTCCACTTTCTCCTTTGCGGAAGATGCAAAAAAATTAACGGCGCAGAAGTAAACATGAAACCGTGCACACCCTAGAACGATGAAAGGACATTCATTGGCGCCGATCGGCCTTTGAAGGAAAGAGGACGCCTCCACTCGAAATGCGTGAGCTTCTGTGTCAAAGCATTTACACTTCTGGAGTGAATGTCATCTGACGCAAATCCAACGGACGAGGCAGAAACCATCTTGTCCCCTCGCCCGTTTGCGCCAGAAATACTTTGCCTCTTGGCGAATGGTGACGCAGAATCATTTGCCGTTTAATATGAACATGCTTCGCGTAGCCGCATTGTCGGTGAATTAAAGGATCAAGAAAAAAAATAATAAGGCACTCGCTTTACGGTCGTGCCTAACGAGAGATACCTGCAATTGTAACTTTGACTCACTTGACTTGGCGGAGGTTTGCTTAAAATTTTAACACCTAAGCTGTTCCTCATTGCCCAAGGAACGATGCATTTGATCGTCTGGAGACTTCTGGGTGAGGTTTAAATTAAATTGAATCGGTACCGACCCACTAGGACTCCGGACTCAAATTTAATCGTGAACTGATCTGGACTGGTCTTAATCTATGCCTAATCTAAAGGTAAGCGAAAGCCAACTCAAATTTACACCTGCGCAATCGAACGTCAACGAGGGATAACTTCTCCCGTTAGCCACTCGTCGGTACGCTTCGACGTAGAGTCAATATGTAGTTTGCCGTTTGTAATTTGATAGTTGGGGAAAACTAGCCACCGCGGCTAAGACGTATAGGTAGATCCAATATGAATCGATTATTCGAAGAAGTTAGTAGTACAACCAAATTGTTCGATTCAAGGTGTTGGAGCGTACACTTGCTTCTTGATAAATCGACATGTCTGATCGATTTGCGTCCATTTATCGATCCCGTCGTACGGTCCACTCATTCGTTGTGCAATGCTTTTTTCAAAAATGTAACATGTTGCATTGTGACATGAATTCTGTCACGAAAGTGGTTCCAAGCTAAAAAGGTTTTCTAGACTGTTGTCTACAAAATCGAAAATATTCAATCAGCGTGGATTGTAAACTCCAACCAACGCTGACAACTATAATGGCCACCAAAATTGTCTGTCATTTCCATCTACAATGTACGATAGAGCGAAAACGTTATAATGCAATTTGCGTACGCTGACATGAAAAATTGCATCGCACAAGTCAGATAAATAAAATACTCTGCGCACGCGGTAGCTACATGCGGCACACAAGCAAGTGATAAATGCTTATGTTAGCACGCAAAGTCAGAAAATGCGTCATGTTGTATCAATAATGCCGAAGCTATGTGTTTCATTTTTTCTCCATTCCTTTATTTACAGGGCGAATACGTATCAGAAATGATAAACAATGAAGTAGTACAAACGGCCTTTTTTTTATCAATTAATAATAATCGATGTATCCCCCGAAGATAAAGGTGAGTGTGTGCAGTCGCTGGACTTTTCGATTAACATTTAACAGAGTCTTAAATCAAATGTACGGCTTAACTATTTCCTAAAATTCACGATTCTTTCTAGCGCCTCGTACGAGTAAAAAGCTTATATATGTATATTCCACGCCAATGCATTTATCTTATAAACTATGTACATTCGCTGGAAAATCCGCAAACTGGAGAAGTAGAATGGTTCGAGCTGGTGCACGCGAAATAACGTGCGCACGACAGACGTGCGCGACTATATCGTCCTCGATCGGCGTTTGAGTTAATGGAAAATGGGTAATCCCCACTCCAAGACTACAAACTACCGCGTAGAAGCATTCGCTTCCAGAGAGGACCACTTCGAACGCATTTGCTACGTATATTCTCCAAATGCCATAACAATACCTAACCCTGCAGGGCGCAGATTACACGAAAATCTATACTGCAGTAACTTTACTCTCAAACAATACCAATGCTTGATGATTGAGAAGTTCTGTAATACGTAGACTAGAGTTTTCAAAGTTTGCGAATAAAGTTGTTATCGGTTATAAACAAACAACAACAGAGTATTTTAAGACATTTAAGTATTAGATTCGGATGCCCAATCTCTACTTGGCACTTTAAATATTGTCGAAGATGTTTCCTACTCAAAGTCGAACATGTTCACTTCGATAATCGTTTATTACTGTTCGACAGTGCCTGGCTTTAAGCGCGGCTCCCGACAAAGTATTTGTCATTTCTAGAAGTTTGCTAGAATTCGCATATTAGAGAGTTGAACGTTCCAAACGTCACGACTCGAGCGTTGTTCTAAACTGCGTTGCCAAGTTTACTATTACTTCATAGTCTAGAACGTGACGGGAGCTTGACGATAATTATTTGAGAATTCGTAAGACAAAGAGATAATACTGAAACTGGGAACAAATTTCACGAGCAGGGACTTATTATGCCAGACGTTGTTTTATACTAAAGTGAACCAGCACAATTGATAAATAATTGCTAACGTATGCAGTACAACGAGCTGAGAGGCAGATAAAACTTAAATCGTTACTTCGCTGTCATTAATCAATTGAAATCGACTTAATGAGGATGATGACTAAAGAGTACTTCAACGCAAGTGGTCAACTCTAAGCGAGTCGAGAACGAATTGAAACAAACGTGACTGAGACGTAAACCTTGGGACAGGATGTTCAGCTATACGAGCGACATCCTGTAGACATTCCAATTTCCGGCCAGACCCTCCTTCGGGCAGTAGGAGATGTCGAAGGCGCTAGAGCGAAAACTTGTCGCATTCCGCCCCTCCCTGCTCATTCTTGTCGAAAAAGAATATTGAGAAAACTCTATTAACGCGTTTATCTGGGAAAGCAAGATAATTCTCATTAACAAGGAATCTCGAATTTTCCGCTATAAACGCTCATTTCGCCTGATTCTATCAGCTATTATGCGTATCCAGATCACACGCTTAATAAGAGAAAAAGAATCGAATCGGTTTACTGTCATTTTCATTTTAAGCGGGGCAAATATTTCATTACCCCAAATAAACCTCCAAGCTGGGTGGCACGTGTGATTCGCGTTAATTCATTACATTAAAATCGATAGAATGGCGCGAACGGCAACGCCAAAGGAACGACAGAGCGGCTGTACCAATTTAACCGCTCGCTGCGGTCATTTCGTCGAAAATCTGTTTGTTTTGAACGCACATAAATTGTCGCGTATAAACATTCAAGGACGAAACGTCTGCCCAGTAAACTGTTCAGGATGAGCCGGGCATGGAAGGGCGACTTCGTGCTAAGAATTTAAGAATGAGTGACATTTTTTATGCACGTGGCTGGAATGAAAACTTCCAGGATACTATTCACACATATTTTTTATATATATAAAAAAAACGAAATTAAACATATAGACCGAATTTGATATCTGCCAAATCCGTACAAATTTACTTCTCGCCTATTCAAGCAAGTACGATACTTTGGGTGCTCGTTTCAGCTGTTACCGGCTCTAAAAATTATAATCCTCCCAGCTCCATCTGTCGCGATCATAATAAATGCAACGAGTTCAAATTAATTACAACTTCCGAGGAGCGACGGCAGCTGCATCAAACAGTCTAAACAGAAAATATTCTCGTCCCAAAAGAGAAATTGATAGTGGCCACACAACGGATGCCCGTAGCTGTCTCCTTAAAAGTATCAGCATATTTCTTCGAATGGTCACGTAACCTGGGTAACCACACACTAATGCAACGAGAGATCGATGCTGAAAACGGCGACTTTCACCGATACTGCGCATCGTACACTCGCCATTCGTTTCAACCCCTGCACCAGCCTCACCCCTTTCTGCATAAAACCACCAAGCGATAGCCCGCAGATGCCCTTTAACCGAGGAAGTTTTTTCTTTAGTATTTTTCGTCACGTCATCCGGTCCACTGATAAACAACGAGACGCTAGCCCGGGCGTCGCTCACGCGTTATTATCATCGTCGATTTCGTTTGAGCACGTATCGGCTATGCTGGAGCCGCGCCCAAGCATTTTCAAGAGTTTATGGTACCCGTGGACTTGAGTTTTATAGCGACCTTTCAATAGCAGCGACATCACCGATTCAAATTGTGTACCACGTTTACGAGCCATTTTCACACAGCGTTGTTTTACCGTCTCTACCCTATAACCCGTCATTGACCCTCATAGACCTACCCCATAGTCCTCTTCTCATAGGTCTCCCTCCAACCTCTCGTAATCTCCTTCATAGTCCCCACGTGGCTCCATCCTTCTTCTCGCCTCGTACGAAAGTATTATGTAGAGATAAAGAGTGAGAAGCATCGGTCATCACAGAAGGAAATTGATCCTCTTCTTCCACCCCTCTTTGTGAAAAACGATGATGAAAAGTGAGAGGCGATCATGTCTGTCTCACCCTGTATTTCGATCATTCCGTTTCTACAGCTTTCAATTATTCGAACAGCTTTGACTATTATTGAGAACTGAGGTACCGGAAAACGTTCTTTCGTACAACGATTTTTTGCGTCGATTAGCAAGGCTCGCGATACAGTTTTCTCATCTTTCCGTTTTTCTTTTTCTCCCACCCATTGCTTTCCTCTTTTTCTTTATCGGATGTGTAATGGCGATCGAATCGCCTTCCGCCACTGTCACGATGAATTGCACGTTACACAGCCATTTCGGTTAATTGAGTCTTGTCGATCCGAATCCGAAGTGGGATGGAACGAGAAACGATTAATGAGTGGCGAGAACCACAAGGATAATGAAACAATTTTTGATGAATAGCCAGCATTTCTTTCAAAATCAGGCTAGGATTATTTTCATTTGATGAGCAATCAGGGAAGTGCTTTTTGGGCCCTCCTTTACAAATGACAAATTGAAAGGAGAACGTTCTATCATCCTACCTCTGTAGTATTCCCGCAACATCTATACCGATTAAGAATTCAAAGAAAATCACATATTATCCACGTAATATCCACAGTAATAATGCAAGGATGAACGCGTTTATTGAAATACAAGCAAACATTTAATACGTTGCAATCTGATATTCGTTGACAATGCAGCAGTTTAGTCAATTAAAAGCACAGTGTGGTATAACCTTGTTGTGCTACAATGAACGCTATATTACATCGTTGACGAACGAATATCAAATAATGTCAGGGGAGTAAGCGATTCAACGTCAAAAGTCCCGTACGTCCGCTTCATATTGTTTTGTTTAATAACTAAATCTCCATCAAACGAGCAATGTAAATTGCATCGTTGACATTGCGCATTTTCCCCTCCCACGTCGAATTAGATGTGAAATGAAAGTATTGGCGCGACAATACGATGCGACAGTTGAAAAGGGCACCACGAGCATTTAATTTAACCCTCCGCTATCCACGTGCGTCGCTCGGAAGTCGCTTCATTTAATGTAAGCGACGAGGTTTAAGAGGGATTTCGCATTGCGAAGAGAAGAGAATTTGCTGTGGCTAAGCCAATTCGTTACCCGGCAGGCACGCTAAGCTGGCGGAGATGTACCGTGTTTAGACAACGTCGACTAAATTTAACGACGTTTCGCACGAAGCTTTTTTAACGTGAATAAGTCGATGGTGGTTTCGTGTATAAGATCCTTCCCTCCACCAAAAAGGGCACACCCGCGTGACCATAAATTTACGCCTTAAAATTACAGCCAGTCAATTCCAAGACTCTGTCTATTTCCTTAGTTCTCCCATTCCCCGATTTACTTTTTACTAGACGACAATTAACAGCGTGAGTACTCACCCGAACTTTATTGAACGTAATTACGCATAAGTCTTGATATTGTCTGGTTCTCATACGAAGGGGGGGGAGCATTCTGTCGGTCCAATCTTGTAACGTTAGTTTCACCGAGTCACATCGTGTCTCCCTCTTTTAATATCGAATCGAGCGTAGACTTGAACGCTCGGTTGAGATCTGAAACGTCCCATTAAGCACACGTGTATCAGTCATAGATATTATGTAAACCCAATCAGGGGACAGGTTTTAATGTCAGTGTCGATCAATTGAGAAATGTTTGGACACCGCGGGCCAATTGCGCGGCCAACGTCCTTCTATTTAGATTTGAGCTGACTGCCTGAACCGAATAGGCGGCCCGTTTAAAACTGCGATTGACGAGTGACAATATCAGGATTTCTATCGTTAGTCGGGTGCTATGCCGTTGCGGAATACAGGAAAACATATTTTCACAAAATAATACACGAATGTCCGTGACCGGTGATACGATAAATGCGTGTAAACAATTTTTAAAATCATTGTTTTTTTATAACTCCCACGGAGCAATAAATATTATTTACAAATCGTACGCGCGCGGTGTTCACTCAAATTCGCATCCCTGTAAATCCGAGTGGAACGTTCATTTTTTGCATTTTTCCATTCCTCATTTACAGATTTAATCATTCTGCCCGTCATTGTGATACTCGATCATTTGCATCTGGCGACAGCTTATCTTCGCTCTCACTTTTCAACTCTCGTTACGCTCAACCTCAAGATGGACAAAACATGTCCCTTTAATTGCACTTAAAAATTCCCTTGCGAAACTTATGGCTTTATTGCGTCCATCTGTACGTCGAGTCGGAGTCACCGAGAGTTTCGCAGTTACCTTTAACGTAAACGGTCTACGGCATGTGTCACTGCGGGTATTATGAGGTCAGAGGAGCGGCCACACATTTGTCCAACAAATATTTCCGCCTGGACCAACGACGACGAGAGCCACAGGAAAATTAAATATAAAATGCACACCTCGTAATCCCTCTTACCCCCCCGAAACCATCAAATTTGGTTTACGTTCGTGCGTAGAAAAAGCACTTTCACGTCGACGTCGGTCATATTACTCAGATACGTTACAAACACATGTCATCTGCATCATGCGATAGACATAATACATATTACTTTATGTATTACGTAACGTTTGTACTTTCATCTATACGAGAAATGTTAGTCCTTATAAATCCGATTACACGGAATGGAACGAGAACCGGCAATCAACCGTGATAAATTCGATGTTATTCAAGTAGCGCTAAATCAGGACCCGATAATGAAGTAATATTGTTTTCAGCAACGTCATAGCGTATAATACTTGACACTCGGCGGCACACACGGTTGTTCAATTTGACTCATTTTACGAGAATCGATATAAACGTGAGAAGCAATTGCGTCCTCAATGAAGCCTGCAGATCCTCCGTAAATTGATATTGGCATGAGGGTCAGATCCCTGCAGGTGTAGGCTAGCGCTTCACGCTGAGCGCGGTCCCTTTTTCTCAACACGGATACGGATAAATTTATCAACTGATTGATTGCTAACGGAGCAATGAAATAATAGTAATTTATCCACAGGCATTGACATTAAAATCGGGATGTAATCACGGTTGCAAAATGTTGTAACAATGTTTAAGGCAAAAAGTAATTTTACATCTTGATGCGACTCTACGAGAATGTTAAGTCCCTCGGGTTTTGTCGAACGTTTAACCTTTCCGCAATAGCTACTTCTGCCCGCGGTATTTCTTCGATAAATTGCTTTAGGTTTCATTCTCCGTTTTTACCTCACTGAAATCCTCGCTCTGATTTACCGGTAGCTTGGTAAACCACCGTAGGTCGTTCGTATCAGCAAGAAGTAGCGCATTCGCAGTAAAAACAGACAATCTTTATCCGCATTATTCTTCGAGATGACCAAACGGCTCTAACACAAAGTTAAACATTTTTTGAATTTTGATCATTACCAATGCATAATCAATGACCGACGAAGAAATCATTTGATATAATTTAAAAAGCATGTCTTGATATCCAATGAATCAAACCAGAATCTGTTTTTTGAGAATTGATAGCGTTTTAAGTCGCAACCTTAATTTAAATATTTTTGTCTGTGCAATTTTCGTTCGCCCTCAACCCCTCCCTATGCATTTTTCATCGTGAGATTTTTTTTCCTTATATCGATTGTCCCATGCGCCAGCAAAAATCGGCACTTGAGAGAGTATCTGCGTCTTTGCGGAAATGGAGAAGAAGAGCGTAAGAAAGGGGAAAGAAATAAAGTACGAGGTCTGCGAAGCACGCGTGATGAACCATGCGCGGATTAGTCTCTGCTACCTCTCTCTCTCTTGCGGAGGACCAAATTTCCCGTGGCAAGGAGAAAGGTAAGGAGGAGGGCGAGACCCCGACTCTCCTTGGTGGAGAGAAGTGCACGCGTTGCGCCCAAGCTCGTGGCTCACTCACGACATGACCCACGATAACCTTGCCGAGCCAACGGGCCACTTACTTTTAAAAGGATTACAACCATTTATTGCGACGTCTTGTTTCATCGTTTCCGTCGTGCGAAGCTGAAAGGGGAAAGAAGCTGATCCCCATGGTTATCTACAGTTATCCTCCTACCTCGTGCCACCTGACATCCTCTAGGATATCCACAACGTGAAAATGGTTACAAGCTTATTGAGAAGTGTAACCTTTAACCTAGTAATCTCAAAAATTCTCACGGAGTATTAATAATCTCTCGAGTAACGAGAAAAGTGAACTTTAAATCTTATTGAAAGCTCGTGGTCACAGCTCGCGGACTGCCCGATTTTTCAATTCTCGAATAATAATAATTGATGTCGCTTAAATGAATTATCTGTTTATGGAATAATTCGCGCCCGCTCCGTTAATTTGCATAATTTCTTGGATGGATATCAATTAATAATCTATCTCCAACGATACAACAGTGATCCCACATTATCGTAGCACTGGTGGTTTTTACGAATCGCGCGATATTCGTATATACGAATTTCCGCTGAGTTTACCGCACGGCGTAGAGTAACGACAATAACGAGCTACTAATCGACTGATTGGCGCCTCGGCACTAGTGGGACCCCGTCGTCGGCGGGCGACGCGTTCCTTCCTTTACTGCTACGTACAATTAGAATATAACGTGCACAATAGCGTTATCGACCGCATTAACTCTTCGAGAAATTCGATTTGCCGATGGTGGAGCGCCAGGGTGCAACGATGTTATTGGACTAATTGCTTTAGGATCACGACATAGCAGGTGTTGGGAACGCTGCCAACCTGTGCAAGGGAATTTACGGTCTACGATTATGTAAAACTGAGGAGTGGAGTCCGGCCCACGAACGAACTCTAATCGAGCTGATCGAACGCCACGAGTTTCGTAAAATGAGACTCGCTGCACCGACGACGCGTCGAAAATCTCTGTAGACAACCTTTCGACGCACAACTCTCTCTTGATCGGCACTCTCGAAATTGCGCGAACGCCACGCTTGTCTCGCGCGCGCCTCCGCCCCTCGGTACGTGGGCGCCGCGACGCAATTAATCGCCCGCCCGCTACTACCCCTGTATATTTTTGGGAATCATTTATCGGTCGTATTTGTTGAATTTATATCCGCGAGAGCTGCGCTATTATCGGATCACGCCGATATTCTCTTCTTTTTCAAAAAATACCTCCGTTCTTGATTTGTCGACCAATTAACGAAATTCCACTCCCACTGCTACAAATTTGCCGCGTGCTTGCGTAATAAATATACAAAAGCACAGCTCGCCTCTTTGAAATGCATCGTACGTCGGAATATGTGGAAAATCAGGCTGCGAATTTTTGTTCTCTCTGGGAGGGAACATCTCATCGCTCACTCGTTCGAATTCTCATTACGATGTGACGGCGCTCTCCGGTTTTCTTCGAATTCCCTAGACGAATCGAACTTTTGCATTACAACGGGATATCGTATGCAGCGTGTACGACGTACCTTGCATTTGATTACAATCTACTCGATCAGCGGATTCCTACTCGCGAGTCACCGAATCCGCGGGCGACACGACCAGCAGATGCGGAAAGATCACCGTGGCGCGCGCACAATTCTGCGCAAGCCCTGCGGGTTTATTTCTGTTTTTACGGACAAGCTGGTCGTGCTATTCCTGGCGTGGAAAGCCCGATGCGAACCACCAGAGAAGGAAGACGGGGAGAGAAAAAAATGGGAACGAATCAAACGGATTCAGGCCACCGGTGCGTGGTCCGAAGGTTTCGATATAACGAAGAGTTGACACTCTAATTCTTCCATTACAATGACCAGACGCATGCGTGGAGGTGGTAGAGGGAGATTTCCTGTTCCCGTTTTATGAATTTTCCATACTGACGACTGGCTTCGTACCGGAAATGTTTCCGAGCGTGACTCAATCCGAAAACAAATCCGCGAATGAAGCGCCGGTCGGTTGAGTGCCCCTCCAGTAGCGGCGTGGCATGTCGGTTCGACGGCGTTTCTATAAATTATTTATTTGTTCGATGGCGCGTGATTGTTGTCGTATCGCGTGCGCGTATAGTGGTGGACCAGGGAAAATTCAACTAATTTCAATCCGCGGAAATCCGCGGGAGTCGGGGCGCCGTGAGAGCGCGATTGAAATTCGTATAAATAAATTCTCGTTTCGTTGGACAGCCTCGTAGTGGCATAGGGCGCCGCGTCACTTAACGCGATTGTAAATAATTTTTAAAATTCACCCGCCACTTCGACGCTAAACTACGCGCGATCAAAATACACGAAATTGTGCATTCGTGGTTGTCGACGGTTACGTCATTGCTAGTTTCACGTGCTTCCAATATCCAGGCAAGTGACATTAATAAGCGCTGCGGTGCCACGCGTGTATTATTTACCACCAGAAATATTCCTCGATTATGGGAGAAGGTCACTCTCATCTACCACTGACCGAAGACAGAGCCTGCGATGCGAGTTCATTTCTCAAGAGTCGAGGAAACTTGAAGACCTTCACATGTACGCGGGCGAATAAGAAAAAGTGCGCTTTCAACGGAAACGAAGATGTGGATAAAGCGAGAGTCGTCTTACACAAATTCTTTTTTCGAGTTTCCCCTTTGGCTAAGTTCAAGCTCAAGCAGGAAATATTTCATGTATCTCGGAGTTTCTTTTACGAGAATTCTCAAAGAATTTCAACCTCGTGGTAAGTATTGTTACCCATAATGGAGTACGGGAATTATCAAAAAAACGAGATGAATGGTTGGACAAGTGACATTCATTGATATATTTACATGGTCAACTCTTTCATCTCGGTAACTCTATGAATTACATACAGCTTAATTTTACAGAATCACACGTGCATTATTTTTTTTTGCAACGCACCCTCCAGTGCCACGTACAAAATTTTACCTGCGCGCAGAGATCTGCCGAAGTGCAGCGCAATATTTAAGCTGATAGACATCGGTAACGCACGCTCATGGGAGGAAAAAAGTCGGAAAACAAATTTTCCGAGGGTGCTACGAGAGCGGGAGCAAAATCGAGATGCCACAATACATACCGAGGGTGGAATATACCGGATAGAGAGGTCGGGCTCTGATCTCCGATTATTTCACGGCAATACGGAAAAAGGTTTGCGCACGCGCTCACTAATAAATGACATCGAAATTGCAAAACGAGAGCTATTACCTACGTTAGTATCGCCTACGTGCACCTGTAACCCCGACGATTCAAAGGCTCGGATCACCGTGTCCGAAGTAGAGGGCGCGGCAAATATTTAATTCAAATTATTCGGAGTCCCTGGTCTTCGTTATCATTATTTCGAAATTCACTTGTTCTACCTATTATCTAACTAGATGCATCGCGGATTCGTCGAACGATATTAATGGAAGATACAAAGACAAAGAACGCAAAGAAAACACTAGGGGTAGAAAAACGAGTATGGCGATAAAATTTCTCTATATAGAATCTTCGAGGGACTCTTCTACTTCCGGAGAAGTTTCGAAATGGCTTCGCGGAAATACATCACCTTTGTGGTACATCTATTACTCGCGAAATTTCTAATCTCTCCCATTCATTCAAAGTAGTTCCATCCTCCTGCATGCCACGCAGATCTCTTCTAAATCTACCCACGTCCCGTCGCTACGCCTCTGCCGCTTTAGAATTAATTAACAGATTGTATTACGTTTCGTTTGTATTTTTTGGATCCCATAGAACATCGAGTCTAGACCATTAATAAACGATTACTCTACTCTGCTCTAAAAGCCTTGGTCTCACGACTGAACATGCTCTATCTTAACCCGCAAATTCGTCAGCCGAGGAGCAACGATAACGGCACGAGTAAGGAAACCAGGCCCTTCTTCCCTTTTCTCTCTCAACCCCGTCCTTCTCCGCGTCTACCCGCACCACGCCCAGAAGCTCGTACTTTCGATCAACGTGGAAATCTCTTTTGCGTTTGTGGTGTGCGCCACTCGTCGAGATAAGAGCACACGAGACTTTGACGATCCACCTGGAAGAAGACTAAGCTCGTGTACGTGTGTAACCACATGCCGACATGCAAGCGCGGGTAGATGTGTATATGGGGGTGAGTGCGTGCGCATGCGTACGTGCATGCAAGAGAAACAACAAGAGCGTTAGATGCCGTGAAGTGGGACATGCGAAAGATACTTTTTTTTTCTCTTCCATTCTGGACGTGCCGTTTCCTATATTGTAGATATGACAAGGTGGCACGAATAACGTTTGCTTTCTTTTTCCACACTCTCTCTCTCTCTCTTTTTCTCTCTTTCCTTCTTTGCTCTTCATCTTTCGCAACGTGCAAAAATTACATCGACTCTCGCGTGACAGAACTTTGTCCGAGTAAAAGCATTTATCTCATTAGCGCATTTCTGTCCACGAGTCTTAATGTTCCGCCATACGCTACTCAAGACCATCAAATCCACTCTCGTCCTTCCTGCGGTAATTCGATTGCCGTATAATAGCACAGACGAGTGTCAGAGGAAAACCTCGACAGGATTAGTTTACTCGATGAGGGGATTTCTTTTGCTTCTTTCATTCTCCGACTAAATAAATGCACGGGATCCTTGCAGCATCTGCCAAGACGAAGCCTGCTTTTTATTTTATTTACCAAGCCACCTGAAAGAGCCAGGTGTACAGGTACTTGAAGGAACGAACGTACGTTGTTGCGCAACGGGCGGGCGAGAAGATCGAGAGAAAGAAACAGAGCACACAAATCGCAAGAGAGAGGAGAGAGAGAGAGAGAGAGAAAGGGGAGGAGGACAGGTGAGTTAAATTCGGCGAGGTGTCCTTAAAACCCACGGGAGCAGTCGGCGTCGTTTTCCCTGGTCCGCCCCGCTGCCGCGGAGAATCAGACTCGATTCCATCCCGAAATATTCACGGGGATGCGACTCACGTGCAATTCACCTCTTGAGCGATGTAATGCCCCTCCTTAAATCTCCCGGGTAGGTTCCTTGCAATTCAAGCGCGCCAGAGAAAAATTCAGTAGTCGTCGGTGAGGTTCGTGGGACGCTGGCTACGTCACTAATATCTCGCTATGCTCCTAGCGCCTGGCGCTGCTGCCCTGGTAGTCCCCCGTTACTTCGCGCGCATCGTAAATCAGAATAAGTTTCTCCCCTTACAGAAGAATTGCGAGATCTCCCGCTGATTTTTCGTGGAAGGGGTTGGAGGCGAGGGAGGTGAGAACGTCGGGTCGTTGGGACGTAACGTCGCGGCTGAAAATTCTCTCGCTAACGTCGAGGCCGTTCCGTTCTTGGATGATGATGATGATGTTGGGGAAAGACAAAGCGCGAAGAAGAGGAGAGGACGAGTAACGGGGCGCTAGCTTAACATTGACGTCGCAGCCATGGACGGGTGTAGAAGAGTGAGAAAAGGAGAAAAGGAAAATCGTCGTCGAGTGGAAATGGGAGGAAAAGAGGAAAGAAGGATGAGGACGAAAAAAAGCGATTCGTAGGAATAGAGACGGCCTTCATGAGGAGAGAAGCCGCGCGATGGTCAGACCATTCTTCGGTGGCTCTCGCCCGCTTCGTTAAAGTTCTACCGGGGTAACGTCGTCGCTGGGAAACGAAAACTCGGTTAATTCGGCAATGAAAAGTTGGGGTACATTTCTATTTTCACGTTCCGACAATCGACTTTTACGCCGTGAAAGCAACTGTCCGCCCTCCGGCGAAGAGAAAGAGAGAGCCGCGGCAATTTCCCGTCGCGCATTCTTGAGGAGGCGCACCGCCGCGGCGGAACATCAGAAAGTTATTTAAACTTTGCTTTAATTCGATAATGAAAACTTCGGGCGCATTTATATTTTCGCTACTGACAATCGACTTTTCCTGCGGAACCCGCTCACTCGTCCTGCCTCGCCTCGGGCACGGCCATTCTTCCTTCAGTCCTAAGACTACTGGGTACGCGCCGCGACTCCCGTGGAAATACGGAGGAAGTATAGAGGAAGTACCGTAGAAGTACCGCGACGGTGCCATGCCGGTGTCTGGAATGTCGAAAGTTATAGAACTTCGAGCCAAAGACAAATCGCTCCACCAACGTAGACCGCGAAGCTTCTCGTACCGTCGTCTAGTATCAAAGTCCGATGCTTCACGGTGAATTCTGCAAGATGTAGGTGTTAAAATGTATATGGGAATGCTCGTAATTGCCTGATAAATTTTTAAGGGCTTTACCGTACCGCGTGGACTTCGCGGTCGCGTCGTTATTCTTGGAAAATAATTTAGGAGGGTAATTTAATATGTCATTTAGTAAATCGTTTTGGAAATGGCGTGATCTCGATGTAAAAGAAAATTCTTGAAAACAATGATTCAATTAATAACCCGGATGTGCAATAATGCGTCAGCGTGAGACACCGGTGGTATGAAGTAATATACACGTAACACAGTGATCCCCCATAAGGCCCAGGCCGTACATAACATATTGTATACCGGACCGGTGAATGTACGTGCTTGGCAAACTTTGTCTTGTTATCAGCGCATGTATATTTAGCGATGGCGACGCCACGAGGACCGCAACGAGTTTCCTTGCACCGTAGCATTTTGCAGCTTGATGCACCTTTATTTGCTCGCTCCCTAGTGGATCGTGAACGTGCGAGCTCTGTCATTAAAAGTGCTCGGAAGTGTCGTTGAAATTACCCAATGTCGCGTGACATCAGTTTCGAGTTACAACACAGTCGAGCGATGTAACACGAATAAACGGCCAGATAGTTACACCGTTGATTTGGCTTTGAATTCTTCTACGAGCAAACTCCATTATTTCCGTACGAAACAAAATGTAAAATTCTTTTGTCCGATATTTTGTCATGTAAAAAAATACTCTCTATTGACGATCATTTAGGTGTAACCGTTAGTTTTAATTAAGAATGTAAGGCAGTTGAGAAGAGTGCCGCGTATATTTATTAAAATATAAAATCCTCCACCGTGAATAAAACAAAAGAACTTAAAATCTGTACGTGCTCTTCATAGGTTTTAACCGGGATCGGGACGTAAATAATAATAGTCGCAGTCACCCGCGCGCAGTAAATAAATAAATGGATAAATAACATAGCACGAATCAAGCAATAAATAAACGAAGATACGAGTAAATAAGTAAATTAACACTCAAAACGGTCGAATAGAATAAAATAACGAAATGTAACGATGATAGAGAGATATCGATATCTTTCATCGAATACGGATCTTTTCACGTGAGAGTGAAAAGTATTGGTTCCGGTAATTATTTCATAAAAATGAAACGTTAGAGAATTGCTTGAAAACAGGGTCTTTTAGTATTCTTATACAGATTTCGGCGGATTAGCTGAAGCCCTTTACTTTCTCCTCGCCCGGACGATGGTGAACGATGTTTCCTTCTCTCGCGTGGAAAAGACACCCGTCAGGCAATAAATCGGCGGACGTCCTCACTTTTTGCAAGACGACCAGCCGACCAGAAGAACAAGTCGCGCGAAATTTCCACAGACACGCTCGGACGCGTAAACGTCCGTCGCCTGTAAGAAGCGTCCGAAAAGTAGAAAAAGAACAAGAAGAAAAGGGGAGTCGGGCAGTGCCAAGAACTTGGAATGACAAGAGATGGACAATTCCGCTGGAAAAAAGATGCCGACTGGAGAAACGAAGAAGTGAAAGAGGGAGAAGCACTCCGAAGGAGAACGAAGGAAGCACGATGAAGAACGTTGAATCGAATGACACACGGTGACACGGTGCGTGAAACGGCTCGCGGATTCTCATTGTATAATACTTCTTGGCGGAACCATCGCGACGCCGCGCTGCTCCGTCGATCGTAGACCGTCTGCACTTTAAAGGAGGTGCGGCTCCTCTCGGGGACATATTTTCGTCGAAATACAGGAAGCAAAAGCATCCGGCTTTAATCGCTTGTAGGAAATGGTGGCAGAAGGAACAGTATAAGAGGAGAGGAAGAAAATGAGACAAGCGCGTTTCAGGATCAAACGGCAGAACCCTTCCGGCGAGAGAGCGTCGTCACGCTTTCTCTCTATGCAGTGATGGCGTCCTTGTGACAGTAAGCGCCGGTGCGCGGAATCAAAGTGAACGGAGAAAACAAATTTTAGAGAAACGGACACTTGGTACTTACTCAGAGTTCTTTTCTTTTCTCACGCGCAGCTTTTGCTGGTTTCATGTGGAGCTTTTAACTCGATTATGGAAAGAGATGCAGAACCGACGGTAGTCACGGTTAATCTGTGACTGACTTTATTGAAACGTGAGCTTGACGTCTCGTAAAGAAGAGGGAGAGTATGTTCCAAGATTTTGTCCCTCTGTTCGAGCAATCTTCAACTCGTCCTGAAATTTCACGAGCTTTCAGCAAATGCGATACTCGCAGAACTTATGTCGACGATAACGATGAAAATTGCGCGTCATTACATCCTCAAGGGACAGTTTTTGCGGTGAGCCACGCGGAAGTAAGTTTCCCAATGGCTCGCAGACTGGCTGTGAAAGACCGCCTTGAAAAGAAAGATCACTGCGAATAGATTGCAAGAGCAGTTTGCTCCCAATCGACAAAGATTTATGTTGAAATACAGAGATGCATTAATCAAGAGAATCCGGAAAAGAGAAAAATTGTAAATATTCTCGATACGAACAACGTGCTCTAAACTACCACTAAGTACCCAGCAGGAAAACTTCGTAAACTCGAATATCGAAGAAATCTCGAAGTACGCGGAAACTTGGTGCTCTCTCGGTGAACGGGTACGTAACTGTTTTTGTTCGCCAAAGTTGCGCTCGGGTGAACTAAAAGTACCTGTTTATTAAATAATCTGCCAACGAATATAACTGGTTACTTCGCGCGGTTACAGTGATCATCTGATCGTACAAGTTTTCGAAATGCAAACTTCTTCGTCCACCTAATAATTCACTGCACTTCGTCTTAGTGCTTCCCAACCTAATCTCTGAAAATTTGATCTCTCGACCCTCAAAAATGGGACGTGAAACTGGTACGTGGCCTGCCACAATGAGATCCTCCGCGTCAAGTTTCCTTTTCCCACCACTCCGATCCGCAGGGAATCTTACAATGCTCCCAACTCTATTCAACCATTATTTATCTTATCTATTCGCAGGGCTGCAAAACTATTTCCGACGTAGAAAAATATCGTTCTCTATACAGGCGTGCCTGCAACCTCTCTCCAGCATGCTTCAGTTACTTGCTCAAGCATAGCCTCTTAAGAGCTTTCGACATGCATCCATTGGCTTGGCAACCGGAAAAGCGAGCTCACGCTCTCTCCGAGTCCTTCCAGCTTCTCCTTCCTGTTTATTCCGTCGTGGCTTCTCATTGTTCGAGTAGCGGACGCACTCTTCGCTTCATCAACTCGGATCTTGTAGAGAAATGTCGGTTACGGGAGAGGAAACAATTCAAGGCCCACGTAACCCCGCCAGTTGAGGGATACGCCGGTGAGAGCATATAGACGAATAACAGGAATTTCATCATCGGACCCTCTTGAGCTCCGGTTACAAGATATTGCGTCGACTGTTCTCTCTCTTTCTCACTTTCTCTTCCATATCTACCTCTCTCGGTCTGTACTACTCGGAAGAGCACCGAAGCGCCGGAGACTATAGAGTTTGACACGAGCACTTACATTTCCGCACTGTAATTTCGTAGAGCCGTCAACCGCGCGCCCGAGGTGACGCTCACGCGCGTTCACAGCTCGTATTAATATTCGTGTAACTCGGGAGCGTAACGAATGCACGGGTAGCAAAAGAAGAAGTGGAAAAGGATAACGGGTCACAGGAGACGCGACAGAATGCGCTAGGCGACTGCTTGAGAGAATGGCGCGCATTTATCCCCTTGAGAGATACCGACGCAAGGGAATCATCCACCTCTCGACCCTCCACCCCTCATCCTTCGTAAGGAGGACTCGCTCTCGATGCTACTACTCGAGGAGCGCCACGTCCCGGGGTAACTTTTCTTCGTACGTGGTCCCAGGAATATTACGCGCACTGGTGCCGAGGCCGCGCAGAAATATTGAATTGACCGGTGGTCGGAGGGCCATGATTCGATGGGACGATTAAGCCTCACTCCAGACAATCGTTCAATCGAGTGGCTTAATCTTTTTTGTTGCCATGAGCCGAGGATCGAGCGCGGTAACGAATGGAAAGAAAGCAAGGGCTCTCAACCGCTGACACTTTATAAATTATGTGCCGCAATATTAAGCGGACAAAAAGCTGACACAAGGGAACGAGATCCAATTTACCATAATTTTCTTTATATCCTTTCTTCATATCGCGAGCCTTTGCAACTCGCTACAGTCCCTTGACGTTCAACAGCTTTCCATGCTATCCTATTCGTGACTTGCGTTTCGCCCGTATTGATTGGAAGCCTGTTAATCTCACAACGAGCGGCTTATCTGGGTTGTTGAAAGCACCGTAAGCATAGAGATCAGAAAACAAAAACTGCGAGGGCCCTTCGCGTTTATTCCCAGTAATTGTTGCGAGTATTTTCAAGGGGCGCCGCCTCTATTCTGATTTCCTCGATTGTTCTTTCGCTCTTGCGCGACTGAAGTGAGAGGGCAGACGGGTACGGATTCAACACAAATTTAATTAGCAGCTTTGACAAAGGAGCGCACCACTCGTCGATAAAAAATAATTAGTTGCCATTACGAGCTTTCGCTTCCCTACCTAAGGCGAACGAGTCTTTCCAGAATAATAGTTATTATTCCGGCAAAATCTACGGGATTTGTTGTTACGAGGAAACTTATACTTCGAGTAAACTCGTTCGCGTACGTCGCCCTCCTCCCCAACCCACTGCTTATGGAATGACCGTATTCCGGCCGATGAAATTTCGTGGCGGACAGCAACAAGTACATTAGTAGTTTCGCATCCCTGCGTAAATAAACTCTAAACAACCAGTACGTGGAAATTTCTTTCGAGATGCGAACGCGAAGCATACGACGGCTCCAATAGAAAAGCATCCCGTTCTAACCATCGTCGACAGTTTAAGCGTTCTTAGTATCACAGTTAGTTGGTCGTGATGTTTCCCCGTTTCACTTTTCCGCGTTCACCTTTTTGCTCGAGCTTTCCGTAGAGACGGGGTGCACGTTTTCGCCTACTCCTATTAGAACGTCTCGCGAACCTTCGATGCGATTCGTCTGAGTTTCCCCTCTTCGAAACTTCTTTATACGTTTTCTTCGTCCAAAGTTCTTGGCCGGCCTCGATCTTCGTTCCACCGATGGGTAGGTACCCCAGGTGACTGACAGCGTTACGAGGTTTCAGCATCGTCTTTACCTTCAGGCGTTCAAGTGCTTTTCTAACGTCCGTTACAAAAGTAATGCCCGATGTCTTTGTCCTTCGTTGGGAAAATGGCGAGGCGTGTCCCGAACTCTTTCGATTCGTTTCTCTCACTGTGCTTGCACCAAACGCTCTCGTCACAGATACTCTAACGGATAATTCTGAAACTATGTTTCGCTTTATCTGTAATGTCGCCGCGCTCTCGTGCTCCAAATTAGTTCCTTATCGAAACCATCCCTCGTTAAGAATTAAAGAAAGTATTTTTTTTGTTCATAGGAGCTTGCAACAATGCCGTGACGGCGACACGCAAACTTGGAATTATCCGAATAATACATGCGTCGTGAAATATACTGTACTAGCGCGAAATGATTTATAGTTGTGAGACGATCTCTAGGGAGCAATATAGCTTGGATCTATGGTATTCTCCCGTGTGGCATGTGTCTCGGTTATACCCGTTATGACTGATCTGTCCTATGTGTCCAAGAAATCGTTTCTAGCGTGAGAGAATTATTTACAGTGCTTACAATCAATAACGCCGGTCGGACAAATATCTGACAAACGATCTATGTAAAATCATGGAATACGAATTTCATATGAGTCAATCGTTGACTAACTTCTATGACGATACATACCCGTATAATATGCTTTATATCTACAAATGAAAGACCCGAAATACACGTCGTACATCATCCGCGCTGCATATTTATTACAATAAAGGTCAATTTTTAAATGTTTATTATTTCACCTGCTGCTTTGGTTCCTCGTTCAAGCGATATTTAACGGCAAATTTACATTATACGATGCGAACAAATATAAAACGTTCGTAACAATGGACTCTTGTTATTGCGAAGATAAAGTTATATGGAAATATGTGCATACGAAAACATCCCCTTTACACGAAACCAGGGTGGTAAATAATTCTCTCATTGTAAATATTGTAACGAGATTTAGGACCGTGCAATGTTGCTTTTTATCAGTTTTGCATTCGATTAATAAAACATTAATGAATATCAAGGTGAAACAGTAATATCCATTATCATCGTCGGTCACGTAATAAGAGTACTTTAATGACAGTCCATAATCAACTGTCGCCTGGCCACAAAAGCCTCTACCAACTTGACACGCATCCTCCAGCGTTCACTCGCCGACAAGCTAATTTATTTCGAGCGACCGGGTAGTCGTTAAAATTGAAACGAAGAATCCATTGTCCGCGATGCGCATCACCCCGACCACTCCCTTTCTCTACCCCTTTCTCTCTTCCTCCGACCGTTTCCATTGGCAACTCATTTCGGCGATTTGCGCCAAATACGGTCCTCGTGAAATTCGGAATAATAAGAGAGGCATGCGCATGCGCACACGTACGTCTCTCTTTCCATAGTCCTTTCCTCCTCTCCGATGTTCCAACTATCGCCATTCTCGGTCTCGACCGTGATTACTCTTTCGCTCGCCTCAATACACGAGCAGTTAATTAATGATAGAGAACTCGTGAAGCTCGGCCTCATCGTGTACTTGAAACCGAAAAGCCGAATGACCTGCTTCCGATTCACTGTATTTATAATAATGGCACCCACACTCCAACCCCATTACGAATTCGACGATTAGGCTATCGGCTGAATCATTAAAAACATTAATTATTGACTACAATATCCATCAAATACATAATGAATAAGAATGTTCAACCGACCGTGTTTCGAGAAATTGTATTAATCGATTGAGTTTAATAGTTGAGCCATTGCGAGTTTTAATGCATCTCGCGCTTTATTATTATCACGTTTGTGAATAGTATTGTAACAGAAAAAAGCAACACAGATCAACGTCCCCCGCATCTGTTCTCGACCGACGGAACCGCCCACTTTTCAGATTCGATCTATCGATCACATCGTGAGGAACCAATGTTAAATATATTAACGCGTCAGGGTGCTACGTTACAGGCGCGGAGTTAAATTACTTTCGGTCAAAAGTTCATAACGATTGTATCAGATTGCGAGATACAAAACCGAGGTCATTTATATCCCACGTGGCGAACAAATGTATCGAGCACGAAGGCTTCCATCGTTGAAATTTTCGGGGAATTTTTGAATATTATTCCAGCACCGACATCTATGTTCATATTCATTTTTTCCTCTAATGATAAATGTACTGTGTACTGAAATTATGAGGTGCAGAATGATCTGCCTTCCCAAATAAACTAGAACAACCATCCTATATTCTCACATAATGAAGCGCTCGCGCAGCGTTCCCCCCAGTTTCGAATACCGCCATCGTTCAGAAGTTACGAGCGCAGGATATAGCTATCGTCCAAAAATAAATGTTTCAACCGTTCGTGCCCAAAAGAGTAAAGTAAAAAATGATCATCGATTTTTTGCACGCGCTTCTTAAATTTTGCAAAGGCGGATAGATATATCAAAGCATATTCCAACTTTGAGCGAGTAAATCTACGAAAGTCATACGGAAAATATAGCGCGAACAGACTTATAAAGTTATTCCCTGCTCGAATGAATTGCAAAATCTTTTTACTCTTTCGTGGAACAAAATGCATAGCCAAAAATTCGCGTAGTCGGTCAAAAGGAATCGGGGTCGCGTGGAGCAGTGCCAGAAAATCGTACCGTTTAAATGCATGTGAAATGTGCGCCACGGATTCATTTACATTTACAAAGTGACATCGGCCCCGCGTTGTATCTCTAATTCGGTCATATCCCACTAATTGAAACGTAATCGAAACTTCGCGCCCGCACTGCCATGTAAATCCAATTGACATTTATTATACAACGTCGCGATCCGATGCACAAATTGAATCCCATGTACTCGTTCCGTGAATTTTCCGTTGATTGGCACGTACGTTCGTCACAATCGCGTTCGAATTGCATGCGATTTTCCATTGTGCCATTAGACGAGTCGGCGGAATCCTTTTTCTGAGGCTCCTCGCCATCGATAGAACGTATTTGGCTTAAACCCGCTGAATGTCTGATTTAAAAGCAGCTATACTACTGAATATGCAGAAAATAATGTTTTGAGATAGTGCATGTGAAAAGAGTAACTTTTTGCAGTTTCGTCAAGATTCTCCGATTAGTCCCTCTTTACTCCCTTTATACCTTTATTGGTAACCAAGTTGAAAATATTGTTGCAAAGTATTCTCTCAATTACCGAAATAATACCCCGCATCAAATACCTTACCACTGTTCCATTTTCCAATCGATCGTCGAATCACCCACTCCATTCTTTCGAACAAGAACCCATGGCTACATCGTTATTCTCCAGGAATTCGATCTGCCTGTACGTAACAATTACATTAAACGTGGACGAGATTACAATGAAATCCCTTCAGTCGAAATCTCGTTGCCGGGCCATTCGAATCCGTCGCTATTTTCGTTCAACCGTGCTTCAGCGAATCAAAGAAATACCTGAGCAGCACCCAGTTCCACCATTAAAAGCTATTCTCTCGCGATCGAATCAGTTTTACGTGTAAGCGTAACAATGTAACAAACGAATCGCCTATCTCGACCCCTGGGCTCAGCCTGCTGCTCTCGATTAAGTAATTACGGCGAATCGATTTAATTTCTTCGCGCACGATTTAACGATAATCGCGCTTATTCGTCTCGAGCAGCTCAGCAATCCATACTCGCCCTTGCAATCTCATTGAGCCAATGAGATTAGTTCCCAATGGCTCTAAGCAATTAATTCAATGGAATTATAATTTAACGCAAAGATCACGATTAAAGCGTGTGACCTGAAAAACCCATCCAAAAGTGTTCACAATTTCCGACGTAAATTAAAATCTTCCTTCTCGTTTTCATTACTATTCTCCATTTCCTGCCCTATTACCAAACTCCAAACGAAACCGCTCCGAGTTATTTGCCATCGTAGCACGTATACGTATTTACCGCGCACGAGTTCGTTTCCTGCCGGGATGAAGTATCACGCGTGCGCCGAGCCGGTAGTTCGCCGCCACTTGCGTTACTTCTCCGATACTATTGGCCTAATTAAATCGATCTCCAGCCAGTTCCTGTTGGTTCTCCATTACTAATGAATGGCGGGCCGCATACCTGTACCGCATTACGTAATTCCGCGGACGGTAACCATCCGGTATAAAGCCGCACCACGCGTTTGCCTCCTCCCCTCCTCACTTTCCGTCACTCGATGCAGAATACCACGGGCGCGATTTACCTGTTGCAAAGTTTGCAACTGACACCGGGCCCTGCCGCATCGATACGCGATAGCCACTCGGCCGTGCGCGACTGCCTTGGCAGGATTCGCCTTAATGGATATTTTGAATTAAATTCCGATCGTCAGTGTCGAAGTTCGCAGCCGCGATCGATACACGCTGGAACGTAGGCGTAGTCGGGCATGGAAGCACGGAAAGCGGGAGTTAGTCGGTGGTCGAGTGCGGTCAAAAGCGAACTATATGACCAACGCCTGTCCTCGTGTTGTAACCGCACGACGAAATTGATACTTTTGAGGTGGAGCGAAAAGTAACTGTCGAGATGGCCGTTCGTGTTACGTTACGCGATCGTACGCTTAAATGATGCGTACGCACATACTGTTTGTGGAATGCTGGTTTAGTAACGTTCCTCGTAAGTTCGCGTGGCACTTGATTAAATAGGACGAAAAATGTTTTAAAGCCGTATTCCAATGTTTAAAATCCAAATTTAAGGGTTATAATATGCGGGGAGGGCGAGCGACTCTGTCGGATAAAGTACGCCGAGAAATAGTCGTTGCCAAGGGTGGAAATGTGATGGACCTGTCTACAACTCGATGAGTCGTTCGATAATTCGGAAAGTGATAGATAAATCCTATTCTGTACGCCAGTTCGCTTTTAAAGCTTCCACCCACAAATGAGCAATATGTGAAAAGGAAGGAACAGGAGGATGGGTAAAATTCCAAAACTGATGTGAAACGTCGAAACAGAGGAGTCCAAATATGCACCAATTACCTTTATTACATCCTACGAATCTCCCTTTATTCGTCGATGATTATGAGTGATGTACAAATATTACCGTTGACAGGTACAATTCATTCGCAATTATCTGCTCCTCCTCTCTCGTGATATCAAGAGCGAAATTTTCCAAATGGGAGATATGAATTACGAGAAAAAAATAACCATCTCAATATCTGCGAGCAGTATTTAATTAGAACAAATTTTGCCTTTTAATAGACGAGCTGGAAGAAATTCTAAATTTGGTTGTTTCCTTCATCTACGTACTTAACATTTTTTCCGCGACACGACGACGTTTTCATTAAGGTACGAACCCGACGGTACAATGTACCACTTAAAATTTAATTATGCTCTCTGTGACTCGATTAATAACGCGTGACAGTCGAGAGAGCATCGTCGATGTACGCGGCATGTCAGTGGAAAATGGATTATAGAATCGTAAACCCGAAGGGGCGATACCGCGATACGAGGAGAGAACTACAATTTGCATAAATTATTTTCAAATATCTCGTCAGCACTGCGTCCCGCGAAATTGCAAGATACGCTTATTTATGCTCCCGACTTACTCACGGGCTTTCCTCTCTCATAAGGCGAGAATAATAAACGTGCGTGGAGTCTAGATTTTCCAGAGTCGCTGAAACCCCTGGTACAGAAAAACATTTATCCTAAAAATGCCCAAACACTTTCAGATTCATTTTCAGGATGCGACCGTTTCATTAAAATTCGGCATAAATAAAAGTCCCTACATACGCAATTTCACGAACTCGCCGAATAACTCTTCTTCTGCTTTAAAAATTCTTCTCCAAAAGAGTCGAGAAAGAATCGAGAGGCACACGCGGGATACGCTTACAGCCGCGCTGCCAGAAAAATATATCTCTAAATTATTCCGAAAATATCCTACGGACGGAAATAGAATCGTTCGAGAGATCTCGTAAAATTATCTGTATCGAAATCCAATTCGACAGCCGTAGCAGGAGCAATCGCAAATGCGGTGGGACTAAGAGGACGCGTTTTGGTAAACAGGAAACGACTCGATCGTCCCTGGATCCTCGAAGAAGCGCTCGTGCACATTGAGCCTTGGAGTTTACGTGCGCGCCTCCAGGCGCGCACGCGCACGCCAGTTTCTGCAACAACGGCGACGACGACGACAACGGTGGCGCTAGTTAAATTATAAACATACGTAGAAGTACGTTTTGCAGCCGTACACGGGCGTGAGCTGGCTCGCTCGCTGGACAAAACTAAATTATAAGAGTTAGCGGTAGCTGGCGAAGAAGAGATCTGCAATTAGCGTTATTAAGCACGCTCTGTGTCACCCTGGTTTCTCCCTTCGGGGCATTATCCTCCAACCCCTGGATCCTCTTGATCCTCTCTCTCTCTCTCTCTCTCTCTCTCTCTCTCTCTCTCTCTCTCTCTCCACGTGTAGCCCACACAGTGCAGTTTCATCCGTTTCCGCAACTCACTCAGTCTAGTCTCTCTCAACGGTGCAACAGTACGTTCGCAGTTTCCTCTCGCTCTCCTCACTTTCGTCCTCCTTTCCACGCTCTCATTCTCTCTTTCGTCTTTCCCGTTCGTCCTGCCACCAGACCTCCCTACGTCGCGCACTCGCGCGTTCTCCGCTGTGGAAAATTTTTGCCACTTCGACGCTCTCCCGAGTATCGCGTTATTACAAAAAGGAAAAACGGAACGCACGAGTTTCTCGATGCTTTCACACCATTCGCGCAACTACCAGCTCGAGAACATATTCGGAAATACGAACTGCGAGGACTGACTTGAATTTGAATTATGGATGGGAAGGTACGCGTGATACCTCCGGAGATTCTCGTAAAGATGCTACGTCGAGTTAGTGGTTACATTTTAGCTTGCGTTCTTAACATACCACATGCACCCCATTCTCGATGCAATAAGATTTTTTATACGACGAAAGGTACTTCGCAACGCTTTCCAATAATCGCTTATCTCGTTTTACCGATAATCATTTAACTGCGAAATAAATCTAAACCACCGCGAGATTTTAGCTACATTACAAATATTACGACGCATAAATCCTGGCACACAAGAAATAGTCCACGACCCGCCCGACAGAAAAACACTGAACGTCGCGTCACGAAAGACAAATCCCTCGCGTTTTTTTTTCTCGGTTCCTTTCGGCGCTCGAGCGTCCTGCTTCTCGTGCGAACCGTAGTAAAACAGGGCACATTTGCATTTGACAGGAGACACGAGAAGAGAGAGGACTCCGCGTCCAACTACTAAGAGGATTACAACGAAAATGTTTTAATTGTAACACCGCACCGGTCGAGGCAGCGTGCCGATCCTACAAGGCACCCGTAGAACACACAAATCATCTCCACGTCACGAAATCGGGTTTGCGTAGATAGGAGTGTGGATCGATCGACGACCGTTGCCCGTTTCATTCTTGCCCGCTGTTTCACCGCTTTCACCGAGTCTCAATTTTCGACCGCGCACCCTTTAGTACTTGTTGATCTCACTCGAAACGCGAGCTGGCTTAACCCTTAAATGCGTGAATTTCTATCAGAAAATAAAAAGAACATAGAGCCATAGCAAAAAGGGAGATAGGTTATTTGCAATGGCCTTTAATATGATTGGTTTTAAAATTGATACTTTCTGTATTTATGGGTTAATGCATCGGTGGAAGTAAACGCACTCCTGGCGAGCAAATGTCAGCATTAGGGAGATCGGTAAAGATAAGTCGATATAGATTTAATGCACTTTGACTTCCCTGCGGGTTCGTGGAAAGGTGATCATTCCACTCTCTCGCAGCAAGCGTCGGCTGATACACCATCGCTGTAACGCACAGAGAGAGCAGAGTGGACTCCCTCCCTTCGGTGGCTTCCGTCTGACTCTATCGCGATCCTGTCTACTTGCCGTGTCCATCGGCTTCTAGGGAAATGCCGTTGAGCCTCTTAACTTGGTTACGTATGCATTGTATGCAGGTTTGGGAAACTGGTAAATCAAAGGGACTGATGCACCACGTGCTCCCTGGACTTTCGCACAGGGCCAGCCACAAGGTGGTGTATATTGTTGAGACATTCTCGTGTGCGTTTTTCACGGTGACAGCCACGATATATCGCAAGTCACCGCACCGCTGTAGAGTATACGAATGGGAAGGGCTTATGTAAATACGCACGTCCGTGGTTCATGCGTCAGACTAAATATACAGGGTGTCCCGCAATAGGTGTAATCCCCGCGAAAGGGTTGTAGCTGAAATAATTCTAAACAACATTTTCCTTTGCGAAAAAGTTGGACGAGGCTTAATTTTTGAATTATTAAGGAAAAACATAGGCGAATGAGCGCGCCCGTAAAGCCCGCGCTCAGGGCCGTCATTTTCGCCACTCACCGCGGTTGTGGACGGGCGCATCGCAGTGGAACGGCACGAAGCGTTGGACAGAAATTATGTCGAATAACAAATTAAAATTCCAGAATAACTTTAGATGGCGAACCCCAGAAGGCGAGGGAATGCCTAATGCATTTCCCGATGCAAAAAAAATTAGGATTAGGATTAGGATTAGGTCAGGGTTAGGATTAGGTTAGATTAGGTTAGGATTAGGTTAGATTAGGTAGGATTAGGGTATGATTAGGTGGATTAGGTTAGGATTAGGGTTCCTAATCTACCTAATCTAACCTAATCTACCTAATCTAACCCTAACCCTAACCTAATCTGCCTAATCTACCTAATCTACCTAATCTGCCTAATCTACCTAATCTAACCTAATCCTAACCTAATCCTAATCCTAATTTTTTTTTGCATCGGGAAATGCATTAGGCATCCCGTCGCCTTCTGGGGTTCGCCATCTGAAGTTATTCTGGAATTTTAATTTGTTATTCGACATAATTTCTGTCGAACGCTTCGTGCCTTACCACTGCGATGCGCCCGTCTACAACCGCGGTGAGTGGCGAGCATGACGGCCCTGAGCGCGGGCTTTACGGGCGCGCTCATTCGCCTATGTTTTTCCTTAGTAATTCAAAAATTAAGCCTCGTCCAACTTTTTCGCAAAGGAAAATGTTGTTTAGAATTATTTCAGCTACAACCCTTTCGCGGGGATTACACCTATTGCGGGACACCCTGTATGTGGCGAGTCGGTGTTAAAAGAGGTTCCGAGTCTTTTGCATGAAAAGTCTGCTTTTATTGTAGTAAAAGGTGCCCTAGCACTGACTACGCGTAAACACTGCCCGGTCTTTTTTAGCACCATGTCATTGGATTCAGAGTCGAAAATTCATAGTACTGAATATCAACATTGAATATTCATATCTTGAATGAGCGTGTAAGGCTAGTGCGGGAAGAATTAAATTTAATATGTGGAAATGTGTAATTATTCGCCGGACGAATATATTCTAGAGTCGTTTCACTACCGTGAGTAATAAAACGAATAAGTTTAGTGTAAAGGGTCCACCCGTTCTCCGGTACTGAACTAATAAAACTTACGCTTTGTTATACGTACGTTGCCCGTAATATTTAATGTTATTGTACACGAATCCAGGCGATTACACGTTCTAAATTTACATGCATTACGAAATACGCAAATTCGAATTCCACTTTGGTTACATTAATGTGACGGAAATCATTACCTTGTAATCTCCGCCCGAGACTTTCGAGATCCAAAATCCGAAATCCAAAATCCGTAACCAACAGGAGCTTGTACGACAGTGCCAGCCCAAGAATCATCGTCCGCAAGTCAACAATCACTGTTCAATATCCCAGCGAGTTCCTGGAAACTTCGTTATCAACTGAATACGATGGATTCCACCATCCTCATTCAACGAAGCAAGACCCTGTTGTAATCAAACCCTCCTCTTCCTCGCGTAGGTTTTACGAATAGCATTTTCGCCAAAACTCCCGCAGGGACAACTACGAGCGGTTAATTTTGTTTTTATAAAATCCCCGCTGCATAATGCATCCATTTGGCCATTTACAAAAAGACCTCCCTCGACAGCGGGGGTGCGAATGAGGAGCTAAACAAAAGGAGTCGGAGGTTGAAATTTCCACACTACGCGTTAATTCCCGTCGACATAAAAGGTATTTTAATGCGTTATCACGGCTTGAAGATAAACCACCCTCGTCCCGATTTGCGTATCTTCAGTAAAAGAGCATTCGCGGCAACGAGCTCTCGCTTCTTGTATTAACGCCGTATGAAAGATATCGAAATGAAGGCCACTGGGAGAAAAGTTGCGATGTCGCTTCTACGCGCCTCCGAGGCGATGAAGGAAAAGGTTGAAGCGAGAAGATGGAAGAGTCGAGATGGTTGGGAAGAACAGAAGAGCGACGAAACTCTTTCTCTACGTGAGCCGTCGGAATTTTACTACGGGCGCCTTAGGCGATCTCTCCGAATTTGCGCGAGGTTAAATCTGCGACCGCATTTCGCAGATGAAGAGAGAGATAAAGAGAGAGATAGAGAGAGAGAGAGAGAGAGAGAGAGAGAGAAATGGAAAATTTATATTGTCGGCTGAATTATTAACCGATTGGGAACGCGTTGTTTCTATTAAAAACTCCCCAGTGACTCGTTCTCGGCGAATTATGATTATAATGCATAACGAAGATATTTTAGGGAAAAAGTAGAGGGCGGATATCGAAGTTTTGCGCTCACCCGGAGCTATATCCTCCACCCGATATCAGAGATTGGCTTATCGAGTCGAACCAATAACGTTTTCAGCACTTCGGGGAAAAGTCAATTTTGTTCGGAAAAGGGGTTGTACCTATGTGTAAAATACTCCATGATAATGCTATTTCCGTCTTGGGACGTTTAACGAAAGATAACGTTATTAAAAATACGGCGGTATTAAAAAAAATACGACAGTGACTTTACGAGGCACTAGACTCCTGTGATATTTTACGCTGAGGAAAATTTAAAAGTACTATGCCATCGAGATACACTCATGAATGCTCAGACGCTCTTTCTCATTCAAAGTTCTACGGGCGCAAGCTGCTCATGAGACTTACACGGTGCTTAAATATCGATTTAACCGTGTCGGTAGCGAAGTAACGTTAAGCTATTGATCTCCGCAGTAGACGATCGCAGGGCACAAGATGGGTACTAACGGGCGATGAATGTTTAAACCGTAGTGTTTAACGGTGAATCCCAAACACGCGCCGGTGTGAAACAGCGTAGTTGCTACTCGTATATTCTTCTTCGCCAATTTTCTCGCTATTCTCATGCGCTCCACTGACAGATTTTCGAATTACATTGGCCCCAAGAAATTAAGAAAATTAAAGCAAGAGAAGGGTCGCATGCCGTTCCCGCGCAATTCGACGTTCAAATTAATTCGAAAACTCCTGTTCAGATTAGCGCTATCTTCCAACGAGAACTAATTCCCGCGAAGAAAGCCTTTTACACGTTAATGATCTGTGAACTGATTATTCGCGCGCACAAAAGTTGGATTTTCTCAAAATTAACGACGTCGTCGTTTAAAGGCGAGTGCGGGATGGACGGAGAAGAGGGAGAATGCTGTAACGAGGTGCGAGCTGTCTGGGAATTTCGTTACTACCATCCCTCCGACGGAAGGGATCTCATTGTATATCGACAAGTTCTTCACGACCCTGTTTTCCTTCTTTAAGACCTACTGGAAATATCATTTGTTGAAATGAACGGAGATGACAAAATACAAAGAAGGAAAGAAGGAAATCGACTCCATGCCTGACGAGGGTGCACTATTTCCGTTGCTATGTATGGGACATTGTAGGATGTAGCAGATATACTACGAATAAAAACAAAGAAAGCATCAGATTGAACAATGGCTGCTGTGATGGAGAGGGCAAGATTTCGCCTTTCTTTTTATACGACCGAGTTGCATGGCAAACTCCGATATTTGCTGAAGTTAGTGTTATTACTTTTCAACATTCTGAGATTTCGCAATTATTTATAGTAATCGCTTCGTTGGTGTAGATCCATTATCATTGAGCAAACTGACTCGTGTATTAACATAATAAATAATATATTAACGCCTTGAACCGGATTAACTATACCCTAGTAATATATTACAACTGTTATTTTACATTATCGTTACACAGGTTTTACATTCCTCCTCTAAAAAGTCACAAAATGTCGGTATCGTGATATTGCAGTGACAGAATCGGTGACGAAGTGCACTTGACTTCCATTCCGAGAGAAGATTTGTCGGTTCTCCATTTCACGTGAATGTAACTCCATGCGTTCGGTTATTCGCCGTATCTACATATATACAAAGATATGTATAATCAAAATTCTAGTGATATGAAGTCCGACGTTTTTTAGATTATCTTTTTACGCCCACGAATATTGGTACTCTTTATCCGACATAATTCAGAGAAATGATAAACGCAACGCACAGACTGGCACCGGCTCTGCGGAACAGAATTTTCTGGAACGTTTAATCGCAGAAGTTATCGGTAATTGTATAAATCCCGAATAATTTTCAGTTCACAGATGAAAAGCTCGACGGCTTTGGCCATTAAATGGAATATCTACATAATGCTTTATAACCGTCATGGCTAGCTACGACGGTAGTAAACAGATGACAACGTAATTATTTAGCTCGCAGTTATTCCTCGCGTGGCGCAAACCCATTTGCGGTGCAATGATGCATAGTAGTGGAGGCATGCATACAAAACGAGACAGCCCATCAGTCCGATTCAACTATCGCCAATTTCGCGAATTCCAGCCTAGCAAAGTTCGCATGCTGTGGATTTGAATATTTTTTCATTTGCGAATTGTTGCCGCAACACGAGACCTCTTGCCACTCCTTTTCTAATATTGCCTTACCGAATAAAGTCGAATCGACGTTAATCTTCAGTTTCTTACACGCATATCCAAAATTATTTGATACCCTCGTGGAAATACTATACACGATGGAATTTTAAATTCACTATTCGTACGGACGAGTGGAGCTGCCTTTAATAATATTCCGCGGAATAAAGACAGCGTCCCTAGAAATGTAACGAATTACCAGCTTTTACGCTTTGGAAAATTTAAGTTGCTAGGACGGTAGATTTTGCTCGTATGGAGGGAAGAGACAGGAAAAGTGAATGCACATACCCTGCCGATTTATCTCCGGTAAGACGGAAATGCTCTCAAAGTAAATGCCGGCTGTAAATCAACTTGCATTTTCTTTGCCCACGAGCAACAAAAGCATGCCTGTGATGTATCCGCGGACTGTACATAAACCTCAGGCACCAGGATCGTGGATAGAGGAATGGCAGAACAGGCTATCAACCTATGCACTCAATCTGGAACATCTGGGGAACATATTAAATTTACGGAGTTACCGTGATTCAAGATAAGTCCACCGTCAATCTTATTTAATTGTCACGAGGTCACGATAAAAATTAGCGCTCGGGTCAGGATTCAAAATTTCCAATCTTCAATACCGAAGTTAAGTATATGTTTTGCGAATAATCCCATGCGAAACTTTATTCTACCATCGCAGCTTAAAATTCATCGAAACGTCTACAATCGTAGGATCTTCGACGAATTACTCTTCAAGCAAACATAGACTTTTATAACAGCATTTTGAGTAAGCCCGGAGAACCACTCCGTACCCGCATTATTTACAGACGCAGGCGCCGCCGGGAAAGGAGACGGAACTCCGAGGTGTGATCCTGAGTTAAATCCGTGCGGAACGTGCTGGATTTAGAGTTAATTTAACTTTTACTGATTTAACTTTTATGAGGAAATAATGTATTTATAGTTCGAGGAAGCTCAGGGTATCTCTCGGCCAGAATCTTTTTGTAGAAAGAACGACTGCATACGACTGTTACATTCCACGGATTCGAAACATTTTAAAAAAGGCGTTAATATGTAACCAACCGAACCTAATTACCTTCGGTCAAAGTATCTCAATTCTACGCCACTTCGCCGACAACAGATAACTTCAATGGGTTTCTCTATACACACGCATGCAATCTTAACCCATTCGCGCGCCTATCGAGTTACCGCGTAGCAATTAGGAGCAGCAAACGTAAACTTCCCTCATTGCATTGTCAAATCACCTACAGCATGGACGTTTGCCCTTTCTCCCTTTTGCACAAGCGCGACAATTCTCAAAGTACTAACAAAGTCGAGACGCAATGACGCAAGCGATATATATATTTCTACAGCTAGAAATTCGAATGCACATACATATTTCGATTTCGTAATATTTCAGAAAGCCTTGCTCTCTCGTCATTCTAAGAATATGTCGGATCGATATTTGCCAAGTACGTGGACCTACATCGACCCCATTCTTTTTCCTCCCGGCTTCTATCTTTACAGTAAATTCGATATAAATACGCGACAAACACGAGAGTCATTTCCTGATGAAACGGTCGCGATGCGAAACGTGATCGCAATGCGAACAGTGCTCCGGGATTTTTTGGAAAACGATATAAAAGTCGTACACATTGGCCACCCGATTCACGAAAAGCAATTTCTATAAACCTGTAGTAAGTGGTACAATGTGACCCAAAAGAAGAGAAACTAAACGACGTGTAAATCTGAGATGAAAGATTTGTCTTGAATTTAAAGTTCACAGATGTATCGCGAGCATTTTCTTAACAACACCTATGGATCTGCACCGAATAAACATCACTCAAAGAGAAAACTATACTCGGTAGGAAAGTGTTAAATTTTATTCAGTCCGTTAGCAAACACGACGTTGACGGCTGCGTCGCAATAATCTCCTGACTTGATCTCACCGGCTTCACAGAAAGTTTCTATAAAAGCGACGCCGATCGTTGTCGTCGTTGTTATGGGCCATGCTGGCAGTACAAAAAAAAATTGTTTTCTTAAGTTAGCCGTAGCTTGAGAATCTGCTACTCCGTTGGATTATTGTCGGGTGCTACGAGATCCTTGTCGATCTCCCCAGCCTCATTTTTTATTTACTTCCAGTACCTACTTCTATCCACGAAACTCCACGGTACTTTCATCGCCTGTACTCTCTGTGCTTGGGAATTTTTTTATTGCTACCACGAAGGAAGCAGTAAAAGGGCATGTCTGTATGACAAGGAGTAAAGTGTAGAGGAATCGTGTCACGGGCGCGATAATTGGATGCCGAGCAACTATACCTTCCTCGATGAACAGGGTACGTATCCCAGGAAACGGACTCCGCCGGAAACGTTACTTCATAATGGCAATAAAAGAACGGAGGAAGTCTCTAGCTATGTGTGGGTTTCACAACTTTTGTTGCCATGCGTTATGGTTACGTTAATATTACGTAATTTGCAGCATGCCGCTTTTCGAACACGCATTGTATACTGGAATTTCGAATCTATAAAACGTTTTGCCATCTGTATCGTTGAAAAATCGATGGACGACATTTACAGGTAAGCTAAGTGTTCTCACCTTCACCGGATGGAGATACACGAAAAGACTGGGTAGCTTAAGAAATTTGTTTATCAGCTACTTGCGTTCAATAACGCCGTTCTATAATCGACAGAACATCGCGGACACGATAATTTATTGTCACGCGATTTATTCCTAATACACGTTATTTCTCTTCTCAAACCGACGACAGGAAGTTTAGAGAACAAGAACTTGAAAACGTTCTCGGAGGAATTTGGTCACGCGGATCGATGGAATTTTGGCGAAACAGTAAAATTTGTCATACGCGGCAAAACACTGATTGTCGACGAATTGCGAGACGCCTGGAAAAAGGATTGAATGTAAGCGATCTCAAGAGACGTGTACTACCGAAAACGTTACCTCAGGGGAGCTTCCATATTCGGATCGATGTTTCATAATAGTAAAAAACTTTACTGTCACGGTTTACGTACCTAGTCTAACCCAAACCCGTGAGCTTCAAGAGGGTAATGTTTAATACGCAACGGCGCCGGCGCTGCGCGACGATCCCCCTCCGATAAAGCGACAACTGCCGAACGACCGTCGCGTCGTTGCGAAAATTTTGTTATACTCCTTCTCGCGCGTCTGATTACGTTACACTGTCCGAGACTTCAGCATATGCATAACGACCACTAAAAAATAATACATCAAGATGTTCGTCTTTGGTACCATGTCTACATGTTCGACCTTCACTTTAATTTTTAAAACATCCGAATATGTGCGAAAATGACTTGATAGATTAAGCATTGTACATAAAACAGGATGGCGATTGCACGAGTATTCTCGTGGCACAACACATTTTTGAATGACTCGAAGAGCACGTCACACGTATGCACGTCGCGCAATCCCGACGGATGAGTAGCGTACTACGGTAGGAATGGAAGTGGTGGAATCGAAGTGTAAGCTCTCTAATCTCCCTGGGAATCGTAACTGTAATTTTGATAATTTTTCCTGGGGATTACAACTTGACTTTTCTACGGCAATTCGTGGGGGCTCCTCGAAAAAATATAAATACTCAATACATAAATAACTAGTGTACAGTGGAGAAATACGCAACGGAAACTTTTTTCACGTTAACATTAAAATATTAAAATGTGAGATTATTTAAAAATAATTTTGATTGGGAGGAACGTTTCGAGCGCAGAGAAATTAACGCTTCACGTATTAAAGCCATTAAATTTTTCACCGACCCCATCGACATAGGTGTGTCGATGAGAAGCGATTGCAAATTTACATCATTGTTGCGGTGCTGCAACCAATTAACAAGTAAACGCACTTGACGTAAGTCAAGTTCGCGGGCTAAGCTCCCATAACGTCAGCTTCACGTTCGAAGTATCGTACCGGAGGAAGGGACGCACGACGTCGAAATAACGACGTGGAAAATACGTTACACAACCGTGCCGAATCGATATTAACGCGCCTCGCCGGTGAATAAATAAATTTGAGCTTGCCGAAACTTCTGCTTCCGAAACTTCGCCGCTCATTTCCCATGCAGATGCAAGCAGACGGGTACTTTTTACCCATTCACTAACTGTGTCTCGACTAAACGAATGTACAAACGAATTAGTCACATTTCGACTCATCATGTCTGTACGCAGCAAGCGTCCCTGTCTGTATAAGAATAATCGTGAATCTTGGATAAAAAATTTAAGAGCAGTAACAACGTAATTATTAAACGTAAAAAATGTGTCAAAGAAATAATGTTACTTCGACCAGCAAAACTCGGAGAAACAAATATATATGACATAATCAGCCCGCAATGAGACTTCAAAGGATCACGCCTCAATCGAACGCTGCCTGCGATCTAACACGCATCATCAAAAGGGCCCGTGGCATATAATTAACGCGCCCACCAATAGAGAAATCCAGTTAATTCGGAACAGATTGATTTTAAACGCAGTGAGCCCCGGGCAACTAAACGCAGCACAGATTTGATAACGGTACAATGCACGATATTCAATCGCGAAAGCGACTCTCACCACGGCCATAACATTTAAAATTTCTCTCAAAAATCACTCGTGCCGAAATTTCCCCTTTAGAGATGAAAAGTCTTTTGGGTCCAAAATTATCCTTAAATAGGCTCTTTTGTCCGCGAACTTTTCGCGGGAGAAAACTCGTCGTCTTCGATCCGCCACTACCGGGAATGAAGGCGACGTCAAAGCGTAACGATAGGACGATCCACCCCCCAACAATGCTTGCCGCCTCTAGCTCCACTTCCGTGGAACGAGCGAGGGGAGTTGAAATTAAAGTGCGCGTAGAAAGAAGCAATTTCCCGGCCTCGATTATTCCAAAAGGCACTGATTACGAGGTACGACACGCGAAGAGGAGGCTTGCCGGGCAGAGGCGGTCGCGTCGCGGCTTCGTGCCGCCGGCACCGTCATCGTCGTGGTCCTCCAGTTGGCGGTCGTGATCTGCGCCGCCGGCATCTGCATATTCATAGAACGTCGGCACGAGCCGAACTGCATTCTGATCGCGAGGCCGAATGACCACGATGAAAAAAAGGGGGGAAGCAAAGAAAGAACGAAAAGCTCGGGGGGGTGGAAAGAGGGTCGTCCGAGAGGGGTGGAAGTGGCCGACGTAACGAAAAACGGAGAGAAAAACGAAGATGGATAGGATGACCAGGAGGAGAAGAAAGAGGAGAGGGCGGTGGTGGCTACCCTCTCGCCTCTTCTCCTTCGTTCTCCCAGCGGACCGCGAAATGGCAACGACAGATATTTCGGCGATGCGATCCCTGACGAATAACTCGTTACGCGTTCTCACACCTACATGTTCGCAATTCCGCTCGATTCACTCCTCCTTCTCTACATCCCTCCGTTGTTGTATACCGAGTGAGTCCGTATCACCGGTTGTTTGCACGAAACAAGGCTAGAACTTGGGACAACGTTGGTGGCAACGACACCGAAACTCGTTAAACTCCCTCCTCGACCCCCTTATCCAGCCCAGTGAGGGGACCGAAGCACGTGTGTGCGGTGGAAGCGAAGGTGTCGCGAAAAGGGGAACAACAACGCGATGAGACCGGCGCCAGGAGGATTCCTGCGGGTACGAAGCATCGAGAATGAGAAAAAGGGGGGGGGGGGGACGAGAAACGGTACACTCGAAGGGGCGACAAATTTGCAGAAGATTCAATTAGCAAGGCACGGAAATTTTACACCGCACATTTGGCGAGAGACCGATGGCTCGTCGCCTGGAGTCAACGCTTCACTGAAGTTCGATATTATTGTCAGCATAACCATTCGCGTTCTCCACGACGGTGATAAATCCTCGACGGAGACACCGTAGCTGTCTTTCTTCTCCGCGGAGCGCACAGCAATGGTACCATACAAGTATCCAGAGTAGAAGAGTAACAAAAACAAAGAGGGAGTAGGTGGACCACCTTCGATCACAGGCGAGAGCAAGAGTGAAAAAAACATCGAGCTAGAATCGACGGGGGCCGAATACTCGAGGACGAAAGGAGGGTAAATGGGATAAGAAAAATTCCGTTATCACCACAATTCATTCAAACGAACTTGTCACTCACCGGCCACGATGAGATTCTCCGTACGTCCATTACCGGCCAGCACAGCAACAAATAGCAACGCCGTCTTCACTGACCGTAGACGGCCGTCGTACCTCCGACCTCGGGAACGTCCTTCACTGATCATCGCGGTAACGGAGGACGAGAAGGTGCGGGAACCGCATCCCGACTGAAGGATCGCGGCTCTGCGGGCCGGACGATCGCGCGCGTTTCTCTCTCTCCTCGCTGCTCCACCACCACCGACGCGTCATAACTACTACGAGCACCACCACCAATGCTGCAGGCAACCACCGTGTCTTTCCATCCCCTACGTTTGCATCACCTTCCCCACTACTTCTCTCTTCAATACCAACGGCAGCGTCGTCGCCACCCTCACCCCACCACCAACACCACCACTCTCTCACTATCCCTTCCCATTGTCGCTGGCTTTCCCGCCACGCGCATGCGCAGTGGACCTCTCTACTCTGCGCCGCTAACTCTTGAGCTTCTCCTCTTGTTCCTCCTCGCCTTAATCCCTCTCACTTATCTCTTATCAATAGGTGACGATTAATTATCACCCTTGCCGTAACTCTCCTCTCCGCCACCTCCCATCCTTCGTCCCTTCTCTCTTCTCCAGCCTTCTCATTTCCCTCCCTCTCACTCTCTCTGTCTCTCTCGCTCACGTACTGTGTGGAGTCGAGACCACCTTTCCCCCTTGATCCACTATGCGACGTCCACGCGGCTTCCTACGCGCCCTCCGGGATTAAATCACCTGTGGAACGCCTCCTTGTCTTTTGGCAGTGGTCTAAGGACTCTGCTTTAACGACGATCGTATACTTATGGCTATTGTGTTCGAGACGAAGGATTCGTCGAAGACTCTCGTGGTGGTGGAAGATCTGTTCGGTAAAGAAGCAGGGGATCTGAAGGTCACAGGCGAATATTTGTTACGTGAGAATTTAACTGTACAGGGATTTTAAAAGTTGAAAGTAGTTACTTTAGGAAGCATTGTCTAATTTTAAGATTTTTTTGTTAAACATTATATTCCGTCGAAATAAGATTACTTTGCAACTAAAATCCTGGGTCAATGGGTCCGGCATGTATAGCCTAAAGCAGGGATGCTCAACGTCTCGCCCGCGGGCCGCATTCGGTATTGCGTAATATGAGCGTATTGCAAAATATGAAATTTTTTTATGAGTGTTCAGGGCAAGGAAGAGATAATAACTTGATACCAATTTGGCCCGCGGCTAATGGTCAAAATTTGAAATTTGGCCTCTCGGAGAAACGAGTTGAACATCCCTACCCTAAAGCAAATGAACATTTCATTCTCCCTATTGATCTTTTGACAATCGATTATGCTCAACTGCCCCTTGCTCTGGGATTGGGTATCGTATCGTAACCGTGCTTGTGTTCCAGATAACAATTTACGAATCGTTAAACGAGAGTCTGAGAGAAAAATTGTGGACAACACGTTCCATCCAGATGGAAGCATTAATTCACATTCTGCTTCAAATAAATTCCTCGTCGAGATATTTTTGACGGGTAACAAAGGTCACGAGGGATGATTTCACATCTCTACCGGTGCACTTTTCTTCTGCGTGTTCGTTTGCCTACCGTATTCCGTGACAACGAGCAGTCATTTAACACCGAGTTCCTCTTGCGCTTACCATTTTTGCCTATCTGCTCTCCTACACTCTCACGAAACGAGCGAGGCCGTGTAAGACGACGGATACTTAAATTGTCTTTGCCCAATAACTCCCTGTGCCCAGGTTGGGTCTACGGCCACGGGGTTAATTAAGCAATTTGGTGACATCTTAACTATCGGCTTAAAACTTCGACTAATTCTCGAAGCTGTAACTTTGAATAGCTTCTAGGACGGTGCTTCGTAGGAATTGGATACTTTCCACTAACGAATTCCGATAGACGGTAATTTGATAACGTTTAGGAAATTTCATTCAAATGTCCTATGAACCCATTCGAACCTCTTTGCAATATCTCTTTGGTATTCATTTTTTTTTTCTTTTTTTGGCTACTCGAACAATTTTGCAAAATTAACTTTATATCTTTACTGATCCGAGGAAACCGCGCTTCGCTAGAGGTATTTCCGCATTACTAACTTTAGGAATCTATTATAAGTTCACCAACATTATGTTGACTAAGAGTCACCGCGATTATTCGGCTAGTAAATGAAGATAACGGCAAAGAGTTTCGATCGAAAGTAACAGTCGCCAATGACTTTCATAAACTTGCATCAAAAGCCTCCGCGGACACTTCTTGGCGTCGTATCATTAAGGGTATTATTCTGTGTCAAGGATAATGATGCAAATACAGGCGACGGCAAGGAAGTTTCACTCGACGTTTACATTCTCGTTAAAACGTTAACAGGGTGGTGATGAGTTGCAAACACTCATTTACCGCCTGCACGTGTAATTAATAATTTACGAATAGTACAATTAACTCAAAGCACAACAAAAGTGAGGGCTGACTACGCAATTCTCTAACGAGCGGATACGTCCTTAGTTGTGCGAGCGAATAAAATGTAATGTCCACCAATGTAATAACCAGCTCAGGTTATTCATTTGCAATGTACATTGTATTTTGAATATTTTATTAGACTGACTAATTAACAACGTCACTGAGACGTGGTAACAAAAGAGCATACGAACGAGGACCGAGACCTCGGTTATTTCAGTGTAAATTTGTTATTACAAATATTTTGCATTAATAGAACCGAGAGTAAGGAACCAATCACGAACATAATTTAGAACGTTTAAATTAAAGCACAAACGTATACTTTGTATTTGTTTAAACAGTTTGCCGTCACGATTGTCTGTATCGATAATATCACTGACAATATTATCGTTAAAATACACTTGTTTCAAATTTATTCATTCATTTTACATATCTTCTTTCCAATTCAAATATTGAAACGGTTTTGATCCTCGGAGTTCGTTGTCATCGAGCTAAACCCTTATTATTCATTGTTACGTTCACTTTCATTAGGTGCATTGCTCCGGTCTCAGAGTCGCAACTATATCACAAATTACACCGCATGTCACATTTAAATTTATCATCCGGTGTACGCTTGTACAAGTGTACGTGCACGCTTTTAGTACTGCAGTCCCACGTTCGACCTTGCCACTCGTCCCTCGGCGACCACGATGGGTAAATTTAGGGAAACATCGGGGTCAAGTGAAATGATATTATTACCAAGCATTCATGATCCGCGGCAATATACCTACGTACTATACTAAAAAATTGAAGAACACATATTTTAAACATTTCATAACAAAAACCAGCCTAAATAATACGTATGCTTTAAAAAAGTAAAGTTCGTGGTCGGGCCTAAAATCAAAATTGTGAATCTGTGTTGAATACAAACCTGTATCGCCATCCAATTACACCTATTAAAGATATTTTGACACGATCTAGTTAAAACGCTTTCGACATTTTACAACTGAGTTTCCATTCAGTCGTGATATCATCATTGATTTTACAAGATCATTTCACGTAATATTTAATTCGTACAGCAATTGTCTAGCACACTTGTCTATCCAATCATCCATCAAAACTATCAACTATAAGAGACAGGAAGCGGCAATTGTTGATTGCGACGTCTGATTAATGACGAAATCGTTCGACCGACATTGTCTTCTCTCGCTATACCACTCTGCCTACGAGTCGCGGATTGCAATATTGTGCTATATGGAAAGACCAGACGTAGATTTGTAGATGGGTTCTTGCCGATATACGTAGATACGAAGGCGTGTCCGAGAGACTCCGAGGCGCCAGAAGACGCACTACCATTGTAGCTTCCAACTCCTGACAACGGTGGTGGGTCCTCCCTCCCTCGTGTGCTTCACATCCTCTTCTTCTTACCTCCTGCTGCCTCCGGCAGCGGCATCACCTCGCCTCCTCACCTCTACCCCCATCCCCGTCACTAGAGGCACACCCCCCGTGGCCAAATATCGTCTGCCAGGATTACACTGGTTCTTGAAACCGTCGGGGTCCAGTCCCTTTTCTCTTATCGATTCCGAAGGCAATCGTCTGTGAACCACGCCGCGAACCCTTCCTTACAGTTTGCATCCTCCTCCGCTCTCTTGAATTTTGCGGTCTTGAATGCCAAGAATCTCTGCCTTCTCGAGTCGTTCCTTTCACGTGGGCTATTTTTCGAAAAACTCATACTTATTTTCGAACCATAAGCATAC